>CM070771.1:121477871-122677871 GCA_036346955.1 Dipus sagitta | reverse complement strand
ATGGTGAAGGCCAGTGGAAATTGTGTCAATAAAAAGACACACAAGCCCAGAGTGGTGATGCACACCTTTATTCCCAGCACTCAAGAGGCAATGGTAGAGGATTGCTGTGAGTTTGAGGCCACTCTGAGACTACATAGTGAATTCCAGGTCTTCCTGTGTTAGAGGGAGAACCTACCTCAAAAAAACAAAAATAAAGAATTTAAATTTTTTTAAAAAAACACACAATCAGTTCAGTTCCCATATTTGAGTGAACTTTTGCACTTAGAACCTAATGACTTCAGAAGTGACAGCTCCCTGGAGGAAAGATCTCACAAGACACAAAAAAAATTGTACTCTAATGATGTTCTCAATCTGTCTGTGATGATTAATCTTTATGCAATTTAGAATAACCTAATTGTCCTACAATTGGGATATATATCTATACCAGTAACTATCTCTATCCCACCTACCTATAATGTTGCTGTTTGCTTCATCTGATGGACTATGATGGATCAAAATCCCTTATTTCATATTTTGTTAAACTGAATTCCAGGAATTTTCTCTCACCATGATCAGTGACATCTGTGATAATTAGGTTCTACCTTGTACCTAGAAGAGAAATTAAATAAATTTATGGTAATATCTGTGAGGAAGTTTCCAGAGATGTTTAATTGAAGTATGAATATCTACCATGAATGAAGTTTATCCCATCCCATGGGCTGAGAGGTTCTGGATTAACTAGAATGGGGAAGGTAAGTGGAGGATGGTGATTCACCTATTGTTGATTCCTAAAAACAGAACAAATGGGATAAGACTACTAAGACTCCTGCTACTATATCTTCCATGCCATCATTGTACCCTAAAATTATAAACCAAAAAAAAAAAAAATCCCATCACAAAAGCACCTTAAGTTTCTTTTGCCAGATATTTTGTCTCAAGAGGGAGAAAAGTAACATATACACTGTCCTAAAGAGAATTATGGTCATTTATATGAGAGATGTATGCTGAGGAAAGATGAATCCCCAGCTTTGTGAGTTAACAAGGATCTCAAATGATTTCATCACTGAAGACTCAATATGTCATCAAAATCACCTTTACATTTGTATTTGTGGGAGGGAGGAAGAATAGTTATCAAATAATATTGTGATTGGATCAACTAAGGAGCTACAGAACAGGACACAGGCAGGACTACATGAGCAACTCCAGGTTTTCTGCACTTTCCCATCCCTCAACTATCAGAACCTTGAACCTCCCACATTCAGCCACTGGTGGCAGCACATCCAGCACAGCTGATCAGAACTCCAGCTCCACAGCACAACATGGAGGGATGGAGGTGGGCACTCAGCATTGGTAAGATTGGAAGCCACCCCAAAAGGTAATGAGGCTGACTGACAAAAAAAAAAAAAAAAAAAAGGTGCATAGCCCTACATGGGAAGTGCTAGTATCTCTTCCCATGTCGGGGCAGGTTATGGGTTACATATTCTTGGTTGGATTTACCATTGAATATTGTTGCCTTTAATGCTTTCAGATATATATGGCCTTTGTCTTTGCTTCTGTCATTATGGGGTGCAGGACTGATTCAGATCCAGGCTGTCCTGGAACCCAATTCATAACAGAATTCTGTACCTCCTAGCTGACAGGATTAAGGGTGTAGAGCAACACACACCCTTAGGGATTTTGGCTTTATAAGACTATATGTTTGTTTTAATCCCCACAATTGCATACTCTGTGCTGGTTTTTTATTGAATGTGTATATTGCTCAGTTGAAGTTTAAAATTTGCCAGTGAATTGTTCCACCCAGTCCACTAGAATACTTGCTTAACAAGCAAACTCAACACCCAGGATGACTTTTACCCTTAGGTTGGGAAAAAAAGAGCTGCACTTGGCACCTTAAACTCATATCCTGAAAGTATGTAAAAGTGGATCACCACATCTAAGAACACTGCAAAGAAGTAGAAAACCCAAACATCAAACCAATTCAGGAAGCAAAAGTCCCTACATTATAATACAAGAAACACAAAGAATCAAGAAAATACAATCCCACCAAAAATTATCAATCTATCAGAAATGATCACCAATGAGTCTGTTTTAGATGAAATGCCTAACAAAGATTTCAAAAAAAGTGTTTGTATCTACAGATGATTGGACTTCTGTGTGAGTAGGAAGAAAACTCAGTAGCAGAGGCCAGTAGGCTAGAAAAGAGATAGAAAAGGAAAAGATGGTACTGTATATATGTAAGTAGAAGAATAGATTAAAGGGGGTGAAAAGGCCCAAAACAAGGTCTGGGGAAGAGATTGAGTAAAGGAAAGGTGGAGGGACAGCTAATCAAAATCTAAGAGGATATGAATAAAACATATGCAATCCTATTATTTTGGACAATGGAACACTCAGGAGCTGTAGATTGTTGCTAGAAAATTTTCAGTGCCAGGGATGGGATATCTTCCAGTAAGTTGTTGGCCAGGGAGATCCTTGATGCCCCCAAAACATTATAGGCCATTGCCAAGGCCCTTGGTTTCCCACCAGGAATAGATGGTAAGACCCTATTGCTGAAGACTCCATATACTGGGCTACAAGGCCACTGAGAAATCTTGCTGGAGCTGTGCTGATAACCTCCTCCATGTAGACCAGCTGAGAGAAAGCTGGAAGAAGCCATTCTGCATGCAGTTCAATGGGAGAAAAAGAAATCACCAGGGAAGATACTCATCAGTGAACACTGCAAGTCTTATAATTGGCCAGCCAGGCCAAATGAGCTAACGGGTGCAACAGTGGCACGTCTGTTATGGGGGAAACCAACTGCCCTCTAATTGGACTGGAGGTCTGCTCCATGGGAAGGGAATACATCCCTGATACTGAAAACTTAAAACATAGATAGTCATAAGCCCTAGGGGTGTAACATCTGCTATTGCCTGGCCAAATGTATATACTATGCTTATCAAACTGCCCAGTAAGCACTTCTGTTCATGTTCACACCCTTATATTAATGCTACTCTCACTTTTGGTTGAGAATCTTCTCTTTTCAGATGGCAGTGACCTTGGGACGACTCAAAAGGTATCATGGTGATGGAAGGAAATGACCGCAGTGCTCAGTACTGCAATATCTCTATCACACCTTCCAAGGCTCAGGGTCTAATGCAGAAGAGGTGGCAGAAAGAATGTAGAGCCAAAGGAAGGGCAGGACTCCATACAACATGCTCCCTCCAGACACAAAATGGCCTGGATATCCATGACCTCACAGTGCCTGACACTACTTAGATAAGATCATCATAAGAGGAGGAAAAGATCAAGACATCAAAAGTAAAAGAGAGACTGATTGAGATGTGGAGGGGGTATGATGAAGAGTGGAGTTTCAAAGGGGTAAGTGGGGGGAGGGAGGGTATCACCATTGGGTATTTTTTATAATCATGGAAGTTGTTAGTAAAAAAATTTTTTTTAAAGTCAAACACCCCATTCACAAAATGGGCCAAAGAGCTCAACAGGCAGTTCACAGAGGAAGAAATACAAATGGCAAACACACACTTAAGAAAATGTTCATCATCCCTAATCATCAGGGAAATTCAACTTAAAACAACAGTGAGATTCCACCTTACCCCAGTAAGGATAGCAAGCATCAAAAAATCAAATGAAAATAAATGCTGGTGAGGATGTGGAGAAGTAGGAACACTCATCCACTGTTGGTGGGAATGTAAGATGGTACAACCACTTTGGAAAGCAATCTGGAGACTCCTGAAAAAGCTCAGTATAGAGATACCAATAGACCCAGTTATTCCCTTACTGGGCATCTACCTTAAAAGCTTCAAACCACAGACCAGAGAGATTTGCAAAACCACGTTTGTAGCAGCTCAATTCATAATAGCTAAGAGCTGGAATCAACCCAGATGTCCATCACTAGAAGAATGGATAACTTAGATGTGGTATATCTACACAATGCAATTCTACACAGCAGTAAGAAAAAATGACACAATGAAATTTGAGGAAAAATGGTTGCACCTGGAACAGATCATTCTCAGTGAACTTACCCAATCACAGAAAAAATCGCCACATAGTCTCATTCATCTATAGCACCTAAACTGAATCTACCCAAGATGCCTTACATACCCAGCAAGCTTCTTGTGGCCTATACAATAGGATGGGCGGGGAGGGAGGGGAGGGAAAGGAAGGGGGTGGGAAACACAAATCTAGACCCAAATGACAATGGTACCATAAAATTCTGCATCCTAAAAGGCAGACCAAATGGCTGAACCTTCACCAGGCCCTTAGAGGGAACACCTGACTCACAAGACACTGGAGAGGGTATGATGAAGACTGACCTTAATCTTCTATAGCTTCTCTCTCTCCCTCCCCCCTCTCCTTTCTAACTCTTTTATATTAGTTATCTTTTTTTTTTTCTTTTTCTTAGTGGGCACTGACCTGTAACTCCCAGTACCAGCATGTAGCTATCATCCACAATGAGCTTTTGATCATAGAGACCTACAAGGTTTCCTAAAAGACAGACAGATTTCTGTCAGAGTACTTGATGACCCACCAAAGGTTAGTGGTAAGACCCTACTGATGAAGACACCTTATGCGGTTGACACATAAAATGGAACGGCATTGCTGGAAACTGGAAGAGGGTCAGTCCCCAGACAGTCAGCGCATCTAGTGCCAGAAGGTGCTACATGGGCAACTGGGGGAAAATGACCAATATCTGTCCAAGAAACTCATGGTCTCACCTACTTAGCAGCAAATAACCTGTCGTGATGCTCACACAAGTGCCATAGTGGCACACAGCCATGGTGGGAAACCAACTGCTCTTGATTCGACTAACTGGTCCTCTCAGTGGTACAGGATCCATAGCAGACCTGGGAAACAAATCAGAACCATATCCAAACATAAGCCTGCTCTCCACTATCAAGCTACCATCAATCGTGGGCTACAAGAGGGCCTACACCCATTAAATTCCCTATAAAAAAGTAAGGGTTATCTCATTTGTCTGGTGCTAACTCCTTCTCCATTATAGAACGTGCTTCTCTTTTTCAGATAGATGTAGATCCTAAGGAGAGAGCCACCCCATCATACCTCAAAAGGGCACCGGTTGAAACTAAGAACAATTGGCGAAACAAGCAAGGATGCTGTTTTCTTGGTGAACTGGGTACCAGCAGAAGGGTGAAGGAGATCAACACAGAGAAAAATCAACTCCTACTAAATCAGAGATCCAGGGACCCAGAGGCCCCCAACACCTCATCACTGAAGCAGACCCAAAATGAACCCAACATGGCTCAGGGAAATTTTGCATAAGTGGGGGTGGAAAGAGTGTCAGAGCCACACATTGGGTCATGATATGCAGACATTTTTCCTACCCATAACTGTGGGCTAACTCCACAAAGCATGACCCATATACTTCAACAAGGAGGGGCCAAGGGGAGGGGGTAGGTAATTTATGAGCTTAATAATGGTACCAAATTGACTGTATTCTCTGAGTAAAAAACTAATTAATTAAAAAAAAAAAAAAAAAGAAAGTCTCCCAAGTAAAAAAATCCCAGTCCCAGTGGATTCACTACTGAATTTTACCAGACGTTCATGGAAGAAATAACACTACTGATTCCCAAATGTTTCCGTAAAATAGAGATGGATGGAATTCTACCTAATTCCTTCTATGAAGCCAGCATCACCCTGATACCAAAACCAGACAAAAACAGGAAAAGAAAAAAAGAAAATTGCAGCCCAATCTCCCTCATGAACATAGATGCAAAAATTCTGAATAAAATATTGGAAGACAGAATACAAGAATGTATTAGAAAGATTATTCACCCTGTCCAATTTGGCTTTATCCCAGGGATGCAGGGATGGTTCAACATATACCAATCGATAAATGTAATACATCATATAAATGGTCTGAAGGAAAAAAAAAAAAACATGATCATCTCAATAGATGCAGAAAAGGCATTTGACAAAATCCAGCATCCCTTCATGGTAAAAGTATTACAGAAACTGGGAATAGAAGGAACATATCTCAAAATAATAAAAGCTATTTATGACAAACCTACAGCCAACATTATACTAAATGGGGAAAAATTTTTCCACTAAACTCAGGAACAAGCAAGGGTATCCACTGTACCCACTTTTATTTAACATAGTACTGGAAGTCTTAGCTGTATCAATAAGACAAGAGACACTCAAAAAGGGATAAAAATTGGAAAGGAAGAGATCAAAATATCATTATTTGCAGATCATATGATTCTCTTCGTAAAGGAACCTAAAGTCTCTACCAGCAAACTGCTGGTGCTGATAAACATTTTTATCAATGTAGCAGGATACAGAATAAACACACAGAAATCAGTAGCTTTCCTATATACTTACAACAAACATGTGGAGGATGAAATCAGGGAATCTCTCCCATTAACAATTGCTTCACAAAATAAATAAATAAATAAAGTACCTTGGAATAAACTTAACCAAGTAAGTAAATGATCTCTACAGTGAGAACTTTAAAACATTCATGCAAGAAATTGCAGAAGACAGGCTGGAGAGATGACTCAGCACTTAAGAGATATGCCTATGAAGCCTAAGGACCCAGGTTTGATTCTCCATATCCCACGCAAGCCAGATGCACATGGCAGTGCATGCGTCTGGAGTTCATTTGCAGTGGCTAGAGGCCCTGGCATGCCAATTTTCACTCTGTCTCTGTCTCTTTCTCCCTGTCTCTAATAAATAAGTAAAAATACTTTTTTTTTTCTTTTTTTTTTTTTTTTACAAAAGAAAAAAAATTTGCAGAAGACACAAGGAAATGGAAAGACATCCCATGTTTTGGGTTGGAAGAATCAATATTGTGAAAATGTCAATCTTATCGAAAGCAATCTACATATTTAATGCAATCCCCATTAAAATTCCAATGTCTTCACAGAAATAGGAAAAAAAAAAAAACAATGCCAAAATTCATTTGGAAGCACAAAAAAACTCAAAAAGCCAAAACAATTTTGAGCCACAAAAATAAGACTGGTGATATCATCATACCTGATTTTAAAATATATTACAAAACCATAGTAACAAAAATAGCATGGTATTGGTAGAAAGACAGACTTGTAGATCAATGGAACAGAATAGAGGATCCATTTGTTAATCCAGGTAGCCATAGCCATCTGAATTTTGACATAAATGCCAAAAATATTTATTGGAGATATTATAGCCTCTTCAACAAGTAGTGCTGGGAAAACTGGATATCTCTATGTAGAAGGATGAAAATAGAACCTTATCTTTCTCTATGCACAATAATCAAGTCCAAATTGATCATGGACCTTAATATCAGACCTGAAACTCTGAAATTATTAGAGGAAAAGGTAAGGGATACCCTTCAATATATTGGCATAGGCAATGACTTTCTGAATATAACTCTAATTGCTCAGGAAATAAAACCAGTACTCAACCACTGGGATCTCAAGAAACTACAAAGCTTTTGTACAGCAAAGGACACTGTGAATAGGGCAAAAGACAACCTACAGAATGGAGAAAATCTTGGCCAGCTAAACATCTGACAGAGGATTAATATCCAGAATATACAAAGAACTCAAAAAACAGACAATAAGAAATCAAACAACCCAATTAAAAATGGGCTATGGAACTAAAGAGAGAGTTCTCATCAGAAGAAATACAGATGGCATATAAACATTTAAAAAAGAGTTTTACATCTTTAGCCATCAGGGAAATGCAAACTAAAACCAGTTTGAGATTCCATCTCACTCCTGTCAGAATGGCTACCATTAAGAAAACAAATGACAATAAATGTTGGTTAGGATGTGGAAAAAGGGGAGCCCTTCTACACTGTTGGTGGAATGTAATCTGGAAGAGCTATTGTGGAAATCAGTGTGGAGGTTCTTGAGAGAGCTTAAAATAGATTTACTATATGATCCAGCTATTGAACTCCTAGGCATATATCCTAATGACTGTTCTCACTAACTTAGAGATATTTCAGAACCATGCTTATTGCTGTCCTATTCACAATTGTTAGGAAATGGAACCAGCTTAGATGTCCCTTGACAGATGAATAGATAATAAAGATGTGGAACATCTACACAATGGAGTTCTATTTGATGATAAAGAAAAATGAAATTATGAAATTTATAGGGAAATGGATAGATCTGGAAAGGATTATAGTAAGTGAGGTAACCCAGGCCCAGAAAGCCAAATGTCCCACATTCTCTCTCATATGTGGATCCTAGCTACAAATTTATAGACTTGTATGTCAGCTGGAACCAAAAATTGTTAACAGAGGCCAGTAAGCTATATTAAAGGCTATAAGGAGGGAAGAAAGGGAAGGGCTTAAGGGATAAGATTGTATATATGTAAGTAGAAGAACATATTACAGGACAGGAAAGGCCTAAGTGAGGCCAGGGGCAGAGATTGTGGGGTGATGGTTAATCAATATTTAAGATATTCTGAATTCTTATTGAATTAATATGAAATGAAATAATATGAAAACCTACTCTTTTGAATAATGAACATCCAGAAGTCATAGATCGTTACCAGAAAATTTTCAGTTCCAGGGATGGGATAACTTCCAGTGGGTTGTTGGCCAGGGAGGTCCCTGTTGCCTCCAAAACATTATAGACTATTGCCAGGGCCCTTGGATTCCCTTGAGAAACAGATGGTAAGACCCTTTTGCTGAAGACTTCACATGCCTGAGTGGCAAAGTCACTGAGAAATCAAGCTGATGCTGAGCAGAAAACCTTATCCCTGTAGACCAGCTGGAAAAAGCTGCACTATATACATCCCTATGGGAGACAGAAGTCACTAGCGGTGAAAACAGTGTACACTGGAAGCCTCAAGTTTGGCCAGACAGGACAGATGACCGAACGAATGCAAAAGGGGCATGTCTACTCTGGGGAAAACCAACTGCTCTCTAATTGGATTGAAGGCCCACTCTATGGGAGGGAATACATATCTGGTACTGAAAACCTAATCAAAAGCCTATGGCAGGGGAGGTCATGAACCTTCGGATATAAACTCTGCTCTTATCTGGATAAATGTATATATTATTCTCACCAAACTGCCCTGAAAGCACTACAATTAATGTTCATATTCATATATTAATGCTAGTCTCACTTCTGGCTAGAGAAGCTTCTCTTTTCAGATGGTGATGACCACTGGGATGACCCAAAAGTCAACATAGTGCTGTGAAGAAGGGACAGAGGAGTGTCCAACACTGAAACATCTCTATCACACTCTCCAAGGCTCAGGGTTCATTGTGGAAGAGGTGGCAGAAAGAATGCAAGAGCCAAAGAAAGGGCATCACTCCTTACAATGCAACTGTCCAGACAATTTGGCCTTGATATTCATGACCTTGCAGTTCCTAGAAATACCTACATAAGACCCTCATAATAGGAGAAAAAGATAATGACATCAAATTAAAAGAGAGACTAATGGAGAGAGGGAGGAGATATGATGGAGAGCAGAGTTGTGAAGGGGCAAGTGGGTGAGGGGAGGGAAATATCATGGTTTATTGTCTGTAAGTATAGATGTTGGCAATAAAAAATAAAAATAAAAAAATAATATTGTGATTGAAGTCATTAATAGAGTCTACATCACATATGATCCAGTGGTCATTTCTCTAGTTTCCAAATATATAATTAGATCTAGTATGATTGTCAGTGGGAGTAATCCTCACATTTGGTCCTTGGCAACTGTAGTATGAGATATTACAAGGACAAAGGCCAAATAGCAAGTTCTGATTTTGCTCCCTTGCAGAGCTTGTCCAAAACAGTAAGTCATAGACTATAATGTGCTCTGGAAAGAATGGTGGGAATTAGTGTCTTCAGGGTCTCAAGATAGCAGAATGGTAGTCACTTAGGTTAAATGATAGCACTCCAAAGATATATCTACATAAAAATTCCCAGACTCTGTAAATATAACCTTATTTTTGAAGCAGGGTTCTTTGCAAACAGAATGGAGGATCTTGACATATGATTTACAGTGAATTACCTATCAGATCTCTTAAGTTGGGGGCAAATATCCTTCTGAAAGAAGATAGAAAAGGAAATGACTAGATAAAGGAAAAGTTGGCGGGAAATGGAGCAAAGACATGGGACAACACACCTTCAACAGAAGCCAGCAACCACCAGAAGCCAGAATATGCAAAACAAGGTTATCCACTACAGCCTCCAGTGGGAATATGGCACATTGATTTTGAATGCCTTGCATCTGGATTTGTGAGATAATCAACTCATGTTGTGTTAAGCCATCAAGTGTGTGTAATTTGTTATAGCAGCTTGACATAAGGAGCTTCTCACATTTTCATCAGAGTTGCCAGTCTGGACCCTGAAGAAATCTGATGACTCTCAGAGAATGAATTTTGAATATCATAAGCTCATCCAAGTAGCAGCCCTGATTACAGATGCTGTGCTGGATGATCACGTCATTACTGATCAAGCAAACAATAGCTCAGGTAAATGCTTTGCCATTATTGGTCTGACAGAAGCACATTTTTATGTATGCATGTATGGGTATACATCTTCATGTGTATCCTGGTAAATACATTTGCATTTATGTTAATAGGGAGAGAAGAGGAGCAACCTCAAGTACCATTGTGAGGAACACTATTCATATCCTTTGAGACAGGGTGTCTCAATGATTTGAAACTTACCAATTGTGTTTGACAAGCTGACCTGCCATGCCCACAGATACTCCTGTCTGCTTCCCCAGTGCTAGAATTACAGGTACAAGACACTATGCCTAGCATTTTTATTTCACTACTAGGGATTTGTCTTCATGGTGTGAAGCATTTACTTTATCAACTGAACTCTCTTCCTAGTTCCTGATATACTTTTTTTCCACCCAAGTTGGTAAATAAGATCAGATAGCGATCACCTTTACCTGGTACAATGGTTAATATTGATGGTAAATGATAACACTCTAGAGTCACCTTGAAGCAAATGTCTGTCAGAGAGTTTCTTTATTAGATTGAGGGGGAAAACACACCCTAACTGTGGGTAGCATTACTCCATGAGCTGGGGTCCCAGACCAAATAAAAAGGAGAAACAGCTTGGTAGCAGCATTTATCGCTCTGTTTCCTAACTTCAGACATGTTCACTCTTCTTCCCATTTACTTCCTGGAATTTGGTCAACTCTCTCCTTACTCTCTCCTCCCCTCAACCTTCCACCCTTAAGCCACTTGAAACATTTCACTCCCAGTCCACTATCATCTTCCCTTATTCCCCTTCCCCACTTCCCCATTTTCCCCTCTTTCAAAATATCCTGGTCCTGGCATCTATGGACTCTTGCTCCAGCTTACACAAAAATTGTAAAAATTCAATCCTAGAATCTTCAAACGAAAGACAACATATAGTGTACATCTTTCTTTCAGAGCCTGGGTTACTTCAGTTACCATATTTCCAGGTCCATCCATTTTCCTGAGTATTTGATAATTCTTTTTTCAATTCAGCTGCATAAAACTCTATTTTATAAAGGTACCATGTCTTCATTATCTATTCTTCAGTTGTTGGGAACTTAGGCTAATTCTATCCCCTCATTATTATGAAGAGCAACAATAATCATGGATGGGAAGTGTCTTTACAAACTAAAGGGTAAGAGTTCATAGAGTATATGCCCAAGAGTAGCACGGCTGAGTCATGTCATTGCTCTATTTTTAGCATTTTAGAAACTTCCACACTGATTTCCATAATGGCAGCACCAGTTTACACTCTCACCAACAGTGACTAAGGGTGCTCCTTTACCCACATATTCACCTGCATTTGTTGCCATTTGATTTCTTGATGACAGCCATTCTTACTGGAGTGAGATAGAATCTCAAAGTGGTTTTAACATGCATGTTCCTGAGGGCTAAGGATGTTGAACACTTTTTAAAATAGTTATTGGCAGGTTATATTTTTTCTTCTGAGAACTATTTTCAGTTTCACAGAACATTTTTGCTTAGGTTGTTTGATCTCTTCTTGATGTGCTTATGAGCTCTTTCAATATTGTAGCTATTAATCCTGTGTCACATGCATAGCTGGTGAAGATTTTCTCCCATTTTGTAGGCTGCCTCTTAACTCAATTATAGTTTCCTTTGTTGTACTGACAACTCTTTTTTAACTGTCATGAGGTCATCTTTGTTGATTATTGGCCTTATTTCTTGAGCAACGTGAGCCTTATTCAGAAAATCCTTACCAACATATTGAAGAGTTTTCTCTACTTTTTCCTCTAGACAGGTCATGTTAAGGACTTTGCTCCATTTGGAGTTGATTCTTGTGCATGGAGACAGAAAAGGATCTATATTCATTCTTCTGGATATAGATATATCCAAGTTTCCCAGCACCATTTGGTCATGAGGCGGTCTTCTCCAGTGTGTATATTTTGCATTTTTTGTCAAAAATCATGTGGCTATATCTGCATGGGTTTATATCCAAATTTTTCCATCCATTCCATTGATTTACATGTCTTTTTTTTTGTGACAGTACCATGCTGCTTTGGTTACCATCACTCTATAATGCATCTTTAAATCAGTTCTGGTGATCTATATAATGCTTTGGGTAAGATAGTCAATTTTTCTCCTTTTTTATAATTTGTGTATATTGTATGTCTATATGGACACATGTGTGGTCCACATGTCAAGGGCAGAGGGAACCCTTGGAGTGCTTGACTTCTCCACTCACCTTCTTTTTGAGACAGTCTCTCTTATTCCTTTTGCTGATGCACATGGACTAGTCTAGCTGCCCCATGAGCTTTGGGATTTTCCTGGTTCTACCTTCCATTGACAAAGGTCAATGACCCATTCATCATTCAATAGCATATTATTTACTTTCCATAAATTTGTGTATGTTCTATAGTACCCCTCTCTATTGATTAGTATTTTATTTTTATTTATTTTTTTTATTTGAGAAAGATAAAGAGAGAGAGAGAGAGAGAGAAAGAAAGAAAGAAAGAAAGAAAGAAAGAAAGAAAGAAAGAAAGAAAGAAAGAAAGAAAGAAAGAAAAGGCACGCCAGGGCCATTACAAATGAACTCCAGATGCATGTGCCACCTTTGGCATCTGGCTTATGTGAGTTCTAGGGAATTGAACTGGGGTCCTTTGGCTTTGCAGACAAACACCTTAACTGTTAAGCCATCTTCTCCAGCCCCTTGATTAGTATTTTCATTTCCATTGTGTTCAGATAGAGTGCAATTTGTCTTGTGTCCTAATATCTGATATATTTTAGAGAAAATTTCACATTATGCTTTAAAAAGTATATTCTATATCTGTATAAAATGTTTTGTAGCTGTTTGTTATATCTATTTGTTCTATGATGTCATTTATCCATATGTTTCTTTTGTTGGGATGTCCTGTTAATGGGGAAGAGTGAGGCATTAAAGTCACTCACTGATACTGTGTTGGGGTTAATTTGTGACTTTATATGTAGTAGTGTTTGTTCAATGAAATTGGGTGCACTCATGTTCAGTGCATGTATTTTTATAATTGTACTATCCCTTTGATGAATTTTTCCCTCAATTGGTTTAAAGTGACCTTATTTATCTCTTTTTACTAATGCTAGCTTGAATTCCATCTTGCTAAATAGTAGAACAGCAACATGTTGGTTTCCTAGTCTCATTTGCTTGAAATACGACTTTCTATCCTTTCTTCCTAACATAGCATCTGTCTTTTATGGCTAGATATGTTTCTTGGAGGCAACAAACAGAAGGATCCTGCCTCTTAATCCATTCTGTCAGGCTATGTCTTTTGACTAGGGAATCAAGACCACTTATATTCAGAGTTATTGTTGAAAATTTTGTGTTAATTGCTATCATTTTTGTTAATTTTGTTATGCTTACTTTTTTATTGAATTATTCAACTCTAAGGATGTACAAAGTGCCTAGTTCACCTGGAGTTCCTGAAGTATGCTGTGTGGCTTTTGGGCTTGTGGCTTGTCTCTCTGTGTCTGGACCTGTGAAAGCAGGGCAGCTTCTTCTGCCATTATGGAATTTACCCTGGATCTGTAAGCTTCAATAAATATCCCTTCCATGACTGTGCCTGGTCTTGAAGTTCATCTTAACTAACCTAAAGCTGTCTACTACGACTATGGTCTCATGTATATCCTTTTCCTTCTCTTCAGTTTAAAAGATTTCTTCAAGTATTTTATATAGAACTGGCTTAGTGGTTATGAATTCTTTTAGCTTGTTTTTAACATGGAAAGTTCTTTCTTTTTTCAATCATTACAGAGAACTTTAGGAGTACAGGAGCTGTAATAGTCTTGGTTGGCAGTTGTCTTTCAGAAGTTAAAATACACCATTCCAAGCTCTCCTGGCTTTTAAATTTTTTGTTGAAAATTCTTTAGTTATTCTATTGGACCTGCCTTTTTAGTTGATGGTGTTTTTATCTTGCTGCTTTCAATATATTTATTTGGTTTGTATATTTGGTAGTTTAATTATATATGTTGAGGGGAGAATCTTTTAGGTCTTGTCTGAATGGTGTTCTAAATGCCTCCTGTGACTGCATTGGCATCTCTTTCCTTAATTTGGGGCAAGTTTTTTCTATGATTTATTTTTATTTTTGTTTTATTTTATTTGAAAGTGATGGACAGAGAGAGAGAGAGGGGGGCAGATATAGACAGAAAGAGAATGGGCATACCAGGGCCTCCGGCCACTGCAAACGAACTCCAGACGCGTGCCCCCCCCCCCCCTTGTGCATCTGGCTAACGTGGGTCCTGGAGAATCAAGCCTCGAACCAGGGTCGTTAGGCTTCACAGGCAAGCGCTTAACCGCTAAGCCATCTCTCCGGCCCTTTTCTGTGATTTTGTGGTTATGCTTACTACGCCTTTAGACTGAAAATTTTCCCTTTCTTCTCTTCCCAGAATTCTTAGATTCAATCTCTTCATAGTGTCTTGAATGTCTTGAAAGTCTCACTCATAATTTCTTATTAATTATTTCTTATTAATTAATTTCTTATTAATTAATTCCTTCTCCTTGTTAGAATGTTTAAATTCCTCCACTTTATCTTTATGCTCATATATTCTGTCCTCTCCTTGATCCATTCTATTATTAAGGCTTTCATTCCCAGTATTTCATATTTGTTTTCCTCAGCTTTTTATCTCCTAACTCATAACTTACTTCTTTCCTCTCCATTTTTATGTTCTTTTGGATTCTTTTCAGTAATTTGTCTTTTTTATTTGATTTCTTTGGTTTCTTTGAATGTACTCATAGTCATTCCATTGAGTTCTCCATTTGGCATTTTGTCTAATCATTCTTGTTGGAGGCTATTACTATAGGGTTCATAATTTTGGAGGGAATTATGCTGTCTTGACATGTTTGCCTTTCACATATTACTGCATTTTGGTTATTTCACTGCTTAGATTTGATGTTTGTTTTTAATCAGTGATATTCTTAGGCATGTAGTCATATCACATATAACAGCATCTGGAAACGCCAGTATCAAAGAGCATTGCTACAGTTTCCTAAACATAGCTGAATTATTAGATTCATGGCATCCTTTGAAAGAAGGTGGGGAACATCCTTACAATGTGATATATGCATTAAATTAGAAATCTCTGTGTTTTCTTCCCAACATAAGAATAGATATATTCATTATTGCTCTCAGTGACCCACCTGGGAGCTTTTTGTTTCTCATTTCCACATGCCTACACTGGAGGTTCTGGTCCTCAGAGGAGTCACACTGTTTCCAGAGGACACATGAATAGTCCCACTGAATTGTAAGCCATGCTTATTACCGTGTAACTTTGGACTCATTATGTCAGTGTTACTAACTTGACCAGCATAAAGATGTAATATTTTTATACATAGGGGTAGGGCAAATATATATGGGTATGGTATGCTGCACTTTTGGGTCTCTGTACTCCCTTGCCTCATTATAACCAGGAATGTACATAGACAGTGATTCCAGCATGTGTGTGTGTGTTTGTGTATATGGGGGTGCTTATGCATGTACATAAATGTGCATGAAACCAAAGGTCAATGTTTGCTGTTTTTCTCAATTTCTCTCCAGTTTTTTTTGTTGGCAGGATCTCTCACTCAACTCAGAACTCACAAATCTGGCTTGTCTAGCCAGCCAGCAGAGGAAATTTACTTGTCTCTGCCTCTGGAGCACTGGGATTACAAGTGAGGGCCAACAGGCCCAGTAATTGCATGGGTTCTGCAGACTTGAACTCAGGTCTTCATGTTCACTTCCTTTTTCTCATATCTTTGGTGATTTCCTGACTTTCTCCCCACCCTTCATCTCAAGCTTTTTTTCTTATGAGAAATCCGAACAGAAAAATAGACGTTTATGATTTAATAAGTGAGACTGTAAAACAAAGGAACAGAAAAAAATAAAGAAAAGAAAAAAGAAAGCTGAGGTGGTTTTATTAGTCTGGGAATAGGTTACTCTTAAAAGGGGAGGATAAACATGATAGCAATTTTCTTCATAATATTATCAGGTCTTTTTTCAAATCAGGTTTTATTAAGGTTTCAAATTTTCTTAGTTATGATTTTAAAATAACTTCTTGTTTGACTTTACTATCAGAAAATGTTTTGAGTTTTGCCCATTGCAGATTGTACACTACATTGTGAATATGCCATCTATACTATGATAAGCCATTGGTTTAATAATTCAAAGAGAATCATCAGAGACCGTGAAGTTTTTCACAATGTAATACTTAAGTTAAACAACAAGCCCATCACTGCTTTTTTAAAATGCCAATGGCAAATGTCAAGGTCAATGAACCATCAAAAAGCAAGGGAAAATATGACAAAATTCTAAAATTGTTACATAAATATTAGCAAAATAGTTTAAAATAGATTCTATTTACAGTATACTTTCTGAATATATTAAAATGTAGTTCTAAATATATTATTTTAACTACTTTTCTTTGAGAAACAAGTGTTAACTTGACTCAAGTATAATTAATACTTGCAAGAACTGTCTTCTCATTGTTCTACTAATTTCTTTTACAAAACTTGCTTTTATCATGGGAAATTTATTTTTATTTTATAAGAATAATTTCTTTCCCTTAAATAAGTGATGACAATTTCTTTCCTGTTCCAGAACGTAGACTGCATGTAGCCCTGCATGGACAATGGCCACATAAAACACATCTGTTTGAGAAGAACCCAGTGGAAAAAAAAGTTTGAGAGTAAATATTACAGTCATTGCAGATGCAAACTTTGAATAAAGCATAACAAATGCAGTTATATAAAATGAGATGTAGTAATTTATGTCATAGTAGGAGGTCTTCAGTTCAGAATAATTTATTATATATTTGCAAAAAAGCTTTCCAACACAAAAGTGATAAATATTACAAAATGTTAAATACCTTGACTTGATTAATTGGCTGGAAAAATATACTACACTCCCAAAATGTTTTCAATATAAAGGAATGATTGAATAAATAAATAAAAAGAAAATAAATAAATAAAAATTTGAATTTAAGAAGAAAAGAGGAGTGTCTTGGAAGTTTCTTATAGCCCTGGGGACATAATCCTCCTTGGGGTGTTTCCTCTGGTCACTACCATACCAAGTTTGCAGCTGGAAAGGCCATCTCCCCCTTAAACTCCATGCCTGTGAACCAAAGATATGAGAAAAAGGAAGTCATCTTGGCCTATACACTAACTCTTCTTTGATGAGATAAAACCAGTCTTTGAAGACTCATGTACTATTGTCTTTGATGATAACAAAGCGTTCATTCCACTGTCTATGAACTGTCTGTGTAGACGCTGCTTACATTCGTACAACTTACCCTAGTCCTTAGTCAAAAAATGCAGTCATTTTCAAATTACACCCAGCCTGTTGTATGTCAGGATTTTAAACACTATAAAAATGATACTTCATGCTAGTTATATTTTCCTCCCTCTCAAAGATTTTATATGTATGTGGAAGATACTAGTTTAACTAAAATTTCTCTTTTCTTCTCCTCTTCCTTAATATAACAGCTCCTTGCCTAAGGCCTTTTAAATTGATTCATAGATATAAACAGAGAATTAGCTAAGAGAAAGTATGGCTTTGCATTTTACCCAGCCAAATGTTAATAATGAAACTGACCAATATGTAAATGCATCATCCAGTAATAGTGAAATATTATGAAAATACTTGCATTTTACACATTATTTGAAAATCTCAAATCTATAGAAAATTCAGCCTATTACTGAATACTAGTTCACATCGTTTCTATACTTGACCAATTGTAACATTTTGAAATATTTGCTTTATAGTACATTTCTATATTCTGTTCACAGTTAAAGACATTTGACAGCAAAATAATATTATATAATGCATAGAATGTACTTAAATCTGCACAATTATTCCAAAGATCCCTTGTACTCTTAGTTTTTACATATGCAGTGAAAAAGCAAGGACCATGTGCTGCATTTGTTTAACATGTTGCTGAAATCTATTTTAATCTGAAGTGATACTCTCTACCATTTTCTTTCATTGTAAAGCTAGCATGATTTCTTGTTCTCTGTTTGGCTGGATACATATGACACCAAAGCATGGGGAAAGGTGCATCCGTCAGACAGAAGAACGCTGGTGCTCTGATTTTGGTATAGGTACTTCCCAAAAGTCCATGTTCTAGAAATTTGGACCCCAGTGTGGTGATGCAAACAAGGGGTGATAGAATTTTTAAGAAATAGGATGTAAGGCAAAATGGTTAAATCACTGAAGAGTATTACAGAGGGAATCATCTCAAGACAGTGTTTATAAAGACTAAGCCGGCTTCCTCTCTACTCTCTGGCTCATTGTCTTTGCATGTGCTCTTTTCCAGGTCTGATCATTGTGATGCCATTTATCATGAGGCTTCATAAAGGCTAAGCAGAAGTCACTTCCCAGCTCATATACTTTCAGAATTGTGAGTTTAGTAAGCCTCTTTTCATTATGCATTTCCCAGTCTCACCTAGTTTGTTATAGTGACAGAAAATCACTTACTACAACTAGGCCTCTTTGATCAGAGCATGGAGTAAGGTCAGCTGTTCATCCAGAACACCAGTTTGAAGACAACACAATAGAAATAAACTCCTCCATCAGCAAGACCTTAATGGTTTTGTTCTCCAGAAAGTTTCAATTTACATCATTTTCAGTATTAGCCTAATACTTTTCAACATGTTTTTGTTTTAGCAATTTGAAATATTGGTTTTAACTTGCATTTGCATGGTGTATATTGAGAATCATAGTTGACACAAGATACTCTATCAATTGTATGTACACTGAAGGGGAAGTACATTATCGTGCCAATAGGATTTTCATATTGATTTTCCATCCACTGCAAAGGTTTTTGTTGTTGATGCTGAAATTCAATTAGTAGTTATGTCAAATGGTTATTGTTGAAAACTAACATGGAATGTGTTAAACTTTATTGTGAACAAGAAGAATTAATATTCATGAAAGTGCCATTTGGAAATCTCGTGTAGAGTTTGCTAATTCATTTTTAAGGTTTAAAGTCTATGTTCACACATTTTATATGCAATATCTATGTTGTTTCCAATAATTAAATCATAAAGAGGAAATGTTTTCAGATATCTATTTGCAGTATTCTCTGTTCAAGGCAGAGAATGTCTTTTGAAAAGCAGTAAAATTTTATACTTCTTACAAAGCAATTTAATATTGATAAAGTGATTAAATATATTAAACTTTTCAAAAACTTGTGCTTTCTAGCATAATACTGTCGCTAATAGAAAATATCTGCAACTTTGGAATGCTGTTTTCTTTTATTGATAAATGAAAACAAATAGAAACTTTAAATTTAAATAACTTTTAAAATTTATTTGAGAGACAGAAGTAGAGAGAGAGAAAGAGAGAGAGCACCAGGGCCTCCTGCCACTGCAAACAAACTCCTGATGCATGCACTACTTTGTGCATTTAGTTTTATGTGGGTTCAAAGGAATTGAACCCTGGGCCATCAGGCTTTGCAAGCAAGCACCTTTAAGCACGGAGTCATCTTCCCAGCCTTAAATTTAATAACTCTTAGCAGTGCCATAAAATAAATGAGTCCTAGGTTAAATTTATTATTTGGGGGCATGCGCACGTGTGTGTGTGTGTGTGTGTGTGTGTGTGTGTGTGTGTGTGTGTGTTGTGGCATGTGTATGTGGTTTGGTGTGAAGCTCACCTGTAGTGTGGGGAAGGGGAAGCAGTGCTCACCTGCCATGGTCAGAGTGGAACATAGGGATTCTAGCTCTATCACTCTTCCAGCTGATCTTATTTTAAGCCAGAGATTCTATGGATTTCAGAGCTTGTGGGGCTGCAGCAATTCTTGGGTCTCTGCACCCCAGCGGGATTTGGCTTACCAGATGCAAGCGGCCACATCCAGCTGTTTAGTTGTACCAGGAGATTTGAATTCTGGCTATCTAGGCCCCTCAGTCCCTCATGCTTATTCAAAAACACTGACCACTGAGAAATCTCTCTATTCCACTTAAGCTTATTTTCATGTTACCTCCCATGTCATCACAAAATATTATAAATCTCCCACCATGGTTTAAAAAGTCATATTTAGAATTGTAAGTATGCAGGAGGAGATGACCTGAAGAACTTTCTATACTCCTAATGCAGCTTCTTGGCTGTAGGAGTGCCCCCATGAATAATTTAGTGAGTCAATACTACAAGAGCTTTTGGTTCCATAACTTTATTCTGTTTCTCTTTGGTTTCTTAATTTCAGGTCAAAGCAACTGCTCTATTAATGATCACACTTACCTACTTTTTCTGGAAGACATCATTTTTTAACTGCTGTATTAATGATCACACTTATCTACTTTTTCTGGAAGACATCATTTTTTTAATTGAAAAGCACTGATTTCCCACAAAAAAATGTAGTTTACTTTTTGCCATTTGTCATTTATTCCCTGGCCTCTAAAATCCATAATTATAACATGTTAAATGCTATCTAGCCATACAATTAACATTTGTCAAAATTATAAAATAAGTTTTTGATATGTATATATTTTTCATCTTAAGGTATATGTTTATGTTTTTGTTCACAAAAGAACATGCTTCTGGTTTTCTTTGTGGCATACTTCTAATGGTTTAAAAATATCAAAATAAACTTTACATCTTTGTCATAGATTTGATGAAGTACTATAAATTGTATATTGTATGCTTTAAACTTGGTAAGATATTTAGATAATTTCGATACTTATTTTCATAATCTACATTCTCATCTTTAAATCCCTTGTATATTTTAATCACATCATTTCATAGCACTTGATACTGTCAGAAATTATCGTGTCTATTTTAAGTTTTATTATTTAGGATATTGGCATAATTTTTTCAGAACAGTGCTCATCATCTAGGCTTTTGTTTTGCTTTGCTTTGCATCTGGCATGATTTCATGTCAAATTTCTACTTGGCTTCATCTACTAGTATTGGCTAAAATAGAGTGTTAATGATGTTATGTTTTTAACATTGTCAGCATTATTGTGTACCTATAGTCATGGTTTCTTGCAAACTTACTTTATCGAACCTGTTCACTTTGTGATCATTCATTTAGTTGCAATTAGTTAACAAAGTACCAGTTTGTCCTTAGCTTTGCATATTTCATGAAAATGGGTTCAAACAGGTAGGGAAATAGATAGTGTCCATCCTCAGATGATTATCGAGCTTATTTTTTAAAATTTAATTAATTAATTTATTTGAGAGAGCAAGAGAGGGGAAGAGACAGACAGAGGGAGAGAAAGAGAGAGAGAGAGAGAGAATGGGCATACCAGGTCCTCTAGCCACTGCAAACGAATTCCAGACACATGTACCACCTTGCGCATCTGGCTTACGTGGGTCCTGGGGAACCAAACCAAGGTCCTTTGGCTTTGCAGACATATGCCTTAAGTGTTAAGCCATCTCTCCAGCCCTTATGCTTATTTTTTTTTCAGTTTCTGCATTGTAACAAATGGAGAAATAAAAATTCTAGTCGATTCTTCTCAAAACCATTGATTTTGCATATGCTTCTTTGCAAATGGTAGCATTTCTGAAAAATATAATAGTGAGAACATGCCAACATTTTTTACTATGACAGTGAGAATCAATTTTATTACTGTTTTAATACAAATACTTTGTATTAGTTCATTTTGCATTGTTCTAACAAAAATGCTTGAGGCTGGCAGGCTTTACAAAGAGTTTCTTATTTGATCTGGAGGTTTGAGAGCCAATATGTTGTGATTGTCTTTGTACTGACACAATCCCAGTGTGTTATGGGGCATCTCATGGCAAGAGACATGGAGCCTGTGTGTATACGTCTACATGTTCTGGTTTCCCTCTTCTTATTAAGCCACTGCATTCAGTAGTGGGGATCTCCCTTGCTGATCTTGTCTAATTCTATGCCCTTTCCGAAGGTCCCATGATATTAGAGCCATATTAAATTCCTATCCTCCTAGTAACTCCCAATGAGTCTTCAATTTCCATACATGAAGGTTTAGGAGACACTCAAACCATATAACACCCATAGATAGAATCAGATAGATAGGATAGAGAGATAAAGAGAGAGGGAGAGGGAGGGAGAGAATGGGTGTGCTAGGGCCTTTCACCACTTCAACTGAACTCCAGATGCAGGTGCCACCTTGTGCATTTGGCTTACATGGGTACTGGGGAATCAAATCAGGGTTCTTTACCTACACTGCTAAGGTAAGACCCTTAACTGCTAAGCCATCATTCCAGCCCTGAACTAAAATTTAATGAGATATTATGATGTGCAATATACTCTGATACTTTTACTATTCCATCCCATTACAATTCCAGGTTAAAAAAGAAAAAAAAAAAACTAGCTTTGACTTAAACTTGCTACTGGGTTCTGTATACCATGGTTTCTCATGTTGACTATATGATTTAGCAGCAAAAGATTATGGAGTAAGACTGTTGTTGATAATCCATGTGGTCTCTGGAGAATACAACTTATTCAAAGTCTCCTACCCTTAATTTTCTAATCTGAAAAATGAGAATTATACTTGTCTTGGGCAGTCACGCAAATGAAATGTGACAATGTATACAATAAAGTGCAGCTTTGTATCTCCTGCCACAAACTGGTACTCAATAAATGCATGGCAATGATTCCTGATAGTAGTTTTATATTAAAATGTTCCTGTATATTCAATAAGAAAGATATATGAGCAAGGAGAAAACAAACATGGTAACTGGAGAGAGAAGAAAGGACCTTAATAAGAATCTAAACTAAAGGGAAAAGTGTAAGGCAGAAACATGGGTGAAAATTCTGATTCTGGTCTCCTGAACAGGGCTTTCAGGATCATCCCTCCATACTGTGGTAGGAATTTACTTCTGCTCTGACTCAGAATCAATGGCTTCTAGAATGTCAGGAACTCCTAAACAGTATTCCCTCTTTGTTTCCTTAATCTTGAACTTTATCATGTAAAATGAATAAGCACAACCATTTCACCAATAATTGTTAGTCTCCAAGACAGATGTTGGGGAATGGTGCACATAGCAAGTCATAGAATTAAGGTCACACCTTTGCTTCTGGGACTGGCATGAGCTAGTTGTGTAGGTGACTGTTGGTAGCACAAGGCATGCTGCTTTGTCTATTCATATAATTTGCAAAATAGATTTCTTCAATGGTCAATCTTCCTTGTCTCCTGACTATATTTAACATCACCATGGAAACACACTTCAGGAGTGTCTATGAGGATGTTTCTTGGAAGGTTTAACTGAGGAGGGAAGACACACCCTGGAAGTGGGTAGGACCATTTCATGGGCTGTGGTCCCAGACTGAATAAAATGAGAAAATGAGTTGAGCACTAGCATTTCTTTCTCTGTGTTTCTGACTGCAGATGCAATGTGACCAACTTCATCACATTCCTGCCACCATGCTTATCTGCTACAAAGGACTGTGTCATCAAGTTGTGAGCCAAAATAACATTTCCTTCCTTATGTTGCTTTTGTCACAGTGACAAGAAAAGTAACAAGTGTACGTCTCTCTCCTGCAAGAGAGCAGTAGCTGTACAATTTATGTCTCCAAAACTCAGACAGGCCTTATACTAAAGACAGAGAGAGGAGTGAAGCTAACACTGGCAAAGATCCTGCCCTACCTAGAAGGCATCTGCTAATACCTGTCCCCAGTCATCTGCTATGGTATTTATTCCCACACCGTCCCAGGGCTATGATCATATCCAATGTAGTACTAGATTGTCAGCAGTCTTACAAGTCAACACATGTGTGTAAGTTCTTTGCCATCTGATCATCAAGATGTACTGGAATTTTCTAGGTAAACCTTGAATGCTACCTTTGCCGAATGAAACTGTTTATATAGCTATTGACTTGGATGCAGTTCCTATACTGGGCCAAACAGACCAAACCTGTTGAGTTTAACGAAAACATGTGGGTATTCGTTAACTTCAGAAAGCTCTGTAGCCTATTAAGGAGTCTCTGTACCTCAATTTCATTATTCTTATTTATTAAAATAGAAACTTTATATGGACACATCATGTATTGATACCATGGTATCCCTCCTCCCTGAGCCCTCTTCAGTGGGATTGCTGGTATTCGCCATGGGGTATGGGTTATGAGATGTGAGGGCAGCAGTCAGTCATTGTATGGGGGCAATGCCTGTGGATTATTCCCTCCCACCCTGTGGCCCTTACAATCTTTCTGCCTCTTCTTCTACAAAATTCCGTAAGTCTTGGTGGGTGACTTTTAACTCTATGTCAGTGTTGAGATCTCAGAAGCTTCTGGATTTCTGCTTTAGTATGTTTTGAGTATGCTCAGTGTCTGTCTGCATCACCCTGGCACAATTGTTAGGCTTTCCATGGAAGCAGAACTCTTGCTCATATCTCCAATTCTTCTGTGGTTTCACCCTGGGTCCTAGCTGATTTGTGAGTTGTTGGTCAGCTCTTGACAGGGAGTTAGCTATCTTTTCTTGTCTTGTAGATCACTTGTGGTTATCCTCAGTTCTCGCTGCCTTCTGAAAAAGAAGAACAGATTCTCCAATGAAGAGTGACATCAGCATACGTTAAAGGGGATACACATTTTTTAATTTAGGAAGATTTTAATGGCTGTAGCCTCATTTTGGGCCAGACCAGTGGGAGCTTTTTGCTGGAGTCCATAATCTTTGTCTTTATAGGATGCAAAATTGTTTCCAAATTCCAGCTATGGGTTCCTTTCCACTGAGTGGAACACTTTGCCAATCAGAGAGCCATCGATTGCACATCTAGGCTGGGTGCCACCATTGCACAGGTGTGTACATTTTGTCCAGCTGGTTCCTTTCACATAGCAATGTCCCCTGCCTGCTAACAACCTTGTTGACCGTTTTTCCCAAGGAGCTCATGTAGTGCTTCCAGCACTATATGGGCCAATCTTCTGAGAACTGTCTTCCTTCTAGATTCCAGCCAGATTTCTTAATGTTGTCTGTCAGCAGCCTGTGGTGTCTTCCACAATATGGTCTTTCCTTTTCCCTCAGGAAGGTATTCAAGTGTTTTAACAGAAGTCTGTCTTGTTTTGGGGACCTTGCATGTTTCTCTGAACAGCAACTCAATGTGGATTGTAATTGATTTTGAGTTCTGATACTGGGATTAAGGTTAGGCTCCATCACACCCTCTCCAGGGCCTTTCTTACCAAATAATCCTTCCATACTCCTATTGAGGGCTAATTATTTTAGTCTACTATCCAAGAGGAAGGTTTCTATGGTACCAGTTCATTTTGGATTTAGTTTTGTGTCTATCTCCCTCCACCATGGCATTACTCTCCCCCAAACCCTCCCATCCCTGTTACCTGTCCTGAAGTTGCTTGTCACATATGACTACAACTCAGTGTGTTCCATATTGGGGACCACAGATGTATGAGATCATGTGGCATTTGTATTTCTGTGCTTGTGTGATTTTGCTTAGTATGATCTGTTCTAAGTCTATCCATCTTCCTACAAATTTCATTATATCATTTTCCTTACTTCTGAGTAGCGTTCCATTGTGTATATGTACCACATCTTCATTATCCAATCATCAAACCATGGGCAACTGGATTGATTCAAATTCTTAGCTATTGCGAATTGAGTAGTTATAAACACAGTTGAGCAAATATGTCTACAGTGGAGAGTGGAGCCTCTAGGGTAGATGCCCAGTAGAGGAATAGCTGGGCCAGTTGGTAGGTCTATTTTCAACTTTCTTAGGAGTCTCAATAATGATTTCCATAGTGGTTATACAAGTTTGAACCCCCACATTCTCACCAGCATTTATTGTTATTTGATTTTTTAAATATATTTTATTTATTTATGAGACAGAAAGAGGTAGGGAGGAGATAGAGAGACAGAGAGAGAGAATGGGCAAGCCAGGGCCTCCAGCCACTGCAAATGAACTCCAGATGCATGCTTACATGGGGCCTGGAGAGTCAAACCAGGATCCTTTGGCTTTGCAGGCAAACGCCTTAGTCACTAAGCCATCTCTCCAGCCCCATCATTTGTTGCTTTGTTTTGTTTTGTTTTGTTTTAATGATTGCCATCCTGACTGGAGTAAGGTGAAATCTCATTTCTGTTTTAATTTGCATTTCCCTGATGGTTAAGGATGTTGAACATTTTCCTAAGTGAATATTAGTCATTTGTATTCCTTAAAGAATTTCCTATTCATTTCTTTATCCTATTTATGAGTGGTTTGTTTTGATTTTTTTATTGCTTATTTTTTGAGTTTTTTTTGTAGATTCTAGACATTAGGCCTGTGTCTGTGATATAGCTGGTGAAAATTTTCTTCCATTTTGTGATAATCTGTTGGCTTTGTTTATGATGTTTGCCTTTGTAAAAGTTTTTTAGCTCCATGAGATCCCACTGGTTTAGTGTTTGTTTAATTTCCTGGGCTACTGGAGTAATGTTCAGGAAGTCTTTACCCACTGCTATATTGTGGAGAATTTCCCCTACTTTTTGATCCAGTACTTTAAGAGATTCAGGTTTTATAGTGAGGTTTTTGATCAATATGGGGTTGATTTCTGTGCACAGTGAAGGGAATGGGTATAGTTTCATTTTTGTACAGGTGATTATCCAATTTTACCAGCACCATTTATTGAAGATGCTGTCATTTTTCCAGTGTACATTGTTGGCTTGTCACTTTGACCAAGTAGCTATCTTCAATTTTGTTCCATTGACCCATATATCTGTTTTTATGCCATTACCATGATTTTTTTTTTTACTACGGCTTTGTAGTATAGCTTTAAATAAGGTATGATGATACCTCCAGAGGTGTTTCCTTTGCTGAGGATATTTCAGTTTCATATTTCTAATTTTTGTTATGGTTTTCATCTTAGATGATCCTGTCGTCCATGTGTTCTACTTCTACATCGGGAAAGTAACATTGGGAATGAAAGGTACTTAGGTCACCGGGACCTAAGTTCAAAAGTATTCTCTATGTCCACTACCACAAACTTCTCAAAAGCCACCTGCCCATGCACAGCAAGCAACACCTTGATGCCTGTCCCAAGGTTACATGCTCTGAGGTGGCATTAACTCTGTAGCAGTGGACATTCCTTTGGAAGTGTGTCCCCTTGCAGACTTCACTATCCCTTTGCACACCATTCTAAATTTTAAAGAATAACTACTCCAAAATGATTAAGATGTTAGTTTCCAAATAGTCTTTATTTAAATTTATATAGCCCAGAACACCTGGTGACCTTCAGGTAGTATTAACATATGTTATATTCCTCTGTATTTTTTAGCCTTGTGCATCAAGTAACTAAAGCATGTACTGTGAGATTAAACTTACAGAAAGTAATGTGCCTGTCTAAGGAGCTGCAGAAACTAGCTGTAGGTCAAGGTCAATTGTGATGTTTCAGCTAAAGGTCATACACACAAGGAGACCTTGCAAAAGCTTCTGCCCATATCCCTTTGCACCATAGTTTAGTTTCTATAAAGAGCTGTCCATATATGTGAATTTTCTAGGATGGTCTTTTTAAGGAAATAGTAGCTCCTCCATTTCTCAGGGTGTTGTCCCTTGAACAAACCTAATTTCTTTTCCACAAACTTTCCTCTCTTGAGGATTGGGTTTTGTGCAGCAGACACATGGAACCAATTACTGGCTTTCAAGTATCAGTCATGCAGATGGAACTGGGCCTTATAACCTCTGGACATTTTGAAAAGGTGGAGCTCCAGATTCCATGGATTCAAATGAAACCATGAGTTCCTGTCTGTTAGTAAACTTTCCAACCTATTGACTTCAATGCTGTTCCTTTTTCTCTGACCAGAAACCTGAGGCTTTCTAATAGGATCTAGTTCTGTTTATCTCCTAACTTCCAAAACCTGTACCAACAAAAAATGTTGAAACAGGTTAGAGAGAAGTCTCAGCAGCTAAGCATGCTTCCTGGGCAAGCATGAGAGCCCAAAGGGGCCTGCAACCACCAAAGTTGAATCTCCAGATTCCATATAAACAAGTGGGCATAGCCATGTGCATCTAAAGAGGGAGTCTCACGGAGCATCAGAGACCCAAGAATCCAAAGCTCCACAAGCCCGTGAATCAGTAAAAAGACTTGGGCTCCAAACAAGACAGGGCAGAAGAACAAACACATGACATTTTGATTTGGTCACCATAGGTGAACGCAGCACCCTACTGGCATGTATATGGGGCACCACAAGGGCACATACACCTCACACACCACAATACAAACAAGAAAGAAGACTGAAACATTTCAGATTTCTCATAAGAAAGATAAATGGAGCTTGGGGTGACAGAATTTACTCATGGCCCTCAAGGAAACATGATCAGGATGGGTTTAATGGGAACCCACTTACATGTGCTCATTTAAAGTTCTTTCCAAGTCCAAACCTGTTAAAAAAAAAAAATCCTTAATCCCAGCACTTGGAAGGCACAGGTAGGAGGATCACTATGAGTTCGAGGCCACCCTGAGATTACATAGTGAATTCAGGTCAGCTTGGGCTAGAGTAAGGCCTTACCTTGAAAAACCAAAAAAAAAGAAAGAAAAAAAAATCGTTAAACCAATTAATGGTAGTATTTCTCTGAGCAAAGGATAAATAGAATAAATGAAGCTC
Source organism: Dipus sagitta (assembly GCA_036346955.1). Classification (NCBI taxonomy): domain Eukaryota; kingdom Metazoa; phylum Chordata; class Mammalia; order Rodentia; family Dipodidae; genus Dipus; species Dipus sagitta. The sequence continues at coordinate 122,649,022 of CM070771.1, read as the reverse complement.
TCAGATCCTAATAGGTTCAGAGAACTTTCCCCAGTAACAGAAATGACAGTATTTGTAGAAAACAGAAGTGAGAGCTGGGTGTGGTGGTGAGAGCCTTTAATCCCATCACTGTGAGGGTTCACTGTGAGGAGGATCACTATGAGTTTGAGGACAAAATGGAACTACACAGTCAGTGTCAGGGCCCTACCTGCTCTTTGAAAAAATAAAGAGGATTAATAAAACCGCTAGGCAATTTGATCAAACTGAAATTAAAAAAAAGAAGAGAGACATTCCAAATTAACAAAATTAGAAATAAAAAGGGAGGAAAAATGGTTTCAGTTCTTCATTGAAAGTTTGCTTTTGTTATGCTTTCCTCACCACCATAAAACTTCCTTTCAAAACTATAAACTGGAAATAAACCTTTTTCTTCCATATGCTGCTTCTGATCAAGTGCTTCATCACAGCAATGAGATGATAACTGCAACAGAATAGTATGGGAGAGGTTTTGTCCAGTGATAGTCCTGCCCTGAACCCAGTAACTTAGAACACAATGGTGAAGAGATATATCTCTGCACTCTAAGGCAAGAAAAGACTGAGTGACTAGAGATTCACAGTAGAGAAGGTAGCAAATTGAGTCTGCTGTAACAAGCCTCATCTTTGTCTGAGTGTTACCTGGGATTTCTGCAAATGCTTCCATTCCTGTGAAGATAATCACATGTAAGCCTACAATCTGATTACTATGAGCAACCTAGGTAACAAAAGCAAGTAGGTCAGTTAAGAAAAGGACAGGAGTCTTTGACTCAATTCCATTGCTGCAATGAGCAAAATGATCAGAGTGGATGGTTAGGAGAAGTTTGAACAAACCTGTGGGTGAACGCATGAGGGGTTGTAACAGGCCTGTTTCTATGGGTTGATATCTTCTTCTCTTGTGTTTTTATCTTTAGAGAATTGATCATAGTTGAGGCCCTGTTGAGGACTTTTTTTCAAATAAATATAGTAGGGTAAGTTTAGAAATCTTGCATGTTGATGTTTTTCAAAGGACTTCTATTTAAATCAATATACAAAAGCAATATAACTTGGAGGGGCACTTTTGGAGTAGCCTCAGTAACTAGCTTTGCCTAATGAGTAATTCAGGAATAATTAATAAAAACAAGTTTGTTAGGCAGCTGTAAACAGAATGAAAGCTTGTAAATGAAATTGTCAGCTTCAAGACTTTTTTCCATAACTTTTAAATATGTTGGTAGATTTGGTAACCTGATAACATTTAGTAACAGGTATTTGTGAGATGTCTGTTGTGTTTAAGTAATAAATTGAAATGTGTCCAAAGGTTCCTTAACTATTCTAATACTTTTGTGTGTGGCAGGGTAATCTGATAAAGAAAGGATTTATATGATTCTGAATATGAGAGACTTTTGATTACCTTCATGAGTGGTAAGCAACTACAAACTCTTTTGAAGAGAAAACAGCTGCTTAACCCTTTCATTGAGGAAACATATACTTTGTCATGACTAATAGGAAACAACATGTAATAAAATATGTTCATGTAACAGATGTTGGACCATTTATTTGAAACATATTCTCCTGGGTCCAAAGACACAATGGCAGAAAAGATTAAATGTAGTTCTTTTCCTCACAGAATATTATACAAGATATAGGCATATTTCCATGCAGAGAATAAGTAAGAAAACAGAACATTAGTAAATCCATTAATTTCTTTGGAAAAAAATCAACATAAAAGGACTTCTTGACTGTTACTTGTTCATATATGCAAAGAGACATGTGGCTGAATTGAAGTCATGGTGGCTATTTTTGTTGCCAGTTGTTTATAACCAGACATAAAGTTTGTCTCTGAGTTTAATGTTTAATAATTAAATACATAACATTGTGTTAATGCTTGTTTTTATGCAGTGTAGTAAGTAGATATAAAAAGCATTGTGTTATGAAGAAACATGTTTCTCAAAACCATGAAATGGGTCATCTATAAAATATTTACATAAAACAATTCAAAACTGTTTGCTTTTTAGGTTGCCACCAATTTTTAAGAATTCTAATATATGGAATTTAAAATATAAATAATATTTATGTCTTATGCAGGGAAAATAAGACATGCTTTTGTGGGTAAATCTATAGGATATGAAAGCCATTTTTATTCATTCCATTTCTATGCATGTGTGTACAGGTGAATGTGTGGAGGTCGCAAGACAACCTCAGGTGTCATTCTCAAGATCACCATAACCTCCTCTGAGACAGGATCTCTCATTGGCGTGGAGCTCACCATTTAGGCTAGACTAGCTAGCCAGCAAGCCCCATGACCTTCTTGTCTCTATTCTCTAGTACTGGGATTGCAGGCACCCGTTAAAATGGCAGGCATTTATGTGAGTTCTGGTAATAAAATTCAGGTCCTCATGCTTATGAGGCAAGTGTTTTGCTCACTGAGCTTTCTCCTTAGGCTCCACAGATATAGTTTATGGACAAAAATAATAATTTTGCATAAAAATAGAATCAATAGTTGTTCCAAAAAGAATAAAAGGGGAAATATAGGATAAAAGCTTAAATAGGTAGATGGTTGCATATGGTTTGTAGAAAATGAATCCTATGAAATCAATTTTATATATGATCAAACTGGCTCAAACAAAAAAGGGAATTATGTATATGTCATCCTAAATATTAAACAAGAATATCAAACCTTCCACCCTGTGAAATTAGAATTTGGTTACATATTTCAAGAGCGGTTTTCATGAAAATTGACCTGTTCTTAACAGGAAATGGATTTTTCTTAGATCTTTTGCTTTCTTAGGAAAACTGAGTATCTGTTGAAATCTGTGTGGTTTGGGATTTTGCCTTAGACAGCATTTCATTATTATTTGAATAAAGTTTTTTTGCTCAAGAGTTTTGAGTCTTTGGTATTTTTGACGATATTTCCAATATCAAGTTCTTGATTTGGTATTTTGTCTTTGACCTGACCATAGAACATTCCAGAAGAATTTCTGGAGTATATGATACAGACAAAAGTTAATGAGGCTTATTTGGTATGTGGAGCTATAGGGAAAGCATTGTCAAACAGAAATGATGCTAAATTTTTGAGTTGAATTTATATGAATCTATTAATATATGTTCAAAATTTCATGACATTCATGGGAATATAGTATTCCTGACATGATGGTATCAATCATCATTGTAGGTATCACTGGATGTTGTATGTAACCATCATATCACTACTATCTATTGTCTAACATTATTTAGTTTTCAAAGAAACACATGGAAACGACTGATGAGTACAGGTTTCCAATAACTTTGGAATCCTACCATTGGACCAGACAAGAATTGCCAACACTTCCAGGAAGAAAGCAATTGGCTCATATAATATCAGACAGGATGAGAATTGACATAATATGTTAGAAATGTTTTGGCATTACCATTAAAGCTAGCAAAAGCTGAAATTGTTGAAATGTGCTATATAAATGAATACCATGGGAGTTAACCAGGTCAAATTGCTTATGGTAGCTTGTTTGATAGATAGTGCTCTGCACTTGAGTTGGAGAAACAAAACTAGCGTTTGAAAGGAAGTAAAGAGATTTTTAAGCATTGCCTCACAGAGGGACTAAATAGCTGCTTGGCCTTTCCAGGGTCTATAAAGTTTCCATTATTAAATTCCATAGCTCATCACAGAGTAGACAAAATGATACAAGTTATGGAAAATATTATGCATTGTAAGATTGCAAAAATACCTTAAAACCAGTTTTCAGTATCCCTGTGAAGACAACCTTTCAAGTGACACATTTCTGCTGTCTAATGGACCATTTGAAGACTACAAATATTTCTCTCAGTTGCCACCTTCAGTGAGTATAAATATGTTCTTGAACTACTTTATGTTCTCTGATTATTTAAAGCTTGCCAAACAGGAAGACCAATGCTATAATAGCACTAAAAAGGTTAGTGGAAAAATGTGTTTCATATATGGAACATACTTCAGAGAAAAATAATAAATAAACCTGTTTTATTGTATAAATTATTAAACAGAGTATATTGCTCATGCATTACCACTGTCTTGTATCATCCCCAGTCTTCTGAATATGTTGAAAGAATACATGGACATGTTAACTGAAATAGGTAAAAAAATTATTAGGTTGTCTTCTGTTATCACTTCTTTTAATGGATGAAATAAGTCCTATGGCCTAATAAAAGAAACATATATATAACCCTATCCTCCTAAATTATACTATTAGTAAATACTGCAGGGCTTTAATGCATTTTGGCCTGCAAATAAAGGAAAATCTTTGTGACTCAACAACTGGGGAAAATCACACCTTTCATGATCTAAACATTCTAGAACCTAGAATGAATCCAAGACTACTCTTGAACCACAAATTCTTACCTCCTCACTACCCATGCTTCAGTAAAGCTTTGATGCCTCAAATCTTGAGTCCACAGCTCCATCTCAGAGGAGTGACTCATGACTTCTGGTCTTGTCCTCCTTTTGGAGAATTTAAGGAGAAGCTGGTCACAGAAATCTTCCCTAGAGATCAATGGCATCTTAGATGGAGACAGCTCTGCCAACGATATATTGAAACAAGGCTCTCCATTGTCAGAAAATTCTTACTCTGTTCATTTCTTTAACCTAATGGGATAATTTGTCAACAAAGTTTATGGACACAGATGTTCTCACTCTCTAATTTAACCTCATTATGGGATTGAGATTGCATACTAGCCAAGTAGTGAAGAATCAGTACAGTTGTTAATATTTTTGTTGCTTATGATTAAATGCTTTGGGTATTATAACAACTTGGTTACCAGAAAATTAATACACAAGTTATTTGGTTCAAATGTATAAATACCTTGTCTTTTTCATTCTTTCATCATTTTATATTGGTTGACTTTGTTCATGAAAATTCTGAGTGAGAAGCATGCCCCAAGCTCTTGGCACTATCATAATAAGTATAGTAGTAGTCTCTCTAATTCACTGTATTCATTTGAAAATTCTACATTCAGTATGTAGTCACCTGAAGAATACTAAATGGTCTCTTTTTGGGTAGAATAAGGACTTAAATATGCCCATGAGGACATTGTAATCTATGAAGGGGAAGGTAAGACTAGAAATCCAGGATAATGGTAACTGAGGATGGCACTAAAACTCTACTGTTTGCTCACACTGTTGTCTGAGTAGGATAAAATCTTTTTTTCAAAAAAAATTGATTTTTACAAGCCTCCCTTTCTTTTTTATTATTATCATTTCTTAATTAATTTATTTTTTATTAACAACTTCCATGATTATAAGCAACATCCCATGGTAATGCCCTCCTTCCCCCACTTTCCCCTTTGAAACTCCATTTTCCATCATATCCCCTCCCCCTCTCAATCAGTCTCTTTTATTTTGATGTCATCATCTTTTCCTCCTGTTATCATGGTCTTGTGTAGATAGTGTCAGGCACTATGAGGTCATGGATATCCAGGCCATTTTTGTGTCTGGGGGGAGCACATTGTAAGGAGTCCTACCCTTCCTTTGGCTCTCACATTCTTTCTGCCCTGAGCCTTGGAAGGTATGATAGAGATATTGCAGTGCTGAGCACTCCTCTGTCACTTCTTCCCAGCACCAAGAAGCCTTCTGAGTCATCCCAAGGTCACTGCCATCTGAAAAGAGAAGGTTCTCTACCAAAAGTGAGAGTAGCATTAATATATGGGCATGGACATTAAGAGAAGTACTTACTGGGCAGCTTGATGAGCATACATTTAGTCAGACATCAGCAGATGTTATACCCCTAGGGCTCATGACTACCCCTGTTGTAGGTTTTCAGTATCAGAGATGTATTCCCTCCCATGGAGCCAGCCTCCAGTCCAATTAGAGGGCAATTGGTTTCCGCCATGACAGATGTGCCACTATTGCACCCACTACCTCATTTGGCCTGGCTGGCAAAATATAAGGCTTGCAGTGTCCACTGTTGAGTATCTTCACTGGTAATTTCTCTCTCTCCCATTGAACTGCATGCAGAATGGCTTTCTGTCAGCTGGTCTACATGGAAGAGGTTTTCTTCAGCAGGATTTCTCAGTGACCTTGCAGCCCAAGTATGTGGAGTCTTCAGCAATAGGGTCTTTCCATCTATTCTTGGTGGGTAACAAAGGGCCTCGGCAATGGCCTGTAATGTTTTGAGGGCATCAGGGACATCCCTGGCCAATAACTCATTGGAAGGTATCCCATCCTTGGCACTGAAAATTTTCTAGTAACAGTCTATGGCTCCTGAGTGTTCCATTGTCTTAAAAAAGTAGGTTTCCATATTATTTATTTATATCCTCTTAGATTTTGATTAGCTCTCCCTCTACCTTTCCTTTACTCAGTCTCTTCCCCTGACCTTACTTAGGCCTTTTAACCCCCATTAATCTATTCTTCTACTTACATATATACAATACCACCCTATTAAGTACCCCCATCCCTCCCTTTCTATTCCCTTTATATCTCTTTTCTAGCTTACTGGCCTTTGCTACTGAGTTTTCTTCCTACTCACACAGAAGTCCAATCATCTGTAGCTGGGATCCACATATGGAGAGAAACTGTGACGTTTGACTTTCTGGGCCTGGGTTACCTCACTTAGTATAATCCTTTCCAGTTCTACTCAGCAGTAAAGAAAATGGATGGATCTGGAAAGGATAAAATCTTTTAGAAGACCTTTGACCTAGACAAGTCTCCTGCATTGAACCCCATATACCAACTAAACCTTTAGTTTTGAGTGGGTTTGTGGTGCTTGGGATTGATCCCATGGACTAGGCATCCAGTGTACCACGCAAATATATTTTTTCTGCCCTTTGTGTTTTGATACAGGATCTTACTATGTAGCCCAGGCTGACTTCACACATGAATATTCTTGCCTCATTCTCCTGTTTTCTGAGATTACAGATATACATCATTATGCAAGGCCGAAAACTGAGTTTAAGCACAGTGGTTGAGTGTTAATTACAGGAGATTCCATAATCAATTAAGCTATAAACAATGAAGAAGTCTCTACCTTACTTCTGTGCTCTGTAAATGTTGTCGGATCTCATTGTTTGAATTATTCAAACCTGTCCTAGTCCTAGAAATAACCTTATTTGTGAACCACTTTTGTTTTGCATTTTATTTGCTTAGATTAATTGTATTAAGAATTCTTTACCTTTTAATTTTTTTATGAAAATTTGAAAGTACTAAAAAGGTTTTCTAGTTTCTTCTAAATGCAACCTTCCTACAAAATAATGTACTTGGAGGCCTTGGAGAATGATCAAGGAAACTTAGTGGAATGTAGAAGGATTGGTGCCTCCTCTTTCTGACTCTAGGGCCTTAAAGGATGATCAATGAGACCTAGATATATGGAGTTAGACAGTTTGAAGGACCATCTGAGGTCTATAAATGAGAGAAGATAAATTAAGCCATTAATTAAACACATGGTGTTGCAGTTACCTTCTCATAACAGAGAAAAACACCCACCCAGGAACAGCTTATGGGAGGAAAGCTATGGCTTTATTTCAGGCTTATAGATTCCAGGGAATCTTCAACATGGAAAAACAACCTTCATCGTACATCTACAACCAAGAGATAAAGAGACCTTCTAAGTCTCAGGATAGCTCAGACACATCTTAGGGCTGGACTTACTTCAAGGTCTGCCCCTGATGACACACCTCCTCCAGCAGGGTTCTGCCTGCTAGAGTCATAAGTAGGGAGCTTAATGAAAAATACATGAGGGTATGGGGCCATTTACATGCAAACCACCACATAAGGTCTAAAGATTACTAAGATCACTACTAAGATTATAAGAGACATTTCTATCACAAAAGCCTGGAGATCTAATTCCAAAAGAGATGATAGTAGTATCTGACATGGTTTTCATCTTACTTTGTTGGTCTAGTAAAACAGATGAGAAATTAGCAGAACTAGTATGAGTAAACACACAACATTCAACCTTAGTAATCGCACAGTGCTGATTTTTGTGGCTGGGAGGTTATCTATTTTATGTATTCTAGCCACTCTTTTGCTACTCCGGCTGTTCTGATAACCATCCCATGTGATGATGGATTTGACCCGAGGCCTAGGTAAGATTTCTCATGGCTATACACTGAAGTTCAATAACAACCAGTTTCAAAGGCTTGTTATGTTATAGTAGCCCTAAGTCAGGACACGTAAACAATTTTTTTTTTTTTTGTATAGCTAAAGTCTTCTACAGTTATTGTCCCCAAGAAAAGACAATTTGGTTATCACTTCCTTCTAGGCATTTACAGAGCAGCTTAACTATAAGTTCATACCTGGGAATGAAATACTTACAGTGTCCCAATAGTCCCAAAAAGGCTTTAAGTTGTTTCCTAGCTTGTGAACTGGAAGGGTCTGGATGGTGGGATATGATAAGTTGGAGGAGCTCTATATCCTAGTGTTAAAAAAAATCCTACCTACAATAACTTTTGGAATAAAAACTGTGCTGCAGGTTTAGGAACTTAATGTTCTATAGAGAATTTAAAGGTTGTGGTTGGAACTCCTTTAAAGAAGGAGTTCATTTGTATATTGCAAGACCATTCTGTTATCTGTAGTTAACTCATTTAAGTCCTAGTTGGGACTTTCCAAACACATGGAGTCTGTCTCTGTAGCAGAACAATCAAGGTGAATTGTATATTCCAATCTTGTTTATAATACATTCAAATGCAAAAAACTTGAGACTCAGACACTGTGGGGTTACAAAGGAAAGTATCTTTAATGAGATCTATGACTATGAACTACTGAGTATATAAACAAATTTAAGTTGATAAAGTATAAACTTTAAGGACCACTGAATACATGAAATAATGACTTCATTTATAATATGAACATCTTGGAAACTATGGTAGTCTCTGTTTGACTTTTTCTTTTTTTTTTTTTCTTTTCTTTTTTTTTTATTATTTATTTATTTTTTTTATTAGTCAGTTCTGTATTCAGCAAATACAGTCAGTTTGGTACCATTATTAGGCTCATCCGTGACCTACCCCCTCCCCTTGGCCCCTCCTTGTTGAGGTATACGGGTCATGCATTGTGGAGTTAGCCCACAGTTATGGGTAAGCTAAATGTCTCTGCATATCATGACCCAACATGTGACTCTGACATTCTTTCCGCCCCCTCTTCCGCAAAATTTCCCTGAGCCATGTTGGGTTCATTTTTGGTCTGCTTCAGTGATGAGGTGTTGAGGGCCTCTGAGGCTCTGGCGCTCTGATTTGGTAGGAGTTGATTTTTCTCTATGCTGATCTCCTTCCCCCTTGTGCTGGTGTCCGGTTCATCACGAAAAACAGCCCCCTTGCTTGTTTCTCGAAGTTTTCTTAGTTTCAGCCGGAGCCCTTTTGAGGTATGATGGGGTGGCTCTCTCCTTAGGGTCTACATCTATCTGAAAAAGAGAAGCAGATTCTCCAACGGAGAGTAAGTTAGCACCAGGGCAAATGAGATAACCCTTACTTTTTTTTTTTTTATAGAGAATTTAATATGTGTAGGCCCTCTTGTAGCCCACAATTGATAGTAGGTTGATACTGGAGAGTGGGCTTATGTTTGGATATGGTTCTGACTTGTTTCCCAGCTCCAGCTATGGGTCCCATACCAGTGAGGGGATCAGTTAGCCAAATTGAGAGCAGTTGGTTCCCCACCGTGGCTGTGTGCCACCACTGCACTTGTGTGGGCATCACAATAAGTTATTTGCTGCTAAGTAGGTTAGACCATGCGTTGCTTCGATAGATATTGGTCAATTTCCCCCAGTCGCCCATGTAGCACCTTCTGGCACTAGATGCGCTGACTGTCTGGGGACTGACTCTCATCCAACTTCCAGCCATGCCATTCTAATTTGCATGTCAATCACATAAGGTATCTTCAGCAGTAGGGTCTTACCACTAACCTTTGGTGGGTCATCAAGTACTCTGACAGAAATCTGTCTGTCTTTTAGGAAACCTTGTAGGTCTCTCTGATCAAAAGCTCATTGTGGATGATAGCCCCATGCTGGTTCTGGGAGTTACAGGTCAGTGCCCACTAAGAAAATGATGAAAAAGATAACTAATATACAAGAGTTAGAGATAAGAGAGAGAGAGAAAGGGAGAGGGGAAGTGAGGGAGGGAAGATGTAGGAGACTAAGGTTAGTCTTAATCTTACCCTCTCCAGTGTCTTGTGGTTCAGGTGTTCCCTGTAAGGGCCTGGTGAAGGATCAGCCATTTGGTCTATCTTTTAGTAAGTAGAAGATTATGGTACCATTGCCGTTTGGGTCTAGATTTGTGTTTCCCACCCCTTTGATGCCCTCCCCTCCCTCCCCTTCCATCCTAGTGTCTAATCTAGGAGATGCTTGCTGGGTATGTAAGGTATCTTCGGTAGATTCAGGTTAGGTGCTGTAGATGAGTGAGACTATGTGGCGATTTTTTTTCTGTGATTGGGTAAGTTCACTGAGAATGATCTGTTCCAGGTTCAACCATTTTTCCTCAAATTTCATTGTGTCATTTTTTCTTACTGCTGTATAGAATTCCATTGTGTAGATATACCACATCTTAGTTATCCATTCTTCTAGTGATGGACATCTGGGTTGATTCCAGCTCTTAGCTATTACAAATTGAGCCGCTATAAACATGGTTGAGCAAATCTCTTTAGTCTGTGGTTTGAAGGTTTTAGGGTAGATGCCCAGTAAGGGAATAACTGGGTCTGTTGGTATCTCTATACTCAGCTTTTTCAGAAGTCTCCATATTGCTTTCCAAAGTGGTTGTACCATCCTACATTCCCACCAACAGTGGATGAGTGTTCCTACTTCTCCACATCCTCGCCAGCATTTATTTTTATTTGATTTTTTGATGCTTGCTATCCTTATTGGGGTAAGGTGGAATCTCATAGTTGTTTTAATTTGCATTTCTCTGATGATTAGGGATGATGAACATTTTCTTAAGTGTATGTTTGCCATTTCTATTTCTTCCTCTGTGAACTGCCTGTTCAGCTCTTTGCCCCATCTTGTGAGTGGGGTGTTTGACTTCTTACTGTTTAGATTTTTGAGTTCTTTGTAGATTCTAGAGATTAGTCCTCTATCAGTTGGATAACCCACAAATATTTTCTCCCATTCTGTGGGTAATCTATTGGCTTTGCTAATTGTATGCTTGTCTGTAAAGAAACTCCTCAGCTTCATGTGGTCCCATTGGTTGAGTGATGGTTTAAGTTCATGAGCTACTTGGGTTTTGTTCAGGAAGTCTTTTTCCATTCCTATATCATGGAATGTACTTCCTAAATTTTCTTCCAGTAGTATTCGAGTTTCTGGTCTTATATTGAGATCTTTGATCCATTTGGACTTGAGTGTAGTGCATGGTGAAATGTGTGGGTCAAGTTTTAGTTTCCTGCATATGGTTATCCAGTTTGTCCAGCACCATTTGTTGAAGATGCTGTCTTTTTTCCAGCGTATATTGTTTGGGCCTTTATCAAATATCAAGTAGCTATAGTTGCTTGACCCAAAGTCCGGGTCCTCAAGTCTATTCCATTGATCTATAGTCCTGTTTTTATGCCAGTACCATGCTGTTTTTATTACTATGGCTTTGTAATATAGCTTTAGATCAGGTATGGAGATGCCTCCAGAGGTATTTCTTTTGCAGAGGATATGTTTGGAAATGCGAGGCCTTCTGCCTTTCCATATGAAATTTGAGATCATTTTTTCTATCTCTGTGAAGAACACTGTGGGGATTTTAATTGGTATTGCATTAAATCTGTAAATTGCCTTTGGTAGGATTGTCATCTTCACAATGTTAATTCTGCCTATCCAGGAACATGGGAGGTCTTTCCATTTTCTCAAGTCCGCCTCAATTTCTTTTTTGAGTGTTTTTATGTTTTCATTGTATAGATCTTTCACTTCCTTGGTTAACGTTATTCCAAGGTATTTTATTTTTTTTTTGTCGCAATTGAAAATGGGACTATGTCCCTTATTTCTTTTTCTGTATCTTTGTCCTTTGCATAAAGGAAGGCTACTGATTTTTGTGCATTGATTTTGTATCCTGCTACTTTGCTATAGGAGTTAATCACCTTCAGGAGTTTTGGGATGGAGTCTCTCGGGTCTCTTACATATATAATCATGTCATCTGCGAATAAAGCTAACTTAACTTCCTCCTTTCCAAATTGTATCCCTTTTATTTCCTTCTCCTGTCTTATTGCTTGAGCTAGGACTTCCAGAACTATATTGAAAAGCAGAGGTGAGAGTGGACAACCCTGTCTTGTTCCTGATCTTAATGGGAATTCCTCCAGTCTCTCTCCATTAAGTATTATTTGGGCCTTCGGAGCTTCGTATATTGCCTTTATTAGGTTAAGATATGAACCAACCATGCCAACTCTCTCCAATGTTTTGAACATGAAGTGGTGTTGAATCTTGTCAAAGGCCTTTTCTGCATCTATCGAAATGATCATGTGGTTTTTATGTTTAACCTTGTTTATGTGGTGGATTACATTGACAGATTTCCGTATGTTGAACCACCCCTGTGTTCCTGGAATGAATCCCACTTGGTCAGGGTGGATAATGCTTTTGATGTGTTGTTGGATTCGGTTTGCAAGGATTTTGTTTAGGATCTTTGCATCTAAATTCATCAGGGAAATAGGACGGTAGTTTTCTTTTCTTGTGGCATCTCTGCCTGGTTTTGGAATTAGGGTGATGCTAGCTTCATAAAAGGAGTTGGGTAGCTTTCCCTGTTCATCAATTGTGTGGCACAGTTTGAGGAAGATTGGTTTGAGTTCTTCCATGAAGGTTTGATAGAATTCAGCTGAGAAGCCATCTGGTCCTGGGCTCTTCTTTTTTGGGAGGTTTTTAATTACTTTTTCAATCTCCATGAGTGTGATGGGTTGATTGAGGTGATTAATCTGCTCTGTGTTTAGCTTTGGTAGATGGTATGCGTCTAAGAATTTATCCATCTCCTCCACATTATCCAGTTTTGTGGAGTAGAGGTTTTTGAAATAAGTCCTGATGATTCTCCCAATTTCACTTATGCCTGTTGTGATCTCTCCTTTTTCATTTTGAATTTTGTTAATTTGAAGCTTCACCTTTTTTTGCTTGATCAGATTGGCCAGGGGTTTGTCAATCTTGTTTATTTTTTCAAAGAACCAGCTCTTTGTTTTGTCAATTGTCTTAATTGTTTCCTTGGTTTCCAATTCATTGATTTCTGCTCTGATTTTAATTATTTCTTTCCTTCTGGAGCTCTTTGGGTTGGATTTTTCTTGTTTTTCCAGTGCCTTTAGGTGGATGGTTAGGTTATTGATTTGGGACCTTTCTGTCTTTTTTACGAAGGCATTGAGTGCTATGAATTTTCCCCTGAGGACCGCCTTCATTGTGTCCCATAAGTTTTGATACGATGTGTTCTCATTGTCGTTCAATTCCAGAAATTTTGCAATTTCATTTTTTATTTCATCCACTATCCATTTATTGTTTAAAAGTGTGCTGTTCAGTTTCCAGGTGCCTTTGGGATTCTTGGTGGGTCTTTTATTGTTGATTTCTAGCAATATAGCATTGTGATCTGATATCATGCAGGGAATTATGTCAATCTTCCTAAATATGTGGAGGCAGTCTTTGTGACCCAATATATGGTCTATTTTAGAGAATGTTCCATGGACTGCTGAGAAGAATGTGTAATCTGTGGATTTGGGATGGAATGTTCTGTAGATGTCCGTTAGGTCTAAGTGATCTATGGTTTTGTTGAGCTCTCTTACTTCCCTGTTGAGTTTCTGTTTGGATGATCTGTCTATTACTGATAATGGTGTATTGAAGTCCCCAGCTATGATGGTGTTTGTGGTTATTTCTGTTTTATTGTCAAGTAGGTTTTGTTTTATGAACTGTGGTGCCCCTGTGTTTGGTGCATACAGATTTATGATTGTAATATCCTCTTGATGGATCGTTCCCTTGATAAGTAGGAAGTGGCCTTCTTTGTCTTTTTTGATTATATTTGGTTTGAAGTCTATTTTATCCGATATTAATATAGCTACACCTGCTTGTTTCTTATTCCCGTTTGCTTGGAATACTGTTTTCCACCCTTTCACCCTGAGGAGATGTCTGTCTTTAATGGTGAGGTGGGTTTCTTGAAGGCAACAGATTGAGGGATCTAATTTTTTGATCCATCCTGTTAGCTTGTGTCTCTTGATGGGTGAATTAAGGCCATTAATATTTAGGGTAATGACTGTGAGATTTGATTTGATCCCTGCCATATTGTGATGGTAAATGTGGGTTGGAGTTTTCATGGACATTGAAGTTTTTTGTGCCTACTCTGAGTTTGGTTGTTGTGATCTGCTTCTTGTAGGCAATTGTGTTTGATTATTTTTTTCTTCTCTGTGTAGAATTTCCTGAAATACTCTCTGTAGGTTTGGTTTTGTGTTCATATAATTGTAAAGCTGAGTTTTGTCATGGAAAGTTTTTTGTTCACCATCTATTATGAGGGATACTTTTGCTGGGTAGAGTAGTTTGGGTTGGAAGCCATAGGTTCTTAGACTTTGCAGTGTTTCATTCCAGGCTCTTCTAGCTTTCAGGGTTTCCATTGAGAAGTCTGAAGTAATTCTGATGGGGTTACCTCTGAAGGTGGTGTGCTGTTTTTCCCTAGCTGCTTTTAGTATTTTCTCTTTGGTGTCAATGTTTAGAGTCTTAATAATAATATGTCTTGGAGAGTTTCTCCTTTGGTCCAGTCTGTTTGGAGTTCTATTGGCTTCTTGTATCTTGATGGGCCTTTCTTTTAAGAGATTGGGGAAGTTTTCTTCAATTATTTTGTTAAATAAGTTCTCCATGCCTTTGGTCTGGATTTCTTCTCCTTCTGGTATTCCAATGATCCTGATATTGGGACGTTTAACTGTATCCCACAATTCCCTCATGTTCTGTTCACAGGAGCTTTTAAACTTACTGAAATTTTTGAACTCTCTAACTGTTTCTTCCATCTTGTCTTCCAGATTAGAGTTTCTATCCTCCACTTGGCTGACTCTATTCTTGAGAGCTTCTAGTGAGTTTTGGGCTTGTTCAATTAAGTTTGCATTTTCTATTATTTTTCTATGTATAATTTCCATCCCTCTGTCAAGCTCCCTTTTCACATCATTTTCTGATTTTCTTGATGATTCTTGGAGTTCATCCTTGCATTTCTTTATGTCTTCATTTAGCATGGTCAGCTGATTTTTAAGGTCTTCTTTTTTTTCACTTTCCCTCAAATCTCTTAACTCTCTTTGAAATCCTTCCATTTTCTTATCTAATCCTTCCAATTTCTTATCTATTAGTTCTAGTTTAGTGATGGCAGCATCCACACGATTGTCTGCCCTTTGTTGCTTTCCTGCAAGTTCTACCAATAGGTTGGTTAGAGTTGCATTGCTCATAGCTTCAATGTGGTGTTCTGGTCCTATTTGTTCTTCTATGTTTTGGTTAGAAGTATTCATTGTGGGAGTGGGTGATCTAATTGGATTTTCTTGCATTTGATTATTCATGTTATTTCTTTTGCGCTGTGTTCTGCCCATGACAGTGTATGGGCAGATAAGTGGGCGTATCAGCCTGGGCTCAAGAACAATGGGAATCTTATGCAGCCTGGGGGCGTTGCCAAGAAGCCTGGGCTTTGGCTGTCACTTGCCAAAGCCGCCTATCTACTGCCTGGCAGGGGCGCCGAAGTTGCCTGAGTTCTCAAGCGGTAATGTGCCAAGGCTGCCTGCGTTCGAACTAGGAGTGGCACTGAGGCACCAAGCACTGATGCCGCCCGAACTCTGGCTGGGCACGCTAGGAACTGGCAGCAGTCTGCGCTCCCCCGCCACAGGACAATTGTGGACAGCCGTGCGGCAGACAGAGGGCAAGTGGAGGAGAGTGCGGAGCAGTCTAAGCTTCCGCACGCAGGGAATAATCTCACTTGCCAAAGCCGCCTATCTACTACCTGGCAGGGGCGCCAAGGTTGGTTGAGTTCTCAAGCGGTATTGTGCCACAGCTGCCTGCATTCGAGCTAGGAGTGGCACTGAGGCACTAAGCACTGAAGCCGCCCAGACTTTGGCTGGGAACGCTGGGACCGGAAGCAGTCTGCGCTCCCCCGCCACAGGACAATTGTGGACAGCCGCGCGGCAGACAGAGGGCGAGTGTACGAGAGTGCGGAGCAGTCTAAGCTTCTGCACACAGGGAATAATCTCACTTGCCAAAGCCGCCTATCTACTACCTGGCAGGGGCGCCAAAATTGTTTGAGTTCTCAAGCAGTAATGTGCCAAGGCTGCCTGCGTTCGAGCTAGGAGTGGCACTGAGGCACCAAGCACTGAAGCCGCCCAGACTTTGGCTGGGAATGCTGGGAACCGGAAGCAGTCTGCGCTCCCCCGCCACAGGACAATGGTGGCCCGCCGGTGCGGCAGGCAGGTAGGGGGTGGCACCTGAGCTGACGCAAGCGAGAGATACAGTCTGAGCTTGTGGGACTGGGCACACTCAGTAAGTGGGCGAGTGGACGAGGGTGAGGAGCAGTCTAAGCTTCCGCGCGGAGGGAACGATCGGCGCGCAGTGGCAGCCGTGCGGGCTCCGGAGCAGCAGCAGCGGCAGGGGTGGAGCTTTGAACACGGCGGTTATTTGGGGCGAGGGGTGCCTACCCGCCCGAAAGGGGACCAGCAATTCCCTGTTCCCCCACCTCTGTGCCCTCCCAGATTTCTCTCCCCTAAAAGCCACTATATACCCTTAATATCTTGCCTTTCTTTCCCCGGGATTTGCAGCACAGCTAGGCGGTCGCCATCTTGGCCGGAAGTCTTGTTTGACTTTTTCATGACTAGAACTAGTGAGCCTGGCAGGGAGTTGAAAATCATAATGAAGGAATTTACTGATTATGGGTTGAACTTATACTTTGGCTAAAGAACATGGCTAATACTGCTTATAGTTATGGAAATTATGAGAGTCTTTCAATCTTTGGTTGCTAGGGTAATTGTGATTGCTCTATGTGACATGTCAGTAGCCCTTACTTAGTATCAATGTGGTGACTTGTAAGGCCTGAGCTATTGTTCCATTTTTAAAATAATATAGTGCTGTAAAGATGGCTTAGCAGTTAAGGCACTTGCCTGTAAAGCCGAAGAACCAAGGTTTGATTTTCCAGTACCTAGTTTAGCCAGAAGCACAAAGTAGCACATATCTGGAGTTTGTTTGCAGTGGCTGGAGGTCCTAGAATACCCATTCTCTACCTCTCTCTATCTGCCTCTTTCTCCATTTCTATCTCAAACAAATAAATAAAAATATTTAAAAATAGTCTAGCTCTTTTTATTTTGTATTATCATCATCCTCTACTATCAATTACTCTCTACTCTACTCTTTATCAATTCCTCTGTTCTTTCTTACTGAGGGTTTAAGACCACGTACATAGCCTAAAATCTTTTTCCTTTTTTCTTTTAAGCTAACTTGTGGCTCTGTGGGTAATATTTTTAAGGTCAGAGTGACTCCTTAGAGTTGACTTTTAGGGTTTTAGGAAAAAGCCCCTTGGCTATGTTAGTTTTTGCCCTTCTAGTTGGGCCATCTGCTGGGATGGGTTAGAATCTTTCTGACCATGTGGCTTTACTTGAGAGCTTTGGGGGCATTTCCAACTACAGTGATCATCTTCTTTCCAGAATGTACTTTGGCTAGGACCAACATCTAAGGTCTCCTTGGCCCCCGCATGTCAAGGGAACAAGTGAGTTACTTAGGCTGTAAAGTCCTTTTAGAGATGTATTGTTGACCTGGGACCTAGATGACCATATAGTTGGCTGTCCTCATGGCCTCATTTATCCACATGGGCCTTCAAGTATGGTTTTTGAAGACCCAGAAAGTCAGTTACACCAAAGAATGTATGTGGATTAAATTTAAGAGTCAAATAATAGTTAAATAAAGATTTGCTTGGAGAGAATTTTAAATGAATCTTGACTGTTAAAATCCAGTTTCAGGGCTGGAGAGACGGCTTAGTGGTTAAGCGCTTGCCTGTGAAGCCTAAGGACCTCGGTTCGAGGCTTGATTCTCCAGGACCCACATTAGCCAGATGCACAAGGGGGCACACGCATCTGGAGTTCGTTTGCAGTGGCCAGAGTCCCTGGCGTGCCCATTCTCTCTCTCTCTCTATCTGCCTCTCTCTCTCTGTATGTGTCTGTCACTTTCAAATAAATAAATAAAAATAAACAAAAAAAAATTTTAAAAACAACAACAAAAAAAAATTTTTAAATCCAGTTTCATAAATAGTTAAAAGCCTGATAAATTCAGCAGGTGATATAAGCAATTGTCTTGATCAATGATAAAATTTTTGTTCTGGAAGCCAGTTTTCTATAAATGCAGATGGGCATTTTAAGAAAACCTGATTATTGTAGCGGCATTTATAATAATTTAAAATTTAAACAGGCTTTGAATTTTATCATTATATTGAATTTTGACCCCAGGAATTTTTAATAGCCAACTTAGACATGCCTATGTCATCTTCTTTAAGCTTTAACTTCCACAAGTCTTGCATCATGTTTAGCGTTCAGGTTGTGCCTTTGTCTCTTCTTTGTAACTTTTAGAGCAATCTTTTATTTATAAAACAAAATTGTATTTAAGAAACAAAACAACCTCCCTATATTTTACCACTAAATTCTTTCTCATACAAGAACACTTCCCATTTATAAGAAATTTATTTCTCAACCTATGGCTATCTATACCTCTATTTCACACTTGTGGCTTGCTTTATGTTTTACTTTTCTTTATAACATTACAAATGTAATTTGGGCTTTTTCTCTCAAGACCATAAAAATTTGAACCAAGGGCACATTTTTTATGAGATAGATCTAGCTGAAGAATGGTATTAAAGGTGAAACTGCCTGAAAATGGTTATACCTCTCTAAGACCTAACATAAATCACCTGATTACACTGTTTGCATAAATCTGAGTCTTTTACTTTACCACATTTGTCTATTTATTAACCCAGCTACCTTTATTCATTTTCAAGTTTGTCCCTATGACAAGGGATATATATCAGGAGTGAATCAATAGTAATGAGTGGAGTTACCCATTAGAAGAGAAAGAATATGTTTGAGCCTTATCAGAAACACCAGTGAATGACTAGGGTGTCAAACTTTCACTTGGGAGCTCAGGAATAAGATATAGTACACCCTGTCTAGTTTTGGATTTGTTTGGATAACTAGTGAGAACCAAGTTACATAAGTATAATTTGTAAATCAGATGGTGCAAAGCTCAGCAGATTCTGGGGCTGTTTTGGATAGTGGGAGCTAAGTTTTATTATCTCTCTCTTATTTAGTGCCTAGGAAAGGTAAATTTGCCTCTAATATAAGGATTTGGAGAGATCACAAGAAACCCAAAATGAAAAAGCCAGCTTTCTATTTTGTCATATGTGGGATGGGGTTGGGGAAATATGCTTGAATCACATTATATTACTACATGAAAATGGCCTGATATAACACAGTATTATAAAATTTTTAAAAATATAAAAAAAGAATTATTTATCCTGGCCACAATGTATTAGAGGCTAATGGCCACAGGGGAGTTTCTAAATTTCCTTTTGGATCTGGTTAGTTTGTTATATAAGTGTCTCAAATACAGAAGGATACACCATTTTATGTCTGGTATTACTTTTTTAATATTTTATTTTATTTTTAATATTTTATTTTTATTTTTTTAATATTTTAATTTCATATTTCAATTTTTTGTTCATTCTTATTTATTTATTTATTTGAGAATGACAGAGAGAGAGAAAGAGGCAGAGAGAGACAGAGAGAAAGAGAGAATGGGCACACCAGGGCTTCTGCAAACAAATTCCAGACACATGTGCCCCCTTGTGTATCTGGCTAACATGGGTCCTGGGGAACCGAGCCTCAAACCAGGGACCTTAGGCTTCACAGGCAAGTGCTTAACCGCTAAGCCATCTCTCCAGCCCAAATATTTTATTTTTATTTACTTATTTATGAGAGAGAGAGAGAGGATGAGAATGGGTGTGCCAGGGCCTCCTGCCACTGCAAACAAACTCCAGAAGCATATGCCCACTTGTGTATCTGGCTTATGGAGGATCTGGGGCATTGAACCTGGGTCCTTAGGCTCCACAGGCAATCTACTATGCCGTCTCTCTGTGTAGGAAATGTAAGAATGTAGGAAATTCAGTCACCTTATCACATGATATTATGGACACCCAGAAAATACTATATAAGCATAGTTGTCCACTTTTGAAACAGGTACCCGAGTTGGGCTAGCTGGGTGCAGAAGGAGATAGTTACAAGTGCCTGGAGGCACACATTCCTGGGAAATTGAAGTAAGGCATCTGGTAGCTCAGTGCAGACCTGCAGAAAGGAGGAAGAGAAGTCCACATCTTACCATAACGAAGAAAGCCCAACTTCAACTGGGTGGAAATATCAAAAGCCGTCATTGAGATCTAGCTGTAGCCTCTCCTCAGCTCCCCAGTCCTTGAACTCTCAATGTGAAGACTCCAAACAAGATGCATGGACAGTGATATAGAAGACAGGTAGTCTATTGCAGAGTAGAGGAGGGCACACTCCCAAGGGATGAAATGGGGCAAAAGAGCCAACTAATTGGTTAATTAATTCTTTTACATATTAAAATTATAATTTTCCATACAATTTAGCTTTTAAACTCCTAACCTTTTAGTTCTGTTTTAGCTACATGGAAATCAGGTTACATTTACAAAAATTACTTTCATTTTATTGTCAACAAAAATATCATAAGAATGTGACATACAAATTTTATCAAAGGCTTTGATCTGTCGATGATATGTTATACTTACTCATGTGTAATCCTGAAAGTATATTGAGAAATTTGATTTCTCTCTTCAAACATAAGCCAGGGAATAGATTTTTATAGCATGATGTGTTGTAGTTACCTTTGTATTTCTGGGGCAAACACCCCTGCAGAAGCAGCTTATATGAGGAAAAGGTTTATTTCATGCACAATGTTGCAGGGGAGGTTTCATCATGGAGAAAAGAAGCTGAGTCACTTCAGCATCCACAGCAGAGAGACCACTGCCATCACCAGCAAGCACAAATGGCTAGTACTCAACTAGCTCTCTACACACTTAGTAGGGTTAAACACAAGATCCACACCCAATGGCACACCCCTAGCAGGGCTTTGCCCACTAGAGATTTAAGCAGGAAGCTTAATTTTAATCAAAAATACCTGAGTCTATGGGGCTATTTGCATTAAAACCACCAAACCATAGTACTAACAAGGAACTTTATAATGACAAAAAGAGAGAGAGAGAAAAAAAACTGAAAGGCAAATGAATAAGAATCTTCTTGCAGTCAAATTGCAAGCATATTTGGTTGTTTGAATTTTTCCTTTAAAAGGATGGTATCTGAGCAGTTTTGCTTCCTGTCAATACTCTTGCATGTAGCATTACAAACTCAGATTCTGGAAAATTATTTCCAGAAGCTAGACTGAATTATCAAGGATTCTGCCAAGATTCACTGGCATTTGAGATTTGGCAGAATGTTACAAAATAAGTTTGCTTAGACAATTCTGGTTTTGCTACAAACCCAAATGTCTGAGAAGCAATTCCAAGTGTTTCTAACCACAGGTTTCCTTCTATATCTCTTAATTATGTTACTTTTTATCTTCCTAAGCTGTGGCAAACCAGTGTCTTAAAAGAGATCTAACATTGTGCCATCTTATTCTGTTTCAATGGACCCTCAAATTCACTTCAGAGTAAAATGTGACTTAAATTGATAGTTTTAAAGTAAACCTCATAAATGTGGGCCATTTTTCAAATCTTTTTCTATGGATCATCTTCTCATTCTAACCAGTCATGAAATGTGGGGACCACCACTTGACATAGGGATGCAGATATACCCCTTTCTTCCTCATTTATCACAGCAAGTTGCATGTTTAGTTTTAACTGTGAGATAAAAAAAAAACTTCAAATATGTGTATGCCATTTATAGCAGGCAAAACAGAGTAGGTTCTACTCCTGTCCACAGCATATTATGTATTTGCTGAGCTCAAGGCACAATACAAGTCACAAATACCAAGAGTCCAAAATGCATGGGAAAGACCGTACTTAGAAGGCTCAGGAAGAATACAGTGAGCACATGATGGCAATGGGAGGGGGTTGAGAAGGAGTGGGCTTTTCAGATGCTTGCATTGATGAATATTCTAGAAACACAGATGTGCCTTGAAACAATAGGAAGCATCAGTGGTAAGGAGCACAGCATATACCAAGATGGCATCATGAGACTATCTGTGTGGGTTGGTGGCAATTGTATGGGAAAGAATATGGGTGAATTCACAGCACTAACAAGGCATAAAAGCTGGTAAGGATGGAATTAGGGAAGAAAGGGAGCTGGGGACCACAGAGAACCTTCTACTGTCAGTATGTCTGCTTGATGTGCTAAATGTCAGGTTCTCCTCATCCCATCTATGAGAGAGACATGACAGATAGGAAAACTGAGGCAGAGAGTGATCAACTTACTTAGAATGCCCTAGTTCAGCTTTACTCTCCATTTGCATAGATTCTGAAAATGTTTTATTTCACAGTTGTTAGATCAATGTAGATTTTTATCATTTTCAATGTAAGTAGGCCACATTCACCAGTCAGCAGAAAATAAGCATTTTATATAAGATGAAACATACATGTTAAATATTGTATGTCATAACAGAATTTGACGAATTAGGTTTGAAATAACTTGGATGAGTAAGGGGCATACCAAGGTGATAAAGGGTGGTGTGGAATTGTTATTCATGGGGTGAAGGCATGATTGCTGTCAGGGACAAGCAGCTCTGTCTCAGCTCCAGCTGGAGGTCAGCTTCTGCAAGGGATGCTGTCATTTGCCAACAAGACAATGAAATACTGAAACCCAGACAGCAAAATTCTTATTACTTTCAGTGAGTGAAAGTATAGGTTTGTTCTTCCTTTAAAAAAGTCTCTCCAGCAACTAATCATCCAGCTGAAATTTTTAGAAAGAGGACATGTTTACTTCCAACAGACATTATCAAAAAAAATACACTTTTATCATTCGACTGTAATTAATATGTCAAATAACTTACAAAGAGAGTCAAAATACAAGAAACAAAGTCTGCAGTAAGCCTAAGCATTTTTGATTTGGTGAAATTATCATTGATTTTAGTCTAAATAATCTGCAATATGCAGTGTCACATTTAAACAAGTTGCCTTGACATCATGTGCACATAGCAAAAGTGTGTATCAATACTACTGATGGAAATGTGACCAAGAGTCAGGATAGGATATGTCATTGCATATAGTTGTATTGTTTCACCATTTGATACTTATCTATAGGGGAAAGTTATGTGGCTATATGAGATTTATAATCACTCTTTATTTGCTCAGATCCTCTTTATTCCAAGAGACAAAAAATACTTGCAGATACATCCACTACTATTTTCTGTTGAATGTTAATTCTAAATTTATTTAGTGATTCTGCATGTCTCAAAGACTGCTGGTTGTCTGCCAGACATAATATTCCTATATTTCCCAGTTTTGCTTGGGAGTGTTGATATACCCAGCTAAATATTCCCTGGATTCCTTGCAATTTAGAGATTATCCCAGATGAAGGTATGTGCACATACTTTGTAAGCGAACACCCTCTCACTTTGATTAAGCCAAACTCAATTCTAAACAGCAACACTGGACTCGTTACGTTTGGTGGTGCACAGCTTTAATCTCAGCATTTGGGAGGCAGAGGTAGGAGGATCACCAAGAGTTCAAGACCACCCTAAGACTGCATAGTGAATTCCAGGCCAGCCTGAGATAGAGTGAGACCCTACCTTGAAAAACAAAACAAAAAAAAATGAACAAAAAAAAAAATACAACTTAAAGTAAGAAAATTAAAAAGTGATAACATGACTTTAAAATCTTTCCATTTCAAGATCAAATAGTCCTACACCATGAGTATGTATACTGTGATAACTTTGAAATAAGTACTTGCCATACAAGCATGAGGACTGGAGTTCTGTCCCCAGAATCCACATAAAAATGCCAGATATGGTGGAACATGCTTGAAATCCAAGCACTGGGGAGATGTGGACAGGCAGATCCCTGTGGCTCTCTGGCCAGCCAATCTAGCCTACTTGCCAAATTTCAGGCTAACGAGAGGCTCTGTCTCAAGAAGGTAGATGGTATTCCAGAGAATAACACTGAGCTTGTCCTCTGGCCTACACATAGATTTACACACATATGCATCACCACACTTAAGAACAAACGCATACATACATGCACACTCACATAGATATATGTACACATATGTATCCAAAGAAGCTATGCAAACCCCACACAAATATACAAAAGTAAGACCATATAATAAACCAGGTTTTCTGGATCTTTGTTTATAGTATTATGTGGTTATCATAAGGTCAGGTGGCAGTCAATGGCTAGTATCTCTGTCCCTGTTTAAAGCAAATCCTAAGAGAGATAACTATTCTTTATATTATATGCAAGTATGAGGCTTTGGATTTTTAAAGTACATGACCAGAAAAATGAAGTATCTTTGAGTAGAAAATGTGTTTATCTGCCAAAATACAGGAGATAGACGCCAAAAACTAGATGAGTCAAAAATATTATAAGCAAAAAGAAAAATAAAAGCACACATTTTGAAATTAATTGCATTCCTTGTTTTTACTTACCCTGACTATCTGTGATCCTGGGAGCATGGCTACGCATTTAAAGCCAAGAACCACACAGAGTGCTTGATGACTCAACCTAAATACTGGGCATGGTAGGCAGGGGACAGACGGCGAGCATGCTCATCTTTCTTTTGCAGCCTGAATCAATACTGGTACAGTTTGCTCTCATGGGATTTCTGTCTTCCCTGGGTAACTAAAGTATACAAACAGGGTTACCACTTATTGTTTATTTGGCAAGAAAATACACTCCCATGAGACAGAGACTGACAGAAATGTTCCGATGTGAATGATTAGTTAAAAGAGTGTACTTAGATGACAATGGAAGCAATGTCTACTGATTTCTGCTACACATTTCCTTCTGCTGTGTTCCTGGGCCTGGGCATTAATACAGTAGCATATCAAGGTTTTTGACTATTAAATCAATTCTTCATGGAAACTCTTTCTGAGACTGATATCCAAAATGCCAACCTAAAGCAAATCAGAGGGTATAATGAAGGGTATAATTAGGGATGAGGAGGAAGAACCTCACGTGTCTTATTCACAAAACCTCTAAGCTACAGTTTTCTTTGGCTTTTATAGTAATTGAAAGCTAATTCTTAGGGAAATTGAGATTCTATTTCCCATTAGTTTTCACTTTTGGATAAATATTAACATGTACAATGAAATAACAAATGAAGATTCATGTACAGAAAAAATGTTGTTTAGGTCCTGGGTAGAAATAAGACACTCAGGAACTCAAGGTATGTCTTACTTATAATGTGATGTGATACATTTCCATCATTGTTGGTTTCTTGCTTACAGATAATGTGTACACTTTACAAACACTACCAAGTATGTCCAACAGCAAGTATTTTAAATTTATGTTTTATGATAAAGTGCATGGTTTTCTAAAAACGTGTTTGGGCATATTAATAAAAATTTACTAGAGTAAAAGTAATAATGCTTAAAATGACTTTTTACTATCCTTTTTAAGTCTTTACCTTTTGGGGTTCAGAGGTTTCATGTAACTGGAATACCATAGATGAGGGGCAAAAGAGGGACATTGTTAAAGAACTTGAGATGGCAACTAAGAACAGAACTGACTTTCATTTGGACTTCCCTATTCCTTTTTTCTTTCTTTTCTTTTTTTCTTTATTAGTTAGTTTTGTATTCAGCAAATACAGTCAGTTTGGTACCATTATTAGGCTCATCCGTGACCTACCGCCTCCCCTTGGCCCCTCCTTGTTGAGGTATATGGGTCATGCATTGTGGAGTTAGCCCACAGTTATGGCTAAGCTAAATGTCTCTGCATATCATGACCCAACATGTGGCTCTGACATTCTTTACGCCCCCCTCTTCCGCAAAATTTCCCTGAGCCATGTTGGGTTCATTTTTGTCTGCTTCAGTGATGAGGTGTTGGGGGCCTCTGAGGCTCTGGCTCTCTGATTTGGTAGGAGTTGATTTTTCTCTGTGTTGATGTCCTTCCCCCTTCTGCTGGTATCCGGTTCATCACGAAAACAGCACCCTTGCTTGTTTTGCCAATTTTTCGTAGTTTCAGCAGGGGCCCTTTTGAGGTATGATGGGGTGGCTCTCTCCTTAGGATCTACATCTATCTTTTTTTCCCTGGGATTTGCAGTGCAGTTACGCGGTTGCCATCTTGGCCGGAAGTCCCTATTCCCTTCTTTATGGTTTCATCCTCTTTTCCGCAGAGAAGATAAGTTGTTGTTCCATAATTAGCAATTCCCCATCTCTAAGGTGTGATGTGAGCCCTGTGAGTCCATGAACAAACATCAGTCAAGATTCTATGGGGTAATAGCGACGAAGGGGTACTCAACTGCTACTAGAACTGCAATGGCTTCCTAGCCTGGCTGTTTGATGAAAGGCCTACAGACTGTTAGAGTGCTATATTTCTATCTCCCATAGGGCTGCATACAGTGCAGCTTTTTCCAGCTATCAGCTGCTGGTCTACAGGGAGAAGGTTTTCTGCTCAGCACCAGCTTGATTTCTCAGTGACATTGCTGCTCAGCCATGTGAAGTCTTCAGCAATACGGTCTTTTTCTCCATCTTTTTCTCAAGGGAAACCAAAGGCCTTGTCAATAGCCTATAATGTTTTAGAGGCAATATGGAACTTTCTGGCCAACAACACATTGGAACATATCCCATCCCTGGCACTGAAAATTGTCTAGTAACACTATATGGCTTCTGGATGTGCCATTATCCAAAAAAGTAGGGAATATGAATGAAGGAAATCATTTCTTTCAGATTTTCAAACTTAGAGGCATGTATATTCTTAAGATATGTCCTTATGAATTTCTGAATTTCTTTGGTATCTGTTGTAATGCTGCCTTTTTGATCTCTAATTTCATTAATTTTTGTCACTTCTCTCTTCTGGTTAGAATTCCTAAGGGTTTATCAATCTTATTTATCCTTTCAAAAAACCAACTCTTCATTTCATTGATTCTTTGGATTTTGGGGGGGTTCTATTTCATTAATTTCTGCTCTAATCTTTATTATTTCTTCCCATCTACTGAATTTTGGTTTGTCTTGTTCTTCTTTTTCCAAGGCCTTAAGGTGAAGCATTAAATTGTTTACTTGTGAACTCTCTAATTTCTTAATATAGGCACTTAGAGCTATAAACTTCTCTCTTAGGACTTCCTTCATTGTGCCCCAAAGGTTCTGGTATGTCGTATTCCCATCATCATTGATTCTATGAATTTATTGATTTCCTTTTTGATTTATTCAATGTCCCATTCATCATTCAATAGAGTACTATTTAGTCTCCATGAATTTATGTATGCTCTGTAGTTTTTCTTATTGTTGATTTGCAGTTTAATCCCATTGTGGTCAGATAGAGTACAAGGGATTATTTCAATTTTCCTTTATTTGTAGAGATTTGCTTTGTGTCCTTATATATGGTCTATTTTAGCAACTGTTCCATGTGCTTCTGAGAAAAATGTATATTCTGCAGCATTTGGATGGCATGTTCGGTAGATATCTGTTAAGTCTATTTCTTCCATGACATCATTTAATCCAGATGTCTCTCTGTTTATTTTTTGCCAGGATGACCTGTCAATTGATGAGAGTGGGGTATTGAAGTCACCCATCACAATTGTGTTGAGCGTTATCTGTGAATGTAAATCTAATACTGTTTGATTGCTGAAATTTGGAGGCCCCATTTTAGTCGCATGTATGTTTCGGACTGTAACGTCCTCCTGTTGGAGTGTTCCTTTAATCAGTATAAAATGACCTTCTTTATCTTTCTTCACTAATGTTGGTTTGAAGTCTATCCTGTCAGATATTGCAACCCTGCTTGTTTCCTAGGCCCATTTGCTTGAAATACCATTTTCCATCCTTTCACCCTAAGGCAGTGTCTATCTTTTATTGAGATATGAGTTTCCTGGAGTAAACAAATGGAAGGGTCCTGACATTTAATCCAGTATGCAAGCCTGTGCCTTTTGGTTGGTCATTGAGGCCATTGATATTAAGAGTTATGATTGAAAGGTATGTATTTATTCTCACCATTCTCCTTATTTTGTAGTGTTTCCTGTTTTCCCTTTACTCACTTGTTTTAACTGTTATTTGAGTGTGGTTTATTTTTTCCTATTTCCTACTGTGTGTGTTTTGCTTTCTCTTCAGTGTGAAGGATTCCTTCAAGTATTTTCTGTAGAGCTTGTTTACATGTCATAAATTCCATTATCCTGTTTTTGTTGTGGAATGACCTTATTGCTCAATCAATTTGGACAGGTAGATTTGCAGGATAAAGTAATCTTGGTTGACAGCTTTTATCTTTGAGAACTTAGAATACATCATTGCAAGCCCTTCTGGCTTTTAAAGTTTGTGTTGACTAATCTGCTGTTATTCTGATGGGCTTGCCTTTGTAGGTGACTTGCTTTTTCTCTCTAACTGCTTTCAATATATTTTCTTTGGTTTGCATGTTTAGTACTTTAATTATAACATGGCAAGGGGAGGTTATTTACAGGTTTTGTCTGTTTGGTGTTCTAAAAGCTTCTTGTATCTGCATTGGTATTTCTTTCCCAATTTGGGGAAATTTTTCTTCTATGATTTATTTTGTTGAAAATGTCTAGTAAGCCTCTGGATTGAAATTCTTCTCCTCCTACTATATCCTGAATTCTTATTTTTGATCTTTTCATAGTGTTCTTGACATCTTTAAATTCCCATTCATACATTCTGATTAGCTTGTCTTTCTCTTTGTTGGACTGTGTTAGGTTAGCCACCTGGTCTTCTAGTTTCGATATTCTGTTCTTTCCTTCATTCATTCTACTGGTGAGACTTTCCATGGTGTTTTTTATTTGACTGACTGTGTTTTTCAGAGCTAGAATTTCTGCCTGGTTTTTCTTCAGTATTTCTATTTCCTTACTCATGCCTTGTAATGACCACCTTCTTTCACTAAGCTGGTTTCCTGTGTTCTTTTTCAGGAGTTTGTTTTCTTCTTTAATTCCTTCATTTTCTTCTTTGATTCCTTCTTTGATTTTTTTTTTTTGAATATAGATACAATGTTTTTTTAAATCTTTGTCGGGCATTTCATCTAAAACAGTCTCATTGGTGATCATTTCTGATGGATTTATGATTTTTGGTGAGATTATATTGTCTTGATTCTTTGTGTTTCTTGTATTATAATGTAGCAACTTTTACATCCTGAATTGATTTGATTCTTGGGTTTTCTACTTCTCTGCAGTGTTCTTAGATATGGCAATCCACCCTTATATACTTTCAGGATATGAGTTTAAAGTGCCAAGTGCAGCTCTTGTACCCCAAACCAACCACAGAAGTAATCCTAGGTACTGATTTTGCTGTTAATAAAGTGTTCTAGTGGACTGGGTAGAAAAATTTACTGGATATTCTTAACTTCAACTGAGCATTATACACTTTCAATAAAAACCAGCACAGAGTATGCAATTGTGGGGATTAAGACAAACAGAAAGTCTTATAAAACCTAAATCCCTAAGGGTGTGTGTTGCACTACACCTTTAATCCTGTCAGCTGGGAGGCAGAGAATTCTGTTCTGAATTTGGTTCCAGGTCAGCCTGGATCTGAATCAAACCCTGCCCCCAGTATTGATAGAAGCAAAGACAAAGGCCCTATAAATCTGAAGGCACCAAAGGCAACAATGTTCAATCCCCAAATACAGCTTATTTAAAAATGGTAAAGCCAACCAAGAATATGTAACTCATAATCTGCCCTGACATGGGAGGAGAGATTAGCACTTACAATGCAGGCCTATGTACCTTTTTTTTTTTTTTTTTTTTTTTTTTTTGGTCAGTCAGCCTTGTTACTTTTTGGTATGGCTTCCAATCTCACCAATGCAGAGTGCCCACCTAGATCCCTCAGTGTTGTGCTGTGTAGCTGGAGTTCTGATCACCTCTGCTTGATGCACTGCCACCAGCAGCTGAATGCAGGAGGTTCAAGGTTCTGATAATTGGGGCATGGGAAAATGCAGAAAACTGGAGTTGCTCAAGCAGTCCCTCATGTGGTCCTGCCTGTATCCCTTTTGGTAGCTCCTCATTTGATCTCAGCTGTCTTTCCTTCAGATTTCTTGACTTTGCAAGGAGGCTGATGAGGTTGGAAAATCCCCTTGTTTGATCTCTGCTGCTGCTGCCACTTGGCGTGCCTGGCGAGTGGTGCTGGGTTGCTGCAAGGATCACAGATCAGCTGGCCGCATGCACCTCAGTGGTATTCTGGCCATTTTCCTCCTTTCTGGTGGATATTGGTTTCTCCTGCTTCTCAGCTGTGTCTAAGAATAACCCATACTCCTTCACTTTTCAGAAGAAGAGTGTACTTTCCTGTGGTTTTGCTTAAATCCATCCCTAGGCTGGTTTGGTGTGACTCCTATGCCGCCAACTTACCTGGAAGTCAGTTTTTTTTTATTTTTTTTTTTATTTTTTTTTATTTTTTTTTTTTAACATCTTTCAGTACCAGGCATGTATTTTCTTCCTTGAAACAGGCTTCTGATCCAACCAGAGGGTAGCTGGTTACCTCCATAATAGCCATGCCACTTTTATACCCGTAAGCATATCCTGCCTGGTTTGTCAGTTGTGTAGCATGAAAGTGGATGCACCCTTGGTTAGGCTTTTGATAACTTTTCTCCTCTAGCAGCCTTCATAGTACTTTCTAGCACTATGACAGCTAGGCAGCTGGGAGGAGGCTTCCAGCTCAGTTCCAGCTTGACTTTACCTTTAGCAATAGGGTTTTACCATCTAGTTCTGTTGAGCAACCTAGATCTTTGACAATATCCTGTAATGTTTTGGGGAGCTTAGGGGACTCCTTGCTAACCACTCACTGAAAGGTGTGCTATCCCTGGCCTGGGATTTTCCTGAGAAAACCTACCACTTCCGAGAGCAGCATTACCTACCTTCACAACACGTTTCTACCCAAACTCTCTCCTTTTCTGTCTTAATTATATTTTTAATCAGGTTACAAAGGATGGAATAGCAGCATTTCCATAACATCTTTATCTCCGTTTTCCCTCCCTGACCCCAATTAAGCCTTCCCACTCCCAGTATTCTGACCCTGGACTTACGCTCTCCTCTGCTTAAGCCTTCATCCCATCAAGGCTTCTATCTACCTGGCTTCTACTGAGTCTTATGTTTTGACTTATCAAGTATGTTTACAGACAAGATGAGATGTTATATGATTCCTCATGTTACATATTATCAATGTCTTCAAGCAGGGGCATTTGTTAATAAACCAGTGTCCACCTAGACTCCAATCCTAGTGACCCAAGTTGTTTTTAAATTGAAATAAAAGGTAATTCACAGGACTAAAGAGATGACTCCACCAGTAAGGCACTTGCTGTGCAGGTACAAGGACTCAAGTTTGGAGTGCTAGATCCTATGTAAATTCTGGACATACTGGTGTTTACCTGTGATCCTAACACTGGGGAGGCAGAGACTAGCAGATACCCAGGACAAGCTGGCTGACTAGACTAGCTTAATCAGTGAGGTCTGAGTTTAATGAGAAATCTTGTCTCATTAAATAAGGTGGAGAGCAATTGAGGAAGACATTTGACATTGATTTCTGGCCTCCACATGTACTCATACACATGTGCACTTTCATTTATAATCTCATGTGTTCCCACACACATACAAACAGATATACACATATGCACATACATACACCACATACCCACATACACACACACTTGCTCTCTCTCTCTCTCTCTCTCTCTGTCTCACATACACACACACACACAAAAAAATACATAAATTAAAATATGTTTTATTTGGAGCTCCATTATTTCACATCTCAATTTTAAAATGTGGGTAGGCTCAAGTTAAAGAGTATGGGAAGTATTGTCTGCAACCTGAACATTTCAGCCATTTCTTCCCAAGGAATGTGAACACTTATACTCTGGAATTCCCATGTCTAGGAATCTAACATCAGGGGCTAAGCCTATAACCCAAGCCCCATAACTTATAAAATCCCTGAGATTTATGCAGCACTTTAGGAATTAGCCATTCCTGACAATGTCCTTTAAGAAACAGAGGTGCCTAAACACAACTATACTTTATATTTTGACAATTTCTCAAACAGGAAGTGGGCTGGGATTTCTTGAAATAATAATAAAAATAAATTATAATTATTATTATATGTAAGACAGAATAATTGATAAAATAAATGCAGTTCTATCTGAATATATCACCTTAAGTTTATTATTTTATAGAAGATACAATTTCTTTTACTATAACAGGAACCTGAGATCAATCAGCTCATAAAAAGAAAATTTTATATTGACTCATGGATTCAGTGGTTTCAGTCCTCTGTCCCTGGACAAAGTTGCTTTTCCTACAGTAGCACAGCTCACCATGGTGGGAACACATGGAAGGGGAAGCTTCAGGATAGACAGCCAGCAAAGGGAGAGACAAGAAGGGCTAAGTTCCAATTATACTCATCAAGGGCATACCCCAATGATCTAAGATCTTTCTATTAGATACTATGCCTAAAGATCCCACCATCTCTCTTAGTGCCACAGGCTGCAGAACAATCATACAGCATATATGGGGAGCACTCAGGACCCTAACTATAATAAGAGTAACATATAATTAATCTAAAATTTTGTAGGAACTTAAAGTAGTTTATTAAATGTTCCCAATGACTGTTTTAACATCAGGATTTCTAAGAATTATATTAATATCATAGAAAAGCATTTACATAAAATAAGATCAGTATGACATGAGGTGATGTAATCTCATGGGCTTAATACTGTGCATGCATCCTGTTACTGAAGGAACACCATTTACTAAAATAATTTCTTGAGGTGTATGACTATATTTATCATTTCACAAAGTGGTGAGGCCAGTCTACAGGTAATTTTTTTACATTTCAAAACTGTACCTTTTAAAATTCTAGGATTGCACATGACCTGCTACCACCTGCCAGGAGGGATGGCTCTAGCTCTAAGAGCATCCACGTATAATTATATAGCAAGCAAATTGGAAGCATGGGATGAACAATGTAACATTTAGTGCACAATTGATTTAGAATATGTCTTTCATTCTCCCTTTTCTTTGGCAGCTTGTGAATATTTTTACATGGATTGAACTTGAATTGATTTCCATTAACTTCTTAAAAATACAACAGAAGATAATTTACAGAATCCTGTTACGTTTGATGTCATTAGGAACCTTGATAAAAGGGAAAACTTTTATACCAGAAGTACAGCAAGCCTGAATGAGTCAGTCTTGGATAAAAATGCATAGGAAAGCAGTCAGGATGGGAACCCAGGGCCTTGAGTCTCAGCTGGATGCTTTCAACTTCACTGCCATGACAAGTACTTGGGAATTTTATGTGCCACCTCTGTCAACGATGCAGTATTTTCAAAAGCATCCATACTCTGTTTAAAGTCCCACTAAAAGTATCATGGTCTATCAACTGTTGAGGCATTCATAATTAAATAAGAGGATACATGCTAGTATGTGAGGAAAAGATAAGCATGAGTCTAACAGGAGAACTAGAATCTCCATCAGTTATTGTAGCTTACAAACAGCATTGGGATGCATGAGCCAATGGGCAATGGAGAATGGTTGAGAACTGATTTTAAAAGACTGATTAACTGAAAACAAGCATGTGGAGGGCACAGAAGGAAACTGAAACTTGGGCAATTGCTTTATCATACATTGAACAGGATCTCCCAGAAGAGAAGAAAGAAAAGTGCCAATTTTCATGGAGGTATTTTTCTGTAGAAGGAGCAGTATTTAAAGTGGTCAATGATCAGTTAATAATGGAGCAGATTATGTAGTCTAAAGATAAAATATATAAAGATTGGACTGGAGAGATGGCTCAGCAATTAAGGTATTTGCCTACAAAACTTAATGACTTAGGTTCGATTCCCCATTGCCCACAAAAAAACAGATGCACAAAGTGGCACATGTATTTGGAATTCATTTGCAGTGGTTAGAGACCCTGGCATGTCAATTCTCATTCTCCTTATTCATTCATTCATTCATTCTCCCTCTCCTTGCAAATAAATAATATATATAGCAGTACCCTCCCATCTCTTTCACTTGCCCCAACTCCCCACACCTCTTGCACTGTACCCTTTCCTCCCTCCAGCAAGCTCCTGTACTATTTTCATATCTTTATTATTTATTTTTAAATCTTTGCATGGTTGTATACATACTGTGTACATAACTAATAAAAAAACTATAAAAAAAGAATGGGGAATAAGTGTGCTATGGAGCAGCATGGAAGTTTTCGTAGTGATGGAACTGTTCTGCACTCTGAATTGTAAGTATTCATGCAAAAAAGTAAAAAGGTTAACTTCAAAAAAATCAAAAAAGGAAAACATACTTTTGTGTACAGTGCATATTTTGTTTGTTTTCTTGCTTACAACCTGAGTCCTTATGCATACTCGGAAACCACTGTACCATTGAACTATGCCTTCAGCAGACAATTTGTTTCAGCTTAATTTTAAATTAAATTGAACAGAGTTTACTAGAGCAAAGAACAAGTCATGAAACTAGCCATATTCAGCACCAGAAAAAGGTTCAGAGAGCTTAACTAGTTAGCATCCTGGATCAGCCAGGAAACAAAACAGAGAGAATATATATCTAGAATATAGCTAGACATTTGTCTTATTTGGTTATGGTATGCTGAATTAACTGTTTGAGATGGGCAGAAACACATTTATTTACAATTGGCTAAAATTGGTCCTTTATTATAGAAATTATATTCTTTTCTTGAATGAGAAAAATTCCAGAAATTTTAATTTTTGAAAAAATCTATTTTTCACACAACCTATAATATATATACTTTGCTTGACATTTGAAGCCTATCAAAAAACAGAAACCAAGTCATACACTACAATCTTCTGCTGATACTGACATGAACAGAGGACATAGCCTGGCAAATTCTTTCCAGGCCTAAATGCAGATTTAATTCTTGGTCTCATCACTATCTGATCGTTTCTTTCTTCAACATTTCTGGCAATTTTTCTTCACATTTCAGTTTATAGAATTGTCCTCAGTAAACAAAGCCATGTGGACACACACTTTTCTTAACATAGGGGAAAAGAATCAAAGTCAAAAACTCAAAGAACTAATGCTATAGTAGTCACCAATGCTGTGGAGATTAATTCCCTCCCATTTCAGTTGCTTTTTCTTTTTTCTCAAACTTCCTTTTTCTCATATTTCTTTCTCTTTTTGAAAATTTCAAGTTGCAGGACTGGGTGAACTTGAACTTGGAGGTTGCACCCAACTACTGCCTATTGATGAACCTATCATAACCAAGTTCTCCTATGAGAGGCTTGATGACTTCCAATGCAATCATTGCAATGGTGGAGGTTAACTTGTCAAGAGGTACCTGCTGTGGATAGAGCTGGTGCAGGACATAGTGTGGGGCCAGGTGGGCTCTCCAGGCTTGGGCCCTACCCTGGATCATGGATTAATGCTAGAAGTAATGGTGGATGTTCTGCAGGTAATGGTCAACCAGGATGCTGAGAGATCATCTAGGCCCTGGCATTGCCCATTCTTGCCCTTCTTCCTTCAGGGGCTCCTCCAGCAACCTGGCCATCTCTGCTTCCAGGGGCCACCATCCGGTCTCCGTGTACCCCTGGCACCATGGGGCCTACCCCAACAGCCATGGCCATGAGGCCCCGCAGCTACTCCTCAGGCCCCACAGGCTCCCGCCTGCCTAAGGCTGCAGGATCCCGCAGATGCCAATCGCTGAGTGCGTCAGTGGGACGCTGCTGTCTGCAGAGCTGAGACACCTTGGAACGCAGGGTCAGTGGGCTGCTCTGTCTCAGACAGTATGGTGATGGAAGTGCACGCGGAGACGTCTACCTAGAAATCATATTCTGACGATAGTGTTTTATTCGTGTACTAAATAGAGTTGCAGTTGATTATGTAGGAGCTCATACTATTAGCCTCCTATTTATTCAGTTTCTATAAAAAAGCTTTTATCTTCCTTATTGTTAATAATCAACAGCCCATTTGTTTAAAGTTCATCTTCAATAGAGTTGTGGTACTACTTCCGTGACATCCCTGAGTTCGTTTGACCCTTCTCCATTTGGTTAAACCCAACACCATACAATGTGGTCTTCATTGCTTAGCTTTGAAATGCATGTTGATATCAAGATGGATGTCCCCAAATTGTCTTTAAAATCATATTGACTGTTCTTGGTCTTCACATACGTTTCATAAATTCCCATATAAACTTGTATGCCAAACTTCATCAAAAGAAATGAAAAAAAAAAAATAGGAGAAAGAAAAGGAAGGGGGAGAAAAGGAGAAAGATTAAAGAGTAAGAGTGAAAGATGTGTAGTTTGTGGGGTTTTATTAATTATTTAGCTTAATAAAACCATTACCATATTCATAAACAAGACATTACTTTCCATATACTTAAATAAGACATTACTTTCCATATACTTATCAATAATTTTGAGTTTCAAAATATTTTTATTTTTATTAACTCTTAACTGTATTTATTATTTTCTATTATTTTTCTATTATTATTTTCTTTTAGTTATTGTATTCTCTATTGTAGTTGATTTTCATACAGAAACCTTAAACTCAGTATGATTCTAAACTTTTATCCTTAGGTGTTTGTTTCTTAGACCTTCTCTATGAATAGTATCTGTGGCTAATGAGAACACATGTGTGTGGGTACACACGCATGTGTGTGTGTGTTGTGCAGTGTGTATACACGTGTGTGTAGGCACCAGAGGTTGACATCAGCTGCCCTCCTAGATGACTTTTCACTTGATTTACTGAGACAGGGTTTCTCACTTGAACCAAGAACTCCCTGACTCAGCTAGTCTAGATATCCAGACTGCTCCACCACCCCTCCCCCAGCTCTGGGATTGTAAGTGGGCTGCCACACTCACCCAACATTTATGAGGCTGCTAATGATCTGCACTTTGATCACTGTGCTTACACATTTTATCCACTCAGTGCTTAATTCTTGAATTCTTATGCATACTCTTAAGATTTTTCTTAGTGTTTTCTGCAGATTTTTGGTAGATACTTTTTTTTTTATCAAATTAAGGGTGTTCCCTTATATTCATAGTCTACATAGTGAATTCCAGGCCAGCCTGGGCTAGAACAAAACCCTACCTCAAAATAGCAATAACAACAAAAACAACAACTGGGACAATTTATTTCCTTCAAAATACTTTGTTGCATCTAAAAAAAAGTTCACATTTGTAGTACATTTTGTAGTTTAGTTTTTCATGCTTTATAATTTCCACTGTATTTTGGATTCAAAAATTTATTCATGCTTTAAAATATTCTTACATTTCGCTAAGACCTATTCCTTACTGCTCTAGATTACTAATTTATTATATATTAACAACAGTGTTTTTAGCATTTTGTAGTATTCTCACAATTTCTTCAGTTCTACCTTCCAGAAACATTGTCTACATTTCAGTAAGCATATTGTAATTTCTTATAATTATGTTTGATCTTGCTTCAAATTTTACTACTTCTAAAACACTGTTTGATGTATTCACTTTGGTACTTGTTTTATAATCATTTCAAGAATAATTATTTTATGAGGTGAGAGTGGTCATTCTACGATGATTAGTCCTGGTGTTTCTGATTTGTGCTATCTGCCATTTTGACTCTTTATGGTAATGTGTCTCCAACAATACAAAAATTAAATATTAAGGCATCTTTTATTCCCATCCTGGTATATGCAGCAAAGAGAAATATTATAAATAAGAGCTATCACTTATTCAAATGTTTCCTAAAGTATTTGACAAATTTGTTGTCAACTTCTCTTATTACACATATCAGCAAAAGCTTTCCTGATCAAAGATTTTTACTCAAATCAAGAAAAAGGTACAACTACATAAATTTATTAAAGGGAGGCAGTTCACTGTTGAAAAATTAAGATGAACTACAAAGAGAATCATGTAATGTTCAAATACAAATATTAAATTTTTTCCAAAGCAATTTATGCCTTAGTCATTAAGCAGAAAAGAGATGGAGACTTTCAGATGAGAAGCCTGTGGATATAGGCTCATGCCATGGAACAACTGTAGACTAAGTATTTGTCTCTACTGGGATGGCAGCATGAAAAGGGCTTGTTCTCCTTTAATATATACCACATCCCCTAGATAAGGTCATACACATTAATACTGATTATTGTTCCTCACAGTCATCCATTTAACAATGCTCAACAGGCTTCATAAAGAATTCTAAAGTTACACTTACACTTTTTATTAAGGCAAGTTTGTGGGGAAAAAAAAACAATTCTGAAGTTACACTTTTTATTAATGCAAGTTTGTGAAAAAAAATTAACACAACCAGATCTCTTCATGATTTTCCACTTAAATTTTTAAGAAACATACAAAAGAACTGTATCTTATAAAAATCCACTTTTACATTCCTCCAAATAATAAAGGATGCTGAACTGAACCCAATTGACTTTTTAAAGGGTGTTTTTGCTTTTCTCAGTTTCTAAGTACTATTCATCTACTTTAGAAGCCAGTTTTGCTTAAATACTTTCTTATCTGCCAGCTTAAGTTTCTGTGCTTTAGAAAGCTGTTCTTTTTTGTCTTTTTTTCTTACGTGATGGGGATATATTAGGAGTGACTAATGAGATGATATTGGTTATGGATGTTGTGGAGTTAATGAGACGGGGATTCTCCATGAACTGCTCCTTATTGTCCTTGGCGTATTCAAACAATGTGTAGGTCACAGCAGTTCCAGATTGACTTCCACTGCTTCCTGTGATTTGGCTAACATACTGTGCTTTACAGCTGAGGAAATGGAGCTGTTAAGAAAAATCATTCATATGGGCTGGAGAGATGGCTTACTGGTTAAGTGCTTGCCTGTGAAGCCTAAGGACCCCTGGTTCGAGGCTTGATTCCCCAGGACCCACGTTAGCCAGATGTCCAAGGGGGTGCATGCATCTGGAGTTCATTTGCAGAGGCTGGAGGCCCTGGTGTGCCCATTCTCTCCCTCTGTTCTCTCTCTGTCTCTCTCCCCCCTCTCCCCCCTTTCTCTCTGTCTCTTTCTAAATAAAAGTAAACAAAACTATTTAAAAAATCATTCATAGATATAACTGGAGACGTTTGGTAATATGTTTCTGTCCAGGAAACCTCTACTAAGAAGGCTTTGGGATCACCCTTTTCATCTATCCTATACTGAAATGAAACTGACTTCATTCCCAAAGGTTTCATCACCTTCATAAATAGAATGTAAAACTTCTAGTTCCATCTTGTGACCGGAGAGGGGAAAGGGGTTTCCAGCCCAGGGGTCTCACCTACTGGTATTCATTAACCCCCATTGCACCTGTGCCTCCTGGGTGGAGGGCGCTGGCGACAAACAAGAGCAAGAGGGCATTGGCCCAAAAGCCCGGGTGCCCCCTTCCGTGCCTCAGCTGTAGGGTGCCATCCTGACTGCTGTAGATGCTAGTTCACACTCTGAACCTTTTATACTGGTTTCTGAGAAGTCCTACCTGCCACGTGTCACACACCTTTCCCCTGAGAAGCTGAGCGTTGGCTGCTTTCTGACATGAACTAGGAAGTTGTTTTAGACAGACAAAAACAAAGATAGAGAAACGGCAAGAAATACTTAGGCAGATGCAATTTATAATTTGTGTCCCCCTGAGAGGCTTCAGCATAGCAGACTTCCAGGGCAAAATGAGGCTGAGGAGCATCTCTCCTACTCTATGTATCACTGGTCACTATCCTCCACAGCTTCATGTCCATCTTCTGTTCCAACTTGGCATTTCTGTGCATGCACTCATGGCATTTCCCTGTGCCTGCTGTGTCTCTCATCACAAGGTGTCCACTCAGAAGCCATTTGTGTACCTGAGGCATGGGGATGTTGACTCATCTGATTCAATGCCTAAGTGACAGGTTCCTCAATTGCTCCCTTCAGGTTCCTTCCCGATGCTCAAGTTTCTGCCCCTTTAAAACAAAACGAAAGAAAGAAAGAAGAAAATAAAGTTTATGCACTCTGTTCTATATGTTATCCCCCCCACCCACCCACACACAACCTTTTTCCTGTTCTTCTCAGAGTTACACATGTAGTTGGCCCTTAGGATCCTCTGGGGATTACTGCGAGACCTCCACCTTGGTTGCCAAAATGTACAAATAGTCAGGTCCTTTATAGACAATGTCATGGTGTTGCACATAACTTACCCTGATCCTCATGCATACTTTAATTATCTATAGATCACTAAGAATACCTAGTACTATGTAAATGCTCTACAAATCGTTGACATACAGTACTATTAAAGGAATAGTATCAAAATATTCTATACATGTTCAGAACCGGTACAGTTTTATTTTTGTAACAAGTTGTGTGGATCTGTGCATTTGAAAGCTGCAGATAAGGAGGCCTGATTGTGTATACAGATTTGATTGCCTTTGCTATGGACCACCTTGCAAACAAGCTTCCTTTTGCTACTTTTCTCTGAAAGCAGACCCCACACGGGCATTTGCCTCATTAGAAAAGACCTCTTAAATTCCATTCCAGGGTTTCTTGGGTGCAGTGACTCATGATTAGTTAAGGCTAAAGTGCATTCTCTTCAGAACTGCAAAGGCTCCCTTGGGCAACCTGTCTGCTGTTATTCTCTTATGTATCATAGTCTTTTTCCTGTGAACACCGGAAGGTTAATGAAAGGACAGTGTAACTTCATGCCTCTTGACTGTTTCATACTTTGTTTTTGTTGCTAGACTGACACTTCTTATCTGCTCCTGCTTCAGATAAAATCAATCTCTCTTCTCTGATGTTCTATGTAAATGGCTTGTTTAGGAGTGAGTTTAACACACATAATCCTGGATATTTTCCTAGATAACTAATCCTACTCCTTCCTAGAATCTTCTTTCCTTTACGGCATCACTTTTTCAGTTCAGTTCTAGTAGATAATGCATTGCATGACACATGTTAGAACTAAGTGTCTTAGTTTTCTTATAAAAACTTAAAAGTTCTATGATAAAATCAAAACAATTTTAATTATTCTATATGTTAAATGTAAATGTAATCAATAAAACACAAATTTGACATTAGAATCTTGAAATACAGTTTCCCGAAAACTATTATTAACAATTGCCTATGATTATTATATGTCAACACTGGCAGAAAAATTCATGACATTACCACAGGAAAGTACAGCTGCTTTTAAGAGTTTGAGCACTGCTATGAAAATTTATGTTAAAAATGACATCATTAGTAATTATGAGTTTAGATGTTTTGGGGAGTTAGACTGGAGACAGCTATCTGTTGAATACTGTCAGCCATGACCTTTATAAATCTGTGACATTACCTTTTATCCATTCAATATTTTCTATCTTCCCTAATCGGTAGTAATTCTTCCTGGATCTCTTTCTTTTAATCTTTGAATGTTTTTTATGTTTTTTTAAGTGCTCTTCCTTTCACTTCCATGTCTTTATTAGTTTGCATAAAATGTGGTTCTGTTTACACAGTTTATCCAGTGTCTGTTGTTCTGGATCAAAACTCCATGAAAAATGTTTCATCTCTAAGAGAACATGAGTTAAGATAGTGTTTCAAAGGTATAGTTTGAAAGATTAATTAATGTGAAAGATTAAATATTACATAGGGATTAAACTGAAATTAAAAGCCTAAAAATAAATTACTATGTTTCTGAAATGCCATAATAATAATGAAGCCTGAAATATTTCCATGATATATTATAGTTTACAAATGTTTTAGGCATTTATTTATTTGGAAATAATGCAGCAGCAGGAGATGGTGGTTTCCCTTCATGCTAAGGAGACAGAAATCTAGGTGTAGACTTTATCAGTAGTACATATGATCTGAGACCCAAAGTTATTTCCCTTCCAATCTTCATTTTCTATAAAGATTGTGGTACAAATATCAGTGACACACATTATTTGCATTATAAGGTAGAAAAAAATTAACTCACCATGTAATATCACAAAGTGTGTCACTTTAACTTCATTTATGTTTTCTTCTCTACAAATGTCAAAACTGGGCATGAGGAGATGGCTTATCAGTTGAAGATGCATACTTACAAAGTTTGCCAGACTAGGTTCAACTCCCCAGCCACCCACATAAAGCCAGACAAGCATTTGATTGCAGTTGCAAGAGACCCTGGTACACTCATGCACCCATACACACATACACACACATATACACACAAGTTTAATAAAGATAATTAAAAACAAAACAATAACAAAACCAAACCCTTATAGACCCCTAAGTGTTAGTGTAAATTATCTTCTTTATAATGTTCTTTGAATATGCACACATCAAATATGAACTATACATTTCTCATGTTTCTAATTCTGATATTATTTTAAACCAAAAACAAAATTATGGGTTAAATAAAAGCAACAATAAAAGTCAGAAAAATGAAAATAATTCCAATGTGAATTTAGTAGAATTGATACTGCTGTTTCCTGTTTATAAGTCATGGTTGTCAAGATTCCAGCTCCTGAAGTTGGACTTCAGGTTTGTTTCATCTTGATATTTCTATGTTCCTCTTTTAAGCTGCTATAAAAAAGTAATTAATGTTGGTCATCTAATCAAGAATAGAAATTAATTTCTTATACTTCTGGAGGTTAGAAGTCCAAGATTAATGTGCCAGCACACTCAGTTTCTGGTGAGGCCAGTATTGTAGTTCATAGATGGCTCTGTGTCCTCCCATAGGGTAGAAGGCAGAAATGATCTTCCTCAGGTTGCTTTCTTGAGGACAGAAAATCACTCATGAAGACTCTATCCCTATGATCCAATTACCTCTCCAAAGACATGTATTTCCTTAATACCATCAATTGGGTAAGCAATATACGAATACAGGGGTAAGGCACACATTCGGACCAGAGCACCTAGTATCAGATGAAAATTCATTTCTCCCTCAAAAATTCTCTAGTCAATCTATTGCAAAACTTTCATGTAGCAGAAAAGAAAAGAACCAACTAGTGCTAGAGAGATGGTTTAGCAGTTGAGTGCTTGCCTATGAAGCCTAAGGACCCTAGTTTGAGGCTTGATTCCCCAGTACCCACATAAGCCAGATGCACAAGGTGGTGCATGCAATCTGGGGTTTGTTTGCAGTGGCTCGAGGCCCTGGTGCACCCATTCTCTCTCTATCTGCCTCTTTCTTTCTCTGTGTCTCTCAAATAAATGAAAAAGAAAAAGAATTTTTTAAAAGAAAGGAAAGAAAAGAGCCAACAAGTTTTTTGTGGAGCCAATTATATCATCTACATTTCTGAAATTTGCTTTCTAGCAAGACTTAATACAATTATTTTACTGATGTTAACCAAACTTAAATATAAATATCGATGGTGTGCACCCTAAACCAATGTGGTACTGCTTGCTTACAAACTAGCTATCTGAATGATCAAGAATAGTATGATAGTGGGCTGGAGAAATGGCTCAGTAATTAAGGAATTTGCCTGCAAAGCCTAATGACCTGAGTTCTATTCCCCAATACCCATGTAAAGCCAGATACACAAAGTGACACATACATCTGGAGTTCATTTGCAATGGCTGGAGGCCCTGGAGCTCCCATTCATTCTCTCTCTCTCTCTCTCTCTCTCCCTCTCTCTCTCTTTCTCTCTCTCTTCCCTGAAAATAAATAAAAATAGAAAAACTGAATAAGAATACCTGAAATTAATTAATTTTATGATTAAAATTAACATGAAAATGCTGAGCGTGGTGGTGC
Source organism: Dipus sagitta (assembly GCA_036346955.1). Lineage (NCBI taxonomy): Eukaryota > Metazoa > Chordata > Mammalia > Rodentia > Dipodidae > Dipus > Dipus sagitta. Next base: position 122,605,427 of record CM070771.1, on the reverse strand, counting down.
ACACCTTTAATCCCAGTACTGGGGAGGCTGAGCAAGGTGGATCACCATGATTTCAAAGCCAGTCAGGAGCTACAGAGTGATTTCCAGGTCTCCCTGGGATGAAGTGAGATCCTTCCTCAAAAAAAAAAAAAAAAAAAAAAAAACATGAAAATATAATTCAACAAGCATCATAGTGAACACTAAGGTCACCTTACATGCTGTGTCCAGACAAATGACCTGGCCAAGAATATTAACCCACTTGGGAGATAAGATCAAATTGACTGATGTGAGGCGGCTTCCTGAAGCAGTACAGCTATTCTACTCAGACACAGAGCTTTAACCCAGTCCCTGATTATATGAGCAATTTACTTTTGAGTATTTGCTATACATATAGCTGACCCAACCTGCTGCATAGCTTCAGTTCTCCAGACTAGGCAACACTATGAGCAAGCATTAAGCTACTTTTGTTCCAGGGAGCCACTGGTCTTCTGTGATGGCTACTTACCAGATGAGCACACAGCTCTCTGGGAACACTGCTTTCTTTGCCATCTGAGCTCAGGTTCCCAACTGCCTTCCCATACAAATCCTCCAAGCCTTCCCTGTACCTCAAAGCCTCTGTTCACAGTGATTCCACAGGCTCCCTGGGGTTCCCAGTAAATCATGGGAGTCTCAGAATAACTTGTCTCTTCAGGTTGGGGTCATCAGTGTTGCCTCCTAGCTTTCAGCATAACCAAGCATACCAGGAACAACAAATACAACAAAATATAACAGTGTTGTAAAATAACTTGAAAACTAAAAATGGAAACTGGGGAAGTACTTGTAATTTGTCTTATAGAAAATGTCAGCATACTTTAAAGAATAAGAAGGAAAAAAAAAAGGACAACAATATTGTAGCAAATGGGGTGAAAACAACTGTAGTTTCTGACCTGTAACTCCCAGTACAAGCATGGGGCTGTCATCCACAATGAGCTTTTGATCAGAGAGACCTACAAGGTTTCCTAAAAGAAAGACAGATTTCTGTCAGAGTACCTGATGACCCACCAAAGGTTAGTGGTAAGACCCTACTGCTGAAGACACCTTATGTGGTTGGCACCTTAAATGGAATGACATGGCTGGAAGCAGGAAGACAGTTAGTCCCCAGACAGTCAGTGTGTCTAGTGCCAGAAGGTGCTACACGGGCAACTGGGGGAAAATGACCAACATCGTCCAAGCAACTCATGATCTAACCTACTTAGCAGCAAATAACCTGTTGTGATGCCCACACAAGTGCAATAGTGGTGCACAGCCATGGTGGGAAACCAACTGCTCTTGATTCGGCTAGCTGATCCTCTCAGTGGAATGGGACCCATAGCTGAAGCTGGGAAACAAGTCAGAGCCATATCCAAACATGAGCCTGCTCTCTATTATCAATCTACTACCAATTGTGGGCTACAAGAGGGCCTACACCTATTAAATTCTCTATAAAAATAATAAGGGTTATCCCATTTGTCTGGTGCTAACTTTACTCTCTGTTGGAGAATCTGCTTCTCTTTTTCAGATAGATGCAGATCCTAAGGAGAGAACCACCCCATCATACTTCAAAAGGGCCCCAGCTGAAAGAAACTAAGAATAATTGGCAAAACAAGCAATGGTGCTGTTTTCTTGGTGAACCGTGTACCAGCACAAGGGTGAAGGAGATCGACACAGTGAACAATCAACTCCTACCAAATCAGATATCCAGAGACACAGAGGCCCCCAGCACCTCATTACTGAAGCAGACCAAAATGAACCCAACATGGCTCAGGGAAATTTTGAAGAAGAGGGGGAAGAAAGAATGTCAGAGCCACATGTTGGGTCATGACATGCAGAGACATTTCTCCTACCCATAACTGTAGGCTAACTCCAGAATGCATGACCTATATACCTCAACAAGGAGGGGCCAGAGGGAGGGAGTAGGACATGGATGAGCCTAACAATTGTACTACCTTGACTGTATTCACTGAGTACAAAACTAATTAATAAAAATAATAAATACATTTTTTAAAAAGTGGAAGTGACTGTGAAAAAATGCTTGACACCACTAACAATAAGAAAATATAAGTATAAACTTTGGGAGATATTTATGATATCATTACCACATTTTATGACAATATTGTATTAGAAGGGGGTTCCTGTCTTTTCTCTCTAAAACTTTGAGCCCACATAGAAGACAAGAGCCAGGATTTATGTTTTTACATATTTCAGTAGTATCTTAATAAACATGTAATTAATAAATATTTGATGGAATGATTAGTAGCTAAAACTATGATGTTACTTAGAATATTTGGTTACTCTTTAAAGTGGCCACAACCTTCACAAGTAGAAAAAAACTAAGAGAATATGGGGTGTCGGTAAAGAAAGTCACTGTTATTTTCTCTGCTCTCAAGTGTTTCTATTGTTCTGAAATGGTACATATAGTCATCTTCTTGTCTGGGTACAATTCTACAAAGACAAAGAAAACAGTGGCAATTCTCAAGGCTATGCAGGTGTTCATTCTTTTGCTAGCCGTCAAGTGAAAGCTCTGGTACATTCAGGAAAATGACCTTGTATATAATCTGCAGTACTCTACCCTCTTTCAGAATGTTACTTGCAAGTATAAATCAAACTGGGTTTTAATCACTTAGTAAAAGTACAGTTTAAAACAAAGCAAGTTGAAAACTGGATATGTGCAGCACTCGTGAGGGAACGATACTATTTGGGGGAGTTATAATACATTGTTGAGGGTTGGAACTAAGGGTAAATAAGATGCTGTCAATTATTTTGTGCACAGGTGATAGAAAAAAATCCCCACTGTATTTATTTTTAAGTGTCTTCTTTCAGTGTTTTTTCATAAGCTTTTCATATTGAATGAGGTAATGAAAGGGCTGAATTCCAAATATTTTGACATTTTATACAATCATTATCTAAAATACTTCTAAAATGCCAAAAGGAGCATAATGCTAATGAGAAAAGAAGCAAGTTTTTGGAGTCCTAAGACAATGAGAATAAAAAGGGAATTGTCCAAGGGAGGAGAGTTGGATCTAGAGCTATGCACCCAATGAAGATGTGCCATGCCTTCACTGATGCACTGCTACATACAGAGCAATGTTCTGATTTCCTTCAAGTTATGTAGTGAAAAAACTCACCCATGGGAAGACATATTTTCATTGTAACTAGCAAACCTCACTTTGTTTTCTTCTGTATGAGAGTATATACAAACCTTCCTTCACTATGCTACTGGTCAACAGTATAAACATAAAATGAAAACCATCAACCCATAGACTTTAGGGCTGTACTTAATAATTAGAGATCTTTAAACAGATTTTCTGACTGGAGAGCTAAAGTTGTACTCCTCATAATGACACTGACTTAAATCCGTGGGTCAAAGATTAAAAAGATTCCCCAGTTCCCAGTGCCTGTGCTTTTGGTGTGGGGCTGCTTGGACCCCTGTGCATGGGTGATGGAAGTAGGCCTGGGCTCCTGGTTCCCTGGCTCCCAGTTTCCCTGCTGCTGGTATGGTGTGGCTGGGGCTCTATGCATGTGCAATGAGAGTAGGCCCCGGAGTTCCTATTCCCTGGTGGGGCAGGTAGGGAACCACCAGATCCCCATGTGTTGACATAGGATTTAGGGGTTCAGGAGGGGTCCCTTAGGATTTATGAACCCCAAGTTTTTTGCTCTGCTCTACATGTAATAAAGAATTAATAGATGGAGAAAATCTACTGACTGGGAATAAGTAGCTGTAGAGGAAATGCTCACTGGGGATAGGGAACCAGAGGGGAAAGCCTGCTGCTAGGGCCAGATATACACACGTGAACCCACATCCAGCCTCAGTCACCTTGTTTGCTTGGGACAGAACCATGCCTCCGGCTGCCCCACATTACTGCATTCCTGCCCTGTCACCTCCACAGGCTGACGTCCCCAAACCTGCCACCTCTGGGAGTACTTGCTTGCTCCATGGACTCAGATTCACCATTCAATTCCCCTTGCCCACCACCCACTTTCCCCCAGTAGGTGCCCCTGACTGCTTCCTTGGCCACTTGCTTCTGCCCCAGACATGGATCACAGGAACACCTGGCAAGGCCAGGGGAAATCTGTGCACTTCTACAACCTGCTTAGTTGGAGTACAGTGTGAGAGTAGGGAAAATGCTACTGTCACTGAGCCCCACAGGCAAGGCATGGCTGTGACTGTGGGTTGGAGAGATTCTGGACCTCTAAACCAGCTATCTCATCAACCACCAGCCCAGAGCTGCTGGTGCACTTGCCACCTCCACAACCTGGGCATCTGTGGTTATAACACCATCCCACTCCAACTCAGTTTAAAACTAAGACAGAACATTCAGTGAAGATCCTACAAGGACAAATACTTGCCTCCTCCTTAATAAAATAAGACTTTTACCCTGAGATGGGTAGATCCCGACACACACACACACATACACACACACAAAATGAAAATCAACAGACTGAGAGATCGCCCCTAATGATGCCTAGTCCCACAATGAAAGCCTTCAATGAAATCACAGAGGAAACAACAGAAGTTGAATCTCAAAATGAAAGCATAATAAGCTATGTGACCTTGACTGAGCGAATTGCTGAACTTGAAGCAAATCATCAAAAAATCAACAGTTGCATAAATGAAATGCACAGTCTTCATCACTAGTTTAACTTAATTGAAGAAAACCAGAGAGACCTCAAAATACAGATAAATGAATTGAATGTGAATCAACAAATAGAGGATCTCAACAAGCTGATTAAACTTAATGGAGACCTGATCAAAAGCAAGAGTGAATTCCAGGAAGCATCAAGAAAATCAAACCTTGACCTGAAATTGGACCTCAAAAAGAGATGGACATAATGCAGAAAACATAGCAACAACAAATAAATCAAATAGATTTTAAAAGCCCCTCTAGAAGCCCTCACTAACAGTCAATCAGGTGGAGGATGGAGCCTCTGAGCGGCAAGACAAGACAGAAGAAATTTATCAGGAGTCCATAAACTTTGAGAAGTTCCAAAAATCATGCAAACAGAATATGAGGGAATTGTGTAGTAACTTAAAAAGGCCAAACATCTATACTATAGATATACCAGAAGGGAAAGAAATTAAGACCAAAGGCATAGAAAGCCTACAAGAGGATGAACACAATAACCAAAATTAGAGCAGGCATGCGAAAGTTCAAACACCAAATGCCATAAGCTCTCCAGCATGGCAGGGATTAAATCAAACCTCACATCTATAATTTTAAATATTAATAGATTTACCTCACCCATAAAAAGACATAAGTTAACAGGGTTGTGGTGGTTTGATTCAGGTGTCCCCCATAAACTTAGGTGTTCTGAATGCTAGGTTCCCAGCTGACGGATATTTCGGAATTAATGCCTCCTGGAGGGAGTGTATTGTTGGGGGCGGGCTTATGGGTGTTATAGCCAGTTTCCCCATGCCAGTGTTTAGCACACTCTCCTGTTTCTATTGTCCACCTTATGTGGACCAGGGGGTGATGTCCACGCTCATGCCATCACTTTCCCTGCTATCATGAAGCTTCCCCTTGAGTCTGCAAGCCAAAATAAATCCTTTTTTCCCACAAGCTGTTCTTAGTTGGGTGATTTATACCAGCAATGCGAACCTGACTGCAACCAGGGTGGTGCAGGAAAATGGGCTCTAAATCTGCCACCTTCAAGAAACCCACCTCACCATTAATGATAGACACCTCCTCAGGGTGAAAAGATGAAAAACGATTTTCCAAGCAAATAGACATAAGAAACAAGTGGGTGTGGCTATATTAAGATCTGACAAAACAGACTTCAAATTAAACGTAATTAAAGGGATAAAGAAGGCCACTTCTTACTCATCAAGGGAACAATCCAAACAGAGGAAATCACAATAAAAAGTCTATTTGCACTAAACACAGATGCACCACAGTTTTATAAAGCAAAACCTACTCAACAACAAATCAGAAATCCAATACCATTGTAGTAGGGAACCTCAATACACCACTACCATCATTAGACAGATCATCTGAGCAGAAAATCAACAAATAAATAATAGATCTTAACAACACAAGATATTAATTAGATCTAACAGACATCTACGAAACATTCTACCCAAATTCTATAGAATACACATTCTTCTCAGCAGCCCACAGAACCTTCTCCAAAATAGTTCACATGTTAGGGCACAAAGCTTTCATCTATACATTCAAGAAAATTGACATAAATTCCTGCAGCATATCAGACTACAATGTGTCAAAGCTAGAAATTAGTAAGAAAAACAGAAATTGTACCACCTCCTAGAGACTGAACAACACATTATTGAACAATAAATGAATCATGGAAGAAATCAGAAAGGAAATTGTAAAATTTTCTTGAACTAAGTGATTATGAAAATATAACATACCAAAACTTATGGGACACAACGAGGGCAGTCCTAAGGAGAATGTTTATAGCATTAAATGTCTTCATAAGAAAAAGAGAAAAATCTCAAATTAATAACCTAACCATCCACCTACAGGCATTGGAAAAACAAGAACAATCCAACTCTAAAAGTTCAAGATGCAATGGCAGAAATTAATGAATTGGAAACTAAGAAAATAATTAAGAAAATGGACAAAACAAAGAGGTGATTCTTTGAAAAATAAACAAGATTGATAAACACTGCCCAACTGTATCAAACAAAAAGAAAAGTCTCAAATTAACAAAATTAGAACTGAAAAGGGGATGTTACAAAAGACATTAATGAAATGAGAAGAATCATTAGGACATATTTCCAAAACCTCTACTCCACAAAATTGAACAACCTGGGGGAAATGGACCAATACTTAGACACATACCACCAACGAAAACTAAGTTCAGGGCAGATAACTCTCCTAAACAAACACATTACATCTTGAAATTGAAAATGTAATCAAAAACCTCCACCAAAGGAAAAGTCCAGGACCTGGTATACTTGTAGCCAAAATCTACCAAACCTTTACTAAAGAACTGAAACCACTTGTTTTAAGCTATTTCACATAATCACAGAACAAAGAATCTGTCCTCAACTCCTTCTATGAAGCTAGCATCATCTTAATACCAAAAACATACAAGATACAGGAAAACTATAGACCTATATTAGATGCAAAAGTCCTGAACAAAATCCTTGCAAACTGAACTCAACAACACATCAAAGGCATTATCCAGCTCAATCAAATAGTCTTCATCCCAGGGATGCAGGGATGGCTCAACAATTCACATAATACACCACATAAATAAGCTTAAATACAAGAAACACATGATAATTTTAATAGATGCAGAGAAGGCTTTTTAGAAAATACAACATCACTTCATGATCGAAATGCTGGAGAGACTAGGCATGGAGCGTTTATATCTCAACATAATAAAGCCTATACACAAGTCACCTAAAGTCCAAGTCACACTTAATGGGGAAAGACTTGGTCCCATTAAGATTTGGAACAAGGTGGGGCTCCCACTCCCTTTACTGCTCTTCAACATAGTACTAGAAGTCATAGTTCAAGAAATAAGAGAGTTGAAAGATATAAAAGGATGCATATTGGAAAGGAAGAAGTCAAACTAGCCTTATTTGTAGAGGACATGATCCTATTCATAAGTGACCCAAAAGACTACCATAAAATTGCAAAATGTGATAAATTCCTTCTTCAATGTGGCAGAATACAAAATCAACACACAAAATCAGTAGCCTTCCTATCCACAAAAGCAATAGCAAAGCCATGTAGTGAGGGTAACGGTGCACATGTCTGCAGGAAGATGTGGCCCACATAGAACCCAAGTGGAGGCTAGCTAGTGGTGGCTCTCCATAGCAGAAGAGCCTGCACTGAGAAGTAGCACTGGGGAGATTAGAGGCAAAAAGAAGAATGCAAATTCATTAAATAAAATCTGAGGGATAAGGTTCAGCATACTGGTGCCAGCAGGGAGAGAGTAAACATAATTGTCAATGTTTGTTTCCGTTGTATAACAAAACTGAGACCAGGTAATTGATAAAGAAAAGAAGATGATGTTGATTTCTGGTTCTGGAGGCTTGAAAGCCCAGGAGCATGGTACTGGCATCTACTTAGCATCTGGTGCAGGGCTTCCTGTAGCATCATAACACCTTAGAGGGCATCATGTAGAAAGGCATAGTAACCTGCTAGCTCATCTACCTCTTCCTCTTCTTTTTTTTTTTTTTTAAACATTTTCTTTCTCTCTTTCTTTGAGAGAGAGAGAAGTGAGATGAAGAGGCAGATAGAATGAAAGAGAGTATGGGTATGCCAGGGCCTCTAGTCACTGCAAACTAATTTCAGATGCATGTATCTCTCTGTGCATCTAGTTTTATGTGGGCATTGGGAAACATACTCAGGTCCTTAGGCTTTGCAAGTAAACACCTTAACCACTGAGCCATCTCTCCAGCCCCCTCGTCCTCTTCTTATATTGCTATGATCATCATGGGAACCTCGACCTCCTAACCTCATCTAATCATGATCTTCTTCCAAAGAGTCCACCTTCAAAAAACACTAATATATAAATCGGGGATTCTGTTTACGAACCATGAATTTGAGGGATCACATTCAAGCCATAGGAGAAAGTTCTAGAAGATGAGATGAAGGAAAGCAAGTCTTAAATCTGATATGAATTTGATCTTATTGTCTACCTAATATTATATTTTGCTGCATGACAAGTGATGACACTTACATGGGAACGTTGTTACAGTGTGGATTATAGAAAGGAAAGGATTTGATGAAGTAGTGTGAATATGTAGAGGCTGGTTAAATGCTAGGGAAATTTGGGGAAGTGGGGATAGAGGTTCTAATATCAAGACACCATAAGGTTTTGAAAGGAATTAGAGAAGGGAAATGATCACAGTAGATGGCAGGATTTCAGAGGAATGGCGAGTAATAGCAATTGTACCATTTTGGTTCACACATAAGACTTACTGAACACAGGATGCTGGGTTGTCACACCTTAAAAGTGGGTGGGTTCCCTTAAAGGACAGAACTTAACTCATGGAATACATGAGGTTGCTGTGGAATAGTAGCTTTCCTAATCCTTACTCTTTGACTTCTTTATTCTCTCCTATATCCAATCACTCTCTGAGATCTACAAATACTACTTTGTCAATTATTAAACTGTTTTATCACTTTTCCTTCAAGCTGTGCTACTGAATACTAACCACACAGTTGATGAGCACTTGAAATATGGTTAGTCTGAATTGTACTATCAGCACAATTAGACTTCTGTGGAAAGATAAAAATGTAAAATATTTCATTAATGCTATTTAGTATCAAATAAATACTGAAACAATATAATGCATTCAGTTAAATAAAATAATGTAAATCAATTTCGTATATTTTAGTGCATAATTTTAAATTTCACTTATGTTATTATAAATTATATTTTTATTTCTGTTATGTTTTAATGGGATGGTGCTCTTTGAGAATTTTATTGTAACAAAAATAGTATGATGTAACTGACATGTAAGATACAACTATTCGAACTACTTATGAACGGGGACTCTTCAAATACGATCTCTTATTGAGCATGGAGACATCTTGCCGCTCTGCAACCTAAGTTCTCTAGCTTATTATGTCCACTAGTATGAAGATAGATATGGGTGTCACTTGCATAGCCTCATGGCAAGGATAGCAATCACTTGGGTCTTTTGTTCCAAGTTAATGTTCCTGGTGGTCTCTGGGTATTACCAGGTTCTCGGTGTCTTACTCGAAGAATTGAAGGACAACACACACAAGTGGTGAATAAGCAAGAAACTTTACTAAGAGCAAAGGGATATCAAGGTGTGAAATACACTGCCAAAGGGACAGCAGACCACCTGAGAGGAAAGTACTCAGAGGCCCTGGTTTTCCCTGGGGGTTCTTTCTATAGGATTTTTAAGAAAGGATAGAACAATTGCTAAAGTCACAGTTTGAATGGTCTTGATTGACAGGTTTGTGTTATATAACATTTTCTCTCCTTCCCATGATGCATTTGAATCATAAATATGCATAATGATATGTACTCATAAGGAGATAAATAGGGGGTTTCCCCCTAAGAGTTCACTTAGAGGACACAGTTTGCCTTAAGCATGCACCCAAAAACAGTCCAGCCTTGCTGGCTCCCTGTTGTTCCAGTCTAAGAACATATTTGAATAGAAACTGATCACAAGTAATGGTCACTAAAGGGAGGGGGGAAAGCTATTTAACTATTTGGAGGGGTATGTACATGCAGCTCAGTGTACATGGAGTTCTCAGGTTCCCAGCAGGTTGCCAGATCTATTATGTAGAAGAATGCGTTTACTACTCAAGCCTAGCAGTGACCCAGGTGCTATTTTCTTATGCTTGCCTATCTCAAATGTACTTGAAGAAAACACTGCTCAACAGAGATGTACTAATGAATTAACTTTTTTTTTTTGCTTGACAAACAACTAATTTTGTTTATTTCCTCATACATAGTATGACTACTTTATACTGACTGTTTTTTGACATGGCCTTATTAGCAAACAAATAAAATTTAAAATCAATCAGCTGCATGTTTTCAAAAAGCACTTTCAAGTAAAAGCAAAACAATTAGGATTAGTTCAAGGAAATTATAACAAATAGTTATTTAAAATTGAGATGGGGCAGGAGAGATGGCTTAGCAGTTAAGGAGCTTGCCTGCAAAGCCTAAGGACTCATGTTTGACTCTCCAGGTCCCACATAAGCCAGACACACAGTGACGCAAGCACACAAGGTCACACATGTGCACAAGGGTGCATATGCATCAGGAGTTCTATTGCTGTGGCTGGAGGCCCTGGTGCACCAATTCTTTCTCTCTTGAATTGTAAAGAGGCAGCCTGTTGGGCTTGCCTCAAAAAAATAAAAAAAAATTGAGATGGATGTGGGAGGCATAGTCATTTGATCAGAACTCATGTTGAACTTTTTGTGTCATATGGATGTAGTCTGAGCCACAGCAGGAATGACAGCACACCGGCTGCTTAGTACCTGCTTCTGAAGCATGTATCTCATTTCTTGAGAAACAGACACAAACTGAAGAAAATATGCACAGGTGAGGAAAACAGGCAAACAGGAACAATTCTCATTTTGTTCTTTCTTTTTCAGATTAGTATGCATTACTTATGAAGGGCACTTCAAGGCAGTGATATTTAGATAAGATGCATGTTGAAAGTATGTAAAAAGTTTCCATCAAGATTATATGGCATGTACAGGCTGACCCACTTAAAAACATTCGAGTTTTTCCATAGTGCTTCAAAAATTTTTGTGGTACTCAAACAATACTTTATATTTGACTTGGGTACAATACTGAGTTACAATCTAGAACTATATTTTCTGCTGATTTCTGATCTCATGTATATTAACGATTTTCAATGTTGCATAAAATAATACAACTTTGAGAAAAAAAATTTAGGAGAATAATAATTGTCCTTACTTTCCCAGCAAGAGAGCATTTGATTTTTTGTTTATTTGAGAGTGACAGAGGCAGAGAGAGAGAGAGAGAATGGGCGCGCCAGGGCTACCAGCCACTGCAAACGAACTCCAGACACATGTGCCCCTTGTGCATCTGTGTGGGGAACCACTGGACACTAGGAAAGCAAAAGTACCTCCATCTTAAATAATGACTCCATTTTGTAATAAGTTGTCTGTTCTGGAAAGTCGCAAGGTCTGCAGTTGTTAACCCATGCACGGAAAAAGAATAATGTAACCCATAAAGAATGAGAAAGTCGTTATCTCATGGCTTTGGGGCTGGGGCCTTATCCTGTGAAACATCTTGTGCCTTTGGGGCCGGAACCTTATCCTATTGAAACGGAACTGTAGCAATACCTAAACTGTTGACAAACTTCCCTGTTCTGCTGCATAAGAGGCACCCTGAGAAAAATTAAAATTGGCAGCTTGATCAGACTCTTGTCTTGCTGTCCGTTCCTTGTGTCTCTTGTCCCTTTCATTTCAGGTTCTCTGGGGTCCGTGCTCCCGTTGAAGCCCCGCTGGCCGGGGCAACTGGCGCCCAAACGTGGGGCACAAACCTAGGATCGCCTGAAACACCGTCTGCTACCTGCCCATTGGGATCCCGCACCGAGGCCGCCGCAACCCAAAGAGGGGGTTAGACACTGGCCCGCTGTGATCACCACGGAGTCGCCCGCCCGTGAGACAGATCCGTTGGAACACTCGGACGGTGAGGTAAGATAAGATTTTTTCTTTACCATGGGACAAGCATTTTCAAAAGAAGACTCTTTTGTGACTGGGCTAAAACAAGCTCTCAAGGTACGAGGAACTAGGGTTAAAAGAAAAGATTTAAAGATATTTTTAGATTTTATTGGTGATCTCTGTCCTTGGTTCCCAAAGGAAGGGACTATAAATGAAAAAACTTGGTTAAGAGTTAGAGATTGTTTACGTGATTATTTTGAAACCTTTGGCCCCGAAAAGGTCCCTGTTTCTGCCTACTCTTATTGGAATCTTATAAATGATGTTCTCAAGGTCCACAATCATTCTATGGCTGTACGGGTTCTTGTTAATGAGGGAGAGGCTGCTCTTAAACGCTCTTCTAGGCCCCCTTCTGCTTGCGCCTCTGTCATTGTTGAAGATGAAACTCAAAAGAGACCTAAATCTCCTGCCTCTGAAAAGCCTTCCTGCCACCTTTATCCTTCACTAGTGGATCTTGAAGCTGGTGAAGTTGGTGAAGCTGGTTCCCCCCTTCCCCCGTTGCTTGATGTAGGCCCCACCAATAAACCTCCTCTAGTGCCTCCGCCCTATTGCCCGCCACTCTGTGCTCCTGTTCTCGACCGCTCTGCCGCCTTACTTCCCTCTGCGCCTGCTGAACCTCTCGCTGACTCTCCTTTCGCAGAACTACAGTCTGCCACATTAGCTTCTGTCTCTGACCTCCGTAGGGCACTTCAGGATAAAAAACTTCAGCTGCAGCTTCTCCAGGAACTTGATTCTGTCACAAAAGAACTTGCTGCCTTTTCTAATCCTTTCTTTGACAGCCGTAGGCACAAAACAAAAGCAAACGCACACACCCGCAATACTGGCTTTCTTGCTTTTCCTGTTACGCGCACACAGGCACAGGCCCGCTCTGATACCGCTTCTGCTCCCTCCCCTGCGTCCAATGCGGACTCTGATGAGGAGCCTGCTCCCTCGGCTGCTCCAGCTGATGAGAGTGCTGCCTCCTCTGATTCTGAGGATGAACCTGCCCCGGAGTCTGTTCCCCAGCCTAAATATAAAACTCTTAATTTAAAGTTTCTTGAGCGGCTAAAAGCGGCCGTCTCCAATTACGGGCCCACAGCTCCCTTTACTCTCACTCTTCTGGAAAGCTATAGTGACAAATGGCTTACGCCTAATGACTGGAATCGCCTTGCTCGCGCGGCTCTCTCCGGTGGAGATTTTGTTCTATGGCGCACTGAATTTAATGAGAACTGCTCTGACTTTGCTCGCCGTAATTTACAAAAGGCTGTTTCTAAAAATTGGACAAAACAAAAATTGTTGGGGGAACATCCCTACGATTCCAACGAATGGCAAGCACGCTATCCCCCTGGACTTTTAGCCCAAATACAACAGGCAGGCCTCGCTGCCTGGCGGCACCTCCCTCTTAAAGGGGCCGCCACCGCCTCCCTGGCTAATATTAGACAGGGTCCAGAAGAGCCTTATAGTGACTTTATTAGTAGACTTAATGAAACTACTGAGCGCCTTTTTGGTGTTGGGGAGACCAACAGCCCCTTTATCAAACACCTGGCCTTTGAGAATGCTAATCCTGCTTGTCAGTCTATTCTCCGCTCTCACAAGCTGGAGTCCATATCTGATTATATCAAGTTATGTCAGGCGTGGGCTCCTTCCACGCCATGGGTTTAGCAATTGGAGCTGCTCTCCGTTCTGCTGGTCTCACTCAGGGTACGAAAACATGTTATAAGTGTAAACAACCTGGACATTTCTCTCGTGAATGCACTGCTCCTAAACAGCTTTCTGTTTCTCACCACCCTCACCCCTTAAAAATTCACCCTCTCCCAGGGAAGGCTCCCTGCCCCCTGAGGATTTGTCCTTTCCTTTTCAGGACTATGGCTGCCCCTGCTTTCGTTGGCCTCTTGCTCCTGACATCTGTGGTGATCACTGCTGGCCATCAATCCATGAATTTCACCTGGACCGTGCTCAGTGAAGTCGGTGATGTGATCTGGACACAATCTACGGTTTCTCAGACCATCCCTTGGCCGACCCTAACTCCAGACCTCTGCAAAATGGCCCTTGACAGCCTGAACGCTTGGAGACTTGACACCATTTTTGCACAACATACTGCTCCTGAAATTAATCTTCACCACTCTTATGGTGAAGGAGATGTTATAATTCTTACCAGAGGTCCTACTTACAGTCTTTCTCCCTCTATGTTGTCCCTGGCCTAGGTGCTGAGCCTTCGCCCTAGTTTGCAGGTGTGCCCCATATCTCCTCCCTTATTGACACTTATCTAAACTTAAAATGATCTGAGTGACTCCCCTCCAACAGGAACTGCATAGGATTCAGACCTGTGCATGTTGACTCACAAATGTGTGAGTACAATATGGGCACCAACATGGGTGCGAGGCATAGCACCGCAAGGGAAGGTCCCTTTTGACCGCTTCTGAATTCCCTGAGAGTCAAACCTGACTTGCATGGAGGTTGGTACCGTTCTTTCTGTGTTGGCTCTGCCTCCCCTCCCCAAAAGGTACCAAGAGCAACCAAGGTGGGGTACGAACCCCACGGGAGGAGTCAGGTCACTGCTCCCCCAGTTGGTTACAGGCCCACCGTGAAATCACGGGACCCTGGGAGTCCTACCAAAATTTACAAAAATTGGCCACCACAGAAAACACCTTCTAAAACTAATAGAAAGGGAGGAGATGTGGGGAACCACTGGACACTAGGAAAGCAAAAGTACCTCCATCTTAAATAATGACTCCATTTTGTAATAAGTTGTCTGTTCTGGAAAGTCGCAAGGTCTGCAGTTGTTAACCCATGCACGGAAAAAGAATAATGTAACCCATAAAGAATGAGAAAGTCGTTATCTCATGGCTTTGGGGCTGGGGCCTTATCCTGTGAAACATCTTGTGCCTTTGGGGCCGGAACCTTATCCTATTGAAACGGAACTGTAGCAATACCTAAACTGTTGACAAACTTCCCTGTTCTGCTGCATAAGAGGCACCCTGAGAAAAATTAAAATTGGCAGCTTGATCAGACTCTTGTCTTGCTGTCCGTTCCTTGTGTCTCTTGTCCCTTTCATTTCAGGTTCTCTGGGGTCCGTGCTCCCGTTGAAGCCCCGCTGGCCGGGGCACATCTGGCTAACATGGGTCCTGGGGAATCGAGCCTCGAACCGGGGTCCTTAGGCTTCACAGGCAAGTGCTTAACCGCTACACCATCTCTCCAGCCCAAGAGAGCATTTGAAAGAAGATCTATAAAGGGAAAAGCTTCTAAGGTTGGGGTGAATTCACTGAAAATGTTTTCCCATCGTACACCTACAATGAAATTTAAGTATATAACCATTAACAATGTGGATGACACATCTCTGGCCACAGTTCCCAACTCAGATGTCCTGACACACAGGGCAGGGCAATAATCAATTACAAGCAGTATGGAAACTGATTTGACCATGGAGTTGGTCTTTGGATCCCCATCATTTTATCACTTCAACTTACATTTGGAAGGGATAAGAGGGCTGACAACCTTGGGTGTATCTGTCGGACTGGGAGCATCTTAGAGAACATGCGTACCCACCAATGGCGGGCAGGCGTACACACTGGGAGGCCTGCGGAGGGCTAGGGCTCACCCAGCTCGCTCTCACCTCCACGATGTCTCAGTCTGTCTGGCTCTCGTGCGGCTCGTTGCACTCGGTGTACTTGAGCAGCACCTTGCCCATGTGGGTGCTGGCGTACTGGAACAGCTTGTTGGTGCTGTTGAAGATGACGAGTGCGATCTCGCAGTCACACAGCACGCTCAGCTGGTAGGCCTTCATCAGCCCAAATTTCCGTGGTGTAAAAGTCACATGTCTGTTACGTTCATCCATAATCCTCGAGATCTGAATCTTTTTTCTCCCCCAAATCCCCGTTTTTCTTCCCAAAATCCCCGTTTTTCTTCTCTCTCTCGTCCCTGAAATTATGTACTTTTTACTTCCTTTTCTTTCTCTCTTCTGTTTCCTTCAAACAAGTTTCCTTCTTCAGCACTTGCTCAGCTCAGTTCCTGCCTGCATTCGTTCCTGCTAAATCATTTGTTTACACAGCTCTGGAATTTAGAAGACACACACCTAAAGACAACTGCACAGGGTGATCAACAATCTAACAAACGATAGGAAACAAAGCTTCCCTGTTGCAGCTTTCTATGGTATAGTCTGCCGCGAACATTCCACACCCCCACATACGATAGTTAAAACAGTACCCTACATCCTCCATGCCAGAACAAACTCCAAATGTTGTAAATATGTCAAAAGCCTCTCACTCCTTAATGACAACAGGTTTTTTAAAGTATTTCCACATTAGATTAATTTAGGGTTCTATAATGCCCTTGTCTTTTATACACACACACACACACACACACACACACATATGGCAGTGATTTTTTTAAGGCAAAGAACTCCCATTTTTTAAGAAGGAATGGAAAAGAAGGAACAAGGGAGAAAAGAGGGATAAAGGAAGGAATGAAAGGAAAGAGAGAGAGAGAGATTTATAACACTATAATGACCAAGATGCTGACATACCTAATAAGCACCTTGAGTACTGGACAATAGGGAGGGTAAGGGTAGGGGTGGGGAACACAAAACTGGACCCAAATGGTAATGGTACCACACAATTCTACATCTTAAAAGATAGACTAAATGGTTGAACCTTTATCAGGTCCTTAGAGGGAACACCTAAATCACAGGGACCTGGAGAGGGTATGATGAAGACTAACCTTAATCTTCTCCTGTCTCTCTCACTCTCCCTCTTCTCTCTCTCTCTCTCTCTCTCTCTCTCTCTCTCTCTCCCACTCTCACTCTCTCTCTCTCTTTCTCTTATATTACCTATATTTCTCTTCCTTCTTTTCTTTGGTGCTGGCCTGTAACTCTTAGTACCAGCATGTGGTTAACATCAACAATGAGCTGTTGATCAGAGAGACCCACAAGGTTTCCCAAAAGAAGACAGATTTCTGTCAGAGTACTTGATGACCCACCAAAGGTTAGTGGTAAGACCCTATTGCCAAAGACACCATATGCTGTTGGTATGTACCATGAAGTCTCTGATGAAATTTCAGAAATGATTAGACTTAAAAGGGCTCTGAAAATGGACTAAAATGGAAGGAATGTTGGTATGGAACATAGCTTGAATCTGGAAGACAGTCAGTCTAAGACAGTTTGTCTAGTGTCAGAAGGTGCTATATGAGCGACTGGGGAAAAATGACCAATATCTGTCCAAGCAACTCATGGTCTAAGCTTCTCAGCAGCAAACAACCTGATGTGATGCTTACACAATTGCAATAGTGGCACACAGCCATGGTGGGTAACCAACTGCTCTTGATTTGGCTAACTGATCCACTTAGTAGAATGGAATCCAAAACTGAAGCTGGGAAACAAGTCAGAACCATATCCAAAAAACAACCCCACTCTCCATTATCAAGCTCCCACTGATTGTTGGCTACAAGAGGGCCTACACCTATTAAATTCTCTCTAAAATAATAATGGTTATCCCATTTATCTGGTGCTGACTTCACTCTCCATTGGAGAATTTGCTTCTCTTTTTCAGATGGATGCAGATCCTTAGTAGAGAATCAACCCATTGTACCTCACCAGGGCCCCAAATGAAATCAAGAGTAATTGGGGAAATAAGCAAGAATGCTGCTTTATTGGTGAACCTGGTACCAGCACAAGGGTGAAGGAGATAGACACAGAGAACACTCAACTCCTACCAAACCAGATATCCAGAGACACAGAGGCTCCCAAGACCTCATCTCTGAAGTAGTCCTAAAACAAACCCATCATGGCTCAGGGAAATTTGTGGAAAAAGGGGCAGAAAGATTGTTAGAGCCACATGTTGGGACACTATGCATAGAGACATTGCCTCTTACCCAAGTCTGATGGCTAACCCACAATGCATGAGCCACATTCCTCATGACCTACATTCCCCATGCCAAGGGTGGAGGACAGGGAGGAGGCTAATTATGGTACCGACATGGCTGTACACACATTGTGTACATAACTAATTTTAAAAAACCACAAAATTGGGTATGGTGGTTCATGTGCATATAATTCCAGCACTTGAGAGACTGAGGTAGGAGGTTCACCATAAGACTGAGGCCAGCCTTGGCTACATAGTTCTAGGTCAGTCTACACTAGAGTGAGACCCTGCCTCCAAACAAACAAACAAAAACATCCATATCAGCATATTGACATATGTTGATACTTTAGTGAGAAACCCCCAAATTCTCAATTCATACTGGTGCATTGAAACCACAAAATTGTATTAGCATCTTCCAGATTTAGTCAAAAGTCCACAAAAAAACTCTATAAAGTGTGACTCTTTGAGAAGTCTTTATCTTTAGTGTGGAATATTGCTCTCATAAAACTTCCTACCTTCTTTACTTCCTTTGTCTCATCTTTGAATTTTTTATTTGATGGTGATAAGTTGGAAGCACTGACTAAAGATCTCTATCTTCTCTCTCCCTCATGCCATCACCATTGCTCTCCTTCTCTTTTCCTTTCCAGCCTTCATTACAAGCAATAATACAAGAAGGGATATTGCAAAAATTATTTTTTTTGAGGTAGGGTCTTGCTCTAGCCCAGGATGACCTGGAACTCACTATCTGTGTAGTCTCAGTGTGGCCTTGAACTCACAGAGATCCTCTTATCACCGCCTCCTGAGTGCTGGGATTAAAGGTGTGTACCACAATGCCAAGCCAGATTAAAGATTTTAAAAATATTTTTAAATTTCTGTTTATTTATTTGAGAGTGGGAGGGGGAGAGAGAGAGAGAGAGAATGAGAATGAGAATGAGAATGAGAATGAGAATGAGAATGAGAATGAGAATGAGAATGGAGGCACCACGGCCTCCAGCCACTGCAAACAAATTCCAGATGCATGTGCCACCTTGTGTATCTGGTTTATGGGTGCCCTGGGGAATCAAAGCTGGTCCCTTTGGCTTTGCAGGTAAGTGCCCTAACCTCTATTAAAGATTTTTTTGAAAACATACTGCATTCAGAAAAATGATTTAAAGGCAATCATAGCCTTAGCTTTAAAAAGGGGGGACTTCCGGCCAAGATGGCAACTGCCTAACTGTGCCGCACTTCCCCGGGAAAGAAAGGCAAGACATTAAGGGTGCACTGGATCTTTTAGGGGAGAGAAATCTCCAATAGATTGCCAGTGGGAGGGCACAGAGGGCAAAGAAACAGGGAATTGCTGATTCCCTCGCATGCAGGTAGCCCACCCCTCTCCCCAGGAAGCTGCCATACCCACAGTCCCAGCTTCAGGAAACTCCCACACTTACTGTAGGAAAAGGGTCCCAGGCCAACATGGTTCACTTGCCTCATTGCACAGAGCCAATCGCCCTGCTACCCCTGCCCACAAGTGACCTTGGCCAGGCTACGCCTGCTGGCCCATTGGAACTCAGGCTCCTTTGAACAATTTGCCAGCAAAAGGCACCACCGCGCTAATCCCTGCTTTTGGAAGATTAGCCTGCTCCACCCACTCACTCACTTAATGCTCTGGCCACCACACAATCACGCATGAGCCCAGGCCCATTGCAACTTCCCTCACGAGCTCAGACTGTGTCTGTTGCTTGCGCTAGCCCAGGTGCCATCCCCTCCCTGTCTACCTTGCCAGGCAATGACCATTGTCCTGTTGCAGGGGAGCACAGACTGCTTCCCGGTCCCAGTGTTCCGCCATGCCAGTTTGGGCTCCTTCAGTGCTTGGTGCCTCAGTATCCCTCCTAGCATGAACACAGGCAGCTTTGGCACACTACTGCGTGAGAGCTCAAGCAACTTTGGCAAACTGGCCAGGCAGGAGCTCAGGCGGCTTTGGCAAGTGAGAGCCAAAGCCCAGGCTGCTTGGCAACTGCCTCAGGTTGCTTCAGATTCCCATTGTGCTTGAGCCCAGGCTGATCCACCCGCCTATGTGCCCATATACTGCAATGGGCAGACTACAGTGGAAAAGAAATAATGTGAAAAATCAAATGCAACAAAATCCAGTTAGATCACCCAGTCCTACAATGAACATCTCTAATCAAAACATAGAAGAGTCATTAGGACCAGAATACCAAAAAGAAGCTATGAGAAATGCAACCCTGACCAACCTATTGGTAAAACTTGCAGAAAAGCAACAAAGAACCAATAATCGTGTGGATGCTGCCATCATTATACTAGACCTAATAGATAAGAAAATGGAAGGAGTTCAAAGACAGTTAAGAGATATGAGGGAGAGTGAAAAAAAAAAAAAACAGGACCTCAAAAATCAGCTGGCGATGCTAAATGAAGACATAAAGAAATGCAAGGATGAATTCCAAGAAGCATCAAGAAAATCAGAAAATCATGTGAAAAGGAAACTTGACAGAGGGATGGAAAGTATACATAGAAAAATAGGAGAAAATGCAAACCTAATTAAACAAGTCCAAAACTCTCTAGAAGCTCTCAAGAATAGAGTCAGCCAAGTGAAGGATAGAAACTCTGATCTGGAAGACAAGATGGAAGAAACAATTAGAGAGTTCAAAAATTTCACTAAGTTCAAAAGTTCCCGTGAACAGAACATCAGGGAACTGTGGGATACACTTAAAAGTCTTAATAGCAGGATCATTGGAATACCAGAAGGAGAAGAAATTCAGACCAAAGGCATGGAGAACTTATTTAACAAAATAATTGAAGAAAACTTCCCCAGTCTCTTAAAAGAAAGGCCCATCAAGATACAAAAAGCCAACAGAACTCCAAACAGACTGGACCAAAGGAGAAACTCTCCAAGACATATTGTCATTAAGTCTCTAAACATTGACACCAAAGAGAAAATCCTAAAAGCAGCTAAGGAAAAACAGCACACCACCTTCAAAGGTATCCCCATCAGAATTATTTCTGACTTCTCAATGGAAACCCTGAAAGCTAGAAGGGCCTGGAATGAAACACTGCAAAGTCTAAGAACCTAGGGCTTCCAAAGCAAACTACTCTCCCCAGAAAAAGTATCCCTCATAATAGATGGTGAAAGAAAAACTTTCCATGACAAAACTCAGATTTACAACTATATGAACACAAAACCAAACCTACAAAGAGTACTTCAGGAAATTCTCCACAGAGAAGAAACAAATAATCAACCTCAAATGCCTACAAGAAGCAGATCACAATAACCAAACTCAGAGTAGGCACAAAAATTTCAAAGTCCATGAAACCACCAAACCACATACACCATCACAATATGGCCAGGATCAAATTAAATCTCACAGTCATTACCCTAAATATCAATGGCCTTAATTCATCCATCAAGAGACACAAGCTAACAGGATGGATAAAAAAAAAAAATAGACCTCTCAAACTGTTGTCTTCAGGAAACCCACCTCACCACTAAAGACAGACACCTTCTCAGGGTGAAAGGGTGGAAAACAATATTCCAAGCAAACGGGAATAAGAAACAAGCAGGTGTAGCTGTATTAATATCAGATAAAATAGACTTCAAACCAAAAATAATCAAAAAAGACAAAGAAAGGGCTGGAGAGATGGCTTAGCAGTTAAGCACTTGCCTGTGAAGCCTAAGGACCCTGGTTTGAGGCTCAACTCCCCAGGACCCATGTAAGCCAGATGCACAAGGGGGCACACGCATCTGGAGTTCATTTGCAGTGGCTGGAGGCCCTGGCACGCCCATTCTCTCTCTCTCTCTCTCTCTCTCTCTCTCTCTCTCTCTCTCTCTATCTCTATCTCTTTCTCTCTGCCTCTTTCTCTGTCTGTCTTCCACTCTCAAATAAATAAATTAATTAATTAATTTTAAAAAAAGACAAAGAAGGGCACTTCCTACTTATCAAGGGAATGATCCATCAAGAGAATATTACAATCATAAATCTGTATGCACCAAACACAGGGGCACCACAGTTCATAAAACAAAACCTACTTGAAAATAAAACAGAAATAACCACCAACACCATCATAGTTGGGGACTTCAATACACCATTATCAGTAATAGACAGATCATCCAAACAGAAACTCAACAGGGAAGTAAGAGAGCTCAACAAAACCATAGATCACTTAGATCTAACGGGCATCTATAGAACTTTCCATCCCAAATCCACAGACTAAACATTCTTCTCAGTAGCCCATGGAACATTCTCTAAAATAGACCATATACTGGGTCACAAAGCCTGCCTCCACATATTTAGGATGACTGCCATAATTCCCTGCAGGATATCAGATCACAATGCTATATTGCTAGAAATTAACAACAAAAGACCCACCAAGAATCCCAACGGCACCTGGAAACTGAACAACACACTTTTAAACAATAAATAGAAAATGAATAAAATAAAAAATAAAATTGCAAAATTCTAGAAATGAATGACAATGAGAACACATTGTACCAAAAGTTATGGGACACAATTAAGGCGGTCCTCGGGGAAAAAATTCATAGCATTCAATGCCTTCATAAAAAAGACAGAGAGATCCCATATCAATAACCTAATCACCCACCTAAAAGGCACAGGAAAAGCAAGAAACATCCAACCCAAAGAGCTCCAGAAGGAAACAAATAATTAAAATCAGAGCAGAAATTAATTAGTTGGAAACTAAGAAAACAATTAAGACAATTGACAAAACAAAGAGCTGGTTCTTTGAAAAATAAACAAGATTGACAAACCCCTGGCCAATTTGATCAAGCAAAAAAAAAGGGATGCTTCATATTAACAAAATTCAAAATGTAAAAGGAGAGATCACAACAGACATAAGTGAAATTGGGAGAATCATCAGGACTTATTTCAAAAACCTCTATTCCACAAAACTGGATGAAGTGGATGAGATGGATAAATTTCTGGATGCATACCTTCTATCAAAGCTAAACTCAGAGCAGATTAATCTCCTAAATGAACCTGTCATACTCATTGAGATTGAAAAAGTAATAAAAAAAACTCCCCAAGAAGAAGAGTCCAGGACCAGATGGCTTCTCAGCTGAATTCTATCAAACCTTCATTGAAGAACTCAAACCAATCTTCCTCAAACTGTGCCACACAATTGGAGAACAGGGAAAGCTACCCAACTCCTTTTATGAAGCTAGTACAAGCCTAATTCCAAAACCAGGCAGAGATGCCACAAGAAAAGAAAACTACAAGCCTATTTCCCTGATGAACTTAGATGCAATGATCCTGAACAAAATACTCACAAACCAAATCCAACAACACATCAAAAGCATTATCCACCTTGGCCAAGTGGGATTCATCCCAGGGACACAGGGGTGGTTCAACATAAGGAAATCTGTCAATGTAATCCACCACATAAACAAGGTTAAACATAAAAACCACATGATCATTTTGATAGATGCAGAAAAGGCCTTTGACAAGATACAACATCACTTCATGATCAAAACATTGGAGAGAATTGGCATGGTTGGGTCATATCTTAACATAATAAAGGTAATATACAAAGCTTCTAAGGCCCAAATAATACTTAATGGAGAGAGACTGGAGGAATTCCCATTAAGATCAGGAACAAGACAGGGTTGTCCACTCTCACCTCTGCTTTCAATATAGTACTGGAAGTCCTAGCTCAAGCAATAAGACAGGAGAAGGAAATAAAAGGGATACAATTTGGAAAGGAGGAAGTTAAATTAGCTTTATTCGCTGATGACATGATTATATATGTAAGAGACCCGAGAGACTCCATCCCAAAACTCCTGAAGGTGATTAACTCCTATAGCAAAGTAGCAGGATACAAAATCAATGCACAAAAATCAGTAGCCTTTCTATATGGAAATGACAAAGATACAGAGAAAGAAATAAGGTACATAGTCCCATTTTCAATGGCAACAAAAAAAAAAATAAAATAAAATACCTTGGAATAACGTTAACCAAGGAAGTGAAAGATCTATACAATGAAAACATAAAAACACTCAAAAAAGAAATTGAGGAGGACTTGAGAAAATGGAAAGACCTCCCAAGCTCCTGGATAGGCAGAATTAACATTGTGAAGATGGCAACCCTACCAAAGGCATTATACAGATTCAATGCAATTCCAATTAAAATCCCTACAGTGTTCTTCACAGAGATAGAAAAAATGATCTCAAATTTCATATGGAAAGGCAGAAGGCTTCGTATATGCAAACACTTCCTCAGCAAAAGAAATACCTCTGGAGGCATCACCATACCTGATCTAAAGCTATATTACAAAGCCATAGTAATAAAATCAGCATGGAACTGGCATAAAAACAGGAGTATAGACCAATGGAATAGACTCGAGGACCCGGATTTTGGGTCAAGCAACTATAGCTACTTGATATTTGACAAAGGCCCTAACAATATAGGCTGGAAAAAAGACAGCATCTTCAACAAATGGTGTTGGACAAACTGGATAACCATATGCAGGAAACTGAAACTTGATCCACACATTTCGCCATGCACTGCACTCAAGTCCAAATGGTTCAAAGACCTCAATATAAGACCAGAAACTTGACTACTGCTGGAAGAAAATATAGGAAGTACATTCCATGATACAGGAATGGAAAAAGACTTCCTGAACAAAACCCCAGTAACTCACAATTCTAAACAGTCACTCAACCACTGGGATCACATGAAGCTGAAGAGTTTCTTTACAGACAAGCATACAATAAGCAAAGCCAATAGATTACCCACAGAATGGGCAAAAATATTTGCTGGTTATCCAACTGACAGAGGCCTAATCCCTAGAATCTACAAAGAACTCAAAAATCTAAACAGTAAAAAGTCAAACACCCCACTCACAAAATGGGGCAAAGAGCTCAACAGGCAGTTCACAGAGGAAGAAATACAAATGGCAAACACACACTTAAGTAAACGTTCATCATCCTTAATCATCAGGGAAATGCAATTTAAAACAACAATGAGATTCCACTTTACCCCAGTAAGGATAGCAAACATCAAAAAATCAAATGAAAATAAATGCTGGCGAGGATGTGGAGAAGTAGGAACACTCATCCACTCTTGGTGGGAATGTAGGATGGTACAACCACTTTGGAAAGCAATATGGAGACTCCTGAAAAAGCTGACTATAGAGATACCAACAGACCTAGTTATTCCCTTTCTGGGCATCTACCCTAAAACCTTGAAACCACAGGCCAGAGAGATTTGTTCAACCATGTTTGTAGCAGCTCTATTCGTAATAGCTAAGAGCTGGAATCAACCCAGATGTCCATCACTAGAAGAATGGATAACTAAGATGTGGTATATCTACACAATGGAATTCTACACAGCAGTAAGAAAAAATGACACAATGAAATTTGAAGAAAAATGGTTGAACCTGGAACAGATCATTCTCAGTGAACTTACCCAATCACAGAAAAAATTCGCCATATAGTCTCACTCATCTACAGCACCTAACCTGAATCTACCCAAGATGCCTTACATGCCCAGCAAGCTTCTTATGGACTAGACAATAGGATGGGTGGGGAGGGAGGTGAGGGGTAGGGAGGGGGTGGGAAACACAAATCTAGACCCAAACGGCAATGGTACCATAAAATTCTACATCCTAAAAGGCAGACCAAATGGCTGAACCTTCACCAGGCCCTTAGAGGGAACACCTGAACCACAAGAAACTGGAGAGGGTATGATGAAGACTGACCTTAATCTTCTATAGCTTCTCTTTCTCCCTCCCCCCCTCCTCTTTCTAATTCTTTTATATTAGTTACCTTTTTCTTCCTTTTTTAGTGGGCACTGACCTGTAACTCCCAGTACCAGCATGTGGCTATTATCCACAATGAGCCTTTGATCAGAGAGACCTATAAGGTTTCCTAAAAGAAAGATAGATTCCTGTCCGAGTATTTGATGACCCACCAAAGGTTAGTGGTAAGACCCTACTGCTGAAGACACCTTATGTGGTTGACACGTAAAATGGAATGGCATGGCTGGAAGCTGGAAGAGAGTCAGTCCCCAGACAGCCAGCACATCTATTGCCAGAAGGTGGTACATGGGTGACTGGTATAAAATGAACAATATCTGTCCAAGCAACTCATGGTCTAACCTACTTAGCAGCAAATAACCTGTCATGATGCTCACACAAGTGCAATAGTGGTGCACAGCCATGGTGGGGAACCAACTGCTCTTGATTTGGCTAACTGATTCCCTCAATGGAACGGGACTCATATCTGGAGATGGGAAACAAGTCAGAACCATATCCAAACATAAGCCTGCTCTCCATTATCAAGCTACCACCAATCGTGGGCTACAAGAGGGCCTACACCTATTAAATTCTCTATAAAAAAGTAAGGGTTATCTCATTTGTCTGGTGCTAACTTACTCTCCGTTGGAGAATCTGCTTCTCTTTTTCAGATAGATGTAGATCCTAAGGAGAGAGCCACCCCATCATACCTCAAAAGGGCCCCAGCTGAAACTAAGAATAATTGGCAAAACAGGCAATGGTGCTGTTTTCTTGGTGAACTGGGTACAAGCACAAGGGTGAAGGAGATCAACACAGAGAAAAATCAACTCCTACTAAATCAGAGATCCAGAGACCCAGAGGCCCCCAACACCTCATCAACGAAGTAGATCAAAAATAAACCCAACATGGCTCAGGGAAGTTTTGAAGAAGAGGGGTCAGAAAGAATGTCAGAGCCACACGTTGGGTAATGATAAGCAGAGACATTTTTCCTATCTATAACTTTGGGCTAACTCCAGAATGGATGACCCATATACCTCAACAAGGAGGGGCCAAGGGGAGGGGGTAGGTCATGGATGAGCCTAATAGTGGTACCAAATTGACTGTATTCACTCAGTACAAAACTAATTAATAAAAACAATATAAACAAGAAATACCAAGATTGTCTACAACCCATATGACAGCAACTCGTCTCCTCTTACTGACCTGTGTGCTTCTTTTATTGCACTGAATAGGTCTTCAGATGACTATGGTGGCATTGCAATGGGGTGTGTGTGTGTGTGTGGGTGTGTGTGTGTGTGTATTCCATATATTTATAACATATTTGAAACTTTTTAATCCATATAAAATATATCATTTATATTTTAAGAAAAATAAATCAGATGTCAACTTTGAAGAAAAAAAAAGACCTCTGAATAGTTGAAGGAATAAGATTTGCAGACATCAGTGGAACTGCGTTTTCCACAGGGGGAACAGAGTGTTCAAGATACTATGCAGGAGCATGCTTTGCAATGATCCTGAACTGAGAAGAGGTCCGGTGTGATTATAGTAGAAGGACTCAGGAGAGGAGATATAGGAAATCTTCAAGGTATATAGTGAACAGGTAGGCGATTGAATCCAGGCAACTCAGGTTCCAAAATTCAAGTCTTAACCACCATCCTTCACTTCTCAGCATGATCCAGGCAGAGCCTTACAAACAGCAGGTGTGCCTAGAGGACTGTGACCAAGTCTTGTTCCTCTAGTTCATTTCACCATACTCCAGATTTTATGCCTTAGTGGTTCATCCAGTTTCTAAGTTCATCATAAGAAAGAGCAATACAGTAATTTCTTAATTGTTACATTAATTCACAATTGGCAAATTATGGAATGTTCAATAAAATTAAAAATACTGAATGTGCTTAATAAAGATATTAAAAGATTTAATATGCTGTGATTCTAAGCATTTTTATATCCTAAAAAGACGTGTTTATAAAAACAAACTTCCAGTGCTAATTTTCCAAACAAACTGTCTAGTCATGGGTCTCAGTGTGAAGGGTACTGTGTGAAGGAAGCATTTTCAGGCTACTTCAGAGCATGTTACTAGGGATCCTACCTAGAAAGAGAGCTACACATCCCCAGAAGGGGTAATAATGGTTCCCATTGGGAACAGGTTTGTTTTACATGTGATGTGGTATAAATCCTGTCTGAAAAGAGTAAATGTAGAAGTGTGAGGAAAGTGACCATTCTAGTTCCTGCTCAATCACTTTGATGGAGTCTTTCCTTCTGGCCAATTTTTTAATGATTTGTAGGTGTATTTTGTCAATTTCTTTTCTCCATCTATACTTTTTTAGAGTTCCCTTCCAGTCTCTCATGTACCACTCATATATTGGTAACTCCAAATTTACCCCTCCAAACCAGACTTTTCCCTTGACCTTCTCACTTGTATATTAGACCATTCATTCAATGCTCCCATTTCTATGCCTAAGAGAATATCCAGATTAACTCATCTTTCTTATCTCAGATTGAGACTAATGTTTTGTGGCCAGCTCTGTAGATAAATCTTGGCAGTGTTGTTGGCCCTCTTCCATGATCTACCACACATTATGTATAATTAATTAACTAGACTCAATGAATCTACCCTCAAATTTCTTAGTACATCTCCTGCTGCTTATTGGTCTAAGCTTTGACTGTATTTTGCTTTACGAATCACAACATGTTACCATGGTTCTATTCTTTCCACCTTTCTCGTATAATCTATTCTCCACAGAGGAATCAGAATGGCCCTTAAAAACATAAAGTATCAGTTTTTTTGATAAAAATTGAGAAACATTTACCATCATACTTGTATAAAAGCAAGTCTTTTATGGTCTATAAAGCCTTACATTAGTGGGTCCCTGTTACTTCCCTGGCCTTTAACCTATATCTCTCTATCTATATCATTCTTTGCCAACCACATAACGTCTTCCTCATGTTCTTGGAATACTCTCAACACACCCTGGCTTTATGGCCTGTGGCTCTTTGCCTGACTATCCCATTACCTGGAACTTCCTTTAAATCTCCTTTCTAATCTCATCTTTTCAAACATTTACTGCTTCAGCATTTGCCTTCCACTGTCATCTGCTCTCCCCTGCTTTAGTTTATTCCATAAGCAGTATTACATTTTGCATTTATTTTGATTTAATTTTAAATTAGCATACAAAGTATTAGTTATCATTGTGGCATTTCAAATAAAATATGTTTTAGCTGATCCTCCCCCAGCACATACTCCTTTCACCCTTAGTACACACTCCTTTCTGTTTTCAGGTCACATGTGTACCTACTTCTTTGTTAGTTAATTAAAAAATATAAAATGTAGTTTATGTACTCCCTCATCTGTGATTCCTAAACGGGAACAGCTTGAGTTGCAGGCATACCTGAAGACAACTCTAGGCACAAACAAGAAGGATGGAAGACTTGAAGGGTGGGGAATGGGAGGGAGGGGGGAATATACATAAAACCAAATCCAAAATGAATTGGTACCACAGAAACCTTCCTCTTGGATAGTGGACTAAAAGATATAACCCTCAATAGAAGCATTAAGGGATCATCTGGAAAGAAGGGCCCGGCAGAGGTTGGGATGAAGCATAACCCTAAAACATTTTGCTCTTGCTTGCAGCTCCCAGTCCCAGAAATTGGTTCAATTCACATTGAGCTATTGATCAGAGAGACCTACACGGTCCCCCAAACAAGACAGGCTTCTGTGATAGCACTTGATTACCCACCTGAGGTAAAAAGTGAGACTATCACTGAAGACACTGCACTCTGTCAATGCAGAACATTGAGAGATACAGCTAAATCTGAAAGGAATCTACTTCCTAGATGGTTAGTCTGTATAGTACTGAAAAGTGCTATGTAAGCTTCTGGAGGAAAATAGGCAACAATGTCACAAGCCAGCTGGGGACACTACTATATGAAAACAACCAACCTAACAAGATGTACACATGTGCACAATAGTCGAACACAACCTAGGTGTGTAATCAATGGCTCTTTGATTGTTATGAGATTGGATCAGTGGAAAGGAACCCATAACTAGAACTAGGAACCAAGTCAGAACCCTATAGAGGCAAAGATTATGGACTACAATGAGAAGCTCCCTCTAGCTTTCATCCAAAAGTGAGGCTACACTCATCAAAGTCTCTCTAAATTAAAAATGCTTATCTGCTTTAACCTATCTTGATCTCACTCTTCGTTGAAGAATCTGTTCTTCTTTTTCAGAAAACAGCCAGAACTGAGGAAAACCATAATCTACCAGCAAGATAAGAAAAGATAGCTGACTCCCTGACAGGAGATGAACCACCCCCCCACACAGCAGCCAGGGTCCAGGTGAAACCACAAAGGAACTGGCATACTGAACAAGAGTGCTGCTTCTGGGCTGGAGGGATGGCTTAGCCGTTAAGGCATTTGCCTGCAAAGCCAAAGGACCCTGGTTTGATACCCCAGGACCCATGTTAGCCAGATGTACAAGCAGATGCATGCATCTGGAGTTTGTTTGCAGTGGCTGGAGGCCTTGGCACACCCATTCTCTCTCTGTCTCTCTCTCTGTCTCTCTCTCTCTCCCTCCCTCTTTCTCTATCAAAAAAATAAATAAAAATAAAATATATATAAAAAAAGAGTGTTGCTTCTATGGACAGCCTGATAACCTGGGCCAAGGTGATACAGGCAGACACTGAGGATGCTCACAAACCACAAAAGCAGAAATCCATAAGCTGTTGAGAATTGTAACACTAAAATAGAATGAAAGCACACCCACCAATACTAGGGGAAGTTTGCAGAAGAGTGGGTAGAAAGAATGTAAGAGCCACAGGGCAGGAGGGAATATCCAGAGACATAGCCCTCCCCACAATGACAGACTGTTGTTTTCACAACTCATAACCTATAACTACATGGTGAATACCAGCAATCTCACTAAGGTTGGCCCTCAGTGGAGTGGGGGCACAAAGGAAGAAAATGATCACACCAACATATGCATCCATACAAATTTTTTACTTTATAAAAAATATAGGGCTGACGAGATGGCTTATCTGTTAAGGCACTTGCCTGAAAAGCCAAAGACCCCAGTTTCTATTCTCCAGGACCCATGTAAGCCTGATGCATAAAGTCGCACATGTGTCTGGAGTTTGTTTGCAGTGACTAGAGGCCCTGGTGCCTCCATTCTCTCTCTCTCTCTCTCTCTCTCTCTCTTTCTTTCTCTCAAATAAATAAATTTTTAAAAATAATAGTGAACAAGAGTGCTCTGCATGCGTGGATAATGCTGTTCCTAGAAGCCACAGGTTATTATAGGAACCCCCCCCAATACCAAGTGTGGCCTACCTCCCTGTGATTTATTACTCAAGGAAGTCTCTAAGTCCCCCAGAACAGTACAGGATATTCATTGCTCTTGGTTACTCACCAGAACTATATGTGAGACCCAATTACTGAAGACAACACATTTTCTGTCAGAGGACACTAAGAAAGAAAGACACTGGAGATTAATTAGAAGCCTTTCCCCAGTTGACTAGTTTTTATAGTGTTGGAAAGCATGATGCTTTCTGTTGGCAGAGAAAAGTCATCAACAATCTTATCCAGTGGTGGACCCTTCACACTACACAAACAACCAACCTGCCAACCCACCAAAAGGTGCCCACTGTTGCAATAGTAACATGAATGTTAGACTTGAGGCCCACTACACAGGAAGGAATTCATGCCTGGCACTGTAAACATAGTCAAAAGCCAATGGCTCGGCAAGTCATAGGCCATAAGAGGAAAGCTACTATTGCTGTTTGGCTAGATTGTTATGTTTTGCCCAGCAAATTTCTCTGTAAATATTTATGTTGATGCACACAGATTAGTGCTGCTCTCACCTTTACTTAAAGGATGATCTTGCAGTGGGCAGTGATTTCTGAGGACACTTAATGCTCATAAAAGTACTTGGAGTGACTCTGGAATGCTCAGTGCTAAATGAGACCTTTGCATCACTCACTCCCAGGCTCAGGAAACACTATAGAAGAAGAAGCTAAAAGAACTTAAGAGTCAGAGATTGGGCAGAGTAATTTTGAATGCTGTCTCCCAGACATGTATTGGCTGTTGCATTCAAGAACTCATGGCAATTGTCGACTATTGTTACCTGCACTAGGTGTGCACAGTATCAAACCCATCCACATTTCACCATCTATGATGGAAGAGGACATGGGGCCCCCATAACTTCCTGATGAGTTGTTTCTTTTAATTCTGTTTTATATATTTTTTCCCCTAGATGTGGCAGATATTGTAATTCAACACATCTTCCAATGTATTTTTAGAAGCAAGAAAATGTAAAGGGTTTTATTAATTACTTTTCTTGGTACATTCGTCAAATACCGAAAGAAGCAACTCAAGGGTGGCAGAAGCAGGCAGCCTTGACTCACATGTTGATAGGTCAGGAAGCAGAGAGAACAGCACAGGAAGCAGGGCCAGGCTCTAACCCTTGAAGTCTAACCCTCGAGGGATAAGTCTGCCAGCTATGCCCTATGTTCAGTGTTACAATTTCCAAAACAATGCTGTGTTCTGGGAACAAGATCCAAATACATGAGCCTGTAGAGAACATTTCACAGTCAAACAGTAAGAAGGATCAAACAACCCTGTAATAAAATAACTCATCACTGGTTTATATTAAATATTTGCTACACATCTAAACTTAGAATGTTTATTATTAAATGCACAAATTTTACAACAAAGGATCATACTTTGGATAATATAAACTATATTTAAAATTAGACTTTCCATCTTCTTTGGCTTATTTTTAGCTGTAACAGTTTCAATTCTTTAAAAGTCAGAGATTCATTTCTTATATGCATTTCCAGTAATATTGGTAATGATCATTATATTGGTGATAACACTAACAGCAATAACTACTCTTTTATTTTGGTTGTTATGTCCCATTATTGTTTTAACTAACACAGTAATCATACAAAAATAAGGTACAGTATGATAATCTCATACATGTATGCAAGGTTTGATTATCTTGTCATAGTAATTAGTCCTTCATTCTTCTTCTATATTAATGCTTTCTTTCTACTGAGAAGGTTTGAACAATTCTCTTCTATTACTTTATAAAATATGCCATAAAATTTTATGAACAATACTTATGGTATGATGCCATGGGATATTAAAATTAAATTCTCCAATCAGTCTATATTTTGTAATCTATTGGGCAAGATATCTTTATATCCACTACCCCCATCCTTATCCTACACTATACATCTACTAAACCATCATTTTTAGTTTCCACCTATGAATGAGAACATGGGATTTTTTTTGTCTTTCTGGGTCTGGTTCCTTTCACCTAACATAATGTCTTTATGGAAAAAACGAACTTATTTATATTATCAACATTGGAAAGTTCCACATTTACAGTAATTATGGAAGCAAATAACAATAAACAAATAACAAGAGAAGGGAAAATAATAACATGAAATACTTCAGTGATTTATTTCAGAGCCTACCTAACAGTGCTTCTGTCTTCATTGCTATTTTTACCTGATAAAATGGTTTGGTTCCTTTCTAGGTGCACAAAATGCTCCAACTGGTTCTCTTTTCTGTGTTAAGAGAGAGACAGCAGCTACAGTCAAAGTTCACCTCATGTTTTCTGTTATTTTTTTATTTGAGAAAACTTCAAATGCCACCCCTCAAAAGTCTCACAGTGACCCAAACTTTGTACATGTCTCCCACATCCATGCTACAATCTGGAATAGTCAGGAAGAAAGTGAACATCCTGCTGGGGCTATATTAACAGCTGTTAAAGATATTCTATACTTGGGGAATACTGTGCTATGGCACAGATTGTTGAAAGTCATTCTCACCTGATCCCCACAGCAGTCTTGCAATGTAGACCCTATTAAATCCACTATACAAATGAATAAATGGGGATTCAGTCCTAAGTAGAATTAATATTGATATTTTGGTCCTTATGACACCAAATAAACTACCCAGTCATCTCTGTGTGTATTACAGTCTGTACAAAGTTATAATTCATATTAGCTCTTGAGTACCTAATCAGAATTATTTAGTGAACATAATTAATTTCTTTATTTACTCTATGGTTATCTCTCATTTAAAAAGCATATATTGGGGGCTGGAGAGATGGCTTAGTGGTTAAGGCCCTTGCCTGCAAAGCCAGAGGATCCCAGTTCTCCTCTCCAGGATCCACGTAAGCCAGATGCACAACGGGGTGCATGCATCTGGAGTTCGTTTATGGTGGCTGGAGGCCCTGGCATGCATTAGCTTTCTCTCTCTCTCTCTCTCTCTCTCTCTCTCTCTCTCTCTCTCTCCTTCTTTCTCCCTCTCAAATAAATAAAAATATATTTTTTTAAAAAGCATATATTAGCAGAACAAAATAGCACAGAATATTTGTAGCATAGCATGCATTTTGGTGGGTAGAGTCTTTTGAAGTTAAGTAATTGGAAATTGGGTGAGTCATGAAATATTTGTGGAAAAAATGATTAGTGATATAAACTACTTCCAGATAATGGACTTCACTCACTAGTTGTTAACCTAGGAAGCTGATGTTGTTAGTTAAGTACACAGGCATTACAGGTAGTTAGACAAGATTGGAGGCCATGAAGGATGGATACCTCTATCACAATGAGATTTGAACCTTTCTTGAAAAGGGGAATGGTATGGGAATTTGGGGTATATTTGAGAATTGTAGCCTTTATCAAATCCTGTCTGGGCAGTAACTCAGAAGTTAGAGCTTAAAAAGTTAGCTCTTATAGAATTTAAGAGTAGGGAAGAAGACAGAGTTACTAACCAAGAGGCAGGAGGGGGTTCTTTGAAATGGGAAAGCCCACATATAGACCCAGTTGAGGGTTAGTTTTTGTTTTCTTTTTATTTTCCTTTTCTTTTTATTTATTTATTTATTTGAGAGCAACAGACAGAGAGAGAAAGAGGCACAGACAGAGAGAGAGAGAGAGAGAGAATGGGCACACCAGGGCTTCCAGCCACTGCAAACGAACTCTAGATGTGTGCGCCCTCTTGTGCATCTGGCTAACGTGGGTCCTGGAGAATCAAGCCTCGAACCGGGGTCCTTAGGCTTCACAGGCAAGAGTTCAACTGCTAAGCCATCTCTCCAGCCCTAGTTTTTGTTTTTATGAGAGTTCACTACAGGTGGGCTAAACTGATTAGTCCAGCACCAATACCAGGTGTCTAGGTGGCTTCAGGTTGTCAGTAAAGTGATTGATACCTTTATAATCCTTGGATAAGACCAGGCCCCATGGTATATGATTAGACACTTATTTATATCCTCTGTTGAGGTTTTAAGGGAAAGGAGATAAGGAAAAACCCTTATTTCCCTTATAGGCTCAAGGATATTCCTCAAATTTACTTCTATGGGGGTTCTGTCATCCCTAATCTGGCTTGGGAAGAAGGTGGAAATATGAGTCTTGCTGAGGAAAAGCTACTTCCTCTGGCTAAAGGAATAGAATTTGAATTTTACCTGTGGTTCTTGGTGGGGATATGATACTTTCAGCACTCTTAGTTACCTGAAATATAACATTTTGGTGTTTCCCCCCTTAAGATTTAATCACCCATCCAACAGACTATCCCCTCACCTAGAGACAGGCTAAGGAGGTGAGTGGAATCATTGTCTCCTTACTGGGATGTTGTGCTTACATCCTCAGAAGGCCCTCCCTCGATGCAGTTGCTCACAGATCTTCACTGCTAATCCTTCATTTTTCTGAATTCTAACTCAAAAAGATAACTTTTCCATTTCTGTCTTCCATCTCTTTGGATCCTGGCCAAAATGTTAAGCCTGCCTGCTTAGCCTGGGCTTTCTCATAGTTACTCTGAGACTCCCACCTACCCACAGCTGCTTGACAACCTCCACTGCTGAACCTCCCTTCTTTCTGGAAAACACATGACTATCTCTTCCTATTATACATCTCCCTTGTCCTTGCAGCTGCTGAGACTTACAGCTTTGCTCATTCTCTTGATTTTTTCTCAAACACTAGTAAAAGTGTACTCGAGCCTTTTTAATGAAACATTTTTGTTCATTTATTTGAAAGAGAGAGAGGGTGCACCATAAACTTCAGACACATGTGTCACTCTGTGTCCGGCCTTATGTGGGTACTGGGGAACTGAACCTGGGCCAACAGACTTTGCAAGTGCCTTTAAGTGCTGACCAATCTCCCAGCCCAGTACTCAAGCTTTCTTTTCAGTCAGTTTCTCAATTATTTTATTAATGAAACTAAGAACCCAAAAAAGGGAACCCAAGTTCCCTAGTAACGGTGCTGGTTAATGCCATGGCTCCTAATCACTGTTTATGTGCCCCAGGACACCAGCAATGAAAGAGAAAAGGGAAAAAGTCAGGCGTCATTCAAGTCAAAGATCATTGTAAGTAACTGCCATGGAGACATCCACTGAGACTCCTGAGGATCTTGCCCTCTGCACAATGCAAGCCGACCAAAGGGCCCAGTTTGGTGCTCATCTCTGTGCTGATGCCCCTAACCACTGTTGCTCATATGATTGCCTAAAAGAACCTGAACAGAGAGCAAGTTCTTCTCAGTGGTTCTGATTGTTGTGCATATATAGATTGTAGAAGATGTAGAAGATTGTAGAGATGAACCAAAATGTTTTATCCAACCAAGGACTTTTTCTTTTCAATTTAAAGCTCTGACAAAGCCAGTTTGTTAAATATTAAGGGGTTTATAAGATTTAACTTTCTTGCCCATACAAACCACGTGGAAGCTTTTAAACCTTAAATTGCTGGAAAGAAACTAATAGCTATAGTTCATGTCTTCAGTCTCTAGCCGGATGACTGTTGGGCAGCATAGCACCATAGATTGCCTTTGTCTCCTCTTACAGGAATTCCTGATGCATCATGGACTTTGAAAAATTCTAGGACCACTTAGCAGAGATGATGTCATCATTTCCAGGAAGATTCAGAGATCTTGTAAGTGGTTCCATTGTTACTGTAGCTTCTGATTCACAAGACTCCCGATGTTTCCAAACTAGTATTATTTGCCTAGCCTGTGACTCAATGTTGGTATGTCTACCAGGAAGATAAAGGTTCCAGGAGAAGGAAGAAACCATTAATTGCAGATGTCTTACAAAGATCTGGCAATGTGGCTCATAACCTAACAATTTTAGTAACAGCTATCTCTAGTATATTGCTGCTTCATTAATAAAACATAAGTGACACATATTTGGAATCACAATAAAGTATATTCTATCACCCCCGCCCCCCAACACTTGCAAAGCCAACATTAGAAATGCTAGCCTTTGCCACTAAAATTTTAGTCACTGTTTCTAGGGTTATACTGTTCCCTCTTATGAAAAAAAAAGTTACTAAATACTTTCAAGTTAGTTTATTATTTTTTAAATTTTGTTAATAATTCATACATTGAATAGTTAATAGGCTATTGTTAATCAAACCATTATGACAAATTAAACATTTTTGTGCCTCACATGAATTTCTATTTCTCACTGATAGAAAGAAAGTTTGGGTAGCTCTAGGATACAGAGAGGTCTATCTTCCTGCTTCTTCCCCATGGTGACCTGAGACCAGTTATGAACTAACAGGGTATTAGTCATTCAGAAGTTTGTTCTTGGAATTTACACCTCCCCCAGTAAGTCATTTACATCCAGCCTGTACAATATGTCCTTCAGCCCTTCTCTTTGGTGTTGAAAAAGGTACAACTGAAGCCAAATAAACGTTAATAGACTGCACATAGAGGGAAACAGTTATTGGAACCCAGAGTGTCAGTCAGCACTTCAACTAGCTATGCCCAGGGCATAGGGCTGTTCTCACATTGAAATCAGGATTTTTTTTTTTTTTAAAGCCAGATGTACAAGGTGGTACAATATGTCTGGAGTTCATTTTCAGAGATAAAGAGAAAGAGGAAGAGACAAGAGAAAGGAAGGAAAAGAATGGGTGCACAAGGGCCTTCAGCAAACTCCAGACACATGCACCACCTTGTGCATCTGGCTTACATGGGTCCTGGGGAATTGAACCTGGGTCCTTTGACCTTGCAGGCAAATACCTTAACTACTAAGCCATCTCTCCAGCCAAGATGAGGAATTTTTAAGTGAGCAGTGTTGTGCTTCCTATCATTATTGTTATTAAGCATTTACATATTCATGAGCAATCCTATGCTCCAGCACATTTCACCTTTTCTAGAAGTCCAGAGACATGGTCCACAGTATTCACAACACAGGCCCTGGAAAGATGTAATTATTTGCCCCAAGGCAGCTTGGTCACCATGTTATTGAGCTGAGAACAGATCATCAGCCTTCTTCCCACCAGGTTGGCCAGTTTTAGGAAGAGTTAAGGAAGCATGAGTTGCAACACAGTCCCTTGGATATCTTCTGCCTTCTTTAGTTGTGTAGGAGGCTATAACTAGTACACATCTACATGATTTGTGGCACTCAGTCAATATAAGGAAAATTGTACCTAAGAGGAATTGTTTTTCTCTGTTTGGAGATGATATTCTTTGTTAATAGTTAGTTTTATTGAGGGAAAGAAAGGGTTAATGGAGGTAGTCAGAGAGAACAGAAAAGTCAAAAGTTCAAGAGTTCAGCTAAGGAGATTAAAGGGAAGCTCCCCTACTCCTGGGAACTATATGGTTAACTAAGGATGATAGTCCAGGGCTTCTGGAATGCAAAACTCTAGCCATAAGCAAACTGAGCAGCCAGCAATAAGCATTATACATAAGCATAAGTTTTCTCTGGTTTCCCTGAGGGCAACTGACCAAGTCAGTAATACTCTTAGTAAATTCTTAAACTTTCTTTTTTATTTTAGCTATTGTTAAAATTTATTTTTCATTGACAACTTCTATAATTATAGACAGTAACCCATGGTAATTCCCTCCTTCACCCCACTTTCCCCTTTGCAACTCCACTCTCCATCCTACCATTTCCCTCTCTCAATCAGTCTCTCTTTTATTTTGATGTCATCATCTTTTCTACCTATTATGATGGTCTGGTGTAGGTAGTGTCAGGAACTGCAAGGTCATGGATACCCAGGCCATTTTGTGTCTGGAGGAGTGCACTGTAAGGAGTCCTACCCTTCCTTTGGCTCTTACATTCTTTCTGACACCTCTTCTGCAATGGACCCTGAGCCTTGAAAGGTGTGATAAGAGATGTTTCATGCTGAGCACTCCTCTTTCACTTCTTCTCAGCACTATAGTGCCTTCTGAGTCATCCTAAAGTCACTGCCATCTGAAAAGATAAGCTTCTCTAACCAAAAGTGAGAGTAGCATTGATACATGGGTATGAACATTAAGAGAAGTGCTTACCAGGCAGTTTGGTGAGAATATTATATACATTTAGCCAGATACCAGCAGATGTTTTACCTCTAGGGCTCATGACTACCCCATCGTAGGTTTTCAGTAGGCATGTATTCCCTACCATGGAGTGGATCTCCAGTCCAATTAGAGAGCAGTTGGTTTCCCCCATAACAGATATGCCACTATTGCACCTGTTGGCTCATTTGGCCTGGCTGCCCAAACTTAAGGCTTGTGGTGTCCACTGTCGACTATCTGCACTGATATTTCTCTCTCTCCCATTGAACTGCATGCAGCATAGCTTTTTCCAGCTTTCTGTCAGCTGGTCTACATGGAGCAGGTTTTCAGCTCAGCTCCAGCAGGAGTTCTCAGTGACCTTGCAGCCCAAGTATGTGAAGTCTTCAGCAATAGGGTATTACCATCTAATCCTGGTGGGAAACCAAGAGCCTTGCCAATATCCTGGAATGTTTTGGGGGCATCAGGGACCTCCCTGGCCAAAAACTCACTTGAAGGTTTCCCGTCCCAGGCACTGAAAAATTTCTAATAACAACCTATGGCTTCTGGTTGTTCCATTGTCCAAAAAAGTAGGTCTCCATATGACTTATTCATACCATTTTTTATTTTGATTAGCCTTCCTCCACCTTTCCTTTACTCAATCTCTTCTCCTAACCTCACTTAGGCCTTTCCACCCCCACTAATCTGTTCTTCTACTTACATATATACAATACCATTCTATTAAGCACCCATCCCTCCCTTTCTATTTCTTTTATATCCCCTATCTAGTTTACTGGGTTTTATTCCAACTCACATAGAAGTTCAGTCATTTGTAGCTAGGACTCATGTATGAGAAAGAACATGTAACATTCAGCTTTCTGGAACTGGGTTACATCACTAAGTATAATCCTTTCCAGATCCAACAATTTTCCTGCAAATTAAAATGAAATTCTTAAACTTTCAATAGATAATCCATCAGCCTACGACACATTCAATGACAGGAGAGCTCTAATATACTTTTACTCCCAGAACCTAGCTCCAGCTCTGGAGCACTCATCCACTCTCAAGAGTTTTGCTTATAATACAAATTTCTGTTTTTTTTCCTTGCTTGATACCTGTTGATTTTCCATACAATAAAGGCTGAGTCCCCCCCCCCCCCCACTCTCTCTCTCTCTGTCTGTCTCACTGGCCCTGTGGATTGCTGAAGGAACTTAGAGCTGAAGAGAGTTAAAACTCTTAAGTTCCTTCAGCACTGAGCTCTGGTGAGTTTGAGCTTCTATACGCTGTTTGTGGGCAGTCTGACATCATCTTGAGCCTTTTATTTTATTGGTGGGCTACAAATTTCCAAAGCTAAATGATTCAGGGGCATAAGCATAAAATTACTCAGTGAGAAGCAAGTACAAAAAGCAGAGTAGAAAGCTGCTTGCTCAGGGGAGTTTTGGCCCATGGTCTGCTTTTTGTAAGATAACTTGGATGCAGAATAGGAACTTGGCTACTGGATAGGATGCAGCTTTGCCAAAGCATAAGAGCAGAGCCTCACATTCCTTTTACTTTAGACTCTGAGGCCTTTGCAAAGCCTCACTTCTTATAGAACAGGATTTGGGGGAGAGGGACTTCAGA
Organism: Dipus sagitta; assembly: GCA_036346955.1. Lineage (NCBI taxonomy): Eukaryota > Metazoa > Chordata > Mammalia > Rodentia > Dipodidae > Dipus > Dipus sagitta. The sequence continues at coordinate 122,564,840 of CM070771.1, read as the reverse complement.
ACAGCATTGTCTCTTAATAAAATCTCCACCACAATAGACCATGTGGCTGCTCTGCATTTCCTCCCATGGAGGAGGTACTCACAGTTCTGGGGTTAATTAACAAGCTTTCATCAAAACACTTAAAGCACATATCTTGTTTTGCATTGGGCTCATTGTGATCTCAATGATCACATTGTGTTTTTTTATTTTTCCTAGCTTTAGGAAGATGAACCTTACAAGTTAGCCCACTGATGATGGGAAATATCTTGCAACCTATCATACTAGTTCTTCCTAATTAAAGACATTTTGAGCATTCATTTTGAGAGGGAGTCAGGTAGCTTTGTTAGGCAGTTAGGGTGTCTGGGCCCCTGAAATTAAGAAGCAGGAATGTCTTTGTGCATATCCACACAGTCTCCACTTTGCTAGAGATCAAAGTAGGATCTGACTTTTTATCTCTTCCTTAGATCTGTTTTTCCATAAACAACCTGAGCCCCTCCTGGGAGGGAGGTGTGTTTTAGGATTTAAATATAATCCTAACTTTGTAATTGGTCAAGTTTAGACCTCATAACTTGGCATCATGGCTGGCCTCTTTCTAAGACAGCCCTTAGCCAATCATCTGTCGTCTCTGGCTCACCTGAGGCAGAAGGTAGGGCCCAGGACCTAAAGGTTATAAATACGTTTGTGGGGAGAGGGCAAGCTCTCTCTGGGATGCCTAACCACTCCAGCTTCTGGTGTGTTTCTCCTTGTCTCCACCCAGCTGGGCCAAGGTGAGGGGAGAACCCCAAAACACCTACTTTCCACATGGGCTCTTTACCCCTCCTGCTCTCCACACGACAGGAGATCTTTGAACTTTCTTTTCTGTCCTCTCCAAGGTTTTTCCAGGCCCTCCACATGGAAGCTCTAGCCATGCAGGTGTCTTTCCTTAGTTCTGTACTTCCCTAAATAAATAAAATAATTTAATAATTACCCTTCTCGGTCTTATTTTATTCAATTCTTTGATTAAATTTAGATATGAACCCAGGATTTGGGGTTCTAGGACTTTGGTGAATGCCTAGCACCCAATTCAATTTCTTCATGGGTACTTTTTTCCTCTTTCACAAAAGGAAAATACCACATACAATGCAACTAGAGACAATGTGAATACCTAGAACTTATTCAAAACAATGTTTTGATGAACTTGGTGACTTGGATTGCTATCAATTTGGCTTTTTTCTTTTTGTTTTTATTTAATAAAGCATCCCAAAATTATGTTTGTTTGTTTGTTTTTTCCACTTGATGATTTCCCTGCATTATACACACAGCAGAGATACATTTGTAACCTAGCAATCCTCCTACTCACTCATTTTAACATGTTCCTCAGAGGGGGGTAGAGTTAGGGTGACTGGACCCCTGAAGGTGAAAAGTGCAAGAAAGTTTGCAGTTGCCAGAAAGCAAAACTGATCTGACTTTTTATCTCTTGCCTAATACCCCAGACCTATTTTTCCACAAATAGTCAGGACCCCTCCTAAGAGGGAGGTCTTTCATAAGATTTAAACATTGTGGTTGGTCATATTCAGCCCCTGGAACTTGGTGCCAGAGTTACCCTTCTCCTGATATAGCCCTAGCCTTAACCAACCAGCTGCCCTCTGGTTCACCTGAGCCAGAAGACAGCCCACCACCCTAAGGTTATAAATACCTTTGCAAGGGGAGTGCTGTCTCTCTGATCACTGGAGAACTTCCAGCTGTGGGTGAGTTTTTCCCTCCACTGGTCCTGGGCTGGCTCCACCCAGGCCCAGCCAGAAGGGGCTCTTCCTAGGCCCTAGTAGAGGCCCAGCAGGAAAGAGCCCTTACTCTCCACATGGGTTCTTTATCCCGTGCAGTTCCATATATGGCAGGAGCTCCTTGAACTTTCTTTTTCTTTTCTTTCATGCTTTTTTCCCCAGGCCCTCCATGTGTGATCTCTAGCCACATGGGTGCCTTTCCTTGGCTCTACTTCCTTCAATAAATATAATAAACTAACACTTATCCTTCTCAGTTTTCCTTTTTATTCAATTCTTTGACTAAAACTAGAAACGAACCCTCTCCCCTTCAATCTTCTTTATTCACGTCCCTCTTTCCTTCCCTTTGTCTTTCTCTTCCTCTTTTTCCCCACCTTTCTCCTCTTTTCCCACTTATATTTCCTTTTTTTTCCTTTCCCATCAGTTATTCTTTTCTCTATTTATCTGAAAGGGCGGGGGAGAGAACAAATATGGGTGTACCTTCTGCAAATGAACTCCACATATGTGCCACTTTGTTGGAAAATCAAACCCAGGCTAGGAGGTTTTGCAAGCAAGCATCTTCTACTGTTGAGCCATCTCCCAGCCCTCATCAGTAAACTCAAAAAGTCAAAATTAAAAATGTGTGTGTCTTGGTGCCTCTACCTTGACCCCAAACTTTAACAGATGGTCCCCGGTGTGGGAACTGAGGAGTCACTGCCAGCACAAACTGCCCTCCCGCCCTGCTCCTTTCCTTTGCCTTCTGCCTTGGCCCCTGTCCCTGTCCCACACGGGGTAATAAATTTATCCAATCTTGGGGTATTTACTGCATTAGGAAAAACTCAGGGCTGAGTCAGATGTCATATCCCCATAATTGGCACAGGGTCCAGGACTCTCCATTGCCCATAGAGGTACAAAGACATTTGTTCTCTCTGTATATTTTTTTCACACCAACTGAAGGGTGTGCCCTATTGTCACAACTCACACAAGTCAATTGTCAATTGAAAATGGCAATCTCTCTCTCATTTCTTCTCCCTCCCTCCTACACTTCCTGCTTCAGAATACTAATTATTTCTCTCTTACCATGTTTCTTCTGCTGCAAGCTACATCCTAGCATTTTTCTGTCAACCCCTCTGCTAAAAGCTCAGCTTCCAACATTTCAAGTTTGCCACTGGATTTCCCTTGGCAGAAGGAGATTGTGGCTGCCTGGAGCAGATTCACCCTACACATTCAAATAACATTTCCAGCTGCTGCTGAGCACAAAAATGAACAGAACTGCTTTGCCAACAGTTTATCCTTAGACATGATTTCCATGGGTCATAGGGTTGCCTTCTCCCACATTTATAATCCATAATGTCATGAACTATAGGGATTGATCTGTTAGGCACATTTCAGGGAAGGAGAGAAGGCATACCAACAGCCCCATTGATCTACTTGTGATGACTCCTCCCACATTATCACTGCTGCAGCTAAGAAAAACAATGTCACTTTTAATTTCTAAGAAAACTCATATCTTTAAAAATACAAATTTTAAAGATTGATCAGTGATAAATAATAAATAATCAAGGTACCAGTTTAAAATAAATGATAAATCAAAAATCTGCAAAATCATTGGGTCTTAGTCTTTGTAGCTAAGTGTGTATACATTGTCTACATGGTTATGATAAGACTGGCTTATAAGTGAGTACTCATATAAATTAAAAAGTTATTAAATTAGCACATCCTTTCAGTTTATGGCATAACTATAATTTTGAAAGAGGATACCCTTTCCTTTTAAAAATATTTTATTTATATATTTGAGAGAGAGAGATGGAGAATAGGATTGGCACGGTTAGGCTGCTGTAATGGAACTGCAGAGGCATACACCAGCTTGTGCATCTGGATTACGTGTCTACTGGGGGATTAAACCTAGATCTTTAGACTTCGTAAGCAAGCACTTTAACCATCTTTCCAGTCCCACCTTTTCTTTTTTTTAAAAAAAGATTTGTTTATTAGAGACAGAGAGGGAGGAAGGGATACACACACACACACACAGAGACAGAGAGAGAGAGAGAGAGAGAGAGAGAGAGAGAATGGGCGTGCCAGGGCCTCTAGCTACTGCAAGGGAACATGTAGACACATGTGTCAACATGTGCATCTGGCTTACATGGGACCTGGAGAATTGAACCTGGATCCTTAGGCTTCGTAGGCATGTGTTTTAACCACTAAGCCATCTCTCTAGCCCCCATCTTTTCTTTTTAATCATACTACATGCTCTTTGTCATATGTCTAAGGCTGACCAGCCACTGAGATGTGTTCATGCTCATTTCATCATTTCATGAAATCTGTCTTTATGTGTTTATGTCTAAAAACTTATAACTAAATCTATGCCCATAATGTTCAGATTTTTAAAAATACACATATGGGAGTGGAGAGATGGCTTAGCAGTTAAGCACTTGCCTATGAAGCCTAAGGACCCCGGTTCGAGGCTCGATTCCCCAGGATCCACATAAGCCAGATGCACAAGGGGGCACACGCATCTGGAATTCGCTTGCAGTGGCTGGAGGCCCTGGCGTGCCTATTCTCTCTCTCTCTCCCTCTTTCTCTCTCTGTCTGTTGCTCTCAAATAAATAAAAATAAACAACAGAAAAATCCCAAAACAACAAAAAAACTTTTAAAAATGCACATATGTATTTTTAAACTGCAAATATAGACTGAAATGTAATTAAACTATTTCATCTCTGTGCTCTTAGCTTTAAAAGAAAAATGTTTCTTTGTGCCCACTTTTGCAGTCAGCTTCTTGTTCCTGGGTAAACATCCAACTAGGCACAGCTTATGGAAAAACAGGGCTCATTTCAGGCTTACAATGGTGAAAGAAGTGGGTCCCCTTCCCTAGATCATAGCAGAGACAACTGCAGCAAACAATAAGCACCAATAGCCAGCAAAATACCAACAGAGCTCCAAACTGCTATCTTCACCCCTTAGGGTGGGACTCAAGATCCACCCCTAAGCAAACTGTAGGGCAGGACTCCAAGACCCACCCCCAGAGATCTTCCCCCTGAAGCAGAGATCTGCCTTCCAGAGGCTCAAGTTGCAAGTGCAATTTTAATAAAACACCCAAGTCTATGGGGCCAAACAATCAAACATTCAAACTTCCATACCCACTACAATGATAGAAATTTTAAGGGTGAACAACAAAAAAATCCTTGATTTTTAAAAATTGACTTACAGATCCAATTAAAAGGACAATATGGGGGCTGGAGAGATGGTTTAGCGGTTAAGGCATTTGCCTACAAAGCCAAAGGATCCTGATCCGACTCTCCAGGACCCACATAAGCCAGATGCATAAAGGAGCATACATGTCTAGAGTTTGTTTGCACTGGTTAGAGGCCCTGGCACACCCATTCTCTCTCTCTCTCTCTCTCTCTCTCCCTCCCTCTCTTTGCCTCTTTCTCTCTCTTAAATAAATATATATATATATATTTTTTTTTAAAAAAAGGTCAATATGGGACTGAAGAGATGGCTCAGCAGTTAAGACACTTGCCTGCAAAGCCTAAAAATCTGGGTTCAATTCCCCAGTACCCATGTAGAGCCAGATGCAAGCAGTGGTGCATACATCTGGCATTCATTTGTAGTGTCTGTAGATCTGTAGGCCCAAGCAGGCATGCTCTCTCAGGCTCTCTCTCTCTCTCTCTCTCTCTCTCACACACACACACACAAACACACACACTTGAATACTTAACAACTATTTGTGTTTATTAATAAGACCCAGAATTTTTAATATGTTTTGTGTATTTATAACTGTTAGGATCCAAATGCCTTCTTTCTGTTTTTCCAAATATTCATTAGAAAAAGTGTTTCTGATTACAGCTTTTTTTATTTACAAAAAGAGATATAAAAGATATAATGTTTATTTCTGAATTAAAAGTTAAACAAGAGATTATACTAAAAGTTATTAAATTTATGATTAAGTCATATTTGAAAATTAAACCACATTGTGACATGACTTCACTTTTAAGGATTATTAAACTTCAAAGTCAATATCTCGATACTCTAAAGGTAGCACCTGATTATCTGTTTACAAAACTAATGTTTTCTTAAATATTGTTCCATGTGTTTTATCCCTTCAATAAATGAGACATTTAAAATATAGGATCCAATTATATCAAAATGCTAAATTTGTATGTTTTCCAATTGGGTAGAACCTGAATTTTTTCATATAACACCTTATTCTCTGCAAACAACAATATGGTTTACTTTAATATTTTTATGCTCTTACTAGTGCTTAAAAATAGATTTAGAAACAATGATCTTTTTACTACTGAGACATTAAAATCTATTGTTAAATTATATTCAAATGTTAAATTTGTATGTTTTCCTATTGGGTTAGGCCATTATTTGTTAGAAAACTTATTCTACTAAATAAAAAACACCATTGTTATTATTATACAGAATTTCATTGTGCCTATATCATTAATCCTCCAAAATAATAAACAATTGACATAAATTGTTGGGATTAATCAAAGTTTTTAGTTTTTCCAGTCTATCACACTTGTGCTAATTCTTCTAAATCTAAGACCTCATTTGATCTCTGTATCAAGTAAGTAAAAACTTTGAGCCATCTCCAGTAAAGACTGTTGTAAGAATCTTTTAAACTTAATAACTAAATCTTCAAATTGCTTTAATTTCTTAACTCCTTTCTAAGGCATTTGAAATGTTGCTTTATTGCTTGATATATATTTATCATTTAGAAATATATATATATGTGTATATATATATATATATATATATAATGATATGTCACATATGTCTTCTCACACACACACCATCACCATCACCAGCAGAGGCAAGATAATGAACCAAAATCTGACAAGAAGGAGTTGAATATAAGCACATACCTACAACAACACACATCCTCCAAGAGGCTCCAATTCTAAAATTTCCATTAGCTGGGAGGCTAGCATTCAGAACACATGAGTTTATGGGAGAGATCTAATTCAAACTACCATATTCCATCCCTGGCCCCATAAACTCACAACCATCCATGATGTAAAATACAATGCATTTAGTCCAAATTTAAAAGTCTCCATTTTTTTTTAATGAATCCCAGTGCTGTTAAACATTCCCATAGTCCAAGGTCTCTTAATAGTTAGCTATAAAACAAGCAAAACAAACAAACAAACAAATATAATGGCACAGAATAAACATTCACACTACAAAAGATGGCATATGGTATGTCAGGGTAAGATTGAATCAATACCAGATATAAAAGAAACAGTGCAAACAACCAAGTTCCATAGCTCCAAATCCAATATCTCTAACCAGTGACAAAGTCTGGAGTTCCAATTCCACCCCTCCATCTGGGCTATTCAAAGATGGGGATATATCCCAAACCAGCTACTCTCCCTAACAGCTATCCCAGAGTCCTGGCATCTCCACTGGGTCTTGTCTTCAACCCATAGTTCATCCTCATGGATCCATTGGGTCTCTGAACAGCTAACCCAACAACCCTACTTGACACGGCCCATGACCATTTTCAAAAAACAAAACTGAGCTGCAAATCTAATGACCATCTCTTTACTGTATTTGTTATTACCAAATTGTTAATCTGGAGGGGAGTAGAGCTGACCTTGAAGAGTAAAACACTCTGTCAGCATTCAGGCCCCTTACTGTCAAAAGAGTCCACATTCTTAAGCTGTCTCAATGCAGAATAGCTGGCCTAATCTCAGTAGTTATAATCTCTCAAACAATTGAAGCTGAACAAAGCTGTTACCTTTAGACCAAAACTTTCATTCTTTTCTATACCATATCCATCTGCCTACATGAGTCCATTTCTACACAATGCAATCCCGCGCATGGTCTCAGGACACAGGCAGGAAGAATGCAGCAAGCTCCTCCCACAAACTGCTTCTAGCTAAGTCTCTACAAAATTCTTTCTTCCGCTCATAAGCCAAACCTCACAGTCAATAGTTCTTACTACATTCAGGTCTTACAACTCTGACCAGAATGGCCCATCAAACTCTGTCTTCAATATTCTAAAGCATCTCTTCTACCAACGTTTCAGATTCTTCTAGATTCCTCCCACAAATCAGTTCCAAAAGACCAAAAATCACACAGTCAAGTTTCTAGCAACAACAACCCCACTCCTCTAGTACTAGTACCAGCTTTATGTTGCAGTCAGCTCCTCATTGCTGGGATAAACATCTGGCCAGATGTTTTCTGGAAGGAAAGGGTTTATTTCTAGCTTGCAAATTACAATGGAACACCATCAATGGTGGAAGAAGCTGGCTCATTTCCACAAATCCAAGCAGAGAGATACCACAAAACAGCCAGAGTTCAAATTGCTCTTCTCACACCTTAGGACTGGACTTAACATCCATTCCCAAACACACCTTAGGGCTGGACTCCAAAATCCACTCCCAGTGATAGGCCCCCTGTAGCAGGTATTTGCCTGCTAGGGGTTCAATTGCAAACTCAATTTTAATAAAACACCTGAGTCTATGGGGCCATACATTCAAACTACCCCACATTCTCGCCATAACACCCTCTCTGGCCTCTCTCATTCTCTTGGGCCTTCTGGCTCCTTCCCTGGAATATATCCTTTTCCTCTTTCTCTCTCCACTACTGCTCTTCTCTTTCTCCCTTTCTTTCTTCACCTCTCTGTCTACTCTTTCCTTCTTTAACTCCCTTCCTTCCATTACAATAAAATCTTAAACTGAAATAAACCATGTTTCACTTTTTACATCTTGACCCCCACAAATCTAACATTTTTCTGTAAACCACCATCTCCTCACTTACTATTGCACCTTGCTGTTTTGATTATATAGTATTTTTAATTTATTTTTATTTGAGAGAGAGAAAGATGCAGACAGAGAGGCATGTCAGGGCCTTCAGCCACTGCAAACGAACTCCAAATATATGTGCCACCTTATGTATCTGGCTTACATGGGTCCTAGGGAATCGAACCTGGGTCCTTTGGCTTCACAGGCAAGTGCCTTAACCCCTTAAGCCATCTCTTCAACCTGATTATATAACATTTTAAAATTAATGAAACAGCATGATTCATTCATAGGGAAAAACTTCAATCAAAATATATTTTCACTTTGAGGCTAGTATGTTCTAGCAATGTTATGTACAAGCAAAAGATGAAATCTATATCTTTTTCTTTACAGATATTGACCAATAAGGAATGTTTTGTACTTCTGAGTGGCCACAGGTTATATGTCCAAGCAAAACTGTGCAATACCAAGCAGTTAAAAGTAAGACCAGTGTTAATATTTTCCTGATATATCTCCCCTGATGATGAGTCAGGGATGCTGGAGAGATGTAATCATGTTTTCTGTCTATTTTATTTTATGAAATTCTCAGCCCACATATTTCATATGACAATCAACTCAAAACCATTCATAAGAGATTTAGCACTCTGGGTACTGGAGGGGGTGGGTATCCTATCTTTAGGTGTTCCATAGATCTGAATAGAAATAGAGTCACATATGAGTACAGACAATTTTTCAACAACAGCTAAACACAGAAAAGGTTTTCCTTGCTACATAAGTCTAGGCCAAGGTAATCTCATGAAAAAACCTTCATGGTCTCCCCAGGGGAAGAGAACATTATCTGGTTATAACAGAAGAGACCGATTTTGACATTCAGCTAAGTTTCTATATCTTATATTTGGTTCTGCTATTTCAGCAGTACTGATGATCAGAAGAGACAGCCACAGGCTGGCATAGGTTTAAGGATGAGGACCCTATACACCTGCTACTTTAGAAGACTTTTATCTAATATATTAGGCTCAATTTAAAGACACTCCATTTATCAAACTTTTAGGACACTAAATATTAGTTTCTATGAAGGATACATTTTGAAAAGTATCATAGACTAATGACTAAAGAGCAGAAAAGATGAACAAAATTTATTTGTACGAAAAGGTAGAATAAAAGAAATAAATGTAACAAAGAAAAGATTCTTTGAGGGAATTTTATAGTTTAAATATTTCCTCCATTTCCCACATATATACATTTTAATCTTGCATGATCAGACATGCAAACGTGCTCTATGGTCAGCACTTAGCATACATTTCCAGTGTGCAGTGAGGAAACAGAATTTAACATTCAACATATGCGTTGAGATCATGAGGATCCAGTTATAACCCCTCCAATGGGCCCAAATACATTGATAGACCTTACACATGGTGAGAATGAATGGAGAACACATCTTAATGCTAATGCCATTGTGAGGTATAAACCCTTTTACCAGATGGGGTAATCTATGACTGCCACTCTGCTTACTGACTCATGGCAACAGGGAATGCTAGGTGTGGACCACAAAGGGAGGCCTATCTACTTGGAAGCCAGAATTGCCTCACAAGGACCAAGAAGGCCATTCTCTTTCCATATGACTCACCAATTGATAGTGTTGGCCCCTTTGCATTGGGAAGGATTAAGCAAGGAACAGCAGAGCAAAAGTGGTCTTATGGAACACATCGTGGCTGGGGATATTATTCCTTATATTTCTAACTGCATTCCTTAGGGTCGGTCCCCTTTTCTTGTTTCTTGATTTAATAAGGGACAAAGCTAGGAGGAAAGAATTCTCACAAGGAGAAAATTCACATTCTACTTGATCTACATTTACAAAACAAGAAAATGTATGAAAGAAAAAGAAATAAATTTGAGAAAATAAACAGAGAAAGTGTTTCCCCATTTAAACCTTCTTGCTATTCAGTCAACTTTTACTTAATTACTTATAATTAAATATGCTTAATAAAAGAACCTTGAAAACTTTACATAATTTGGTATATTTAAAGAAGAGAAGGCTATAATTTGTCTTCTGGCCTAGCTTGCAGGTGATTTCTAAGAAACATTTCTTTATTCTCATAAATCAGAGAAATTACTCACTGATTGGAATAATGCTCACAAATAGGACAGAATGAAATTACTGATGGTTCATTTTCACTGTTCTGTTTTCAGATGACTATAGCAAGTGAATTGTTACCTGTTTCAAGAAAACTGAAGCAAAGTACATTAGATATATCTCAGAGAACTTAAAAGAGTTAGAAAAAAATGCATGTACCTTCACTGAAAATCAAATATTTTGTACATGTTGTAAAGGGGAAAGTTATTCAGATTTTCTTAGGGGTTCAAATATGACCTGCCACGTCTAATCACCTGAGCAAGTTCATAGGGACCAGGGTGGCTAAAGTCCCCAGCTGCTTCCTGTTTCTTAAATTATAGTCATGCTCTAACCATGGAGACAAGCTCTAAGAAATCATGATTCAGAATTGCTGCTGTGGCCCTATCATCTAACCTACTATACTGAGTGATGTTGTGTTGTGTATTTATATTTTATGTAATATAATGTTTATATTTTATTATGTCTATTTATGTGTGTGTGTGTGTGTGTGTGTGTGTGTGTGTGTGGTATAAAGGGTGCATATAATATAGCTTATTGCTGCTAAGGTCATAATGAGAAGACAACACAAAATTAATGCAGACACAAGAAAAAGAACGATATAGTGATATAAACTTGAAGTGGATCAGGCTAATTTTGTCTAGGTGGAACACAATGTTTTCCAGTGTACATATTTTATAAAGAGAAGTTTCACTATTTAAAATAAGGATTAAGGGGCTGGGCTGGGGAAATGGCTTATCAGCTAAGGAGTTTGCCTGCAAAGCCTAGGGATGCTGGTTTGATTCCCCAGGACCCAAGTAAGCCATGTAAGATGCACAAGGTAGCACATTCATCCGGTGGTGTTTGCAGTGGCTGGAGGCACTGGTGTGCCCATTCTCTCTTTCTCTCTGCCTCTTCTTCTGTTTCTCTCTCTCTCAAATAAATAAATAAATAAAATTAAAATAAGGATTAAAAGTTCATTACATATAGAAACTAGTAACAATTATTTATCGTCAAGTACCGTGACCTAACATAATTGTGTGTACTATATTTTTATATGACTGGTTTCACAGTAGGCTTGTTTAAACCAAATACATGATGTTTATGTACTGTGAGATGACATTACCATGGCTACAATGTCACTAAGCCAAAGAAATTTTTCGCCTCTCTTATATACTATTGTCTTATCATCATCAATAGTCTATCATTGACCATAATCTCATTACATACTATGTGACTTACTGTTTTTAAAATACACTAAAAGAAACTAGCATCCTGATTTAGAGACATTAGGTAAGTTCACTGAGAATCCAAACTTGTCAAGTCTTTTTTCTGTACAGGGATACAAAGTAAATATTTTAGATTGTGCAGATCACATATGATCTCTGTCATATATGCTTCATTTTTGTCTGCTTGCTTGTTTTGTCACCCTTTACAATGCCGGTCACTTTTCTTACTCCGGGGCTACACAAATATACACTACAGGGTAGCCCTGGCTCCCAGGTTACCATATGCAACAATGTCTTAAATCACAGTTCCTTTTATAACGCTGTAACACAGAACCCTTCACAGAGTGCCTTTTGTGGAGGCATTGCACTTTCTGGGTGAGTGATACAGGGGTGCAGGGTTAGGGTCCTTTGATTATACAGTGGCTGTGTCCATAGGACTTCCCTGTCCATGTGGAAGAGCACACTCTTGTAAGCACCCATAACTCGTGATAAGGAGAAAGTGAGATGACTAAAAGCAGCATGCTCCAAAGAACAGATCCAGATTGCTGCCTCTGCCCTTATTTGACTCTATACAGTTACAGTGTTTAGAATCTATTTCTCTGTAAATAAAGCTACCAGAGGACTCCAAGAACATTATGCAAACATGGATAGTGGGCATGTCAAGGTTTCTGTTTATGACACTGCAGAGCCTGGATCCAGACAGAAGTCTGTGGACATTTCATCTAGCTGCTACAGGGGTCCATGATCAATATAAACAAGGAAACAAATATACATACTAAATGCAACTTGCTGTACTTTGATTTGGAATAATCTAACCCCTTGGTGCAATTAGGAGATGGTGGAACCTTTAAGAGGTAGAATTATATGGGGGTGCACCATAAAAGGGGATATTGGAACCCTGACCACTTTTCTTTCTTTGTTTCCCTTGATGCTATGAGGTAAGCACCTGTCTCAGCCCCATGCTTCTGTCTCAATATAGCTTTACTAAAAGCAATGGAATCCACCAACCATAGACCAAAACCTCCAAAATTGTGAGCCAAATTGGTCTTTTTCATCTTGAAAGTTGTTTATCTCAGATATTTTGTTATAGTAATCAAAAGCTGTGTAATATACCATGTTAAGGAACAAAGTAATATAGCATGTCAAGAAATAAAGACACTAGGTGGGAATCTCGTTGTGTTCTTGCAAAAGAAATGAAGATATTTTAGCTCATTGAAAAGCAAAACTCTGATTGGTTAAGAATACTATAAAAATGTATGTATTCAGATAATTTTGCTCTACCAATTATCTAACTTATTGCAGCAGAGACAAAATCCTATCAGGACAAAGACCTAATGCATATTATATAATCGCTAGTTACTGATGGTTGAGGGATTGCAGCCATTGGTCTAAATGTCAGTGGGACTAATATCTCCATTTTGTAGATGAGGGGCAAAAACCACAGGAGACAGAAGAGAGGAGAGTGAGGAGCAGAGGCCAAAGGTGGAACTAAGGAAAACAAAGGCTCAGAAAACATAACAAAAAATGGACTCATAACTTTGCAGATGTACAGTCCAAGCAGTTAGTAATCCTGGTGTACCCATAACATATAGACACTGAGAAGAATCTCTACCTTATGACATTGAGCCTGAACAGTGCAAGAACATTTTAAACAGAGATCTGAGCCTTAGAGGGGATAAAACAGATGTTCCATTTATGGTTCCACATTCAACAGTCACTTCTTCTCAACACTTTGACCAGCTGAGTCTCTGTGGTAATCTCCAACCTTTACAAAGAAAAAAAAAAAAAGTTCTTCTAAACAGAGCTATCAACAGCACTAATCTATGTGCATAAACATAATATTTACAAGTAATCTAACAGTCATATATCCATTTCAGACAAAAATAACAGCAGCAGTACCTTTTCCAAAGGGACATATGACCTACACAGCCATGGACTTTCATGGAAGAAGGAGTGGAAAGAATGTAAGAACTGGAGGTAGGGTGGGTCAAGGGTTGTGGAACGCTGTCTTGTAGGCATGGCGTAGCCATCAGGTTCTTTAACTATCAGCAGACATCATTATCATCTGCTGGCACAAAGCGTGCTCATCAACATGGATGGGGAAAGCTCATGAGACTCACACTTTCCTGAGGAGTTATAGGCAGTTAGTCATTGATAAGGAAGGGAGAAATGCTTTCTTCAGTGGTCACTGTAGCAATGATGAGAGAGTACACAGAGAAATGAAGACTGGGAGCCAATGTCCTGTCACAAACCACAAAATTTCAAAGTTTTAGGGTCTAAGAGCTGTGAGTCGGAAGCTCATCAACTGATTTACTTAGTTACTAGAGAAGAAAGAACACCTAGAATTAAAATAGTCTATGCATAGCCCAAGAACCACATCCTTTTGGAATAATGAAAACAACACAAAGACCAGCAAAGGAAGCAAAACACTACAATGCTGCTGCCTTCATCAGAGGACACCAACAGTAATAGCCTGAGCAGGAAAAGCAAGATGACAAAGAGACTGCAGCCTGACCAAGTGAATGAGATCCCTGTGTATGGAAAACTAGACCACTTTATTTTTATTTAGTTTTGTTGTTGATATTTTCTCTTCAGGAAGACAACATGTAGATTTATGAAAGAGAAAGAGAGGACTCCTGAGAAAGAGACCTATTATTTTACTTTTTAAATTAACTTTTATCCTTACCATGTTCTTGATCTTCTGTTCCTTTATTCTCTTCTTTCTTCTATAACTATGGGCCTCATACATTATAGTTAATTAATGTAGATTAAACAGTTCAAAATCACGTGAAATTTATTGTTTTGTTCTTCTGTTCTCTTTTCTTCACTTTTATACTTTTTTATTTAATATCTAATCATGTGGACCTTAGCTTTAGTCTTGTCCTGCTCTCTTTTCTCTTTATATCATCATCATCATCATAGGGCACTGTTTGGTCTAGGGCTGGAATTTTCCTACCTCAGCTTCCTTCATATAGTAATACATTAGGTGGTGTAATAGAATATCATTGCCTTCTTTTTTTTCAGTTTCCTTTAGATGGAGCTGTCATATCTCATCCCTTCTTTATTTTGTCCCTTATATTTACTTCTTCCTCTTCTGTTTTTCTCTAGGGCTCTACTACTAATCACTAATTTCATTCTGCTTGTTTTCTTTCCATTCCTACCAGGAGTAACATCTTAGTGCACACCATACTATCTGCTGTAGTCAGTTTTGCATTGCTCTCAGAAAACAAGAGCAGCTTGTGGGAGAAAAGGTTTTATTTTGGCTTACATACTCAAGGGGAAGCTCCATGATGGCAGGAGAAAATGTGGCATAAGCAAAGGGTGGACATCACCTCCTGGCCAACATCAGGTGGACAACAGCTGTAGGAGAGTGTGCCAAACGCTGGCAAGGGGAAGCTGGATATAACACCCCTAAGCCTGCCCCAGCAATATATTGCCTCCATGAGGATGCAATTCTTAAATTGCCACCATTTGGGGACTTAGCATTCAGAAATGAAGTTGATGGGGAACACATGAATCAAACTACCATATTACACCACTGGCCCCATAAACTCATCCATGATATAACACTCAATGCATTAAATCCAACTTTAAAAAATCCTCATAGTTTTTAATCAATCCCAATGATGTTCAAACATCCTGCTGAGAATCTGAGGTCTTAACTGAGCCTTAATAACAACAACAAAAAAAAGAACAGAAGAACATGATGAATATAATCGCACAGAATAAACTTTCACACTGCAAAAGATGGCATTGGGCATAGCAAAAGAAATATTCAACAAATACAAGATTTCAAACAAACAAGGAAAACATCCAACTCTATAGCTCTAAGTCCAACAACTCCACCCAGTGACAAGTCTCCAAATCCAATAATTATAACCAGTGATCAGTCTCTGGAGTAACAATTCCACCCCTCCAGCTAGGCTACTCACAGTCCTGGAGAACATCATCCAGTGCTGGAAGCTGACCTTGGCAGCCATCCCATAGTGCTGACACCTCCACTGGGTCTTTATTTCAACCCATTGTTCATCCTCATGGTTACACTGGGCCTCCACAGACATAATCCAACAAGCCTGCTTCACACTGCCCATGGCCATCTCCAAAATACAAAACCATGTTGCAAATTCATTGACCTTCTCTTTCCTGCATTTGTTAGATTCCAGAGTACCAGATGGGCTACCAATTTGTTAATCCAAGAGAGAATGGAGCAGACATTGAAGAATAAGACACCCCTTCAGCATTCAGGCCCCTTCCAAAGAGTCTGCATTATTCCTGCCAATGCAGGTGAGCTGACTCAATCTCAATGGTTGTAATCTCTCAAATAATTGCAGCTGAATGGGCAGCAGTTTTAGCCCAACAAATTCATTTCTTTCTGTGTCATATCCTTTCACAGCAGTCCATTTCTATGCAATGTGACCCTGCACAAGTTCTCAGGACATGGGCATAACAACAAGCTTCTCACATAAAGTGATTCTAGCCCAGTTCAGGCAAAGACCTTTCTTCCCCTTTTAAGTCAAACCTCACATTCCTTAGTTCTTTACTGCATTCAGGTTGGAATAGCCCATCAAACTGTACTTATAGCACTGCAAGGCATCTCTTAGACCAAGGTTTCAAATCCTTCTATATTACTCTCAAAACTCAGCTCCAAATGACCAAAGCCACAGTCAGGTTTCTAGTAGCAAGATCCCACTGCTCTGGTACCCATTTTACTGTTTCAGTCAGCTTCATACTGATATCATAAAATAGCCAACCAAGAGCAGCTTGTGGGAGGCAAGGGCTCTTTTCTCCCAGAGCTTTTTTAGGTAACTCCCCCACTCCAAGAGGGGCCACCTACTCTAGGGGGAGGGTCCACTCTGGGGGTAGGACTTCCTCCTTCAGTTAATTCTTCCTGGAAGCAACCTCAGAGATAGTGGTTTCCTAAATAGATCAAGTTGAAAATAGGACCTAACCATCACAAGTCTACCCCTTGTCAACTTGACACCAAACCATATCTCTTTACATATGCTTAATTTCCAAATGAAGATAGTAATAAGGGCATAATATAACATGATATAACTATCCCATGTACAACTAGAAACACAATCTTCATCCCTTTCCCACAAAACAAGACAAAGTCCCTTGAGGAATGCTTAATCTCTAATATTTAAATAAGTTAAATAAAAATTCAACAATTAACTACTGATATAATCTCAATCTTTATTAATTACAAAATAGAGAAGTAGAGGTAAAACAAAAGTATCTTAATATTGGTGTACATATGTACAAACATTCTTAACAAATTAGGACAGAAACTCATGGCAATTAAAGTCCCCATTTTCATAACTGGTCATGTGGCCTCAGCTGGTATTTGTAACTACTTTCTTCTATTACCCATGCTATATTGCCTCCACTTTTAGCAAGCACCTCAGCAGGTCTACTCTTGGGATGGTTCTAAGGATAAAAATCAGTTACCTTGAGCAAGTACAAGGGTTGAGAACTTAGATATTGAACTACAACTCAACACTAGTAATCACAATGAATTGCAAATATTTCAGCTGAAATACAGGTGCTTTTAAAAAGTTACCAATCAGTGACCTAGTCCCAAATGTTCATGTTTCATCACAGATACACAAAAAATATGAGAAATCAAGACAAAATAACATTCTCCAAAATTAATAATTTCACAATAAATGATTCTAGTCAAGGTGAATGAAATGAAATCTCAGATAAGGAATTTAAAGAATAACCATAAGAATGTTCTGTATAATCAGAGAAGACAAGAATAAACACCTGAATGAATTCAAAGAGAATGCAACTAAACAGCTGAATGAATTAAGAAAGACAACACAGAATATGAAAAATAAAGAAATAGAAATACTAAAAAAATTAGAAATTTTGGAAAAGCCCGATAAATCAATTAAAAAAAAAACCTCAGTGGATAGCTTCTTCGATAGAATGGACCTTGTGGAAGACACTCTCAGCGCTTTCAGACATGGTAAATGAATCAGTACATTCAGGAATTAACAAGGATAGAATAATAACAAAACACAAATAGCGCATGTAAGATATTTAGGACAGTATTAAAAGACCAAATTTGGGCTGGAGAGATGGCTTAGTAGTTAAGCACTTGCCTGTGAAGCTTAAGGACCCCGGTTCAAGGCTCGATTCCCCAGGACCCATATTAGCCAGATGCACAAAGGGGCGCACGCGTCTGGAGTTTGTTTGCAGTGGCTAGAAGCCCTGGCGCACCCACTCTCCTCTCTCTCTCTCTCTGCCTCTTTCTCTCTCTGTTGCTCTCAAATTAAAAAAAAAAAAAAAGACCAAATTTCCCAAACCTAGGAAACAGATAGCCATCCAGAAGTAATAATATAGTGCTGCAATTCTTCAGAACAGAAAAAAAAAGAAAAAATATAAAAGAAAAAAATATTCAAATTGTAAAATCTGGCTAAAATATAAAAGAAATTGAAAACCTGAAGAGGATACAACCTCCCAATACATGAAGATTTTAGAGGCTATATTTAAAGAAAATTTCCCAAAACATTTGTGTGTGTGTGTGTGTGTGTGTGTAAGCAAGTATACCTTGAAAATTTCATATATTTTTATATATTTTGAAAAATAAGTTAATATTAAATCACCATTGCTAAGATACACAACACTATATGGCAAACATAAGGCCCTAAAAATGCTAATGGGAGCGTGCACATGGGTTCTAATGTAACTAATGTGGCCATTTTATGTAAGGTACTAGGGCATCAATGATTTTGCTGTCCTTTGGGGTCATGAAACCCTATGGGTTCTGAGGTCAGCTATATGTGAAGCACCACAAAGTTTGAGCTGGCTAATTGCTGAGGAGTAATCTTTGTTGACATGTCTGACACATTCCCCTGGGGCCCTCTTGTCTGAGCTGAGCTACCAGCAGTCTGTAAGGTAATCTTGTATCCTGGTGATGACTCATGCATTTTCCTGGATTGGTGTTCTGCAAGATCATAGGAGAGTACAGATGTATGCACACATCTTTGTTCTGTATTTCTTTGTTGACAGAAATTTTTGAAACATCCTAGAAACTTGGAATTAGTTGTGGTTTAACTTCCCTAGGAGAGCAGACCTGGACCAGGCCAGAGCTCCACTTCTACTGGTGTTCACCAGCCTGGAGTGAGTGGTGTCAGAGGTGCTTTAAAGAAAACTCACAATGAACATTTAGCCAAAAAACAAAAGAAGAAGAAAGAAAGGAAGAAAAGAAAAAGAAAAAGAAAAGAAGACCTATGGCGCAGAAGTGAGTGAATTACTGTCTGACACAAAGTGGAACTTTTTCAGTCCAAGTTGCACTGTCAGACTTTAAAAAGCTATTTTTAGTCCTATGGTTAAACTAATAGAGTGGCTCCTTTCATTAAATTAAATTGTAAGTTGACAGATACATTTGTGTGTGGGTACTCTACAACACGACACTTTCTTGAACTGAAACAGTGTTCTTCACACTTGTTCTGGGCTCTGGAAGTTTAGCAAAGTGTTTAAGGACAAAAGTGGCATAATCTGACCTATCTGCTTTGTTTTGTCCTGTCTCTATTTCCAGGTACAGGTTTTTAGAAAGTTAAAAAAATGTGTGTATGTGTGCACACAGACAGAAGGATGATGGATGATAGGTAGATAGTTAGATAATACAAAGATAGATGATAGATTAGATAGATGATAGATAGATAATATACATAGAAATAATATGAAATTCTCCATAATGTACTTTTTTCCAAACTCCAGAAACCACAAACCTAAGTATACGCATATTGTCAAGTGGAACATTTACAAAAGAGAAGACTGATGTGACAGGGTCAGTCTCACCAATGTAAAGCAGTGAAATTCCTAATTCAATGGTTGCCAAATGCCAGCCAAAGGACTAGCACCTGCCAGGCTGCATCAGAGTCACTGAGGACACTTTTCAGACACAAAGTAACCAAGCAACAACTCATTCTACAGCCACCTTTGATCATGTCTGCTCTACTAACCCTGCAGTGGGGTTTGGGAGCTGTATTTTAATGTTTTCAAGATGTACCACACATTTGGGAAGATGTTTATCAGAATCACATGGTACATAGCCTATAAGAACATTTTTCAGACTCATCTTCAAATGTCTTCAGAAGAATAAAGCATGATTAATGTATAGGTCCGGATCACCTGCATTAAGGGACTATAAAGAACAACAAAAATCAACAAATAGTACCATGTGTTTAGAAGCTAGAACTTTGGGTCACAACAGGTATCCTGGGGCACTATTGCTATTTCTTTTCCTCTGCTTTGGAAGTAAAAACAAAAGCTTATGGAACAAAAGCAAAGACAGATTGTACAGTGGTTAAGAGCACTTCCTGCACAAGTATGTTAGTCTGAGGAAGACCAAAAGACAAAGTGATCACTGGAGTTCAGTCCCCAGAACCCTCATAAACAGCTGGGAAGCAACACACATGTCATAACCCCAGCCCTATGGGGAGCAGATACTAGGGATTCACTGGATCTGGTGAGAAAACACAAATTCCAGAATAAGGAAGAGATTCCAGCTCAAGTAAGAAAGAGTATCTCACTGCTCAGACTGACTGGAGGTGGGGGATGGAGAGAAGCAAAGAGAACATGTTTTAAATATCAACAAATCATAAGACACAAAATTAACTGCTAATTAGGACTATATTTAGACAAAAGGTGGATCACATATAACAATAAAATTCAGATCCATGAACTCTGTGGCCACAGGCTCAAGAAGTAAAAACCAACCTTGGTGGCAATGGCCCCAAAGCCAGGACTAGACCCATAACTGCTGTTTCCCCTACTTTCTTTGAAGTTTTATTACTGTATATAAATTGTACAGTAAGCATATTTTGTTATACTGTTTTCAAACAGGTATATAAGATTATTGGTCTTCTTCCTATTCACTATAGTACACTTCCACTCTCTTTTACAAATAAACATACAAAGTCATGGTTTACATTATATTGCCATCACACATGCATATCACGTACTTTTCTCATATTTGAATCCATTATTCTTTCTTATTTCTCTCTTCTCCCTCTTATTCCTCATCCCAGGTAGTCCCTCTTCCACTTTCATGTCACACATTTTGATTATGAAGATATATATGATATTTATCTTTCTGAAATTTTCTTATTTGGCCACATATTTCTGAAAATGACATAATTGTATTATTTATACCTAATAGAATTATCACATATGTGCATATATATCATATTTTTTTCTTTATCCACTTAACTATTTATGAGTATCTAGGCTGATTCCATACCTTGGCTGTTGAAAATAGTGGCACAATATAGTGCCATTATGTTAGCCACAAAATAGTGGCTGTGTAGGTGTCTCTGGTATGCTTAGATCTCTTTAGATATGTGCCATAGGTGGTATCAAATTTCTTATTTTTGTCACCTCTTGCAAGCTAACAACCAAAAAAGAGTCAAATGTATAACCCTGTGGTAGTTTGAATGTGATAATGTAGATGTTTGGCTCAGTAGACTCAGATGTTTTCTTGAAATTGTGTTTGCAATTGTCACTGGGGGGTAGATCTGATTCTAGCCCAAAATGTGCAGGGCAGGTTGAGCTGTAGTAGTTTATGTTTGCTGCTTGTTGATGTTTGCTTGCTGCAGTTGTTTTTCTCTACTTGGATCTATGAAAGGAAGCCAGCTTCTTCAGCCATTGATGGAAATTCCCCTGGAATTGTAAGCTGAAACAAGCCTGTTCCTCCCATAAACTGTCTACTAGGATGTTCTTCCCAGCAACTTGGAACTGCCTATCACAGAATTTTGTACCAGACAAGTGGGGTCTTGCTAAGGCTGAGGCAAACATGACCATGTGGATTTTTGTCTTTTTGGAGCTGTGTTCTGGAGAAATGTGTCGGGACTTGTTACAGAGGGGTAAGCCAACTTTTATGGGCTATTCTCAGGGAGCATTTTAAAATGCTAAATGCAAAGAGAATTGGATTAGCTTGTGAATTTTCAAAGGGGGAGGAGAACTTTGTTGGAATTGGAACTTGCATAAAGGCTGGCTATATCATGTGGCTCATACCCAGAGGCAGAAGGTACAGAACTGAAAGACATACATTTAAAGTTGGAAAAATCCAAGCAAGTTTAAAGTTACTGCTACAGAGACTGGTTTTAGGTTGTTAATGCTACTATTGTTAAACAGATGACCACCATTAATGATGGGCCAGCTGCTATACTTTGAAACAGTGGGAAAGTTGCCTGAGGATAAAGTTCACCCTGGAAATGTGGAATGAATATGAATGAAAACTTTTTTGAAGGGACAACAATGAAAGGAAGAATTCTGAAGGCTCAAGGTCAAGATTTATTTCTCCCCTGGATTAATAAAATGGATGTTATGCTGCACATGTGGTATTGGTTTTGGAACCATGAAAAATGCATGGAAGTGGGTCATAAAGTGCACATGATTCCAGGAGCCTCTTCTGAGATGTGGCATGTGAAGCAGAGTGATATCCCTGTTTAGAGAAAAACAGTGAGACCATTGTTAGGTGGACCAAGGTTTGCAGGGGAGAAATGAAGATGTTTTGGCTATATCAGGACTGTACACAGTCTACAGTGGAATGCTATTGGATTGGTATTGCAGTTTCCCCACTCAGCCCAATGGAGGGATAGAATTGAAAATCCACAGATTGTGGTTACTGGTTTTAGATGTTGGACTTCCTGCAGATGCTTGATGTTTACATGATGGTTATTGATTTTTATTGGTCTAGTCACATCTTTTTATGATAATTGCAATGGAAATGTATACTCTGTGCCATTATATGTTGGAAATGTGATCTTGTTTTGATTTAACAGGACTTAGAGTTAAAAGACAGTCTTGAATCTCAGATGAGACCTGGGATTTGGAACAGTCTTAAGACTGGAGACTATGGGGACTTTGGAAGTTTGTCTAAGTACAAATTATGTTGTGAGATGATCATGAGTCTGTGGGGACCAGGGGCAGAATGTGATGGTTTCCATGAGAATTTATGTCCCTATAGCCTCATGTTTTTAAAATATTTTATTATTTTATTTTTATTTATTTGACAGAGAAAGAGAGAGAGTGAGAGAATGGGTGTTCTAGGGCCTCCAGCCACTGCAAACAAATTCCAGACGTGTGCGCTCCCTTGTGCATCTGGCTAACGTGGGTTCTGGGGATTTGAACCAATATCTTTTGGCTTTTTAGGCAAATGCCTTAACTGCTAAGCAATCCCTCCAGCCCAGCCTCATGCATTTTAAATTAAGGTTAAGCTTCCTGCTTAAATCTCCAGCTGCAGGCTGAAGGAAGTGTCACTCTGGGCAGATCTGAATTCCAGCACAAAGGTGTGGAGAGAGCAGTTTGAGCTCTGATGGTTGCTGCTTGCTTTTGGTGTTTGCTGGCTGTTTTGTGGTTTCTCTCTATTTGGATCTATGAAGGGAAACAGCTTCTTCCAACATTGATGGAATTTTCCCTGGACTTATAAGCTGCAATAAACCCATTCCTCCCATAAAATATGTCTAGTTGGAAGTTATTCCCAGCAACTTGGAGCTGAGAACAAGAAACCCTAACCAGTCCTATAGAATATCCCACTTCTGTCATCTTCAGCTTCCCTGGGACAAGATCCTACTCTTGGGATGCCTTGAGTGTCCTTCTCTTCACTCTGAAGCTTTCCCAATGTTTCTACCTTAAAACAGATGGCAGTGGCCAACTCTCTTGCTACAACAAACAGAATGCATAGATTTTTCTTTCTTAATTTCCACACAATTATCAGAGTAATTTTTAAAAAGACTCCTCTTGACTATATTATTTAAGGATGTCTATTTTGGCACATACACACTAAAATCTGGCATTAAAAAAGTGCTGAGAAGAGGAAGATCAACTATTAGAGGTTTTTGAGAGAAAAGCCCATGTGCAGAAGGGACTGCAGGGATAAAGACAGGTGAAGAAGCACAAAGGATGTCTCAGTGAAGTAATGAATTAGTTAGAATACTTGACTGCAGGGAAGAGTAACAGAGCTGGGTAGAATACAAAACTTATGTATGGGGAGACAGTCTGGCCAAGTGGAAGGAACCTAGGCACCTCATCAAGCCTCAACAGAAGTAGGGATAGGAAGGTTAGGCTAAGTATTAGTTCATCTTATGTTATAGTCATTAAAGTACCTCAAGCTGTGTACAGTATAAAGTAGTTTATTTGACTCAGTGTTTTAGAGACTGAAAATTCAAGATGTGTGGCCCCTTCTGTTTTACCTCTGGGAAGGCCATAAGGCAAATAACTCACAATGATGACAGCATGTACAGAATAGGTCACATGGTAAAGCAAAAGAGCATATTCAGAGGTCAGACCTGCACTGTTCAGAGCAACTCACTGTGGCAGGAGCTAGCTTGCTGTGGGAGGTCAGCATGAGTCCCTTAAGGAGCAGTGCCCCATGACCTACTTAATTTCTATTAGGGCTGACATCTTAAAGATCTTACCACTTCACCATTGCCACACTGGCCGTGAAGCCTCTAATATGTGAAACCTTGGAGAACACATTTGACCCATGTCTAACCCAAGCATGTTACACATGTTATAATGCCAGCTTTTTAGATATCTTTGCCATTCAAAATCCAAAGTATTAGCTTTGCTGCAGTCCTAGGTATTGCCCCAGCCAAAAGCAAGCTGGGATTTGGGGCAACCAGCAGTGCAAAAGAAACTGGTTCCTCTAAAAGAAGACATCATTCTTTCAAGGGGAAACTGAATGGTAGACAGCTGAAATCCTGTGCCTACAAAAAACCCTTAGAATTCTATAGCATATCATCATATATTAATGCCACTAAAAATAAAAGTAAGAGGAGTTTAAATAGTATCTAATCTACTGAAACTTTAAATGGATATGAACTTTTCCTGTATAATTGACTTTCTTCTAACAATCACCAATTTAATTGCTGAAATTAAAAATGATATTAATGATAATCCCTATAAGGAGATGAGCAGTAACTTTGTAAAGTCACAGTTTGTGATAATAGAGGGTCATAGACAGAAAGTTTCTATAAATGGCCACTGTATAACCCAACAGATGTCTGCATTACCTTGTGTAATTTATTTATATATTACATTTTTTTATTTTATATTTGTATACACAGCCAGTAAGATGTTAGGAGGGTGGCAGTTGATGTTGTTACTAATAGGTGCATAATTTCATAGAACCAGATTGCAGTTTAAAGGATCTTGGTAAATTGCCTCAGGAAAGATAGTATATCAAGCCATTTCAGTTACACACACATTCAATGCCTTCTGGCCCACCAGTGCTGGGAATACACATTTTAACCTCATATGTCTTTCTGAGGAGCTTGTTCCTTCCTATTAACTGGTAGACACTGGGCCAAATGAGATTTTTCAAGTCCCTTTTCCTAAAAATACCTCTCTGAGCAGATTAAAAAAATAAGAACTATTGGAATGAAATGAAAGCCACATTATGCTACATCAAATAAACTTCCTAAAATATTTCCATTTCTCAGCTTTGCTATTCATCTCCATTACTCATAAATATTCCCAATTTCTATTAGCAAAACATAAAAATCTATATTTCTGTTCTGACAAGAGCATGAGTCTGAGAAATTAAAAGATGAATAAGATTAATTTTAAAAAATATTTTATTTTATTTATTTATTTGAGAGACAGAGAGGAAGAGGGAGAGTGAAAGAGAGAATGGGCATGCCAGGGCCTCCAGCCACTGCAAATGATCCCCAAACACATGTGCCCCCTCTTGCATCTGGCTTACGTGGGTCCTGGGGAATAGAACCAGGGTCCTTAGGCTTCATAGGCAAACACCTTAACTGCTAAGCCACTTCCCCAGCCAAAGATGGAATTTTTGGTTCTAAGGAATTCATTGTCAAGTATGAGAAACCCACCAAGAAAACACCAACATTACTGAGATTTTAATTCCTGGATTTTCCTTTCACTTTCCCTTCATCCTTCTTTTCTTCTACACAGAAACCCAGGCTGGGCCAGCTCTTTTCCAATGACTTTATTCAGAAGAAGGGTGAAGCCCCCTCAAAGCCTATGTATTGCATGTGTTGGTAATAACAATGGTGATGATTCATTTGATGTCTCCCTTTACTTATTTGCTCATTCTTTATTTTTAAACAGGTGATAAACCCAGCGAGTCATAATAATCACAGAGTATGAAAAGATTTATTACTATGCTTATCTTCTATATTTCTTTATCTTATATCTCCTCTACCATAGATACCATTTTTCTTTTTTAAAAACTGATTTATTGGATATGTTTCTATACTTTACTTTTCTACTTAATGGTAAGATATAACCTTGTCAAAAGAGTGAATAAAACACATCTGGTAATAAACTATAGCAGTTCCTTCTCATTGCTAGAACAGAACACCTGACCAGAAGCAGTTTATGGAAGGAAAGAGTTTATTTCAGCTTCCAGTTTTGAAGGGAACCTTCATCATGGCAGGGAAAGCATGACAGGAGCAACACAGTCGGGTGGACATCAGATACTCACCACAGCAGGAAGTAAGTAGTCTAAGTTCTGGGATTGGAGCTGAGCTTTGTTGCCCCAAAACCCACCCACATAAATATACCTCTTCCAGCAAGGCTCTACCTCACAAAGACCCCAGAACTTTCCCAAACTGCAATCAGGTGGTTATCAAGTATTCAAGATACATGAGCCTATAAGGAACATTTCATTCAAACCATCACAGACAGCAAAAGCCATATGGAGAGACTTCTCCTGGGTTTCAGATGGGAGTTATTTTATGTGTCAACTTGAAAGATTAAAAAAGGCTGCATGTGGCCCCATAATGATAACTATTTGAGTCTTCTTGGGAAACATGAATAATGGAGGTTAGATGCCTACTATCACACTGATCTCCTCTCATAATTACCAGCTACTGGTAAACCAGTGTGAAGGGCAATGGAAACACAAGATAATTTAACCATTTAGTTTCCTTTTTCATTTACTTAAGTGTCATTACCACCAATGCTAAGGAAAGCATACCATGGCTTAAGTCTAACATGACCGCTTTGACATTAAAATATATTGCAATGAGGATTTTACATTAATAAACTTTTATTAGGTACTCCTTCTGTTACTTTCCATAAATGACAACCAGCTAAAAGTTTCAGTATGCTTAGCATCTGTCTCGTATTCTGAAAGAAGAAGAGAGGGGAATGGGAAGAGGAAAGGAGGAAGACAGCAATAACAATATACATATATATATATATATATATATATATATATATATATATATATATATATACAAAGAATCATGCCGGGTGTGGTGCCACACGCCTTTAATCCCAGCACTTGGGAGGTAGAGGCAGGAGGATTGCCATGAGTTCAAGGCCACCCTGAGACTCCATAGTGAATTCCAGATCAGCCTGGGCTAGACTGAGACCCTGCCTCAAAAACCTTAAAAAAAAAAAAACAAAAAAAAAAAACTCATAGGCTACACATGACCTCTGGTTGGGGGTCTCAAAGCATTCTCCCCTGTTGAAAAGATCTCAAAAGCAATGAATATACCCAGCCTGAAATGACTCTCCCTGTACATTTATTTCATTCTTAGTAAAGAGCACACACAGGGCCATACTCAGATCCATAGCCCTGGGAATCACAGTGGAGTGACAGCCTATTGTAGGCTCTCTCAGAAGGTAGTCAATTTGCTCCCTCCACCAACACCATAATTGCTTTCTGGAAGCAGTTCCCTCTCAGTCTTTCCATCATCTTGGTATTCATCTAGCCATCTGCAGTGGAAAGAGAAGACAATTAATAAGTGAGGATACTAAAAGATGGCATATTTATAAAAAAAGGAAATTATGGTATGAAAGGATTTAAAAAGTCTTATAGAGAAACTCAGATATTTTTAATGTGATTTTCAGGCAATACCAATTATCTTTAGTGAAACAGAGTAAATCTTTGTCTTATAATCAAGTTGCTGGGTTATACTGGCTTACTGCAAATTTTTAAAAAAGTCTTTTATTTACCATTACAAATATTTTAGTATATCTTAAAATCAGTCACTATTTTTCATTTGGAGTGTTCTTTATGGTAGACTTTATATCCTGTCATGTGACTGGTGAGTATATATAGTGGCCAACCCTTAGCTTTTATTACAACATTCTACAAGAAAAATGGAATATGAGCCACCCAGTTAAAAATTATTAAGCCAGTTTATTTACTTCTCTTATTTTAAGTTTCCTTTAGTAAATGAAGTTGTAGAGTTATAGGGTGGTTTGGTGAGGTATATTGCTTAGATTTGGAGATGAGAAAAGAATTATGACTGCTATAAAACTCAAGGTTATACACATTCTGGCCCTAAGTAACCTTAGTTCACTGGTGGTTTTTAACATCTTTGAGGTGTCTTTATGAAAACACACATGAACTTTATTAAGCAATTTTGGGCTTATCAGTTGTGTTGAAGCTTCTTGACTCTCAACAAAATAGGCAAACTAGATCCCAGGATGAGGGGTATTTTGCCCTTCCCATGTCCTTTTAACTTTCCCTGCTTTTCTATCCTGCTTCAACATGTGTGAACTTCTGGCTTCCCCATGAAGCCTTCTTCAAGTCAGAGTTCTGGCCTGCTTCTGTGACTTTTCTGGTTCCCTCTACCTGAACAGAAGGCCAGGCAGATCTTAGAGGCCCACAACAGAATGGACCCTCTGTGTCTTTTTTTTTAACTTTGAAGAAAAGTTATGAATAACTTCTTTCTCAGAGACCTTTTCTTTTGTCAAAATTAGAAGAGGATTTGAGTTTAAATAGTTGGTAAACTATGCTTGGATCACAATACCGTGTCTTCTAAACTAACAAACATAAGTAGGATTTTCAGACAAAATAACATTGGAACAAACTCAGCACTTTGTGCAGGGACCTCTTTTTAAGGGAATAATTATCAAGATCATATTGGTATGACGGAAACAAAAGATAAATTGATATTCATTTAAAATTTCCAGGGTGACAAGGGACTTGGAGATGCTGCTTTGTGGCTGGCTTGTCTATTAGCACGACATTCTTGTCTTCAGAATCAGTTCTTTGTCAAGCAAAGCATGAGGCTAAATGTTTGCTCTGATTTCTACCCTTGTTTAAATGGCAAGGAAGCTTTTCTCTTTCATACTGGGCCCTCAGAGAGAATTAGCAAGGAAAATGTGAATATTGTCATAGTTTAGTTGATGACAGTGATGGGCTTGTGTGTAGAACTTAATATGATGCAGTATGATACAATAAAGCATCTTAAGTATTTTGTCTCCTTCATCTTGTTCTTATAAATTCAATTTTCAAAGTTTGCAATTATTCTGAGATGTAGGAATAAGTCACCTCCATCCTCAGTCCTTTGCCTTGACAAATAAAATTAAATTTGGTTCCAAAAAGTCTGACTAGTGTATGACTGTCTAGATTTTGATAAATGTGACAAATTTAGAGTAATAGACCAGTAATCATTTTTTATTTATTCTTTCCAAAGTCACCATCACATTCAAAGTAACAAAACTGTATTGCATAATATTAAACATATCTTCCTATGATACTAAATATCTGGATGTGATATAGAACCAAATGTTATATGTATGCCGGCCAACAGAGCCATCACTAACCATCTGTGTCTACTGAACATTTAAAATGTAACTAGTACAACTAAGTAACTTATTTTAAAATTTGATTCAATTTCATTTGACAAATTTAATTAGCCATATGTGGTTAATGGTTACCATACTAGATTTCACAGACACCAGGTTTTCTAAAATAAAAGTCAATTGTTTGGAGAATTCAAAATGCTTGACATAAAAATCTAGAAATAAAGTAAGATTTCCTCCACCATTTGTTTCCATGGTCTTGTGGTCTAAAGATCTTGTTAATGCAAAATTGCCTCTATGGCAGTAGCATTTATTATGCTAGGGTCAGTAATAATTGCAGGACAGGTAATTCATGCAGTGTTTAAAATCCTCAAACAGTCATCATTGCTGCCATTTTCCATAGCCATAAACTGGAGTTTTTCAGCAGTTAATAGGAGTTATATTTCAAATCTTGTCTGATAAATGTCAATCCTTCTCTTTTAGCTCCTCAGAAATTAATAAAATGTTTTCTTAGAAAAATAAAAATAATCTCTTCCCAGAGCTTGAATTTTGTCAATAAGTTCTTCTAAGATGCACATGCATTTCATGCGAACACATATTGATGAAAAACAAATAAAAGATCAGAGAAGTATCAAAACTTTTGTTCAAGAGAATTATCTCATTATTAACTTTCTGAAGGGCTGATAAGGAGCAGTTTCCTGAGGAGAGCAGACTATTAGTTCTAGTTTGAAGGAAGTGATGTGGTCTGATAGAAAGAGGCCTCTGCAAGACACAGCTGCAGTGAACTGAACAGAGGGACACACAACTTTGCACATGCATGTTAACATACCTGTTGCATGGAAACAATACCTCTTGACTACTCTCTTCCTCTTCACATTTAACAACAATGCTCTCAAGAAACCATCCATTTCCTGCATAAATCAATAAGGGTTACTTTGATGCTTTTGTATAAAATATGCTAGTGTTGTGGTGTTATTCATGGACTCTCCAAATGTCCTTGAAAGTATATTTGTCATACAAATTGGGCTCAATAACATTCATACCCAAATTATTCCAGTGAAGAAATGAAACATAATTATTCAAAGAAGTAAAAGTAGAGATACAGACATTTTATAACAGAAACACAAAACTCAATTAATATTCAGAAAAATTATTTAAATGAATATGAGACAAGAATAAAATAGAAAGGCAAATTTACATAAACCTACTTCTTTTAGGTATAGTTATGTATGTTTAAATAACAATGATAAATTATAACTCATCATCATTCTTAATATGAAAATTTAGAAGTTGTAATAGATTAATAGTCTTGTCAATGTAAATTAAAACAAAAGAAATAGAATAAGAAAACATGAAAGGAAAGAAGGAATGAAGTGAAGAAGAGAAAGTATGAAGGAAAGGAGAAAGGAAAATGATGCACTGTAAGATAACGTTATCATTACATATATGACTTGCTATATTAAAAACTCCCAAAATTACAGAAACTAGCAAGATTAACAAGATGAGAAAATAATAAGCCCACAATAATTTTTCTATGCATTTATATTGACAAGAAATTATGTTGACAATAAAAAACATAATTCAATAAAAGTTATGATGTTAAACTGTTTTAAAATTTTAATAATATGATAGCTAACATAAAGCCAGATGGAGCATAAGCTACATAAAAGTTCCTAAATCTAAAAATTTCATACTTATAACTAGACAGATATTTGAAAGATATCAGTTTCCCATAAACCAATTTCAAATTTGAATGCAATTATACTCCATCACAGTGTTTTATAAGACAATTCACAACTTGATGACAGTATTTATGTGGATTGACAAAGATCCAAGAACATCTGAACATTTCTGAATTAGAGTAAGGTACAGTTTACCTTACCTTTTCTCAAAATTTATTATAAGCTTATACTAATAAAGGCAATGCTGAATTGGCATTGGCATAGATAAGCAGTTGACTATAGAGAAGAAAGTAAGGTTAGAAATTGACATACCTCATTTATAGAAACATTATAAGGGAAGTCCCTGCTATGTGTAGCAGTGTAGCACTAAGAGGGCGTTAGGTAGCTTTGGTAGGTAGTTTAGGATGACTGGGCCCCAAAAGCAAAGGAAGGAATATTGTCCTTGCCATCTTCACTTTGCTAAAGATCAAATAATGGTCTTACTTCTTATCTCTTGCCTAAAGGAGTTCCCTATTTTTCCATGAACAACCTGAACCTCTCCCTGGGTGGGAGTTCCCCATTCCTAAAATTTAAATCTGATCCTGACTTTGTGTTTGGTTACATCATGGCTGGCCTCTTCTTGGGCCAACCCCTAACCAAGAACAATAAGCCCTCAGTCTGGCTCATCTGAGCCTGGAGGTGAAGCCCACCACAATAAGGTTATAAAGAGACCCTTACCAGGGTCAAGGCTCTCTTGGCTTCTTGTTCATCACACTTGAACCTCCAGGTTCTGAAAAGTCTTCCTTGTCCTGGCGGGGAAAGCTGTGATGAGTGTAGATACCCCCTTGACCCCTCTCTACCCACTCTTGTCCTCCACATAGCAGGAGTTCTCCGCACTTTCTTTTCTTTCCTCTCTAAATCTTTTTTCACTTTTCTTCCAGGCCCACCACATGGGCTTTCAGTCCACTTGGATGTATCCACTTTCCTCCCTTGGGTTTGTACTCCCCTAAATAAATATAATGATTTAATAATTATCCTACTCAGTTTGGTTTGCCCAAACTGCATACAAAGACAAATTCAGAGAACTACAGGTGGAAACCATGCCAAGCCATTGGAGTAGTAACAGGGAAATATGATTGTTTGATGACCTTTGAACATTTTGGTGAAAACTCTCTTACTGTTAATTAAAAATGTATAAGAAAATAAAAATTGTAGAAGTACTCAGAGTTAGTTCATGATAATTTAAGATATTACAAACATGAAAATATTAAAATATTTTCTTTGATTTAAAAAAACACTAAGGAGTAATTTCAACAGTGCTTATCTTCCTTGTTAATTGACAATATAATGTATCTTTTTTGTGTCTTAGCAAATTGACAAACTTCTTTCTCAGTTTACACCGAATTCTAACATTTTATCCTTTGTGTTATCAGTGCTGTAGTGCTTTGAATTAGATGTTCTCCATCAGCTCATGTGTTCCAAATGCTTGGTTCCCCAGCTGATGGAAATTTGGGAGGTGTCAGCTTACCAGTGCTAAATTTGATTCATTCTCTTACTATGCTGTTCCACCTGATGTGGAATCCTTCCCACTTCCATCATGGAGCTTCCCCTTGAGACTATAAGCCAAAATAAACCTTTTCCTCCCCAAAGCTGCTTTTGGTCAGGTGTTTTGTACTAGGAAAACTAAGCTAACTAAAAGAGAAAATTGGTACCAAGAAGTTAGGTCACTAATGTTATAAACCTGACTATGGCTTTTGGGTTTTTGGAACTGATTTGATGGAAGAATGTGGCCTAAGAGATGTCTTGAAGTACTATAAGCAGAGTTTAAGGGACTGTTCTGGTCAGAGTTGTACGAATTAAAAATATGTAGAAAGAACTATGTACAGTGCTGGCTTGGCTAAGAGGGGAAGAAAGAGCTTTGTGCAGACTAAGCTAGAAGCAGTTTGTGTGAAAGGCTTGCTGTGTTCTGCCAGTGTCTTGAGAACTTATATAGGGTTGTTTTGTATAGAAATGGACCGGTATGAACCCATGGTTATGGTACAGAAAGAAATTATAGTTTCAAACTTGACACAGCATCCATGCAGCTACAATTGTTTGAGAGATTATAGCCATTAAAATTGGGCTGGCCGTTATGCATTGGGACAGCAGAGGGAAGGCTTAGTGATATAAATGAAAGGAACATGAATGCTGAATGAGTGTCCTTCTCCTCAAAGTTGGCTTTATTCCCTCCTCCACCCAGATTAACAAATTTGGGAGTATACCTAGTACTATGTGGTATAACAAATGCAGAAAAGAGAGCCTCATTGGATTTGCAAGTGTTTTTTTTTTTTTTGTTGTTTTTTTTTTTTTGAAATGGCCACTGGGAAATTTGAGGCAGGTTTGTTGAATTACCTGAGTGAAGGACCAACGGAACCATGAAGATGAACCATAGATTGCAGTGGGAAGTCCATCTAGGCCTATGGGATAGATGCCAAGGAGAGCTGCTGGCCCAGGATGGAATGTTGTCCTGGGCTGTGGGCAGCCCAGCTGGAGGAACAGAACTGAAACTGCAGGGACTTCATCAGTGGTTAGAGATGTTGGACTTGGAGCTACAGGATTTGATGTTTTCCCTCTTTGTTTTGATCTTTTATTGGCTCAATGCTTCCCTGCTATGCCCAATGCCATCTTTGGCAGTGTGAATGTTTATTCTGTGTCATTATGTTCTTTTAGTTTTACAGCTCAAAGTAGAGAATTTGGACTATAGAGATGTTTAAACAATGTTGGGACTGACAAAAAAAACCATGGGGACTTTTAAAGTTGGACTGAATGTATTGCATTTTACAGCATAGATGGTTATCAAGTTGGGGGGGTTGGGGCACAGGAGGAATGTGATGGTTTGATTCCGGTGTCCCCAGTAAACTCATGTATTCTGAATGCTATGTCGAGCTGATGACAATTTGGGAGATGAAGCCTTGATAGAGGAGGTGTGCTATTGGGAGCAGGTTTAGGTGTGTTAAAGCCAGTTCCTACTGGCTAGAGTTGGCTCACTCTCCTGCTGCTACTGTTAACTTGCCAGAGAAAGGAGGTTATGTCCAGCCTCTTCTCTACCATCCTTTCTCTGCAATCAAAGACCTTCCCTTCAAGTATGTAAGCCAAAATACTTTCCTCACATAAGCTGCTTTTGGTCAGGTGCTTTGCACCAGCAACAAAAGGTGACTGCAACAAATGTCATGGAATTCCTCTATTCCTCCTTCAGTGTGAAGTTCTTATCAATACTTTCAAGCTTTTGTTATAACCTCTTTCCTCATTCATATTGTTTGGTTCCTTCACTAGGGTCCTTTCTCTGTCTAACTGTGGCAATCTTAACATTCCCATGGTCATACATTTCTTCTATAGCTTGATTTATGTTATACTTGAACTTAACCATTATTATCACTTTTTATTTTTGATGAACTTCCATCTTTCAATTATACAATGTTTTAAATTGTACTATGGCTTAAACATGGGAGAATATGGAGGAATACAACTATAAGTTTTGCTATCAGTTCCTAAACTTGACAACAGATGCTCACAACAGACCCACCACCAAAGATAGACTTTGAAAGAAGTGGCATGCTTAGTAACCAGGAGCTTGACAACAGATGCTCACAACAGACCACTACCAAAGACAGACTTTGAAAGAAATAACATGCTTAGTAACCAGTCAGACTGTACATCTATTGTTCAATCAATGGTAAACTACAAAACTGGCCAACAAACTTTACTTTATGCATTAACACTAATGCATTTTACATTAGGTGCAGTAAGTAAAACATATATTGTGTTGTCAACCAAATTGTTTCAGTCAACCATATCATCAAAACTAAAGTTTATGCATTCAGAAACCATAAAAAGTAAGGAATAACAACTACCCTTAAGGTGATGTGGGGCAAGCAGGTAAAGACATAGGAGTTGATTGACAGTGCTGGTACCTTTCATTCATGTGGAAAACATAAAATAAATTCTATCTTTATGTTACACAAAATGGTCAATTACAGATAAAGTAACTATTGAAATCTTAAAAACAAGAGAAATGATATGCTTGTGTATATATGAATATACATACATATAGGTCAGTCTCTTAACTTAAATGCCCTAGATATACAGAAGAATTTATTAATTATGACCACCTAAAATAACATATTGTGGCAGCATGGACAGTGTGCAGACAGGCACAGCAGTGTGGAGTGAGTAGGCCAGACCCCTGTCTCCCAGCTCTTCCCAGCACCCCAGTCTGGGTTCTCTGCATGGACAGTGTGTGGATGGGTGCAGCAGTACAGAGTGAGGAGGTTGGATGCCTGTCTCCTGGTATCTCCCATATCCTCCCCAGTTCCCTGGTCCTGGTAGGACCCATTGTGCCTTGCTTGGGGAGGCCTGCTCCCTGAGTGAGCTGTGGAATGAGGCCTTTGGTTCTGGTATCCTGACTGGCCACTGGGAACCAACATTATTGATCACCTGAGCAAGAGGGTGCATAGACCAAAGGACAAAAACTTGCTTCCTCCTCAATGAAATAAAGAGTATCCCTAAAATGGGTATATAACAATGCAAAAACAAAAGTCAGAAAACTGAGGGACCTTCATCAAAGATGCCTAGTCCTACAGTGGAAGCCTCTAATGAAATCATAGAGAAATCAACAGAAATTCACTCCAAAAATGAAAACAAAGAATCAATGAGACCCTGATAAAAAAAAAAATACTGAACTCGAAGCAAACCATAAAAGATCCAACAACCATATCAATGAAATTGAAGAGAACCATCTCCTAGAGCATTCAGCTTTTGACAGTAGGCTTAACTTGGTGGAAGAAAATGTTAGAACCCTCCAAAGAGATATGAATAAACTGAAGGTGAGTCAAAATGGAAGACCTCAACAACTGTTTGATTAAGCTTAATGAAGACTTGATCACATGCAAGAATGAATTCTAGGAAGCATCAAGAAAATCAAAACTCAAATTGAAATCATACCTCAATAAAGAAATGGAGATGATACAAAATAACACAACAGAAAACAAAAATCAAATAGGAATTATAAAAACCTCTCTAGAACCACTCAAGAGTTACTCATGTAGAAGACAGAACCTCTGACCTGGATGGAGGAAGAAATTGATTGGGAGGCCAAAAACTTTGCTAAGTTCAAAAAATCAAGAGAACAGAATATGAGGGAACTGTGGGATACCACAAGTGTGGTAGTTTGAATAGATGGCACCCAATATATTCAGTTCTTTACTGTTTGTAGTTTGCATTCTGTAGCCACCTGGCTGTAGGCAATGTCACTGGGTGGATCTTTAGATGTGGTAGCGGGTTTAAGACTTCAATATAAAGATATGCAAAGTGTGACTAGCTGGAGTTCCTGAAGTGTGCTATGGCTTTTGGCTTTTTGGCTTGTACTTCTCTCTCTCCGCTTGGTCCTGTGAAGGCCGGCGAGCTTCCTCTGACATTATGGAACTTCCCCTGGGTCTGTAAGCTTCAATAAATATCCCTTCCTCCATAACTGAGCCTGGTCTGG
Source organism: Dipus sagitta (assembly GCA_036346955.1). Taxonomy (NCBI): domain Eukaryota; kingdom Metazoa; phylum Chordata; class Mammalia; order Rodentia; family Dipodidae; genus Dipus; species Dipus sagitta. Next base: position 122,528,320 of record CM070771.1, on the reverse strand, counting down.
AAGTTTATCTCAGTGAACCTGAAGCTATCTGCTATAGAACTTGGTACCGAGGAGTGGGCTGAGATGAACCTGACTATGTGGATGTTGATCTTTTGGAACCTTTGTTTTGGAGGAATAGGCATGGACTTGGTGCTTGCACCTGAAGATGTCTTCTGGAGTGGTAAGCCAAGTTTTATGGACTATTCTGATGAGAGTCTGAGAATGCTGAGTGTAGACAGCATTGAACTTCGAGGCTTGGCTTATGAGTTTCCTAAGGGGAAGGAAAGACTGCAGAGGACTTTGTTGGAACTGGGATACTGGCATAAGGGCTGGCTGCATCCTGCTGCCCAGGCCCAGAGAGTTTGATCAAGGTTAAATTTGTAATGGACTGATGTGCTTGGCTAAAGATATTGGGCTGAGAGATTTAAGATTTTAAGCTGGGAAACCTCAAGCAAGTTAAAATTACAGGCACTGAGACTGGTTTCAGGTTATTGAATCTGCTATTGTCAAACACATTAGCAATCTTAAAGGAAGATGGTCCAATTGCTTTACCATGGAAAGGATGCCTGAGGAAAGACTATCATAGAAATGCAAACACTTTTGGAAAGAGTTGACTGGAGAAGGAACCTGCTTTTCAAGGTTATGATTTATTTTGTCTGTGAATTAAGAATATGGCTGTGTTCTGCACACCTGGTATTGGTTTCAGAAGCATGAAAAATGAGAGGAGTGGTTGTGAATTGCACATGCTTCCAGGAGCTGCCACTGAGATGTGGCATGAGGTAGGGCCTGATGCCCTGATAGGCTGAAAGAGCCTTTGGAAAATGTGAGGAGTGGTCATGAATTGTACATGGTTCCAGGACCTTCTGCTGAGATGCGGCATGAGGCAGGGCATGATGCCCTGATAGGCTGACAGAGCCTTTGGAAGATGGACCATGGTTTGCATGAAGACCTGAAGATGTTTTGTATATACCAGGACTGTGCAAGGGCTACCATCAAGAGCATTGTTGGCCTGGGATGGAAGTGTTCCCTGGCTACTCTGCCCAGCTGGAGGGGCAGAATTGGAAAATCTGGAGACTGTCAGTCTTTGGTTGTATTGGATGTGTACTGCAGAAGTTTGATGTTTGTTTGATGGTGCTTGAGTTTGCATTGTTTTATTCTCTCCTTGCTATGCTTTATACCAGTTGAAAATGTTTACTCTGTGCTTTTATATGTTAGAAGTGTTTAACTTGTTTGATTTTACAGGTCTTTATATCTTAAATTGGTCAAGACTGTGGGGACCTTTGAAATTGAACTGAGTACAGTTTACAATGTGTAATAGTTATAAATCTATTGGGAGCCAGGGGCGGACTGTGGTAGTTTGAATAGATGGCACCCAATATATTCAGTTCTTTATTGTTTGTAGTTTTCATTCTGTAGCCACCTGGATGTAGGCAATGCCACTGGATGGATCTTTAGGTTTGGTGGTGGGTTTCAGATTTCAATCTAAAGATATGCAAAGTGTGCCTAGCTGGAGTTCCTGAAGTGTGCTTTGGCTTTTGGCTTTTTGGCTTGTACTTCTCTCTCTCCACTTGGTCCTGTGAAGGCAGACCAGCTTCTTCTGCCATTATGGAACTTCCCCTGGATCTGTTAGCTTCAATAAATATCCCTTCCTCCATAACTGTGCCTGGTTTGGAAGTTTATCTCAGTGAACCTGAAGCTGTCTGCTACACCAAGACAACCAAAAATCCAGATCATGGGTTTACCAAAAGAAGAGGGAATCCAGGCCAGAGGCATAAAAAACATATTCAATGAAATTATTGAAGAAAAATTTTTCAATCTATCAAAAGAGAGGCCCATCCAGATACAAGAAGCCCACAGAACACCAAACAGACAGGACCAAAGAAGAAACTCTCCAAGACACATGATAGTTAAACTCTCATCAATGAAAACAAAGAGAGAGTGTTAAAAGCAGCAAGAGAGAAACAGCTCACAACATACAAAGGCAATCCTATCAGAATTATGTCATATTTCTCAATGTAAACCCTGAAAGCCAGAAGGGTCTAGAATGGAACACTTTAAATTTTAAAAGCTATGGCTTTCAACCCAACCTACTCTATCCAGCAAAAGTATCCCTCATAGTAGATGGTGAAAGAAAAGCTTTCCATGAAGAAAGTCAATTCTATGATTATATAAACACAAAGCCAAATCTACAGAGAATACTTGAGGAAATACTCCACACAGGACAACCAACCAATCTCATGAACCAATAAAAAGATCACAATAACCGAAATAGACCAGGCTTAAAATAGTATAAAACACAAGAAAGCACCAAACCCCATAAAAAACCTCATTATGGCAGGGATTAATACAAACCTCACAGTAATAACCTTAAATATGAAAGGTCTTCACTCACCCATCAAAAGACACAGATTATCAGGATAGACCAAAAAACTAGACCCTTCTATCTGCTATCACCAAGAAACCCACCTCACCATTAACGATAGACACCTCCTCAGGGTGAAAGGTTGGATAATGATATTCCAAACAAATGGAAATAAAAAGCAAGCAGGTGTTGCTATATTAATACACCACACAAATAACCTTAACCATAAGAACCACATGATCATCTCAGTTGATGCAAAGAAGGCTTTTGAAAAAATACAACATCATTTCATGATCAAAACACTAGAAAGAATAGGCATGGAGGGTTTATATCTCAACACAATAAAGGCTATATATAAAGCTCCTAAAGTCCAAATAATACTTAATGGGGAAAAACCCAAGGAGTTTCCATTGAGATAGGAACCCAGACAGGGGTGCCCACTCTCACCACTGCTCTTCAACATAGTACTAGAAGTACTAGCCCAAGCAATAAGACAGGAGAAAAAAATAAAAGGGATTCAAATTGGAAAGGGTGGAGTCAAGTTAGCCCTATTTGCAGATGACATGATCCTAGACATAAGTGATCTGAAAGTCTCTTTCTCAAAACTTCTAAAGGTGATAAATTCCTTCAGGAAAGTGGCAGGATATAAAATCAATGCACAAAAAGCAATAGCTTTGTATTTGCAAAGGACAAATATACAGAGAAGGAAATCAGTGAGGCTGTTCTATTTTCAATTGCAACAAAAAACTACATACCTTGGAATAATACTAACCAAGGATATGAAGGTCCTATATAATGAAAACACTCAAGAAAGAAATTGAGGAGGACTTGAGAATTTGGAAAGACCTCCCATGCTCTTGGATACATAGAATTAATATTGTGAAAATGGCAATTCTACCAAAATAAATATACAGATTTAATGCAATACCAATAAAAATACAAGTATCATTCTTCACAGAGACTGGGAAAATGATCTCGAAATTCATATGGAATGGCAGAAGGCCAAATATCCTCAGCATAAAAAACACCTGTGGCAGTATCATCATACCCAACCCAAGGCTATACGTACAAAGCCATAGTGACAAAAACAGCATGGTACTGGAATAAAAACAGAAACATAGATCAATAGAACCAAATTGAAGACCCAGATCTTAGGTCAAGTAACTACATCTACTTGATCTTTGATAATGTTGCCAATAATGTAGACTGGAGAAAAGAAAAGAAACAACAGCATCCTCAACAAATCATGTTGCACAATTTTGACGACCATATGTATAAAAGTGAAATTAGAACCACTCATTGTGCCATACACTAAAATCAAGTCCAAATGGGTTAAAGAAGTCAACATAAGACCTGAAACGCTTCAATTACTGGGAAAAAAAAATAGGAGTCACACTCCATGATATAGGACTGGGAAAAGACTTCCTGAACAAAACCCCAGTAGCCCAGGAAATTAAACAAGCACTCAACTAATGGGATCTCATGGAGCTAAAAAGCTTTTGCACAGACAAACATACCATAAGCAGAGCCAATAGAGTACCCATATAATGGGAGAAAATCTCCACCAGCTATACCACTGACAGAAGCCTAATATTTAGAATCTACAAAGAACTCAAAAAACTAAACAATAAAAAAAAAAATCAAACAACCCGCTCCAAAAGTGAGGCAGAGAACTGAATAAAGATTTCTCAGAGGAAGAATTACAAGTGGCTAACACACACTTAAGAAAATATTCAAAATCCCTAACCATTTTGGAAATGTAAATTAAAATAACTATGAGATTCCACCTTATCCCAGTAGAGATAGCACACACTAAAAAATCAAGTGAAAACCAATATTGGTGAGGATGTGGAGAAATAGGAACACTCATTCACTGTTGGTGGGAATGTAAGATGGTTCAATGACTATGGAAATCAATATGGAGACTCTTGAAAAGGATGAATATAGAGTTGCTAACAGACCTGGTTATTCCCTTACTGTGCATTTACCCTAAAAGCTCTACACCTCAGATCAGAGATATTTGCTCCACCATGTTTATAGCTGTTCAATTCATAACAGCTAAGAACTGGAATCAACCCTGGTGCCCATCATTTCATGAATGGATAACCAAGATGTGGTATATGTACACAATGGAATTCTATTCAGCAGTGAGAAAAAATGACACAATGAAGTTTGTAGAGAAATTGTTGAACTTGGAACCGATCATTCTAAGTGAACTCATAGTCACAGGAAGACAATTGTCACATGGTCTCACTCATATGCAGTTCCTAGCCTGGATCAGCCTGAGTTGCTGACATACCTGAATGGCATCTCAAGGCTTGGACAATAAGGAGGGTAGAGGTTGGGGGAAGAAGAAGGGCATGGGAGGGGACACAAAACTGCATCCAAATGGAACTGGTATCATAGACTCCTATATCCTAAATGTTAGACTAAAAGCTGGAACCCTCAAGAGGACCTCAGGGGGAGCATCTGAATCAAAAGGTCCTGGAGAGGTTGAGATGAAGCCTAACCTTAAATGTGTCCTGTTTATCTTTCTTCTCTGACTTTGTCTTTTTTCTTTTCCCTTTTAGATCTGGCCTGTACCAAAATGTGGTTTACATCTACAATGAGCTGTTGATCAGAGAGACCTACTAGATCCCAGAAACAAATAGTCTTCTGCCAGAGAACTTGATTACCCATTAGTGGTTAATGGTAACACCATACTGCTGAAGACACCATACACTGTTGGCATGGACTATGGAGAGACCTAGTTGGAATCCAGAAGAGAGCCAGTCCCCAGACAATTAGCCCATCTAGTGCTGGAAGGCGCTACATGAGCTGCCAGGGAAAAGTGGCTAACATCTGTCCAAGAAACTCAAAGTCTTAGCTACTTAGAAGTAAACAACCTGTTTTAATTTGCATTTCCCTGATGATTAGGGATGATGACCTGTAATTTCCAGTACTAGCATGTGGCTATCATCCACAGTGAGCTTTTGATCAGAGAGACCTACAAGGTTTCCTAAAAGAAAGACAGATTTCTGTCAGAGTACTTGATGACCCACCAAAGGTTAGTGGTAAGACCCTACTGCTGAAGACACCATATGCAGTTAACACTTAAAATGGAATGACATGGTTGGAAGCTAGAAGACAGTCAGTCCCCAGACAGTCAGCGTGTCTAGTGCCAGAAGGTGCTGCATGGGCAACTGGGGGAAAATGACCAATATCTGTGCAAGCAACTCATGGTCTAACCTACTTAGCAGCAAATAACCTGTCGTGATGCTCACACAAGTGCAATAGTGACGCACAGCCATGGTGGGAAACTAACTGCTCTTGATTTGGCTAACTGATCCCCTCAGTGGAATGGGACCCATAGCTGGAGCTGGGAAACAAGTCAGAACCATATCCAAACATGAGCCTGCTCTCCATGATCAAGCTACCACCAATTGTGGGCTACAAGAGGGCCTACACCTATTAAATTCTCTATAAAAAAATAAGGGTTATCCCATTTGTCTGGTGCTAACTTTACTCTCTGTTGGAGAATCTGCTTCTTTTTTTCAGATAGATGCAGATCCTAAGGAGAGAACCACCCCATCATACTTCAAAAGGGCCCCAGTTGAAACTAAGAATAATTGGCAAAACAAGCAAGGGTGCTGTTTTCTTTGTGAACCAGGTATGAGCACAAGGGTGAAGGAGATCCACACAGAAAACAATCAACTCCTACCAAACCAGATACCAAGTGACCCAGAGGCCCCCAACACCTCATCACTGAATCAGACCAAAAATGAACCCAACATGGCTCAGGGAAATTTTGCGGAAGAGGGGGCAGAAAGAATGTCAGAGCCACACGTTGGGTCATGATACGCAGAGACATTTCTCCTACCCATAACTGTGGGCTAACTCCACAATGCATAACCCATAAACCTCAACAAGGAGGGGTCAGGGGGAGGGGTTAGGACATGGATGAGCCTAACAATGGCACCAACTAGACTGTAGTCACTGAGTACAAAACTAATTAATAAAATATAAATAAATTTTAAAAATAAGAAGAAGTAAACAACCTGATGTGATGCTCACACAAGTGCAATAGTGGCACACAGCCATGATTGGTAATCAGCTGCTCTTGGATTGGCTAACAGACCTCTTCAGTGGAAAGGAAACTGCAATTGGACTTGGGAAACAAGTCAGAACCATATCCAGACAATGATTCTGCTTACCATTGTCAAGACATAATGGACTGTGTTTTATATCCACTAAATACAGGTGAAAATCTAATCTTGGGCTATAAGAGGGTCTGCACCCTTTAAATTCTCTATAAATTAATAATGGTTATCCCATTGAACTGGTACTAACTTCACTCTCCATGGGAGAATCTGCTTCTCTTTTTCAGACAGGATCTATACCTGAGGAAATAAACAACCTAGCACACTCTACCCTGGCCCCAGCTGAAACCACAGTGGAATTGGTGAAGTAAGAGAGTGCTGCTTTCTAAGTGAATCTGATATAAGCACAAGGGTAAAGGAGATAGACACTGAGATCACTTAACACCTACCAAACCAGAGATCTGGTGGCTCCTAAGTGCCCATCACCGAAATAGACTTAAAATGCACCCAATGTGGCTAAGGGAATTTTGTAGAAGAGGAGGCAGAAAGATTGTTAGTGCCACAATTTAGGACATTTTGCAAAGAGACATTGCCTCTCCCTCTTAACTGACTACTGCCCCATAACACATGTCCCATAATCCCCATGGGATTGACCTGCATACCCAATGAGGAGGGCCTTTTCAGAAAAGGGGCAGGGAGAGGGAAAGGATTATACCAACATGTGTTGTTTAAATACTTAACATGTCCATATCTAATAAAAATTAAATTTAAAAAAGCACATGAATAAAATAACATATTGTTTGTTAAGATGCATCAAAATCAAGCATTTCAACCCTGGCATTCCACATAGATGTGAGCTGTTGTGGTAAAATGGCTCTCTTCTTTTTTGCATCTTGGTATCACCAGGTATCCTATAGCTGTGTATTTACCAGCAAAGTAAATATTCAGTAATGAAATGTGGCCAGAAGTTGTGTGTGTAGTAGCCATTACATTTGATTAAAAGACCATATTTCCAGGTATTTTCTTGTTTTTTTTTTGTTTTTTTTTTTTTGTATGCTGTGACCAGCTCTGACCACACAGAGGTACATGACATTAAGGTGATGGGACAATAACAAGATAAAAGGGCCCTGAGTCCTTGATGGCTGGCTAAGCAGAGTCACAACCATTGAGCACCTTGGAGCTATCATCTAAGAAATACGCTTCTCTTTTAAAACCCATTTTATTACTTCTGTTAGAGCACCTTTATCTTTGCCTTAAGCAGCACAGACAAGAGAACATATTTTTATTGAAAAGGAAATTCTATAGAAAATAGCAAGATGAAAGAACAATCACACTTCTTAGAAATCAGCAGAACGAAAATTAAAAAAGACATAATGGACTGTGTTTTGTATCCACTAAATACAGTTGAAAATTAAGTATATGGAGTGTTGATGGTAATAGTACAGAATAGAAATTCTGATGTAGTGCAGGGAAGAGCAAAAAAAAGAAACTTATGAATATGGCCATGAACAGATCATCTGGCCTAGCAACTGACTTCTATGGTTTTCCTGTCAAGCCTATTGGCACTGGGGACCTGATAGTTTTCTTGGACTGGGATATACATACACACACACACACACACACACACACAGAGAGAGAGAGAGAGAGAGAGAGAGAGAGAGCATTTCTAGATATTCTGAAACTTTAGAGTAGGCTGAAATTGGGGGGCTTTGCTAACCCAAAGACAAACTTTATGCCACAGCAGACTAAATCCTTGACCTATGAGTCAAAATAAAACCTTATTTCATTAAAGCTTGCTTCTTTCAGATATTTGGTATAGCAAGAAGAAAATTAACCACATAGTGACATCTGTCTATAGTGACATGTTTCTCATGATATCATTCAATCGTGATTTTTCTGCAGTGGCATATTTTTATAGTGACAATCTTTCATAATGGCACCCTGTGCAAGGACTCACTTCTATAGTGAGATACCTCTATAGTGATGATCCTCTAGAGTGGCATAGCTCTTTACTCACACCCTTTGTATTGACATCTCTATAATAGCATCCCTCTTCAGTAACACCCTTCCATGAATACATCCCTGTATAAGAACACTCTATTCAGTGCCACACCTCCATAGTGAAATATCTCAACAGTGATCTTTTTAGTGACACCCTCTGCACTGAAATACTTTTATCATGACACTCCTCAGTATTGACATCTCTTTATAGTGACATACCTGTAGAGTGACACTATAGTAACCTAACTCTATAGTGGCGCACGTATAGCATGAAATCCTCTACAGCGGTTTTCCTCTCTAGTGATACCTCTCTATAATATCATGCCCCATAAGTGATACCCTACATATTGACACTCCTTTTATATTGGCACATTCTATTGTGACATTTTTCTATAGCAATATTATCTCTAATTATATCATTCTATGTGATAACATCCTCTGTAGTGACACTCCATTCTAGAGGTGCCCCTCTATAGTGATATCACTCACTCTTTTTTCAGTTGACTCTGGGAAACTTAATCACTTTATCCCTCAACTTTAGTTGTCGCATGCATCTACAAATGAGGGTAAGAATAGTAATCATTTCATAATCAGGAATAAATACATTTTTGCAAGGAAACACTTCAGTATGTGCCCTAAACATGCCAAAACCTCAACAAATATTAGCTACCATTATTTACACACTAATGTTACCAAAAAAGATGGAAGTTTTAACACAGAAAATAGAAGGCTTTAGTCACTCACATATTCTGGCTCCTGTCACATTCTATGCTTACCTGTTTGTCCCAAATCCATTGTGAGTTGTCTATAATCATATGTGTTTGATTTGAGACAACTTGCTACATAGCTTTTGTATGTTTAAGTTCTGTTGTCAACTTGATCTTATCCACAGATATTCCTCTTGGGCAGGTCTTTGTGGTTGCTTCCAGGTAGGATTGAAGGAACAGGTCCTTCCTGTAGAGTGAGCCCTTCCCCCAGAGTGGGATATCCTCTTGTTGGTTGGCTTTATGTAAGGAAGCTCTGGTAGAAAAGAGCCCCTTCCTCCTGCCTGGCTGCTCATGCTGCTTGCGGATGAATGCCTTCACTTGTATATTCACCTATCTTGTCTGGCTATCCTTAGTTGGCATTGGAACCAAGTTTCCTCAGCCTTCCAATGTAGATTGTAGATTAGGCATTCTTCAGAAAGCCATCAGGTTTTCAGTGCTGGATTGGGACTGCTGAGGCATCCAGCCACTTGGACCAGGCAGCCACCAGGTTCCTTGATTCTCAGGATTCTCAGGCCTATAGACTGCTACTGTTGGACTGCTGCAAGCTAGCCCAATATATTCTCTCTTAAATGCAATTCATTCTATTGGTTCTGTTCCCTAGAATGCCCCGCTACAGCTTTCATCTACCAAACTGGACAAGAAACAAAATCTGGGCTATTGGGTTTAATCTTCCAACCTAATGGACCTGGAGGCATTCCTGTCAACACAGACTATTTTGTCTGTGGCAGAGGAGAAGTCAAGACCAGGCTTCCCACCCCGAAAACTCACAGCTGTACTTCCGGCTCATGGCCAGCCAGTAGCCATGATGAAAGCCCTACTGAAAGCTATGCTGGGCCTCCCAGGCATGCTGAGCACGAGGGCTGAAGGATGGAAACAGATGCCTAAAGCCATGCAATAGTTTGAAAATTTTCAGGTTTCACATTTTGAGCTTCATTTTGAAAACCTACAGCATCCTACTGGCTAAACTAGGTTCCCATATACATCTTGGGTTTGGAAGCTTCTGTCTTGCCAAACTCCCAAACCGACTTTTGCAGGGCCCCTTACCTCACCTTGTCTGTTTAGGCCTCATCTGTGTTGTCTTCCTTTTTCCCCTCCCAGCCTGTGTTGGACTCCTCCTTTGCTGCTCTGCTTTTTCCTTTTTTCTTCCTTTTTATAGCTGTCTCCTTTCCAAGTGACTACGCTATATTATATCTTACACTTAACTTTCTTCTTCCCTAGAGCTTGTCTTTTACTGGAATATATTCCAGAACTTCAACTTTGACTGGCTTCTTCCTTCCTTCCCTTAGACAATTGTTCATAGGTATGGAGAGCCCTGGCTTAGATAGGGAGCATGTCTCTCTCCTGATAGGCCATCATGTCATTGTTATCAGGCTGTGACTGTTATCATCATCCTCTTGCTCCACTTCCCTCATCCCTGCTCTTCCTCCCCTTGATTAATGTTTGCTTAGCTGCACAATAGCTTCTTACTTTCATGAGATCCCACTGGTTGGATGTTCGTTTTACCCACTGGGCTACCAGGGTCTTATTCAGTCTTTCCTTACACTTATATCTTGCAGTGTTCTTCCTACTTCACTGCAGTCATTTCACAATTTCAGGTCTTTTTGTAACTTTAAAATATATATATGTGTGTATATATATATATATATATATATATATGTGTGTATATATGTATATATGAGAGAGAATAAGAATAACCACACCAAGTCCTCTAGCCAGTGCAAACAAACTACAGATGTATGTGGCACCATGTGTATCTGGCTTCTGTGGGTTCTAGGGAACTGATTCTGGGTCCTTAAGCTTCACAAGCAAGTACCTTAACTGCTAAGCCATCTCTCCAGCCATTTCTTCTAACTTTTTATTGACAACCTCCCTACAGAGAGACAATATATCATGATCAGACTCCCCTCTCACTACTTGCTCTTTAACCCTACCAGAATCCCCCCTCCATTGAATCCCTTCTTTCCAACAAGTCTCTTATTTTAATGTCATTTTTTCCCTCCTATCATGACAGATTTTGTATAGGTAGCATCAACAAGTGTGAGGTCATAAACACCACAGCCACTTTGTGTCTGGAAGACAGAACTGAAAGTACTCCTCCCCTTATTGTGGTTCTTACATTCCTTCCTTCCTCTCTTCTACAATTGTCCCTGAGCCTTGTAAGATGTGGTAGAGATGTCTCACTAGATGATGAAGACACCACTGTCACTTCTTCTCAGCACTTTGATAAGTTTCAGCCTCTTCAGTGTTTACCACCATCTGAAAGAGTAGCTTCTCTATCCAAAAGTGAGAGTAGCAATAATATATGGGTATAAACATGTATTTAGAGGACAATAAAATGTGCATAACATATCCATTTAGCTAGATAACAGTGGTAGTTTCCCCCGCCAAGAGTTTATGACCTCCCTAGACATAGACTTTTGTTTAGATTTTCAATATCAGGAAGGAATTCTCTCCCATGGATCAGGCATCAAGTCCTATCAGCAGCCGTTGGTTTCCCTTACAACTAACATTCTACCGTTGCACCTCTTTTTCCACATGGCCTGGATATCTATCCATAAAGCTTACAGGGTCCATTGTTTGTTAAGACCATTGATGACTTTTCTCTCTTAACAGGCTGCAAAGCTTTCCAGAATTCTGGTGTTAGTTAACAGGGAAAAGGCTTCCAGCTCAGCCCAGCTTCATTTCTTAGGGATCTGCAGACCAAGTCAGTGGCATCTTTAGCAAGAGGGCATAGCCATCAAGTTCTGATGGGCAATGAAGAAACTTGGCAATAGCGTGAAGTGTTCTGCAAACATCAGAGATTACCAACAACTTGCTGAAAAGTATCTTACCCCTGGCAGTGAAATTTTCTTGTAGCATTCTATGGCTTTGGGGCACAGCACTATCCACCCCCACAGAGTATCTCTGCCCAAACTCTTTCTCTTTCTAACATGTGTATTATTTAGCTACCCAAAGAATTGGATTTCCACATGGCTTATTCATAAAACCTTTAATGATTTTATTTCTATTTAGTTACTTTAGAGAGAGATATAGAAATAGAAGATATGAGTGTGCCAGACCCTCTTGTCACTGCAAACCAAATGGAGATATATGTACCATTTTTTACATCTGGTATAGGTACTGAGAAATTGATACTGGGCCATCAGGCTTTGCGAGCAAGCACCTTTAACCACTAAGTGATATCTCCAAACCCACACTTTTAATTTTTATTAAACCTCTTCCTATCCCTCTTCTCCTCCATCTTCTCCCTGACACCATGTAGGCCATCTCATCCTCTTCTACTTATGTATACTATACCTTTCTCTTAAGTCCTCCACCCTCCTCCCTCCCTCATAGCCCCTTTCTAGCTTCCTGACCTCTACTACTGACTTTTATGCCAACTTGCATACAAATATAAACATTTGAAGCTAGGATCCACATATGAGAGAGAACATGTGGTATTTGGCTTTCTGAGTATGGGTTACCTCACTTGATATAGTTTTTTTCATATTCATCCACTTCCCTGCAAATTTCCTAATTTCATTTTTCTCTACGCTGAATAAAACTTCATTGTGGGCTGGAGAGATGGCTTAGCGGTTAAGCGCTTGCCTGTGAAGCCTAAGGACCCCGGTTCGAGGCTCAATTCCCCAGGACCCACGTTAGCCAGATGCACAAGGGGGGCGCACGCATCTGGAGTTCGTTTACAGAGGCTGGAAGCTCTGGCGCGCCCATTCTCTCTCTCTCTCTCTCTCTCTCTCTCTCTCTCTCTGCCTCCTTCTCTCTGTCGCTCTCAAATAAATAAATAAACAAAAAAAATAAAAAAAATAAAAATAAAAAACTTCATTGTATAAATGTAGCACCTTTTCAATATATATTGATCAGTTGATGGGCATCTGGGCTATTTACATTTCCTAGCTATTATGAATAAAGCAGCAATAAATATAGATGACCAAGTATCTCCATAGTAATGTGTAGAGTTTTTAGGGTATATGCCAAGAAATGGTTATAACTGGGTCATAAGAAAATCTATTTTTAGCTGTCCAGGAACCTTCACACTGATTTCCACAATGTCTTGTACCAGGTTACTTTCCCATCAACAATGATGTAAGGTTCCCATTTTCCTACATCCTCACCAATATTTATTATTTGATTTCTTGATGATAGCCATTCTGACAGGACTGGGATGGAATATCAAAGTAGTTTCAATTTGCATTTACTTTTGGCTAAGGATGTAGGATATGTATTTAGATGCTTATTGTCCATTTATATTTCTTCTTTTGAGAATTCTATTCAGTTTGATAGCCTATTTTTTGACTAGGTACATTTAGGTCTTATTTTAGGCCTATGATCCATTTGGAGTTAATTTTTTATACAGAGAAAAGAGTTTAGACTCATTCTTCCACATGTACTTATCCAGTTTCTCCAGCATCATTTGTAGAAAATGTTGTCTTTTCTCCAGTGCTTTTGCCTCTTTTTCAAAGATAAGATGGCTGTAGTTACTTGAACTTATATGTGGATCTGATATTATTTTATTCTATTCTATTCTGTTCTGTTCTATTCTGTTCTGTTCTGTTGTTATTCTGTTCTGTTCTGTTCTAGTCTATGTATTCTATTCTTCTATTTTTATAGAAGGGTTTTACCGTAGATGGTGTCATTGTAGAGACATGTCTGTGTGGAGGGTGCCACTATACAAGGATAACACTAGAAACACATGTCATCATAGAATAGGGTATCACTATGAAAAGATGTAAAGGGATACCAATAGAGAGTGATGTCACTATAGAGGTATGTGACTATAGAAGCAATCTTTATACTGGGTGTCACTATATAGGTTGTTACTATAGACAATGTCCCAATAAAGGGACTTAACTCAAGGATGTTACTATAGAGGGTTTCACAATACAGGAGAGTCTACATAGAGGAATGTCACTATAAAGGGACGTTACGATAGAGAGGAAGTAACTATTGTGGATATTACTATGCAGGAATATCACTATAGAGAGAGGGGGTAAATATAGAGAGATATCACTTTAGAGGATATTGTCATAGAGAGATATTGCAATAGAGGGATGTCCCTTCCTAGGGATGTCACTTCAGAGCTGTCACTATAGAAGGATGTTGCTATAGAAGGATGTTTCTGCACAACATTTTAAAGAGAACTGTTACTATAGATGGTATAAATACAGAGGAAGTCATTATAAAGGAATGCCAGAGTGATAAATGTCACTGCTGAGGGATGTTGCTACAGAAACATGTCATTGTGAAGGGATGCTACTGAAGAAGGATATTGCTGCAGACATCCCTAGATAGACCTTCTTTTATACTGACACCACACTTAATTGATATCGCTCTACAGTGACCAGCCTCTATAGTGATGCTCTATGTAGGGACACACCTCTAATAAAATCCTTCTACAGTCAAAATCCTCTATAATGAGTTTATTCTTCAATGACATCCATTGATATCCCTCTGCCATGGCACCCTTTGTAGTGATATTTCTTTTTCGAGACACCCATCTGTAGTGAGATCTCTTGAAGTGACATTCCTCTAAACTGACATCATATATATTGACATCACTCTAGTATGACATTCCTCTATAGTGATATGCCTTCTTGGTGACACCTCTGTAGTGTCAGCCTATGAAAGGCTAACAGACACTACTCTACAGATACTCTCCTTGATAATGACACTCTTCTATAATGACAGCCCCCGATGGTCACATCTGTATATATTGACACTTGCTAAAGTGACACCCTCTGCAATAACACTCCTCTAAAATGACATCTCTTTATTTTTATATCCTTGTATAGTGACACCCCTCTATTTTGATGGCCTTTTAGAATGACATTCCTATTTTTACACTCCTCTATAATGACATCCATTGGTGGCTACAGCAGTATGTAATGATGCTCTTTATAGGTAAACCCCTCTAGAATGATATTACTCTCTAGTGGCACATGTCTGTAGTCATATCTCTCTAGGGTTGATGCTCTATAATGTTTTCCCTCTATAGTGTCATGTTTCTATAGTAGCATCCCTCTATTGTGACATTCCTCTGCAATGATACCCACTCTTTTGACATTAATCTATAATAATGTCATCTGCTGTGACACTCCCTGTAGTGGCATCTTTCCATAATGACATCCCCTTTTAGTGACACCCCTCTATAATAAAATTCCTCCATAGTAGCACCCCTTTTTATTGACTCCCTCTGCAATCATACATCATTATAGTTACATCCATCTTGGTGACATCCCTCAATAGAACATCTGTATATAGTGATGTCTACTGTAGTGACACCATTCTATAGTGACAACCCTGCCCTGACATACTTCTATAATGGCATATCTCTAAGGTACACTCTGTTATTACAACCCCTCTATAATGACAAATGTATATTGTAACATCCCTCTATAATGACAACTCTGCATAATGATGACCCTTTGTAGTGACATCCCTCTATATTTACACCCCTCTATGACATCCATCTATAATGACATTGTCTATAGTGACATCCTCTATGGTGACATTCCTCTATATTGATATTCCTCCTAAGCAAAACATTCCTATAATTTCACACCTTGAAAGTAATACTCATTTACAGCTACAACACTCCATAGTTGCATCTCTATGTGTTGACATTCCTCTATAGTGGAATTCGTCTGTAGTGACAGCCCTATATAATGATATTCCCTAGACTGACATCTTCTATTGTGACAATACTATTCATGAGGCTATACTCAAAGCACTATACAGTGGCATCCCCCATTTACAACCTTGGTAATATCACTTTTTTATATTGTTATCTATCTATAGCGATATTCATCTAAGGGACATCTCTCTAAAGGGACACTCTTTGAAATGAAACATTCTATAAAACTGCCCTATTATAGTGCTATCTGTATATATTGACATGCCTGTATGTGAAATCCCTCCTTGGTGACATTCCTCCTTAGTAAAACCCCTCAATAGTGACACTTATATATACTGATATCCTTTTGCAAGGTCACTTCTTTATAGTGGCTTACCTCTATGTTGACATTCATCTTTAGTGATATCCCCTTATAGTGGCATCTCACTGCAATTATATTCTCTGTAGTGATAATAATATGCAACAACACCTGTGAAGAGTGACATTTCTCTCTCAGGGCATCCCTCTATAGTGACTGTCCCAGAGCACTGACACCCTTGTATAGTGATATCTCCATAGAGTGACAGCCCTGTAGTGATTTCCTTATAGATGTTGATAGCTCTCTATAGATACATTTGTCTATATTGACACCCATCTATATGATAATCCCTCCATAGTGTCACCTTTTATACTGATATTCCTCTAGGATTACATCAATCCATTATGGAATCCATCAATAACAACACTGTCTATAGAGACACGCCTTTATATTGACAACCTTCTTTAATAACACCCCAGTATAGTGACAATTTCTATAGAAAAATTTTCTAATGTGGCATATCTTCATGGCAAAACCACTGTTATGACATCTGTCTGCAGTGATATCCTTCTATAATGAATTCCCTCTCTACTGACACCCACTTTTGTGTCATTCCCCTATGGTGACATACCTCCTTAATGACATGTGTTTATATTTTCATTCCTCAAATTTGACAATCTTCTACAATTAAACTCTAAAGTAGCATCATCTTATAGTAACATTTCTTTATGGTGACATCTCTCCATAGTGCCATCCATGTGTAGTGACATCACACTATAGTGATAGCCTCTGTAATGATTTATATTGATTGTCAATTTGACAGGACTAGAATCACCTGTGAAGAATTATCTAGATTGCATTAGCCTTTATACATGTCTTGTCTTGATTAGGTTAATTCAGATGGAAGGCCTCAGGACTGTATCAAAGGAGAGCTGGTTGAGCCCAAACAGTCATTTCTCTTTACTTCTCACTGTTCTGAATGACACCAGCTGCCTCAAGATCCTGCTACCACATCTTCTCTTCCATGGTGGACATAGCCAGGAAATGTAATTTGAAATAAACTCTTCCTCCCTTATACTGATTTTTGTAGGTATTTTGCCCCAGCAACCAGAAGTTGACTAATACACCCTCCATTGTGACATTCTTCTATACTGATGTCATAGTAAGTTCCACATGGCTGGGATGAACATCCAAACCAGAAACAGTTTACAGGAGGAAGGGATTTATTTTAGGCTTACAGCTCTAGGAAAAGTTCCCTCAATGACAGAAGTTGCTTGCTTCTATAAATCTAAGCAGAGAGAAACAACTGCAGCAAGCAAAACACCAACATGAGCACACACAACCTGCCAGAACACAGACTGCTCTCTTACACCTTTGTGCTTGAATTCAGACCTGCCCCCAGTGACACCCCCTCCAGCCTGGCAGCTGGAGATGCAAATTACAAGTTTAATCTTAACACCGGAGCCAATGGGGGACATACATTCAAACTACCTCCTGTGAAGTAACTCTATACTGGCAACAATCTATAGTGATATATATCCCTATACTGAAGCATTCTGAAGTGACACCACTCTATAATTATATTCCTCTGTTGTGGCATTTTTCCAGTGACCTCTTCCTCTAGTGTCATCCCTCTGTAGTGAGTCCCCTCAATAGCCATGTTTTTCTGTAGTGATCTCTCTATAGCGACATTCCTGCGGGGGGGGGGTGTCCTCCATAATGATGCACTCTACAGTGAAAATACTCTAAGGTACCATGCTTGTTGGCATCCCTCTAGAGTGATGTTTCTTTTTAGTGGCTCCACTTTATACAGCTATCTCTCTATTTTGACATTCCTTTACAATGATATCACTCCATAACGACAGCACTCTTTGGAGACATCCCTCTGTGTTAACATTCCTCTAGTGTTGCATCCTTTGCTGTCACGCCCCTCTACTATGACACCACTGTAAGTAACATCAGTAGTGACAACTCTGTATGGGGAAATCAACCAACCAGTCATAACACCCCTCTGTAGTGACACCCCACTATAGCAACAGTCCTCCATTATAAGAATCCCTCTGAAGTGATAACCTTGCAAACATCATAACATCACTATGTGTTGACATCGTTCTTTAATAACACATCTATAGTGATATCTCTGCAGTGATATCTACCTCAATAGTGACATTTTCTAGCATGACACTCCTCTATAAATCCTCTATAGTGACAATAGTGGGATTTCATATATATATACCATTATAATGACACCTTGTATAGTGATATACCAACTAAGTGATATATCTCTATAGTAGCTTCCTCAAATCTGACACTCCTCTAGATTGAAACTCTGTAGTGACACACATCTATAATGGCATTCCTTTGTTATATTTTTCAATAGTGATATCCTTGTACAGTGCCAAAATTCTGTATAGATATTATTTTATGATGAAATCACTATAAAGTGACACCTTTTAACATTAGCAACCCTTTACAATGACATCACTCTCTAGTGACACCTACCATAGCGACAGCCCTCTGCAGTGACATCCTTCAGCAGAGCCATTCTTCCTTAAAGACTCCTCTATACTGTCATCTTTGGAGTAACACTACTCTATAGTGAAACCCGTATAGTTCTACTCCTCAATAGTGACATCCCTTATACTGTTATCCCTTGCTAAGACACCCTCTATTGTGACATTTCTCTACAGAAATGCCACACAGCTCTACAGTGACATCAACCTGTTGGGATACCCTCTGCAGTGATATTCTTATACTCACATCTCTCGATAGTAAAAAATGTCTGTAGTTAAATCCCTCTTCTGTGATATCCCTCTAAAGTGACACTTCTTTTTAAGTGAAACCCCTCTCTATACAGTACAATCATCTGTATCAACATACCTCATTAGTGACATCCGTCTATAGTGACTTCCCCTATCTTAACAATTCTCTTTAACAGTACTTGTCTGTAGTAATATCCTTATATTCACACCACTCTACAGTGAAACCCCTCCACAGTCACACCCCTGTTTTGTGATACCAATTCATAGTGTCATCGCTTTGCACTGATACCCCAGTATAAGGACATCCCCCATATGAAAATCAGCTATTATAACATTACTAATAGTGACACTGCTCTCATTCATTGGTGCTATCTTCCTATAATGACATTTTTCAGTGGTGCCTTTTGATAGTGTCATACCTACCTACATAGTGCCAAAATTCTAAAGCAATATCATTTCACAGTGACATATCTCTGTAGTGACATTTGTCCATAGTCACACCTCTACATGTTGACATGCCATAAAATGACATCCCTCTATAGTGAGATCTTCAATAGTGATATTTCTCCACAATAACATCACCCTTTTTTAATATTTCCCTAGTAAATCCTCTCATGCATCCATGTACAATGACACCTCATATAGTAACATCTCTCCAGAATGGCACCTCTGTATATAATAGCACTCTCTAGTGACATTTCTCTATAGGGACATCACTCTTGTGACAGCACTCTATTATAAACTGGTAGGGTGAAATACCTTCTATAGTAACAATCTTATATAGTGACACCACTCTAAGGTGACTTTTGCCTATAGAAGTACCCTCTGCAGTGGCACCCCTCATTAGTGATTTCTCCATAGTGACAATAATCTATAGTTGCATTCTTCTTTATTGACCATACTCTTTAGTGACCTGACTCTGCTGTGACAGTGACGAAATGCATAGTAACAATACTATTTAGGGACATTCCTGAGGCATGGTATTCCTCTATAACAACACTTTTGATAAGGGTATTCCTCTGTAGTGACACACCTCTACAGTGTTACCATTATATAAACTTCAATACAGTGACATCAGTCTATAGTTACACCCCTGTATGTTCACTTCCTTATGTGCAACCCCTCTACAGTGAGATCCCTCTGATATGACAGCATTATACAGTAACATCTATTTATAGTAACATTTCTCTACAGTGGTATCCCCCTGGCACTGACACCCCTATATAGTGACATCCCAGTATACTGTTTTCTGAAGTGACTCCTCTAGTGACATCCCTTTATACTGACACCACTTTATGGAGACATCTCTCTATAGTGGCATCCTTTTTAAAATGATACCAACATGGACTTATCCTTCTATACTTATATTCCTCTACTGTGACACCTTCTACCATGACATTCCTCTACAGTTAAACCCCCCTCTAATACCCTACTCATGACACCTCTTGATGATGACATTCCTCTAGTGATAACCTTGTATTGTGACATCTGTCTGTAGTGACCTCTTCTTATAGTGACTCTATAATGTAGTCACTATATGATATAATGTAGTGACAGCCTCTGCAGTGACACTCCCTTTATAGTGATACATGTCTATAGTAGCATGCCTCTGTAGGTGATAGCCTTCTTAGTGTCTGTTTCCTTTATGTTATCATTTCTCAAATGTGACACTTCTCTATAGTGACATGCTATAGTAACACTCCTCTATAGTAATATACCACTATGGTTACATTCCTACATGGTGATATCACCCCCCTTGTGACATCACTGTATACTTATCTATCTCAACAGTGACACCCTCTGCACTGACACACCTCTAAAGTGACATACATCTATTGTGGCATACCATTCTACTGACATTCCTCAATAATGGCATCCCTCTATACTGACACCTTTTCTAGTGATACCCTATAGAGGGACATCCTTCTATATTGGCATCAAATTATAATGACTCTATATATAGTGACACATTCTTTAGTGAGACTTTGTCAAATGATGTCCCTTTATAGTGATGTTCTCTGTAGTGACATTCTTGAATAGTGACATCCTTCTACAGCGATGCTGTAATGGCCTACTCTACAGTGACATCCATTTACAATGATATCCCTGTATTGTGACCTCCCTCTGTAGTGACACATCTCTATACTGACACCATATAGAGTGGAACCTACTTTAGTGACATCCTACTATAGGGCATCTCCCTATAGTGACACAAACTTTAGTCAAATATCCCTATATCAACATCCCTCTACCATGACAGCCCTGCTTTGTGAAACATCTCTGTAGTGTCAGTTTGAGTTTAATGGCTCTGTGAAGATGGTAAATAGTTATTGATGCAGCTGCATTGGTAGGACCTTCATGGCAAGTAGCAAGTGACAGGAAGGGGAAGGGACGATGGAGAATCCCTAAGGTTCTGGCTTGCTTAGTGGGTGGAATTAGAAGCACAGGAGAGTTATGTCTATGAATAATGCCCCACTAGAGATCACTGGTCTAGAAACCACAGGTGCACACAATAACACTTTTTTTTAAATGGAAATTTCCTTCCTGACAACATGGTAATCTGCTTTTCTAAGTTACCTTATTAGCATAACCTTACAAAAGCCTCACTTAGCAGAGCTAAGAGAATATGAATTAGGTTCAGCTAATAATAATGCAATAATATTGCTCATTAGTTTTGATGATTGCATCAGGCCAGGTGGTATATATGGTAATGCTGCTATCTGCATAACTTTTCTATAAAGGTATTAACAACTAAGTTGACTGAGAAAAAAATCTTCCCTTAGGTATATTTTCTAAAGTAATTATTTTCTCATCAGAACTTTACATAATCCATATATCTATCTTTTCCTTCACATGCCTTTCATACTATTTTTAACAAATTTTCAAAACAAATTCTTACCAAAAAAGCAAATCTTACCTGGACCTTTCCCATCATGATTAATCAGAACTTTCTCCAATTTTCCAAGAGACACAGCTTTAATAGAGAAAATATCAACCTGTACAAAAAAAAAAAAGAAAACAACTCAGTGACTACTGGGATATCTCCTTTCTCTAGAAGACAACAATATTACTATGAATATATTGTTAATATAATATCATATTGATATATATCACATGTAGACTAATATTGCTATTTTATTGCAAAGTTCTACCCTAGATTTGGAGGGAGACACACAAACATCAACATATTGATCTTTTACTGTTCAGTCACTCTAGTGAAAATATTTCAGTGATTCAATCAGGACATTTATGTAAAAGCTACCACTACTAATGATAATAGCAGCTCATCTGGTCCTCACTGTGTGATAGAATCCTCTAAATATTTTTTGTATATTGACCTATCTTATCTCAGAACCACCCATAACATGAATAGAACTCACATCCTCATTATACAGTAATAAAATAAAGCACACCATTAAGTGACTTGCCTCACATGAACATCTATAGCAAGTGACAGAGCCAGAACTCTAGAGAGGCTGCCTCCAGAATAAATGTTTTTCAGTACTGTTCTGTTTCTCAGGATCTTTTGTTTTAATATAAAATATAAATTATATATATATATATATATATATATATATATATACACACACATGTATACACACACATGTATGAAGTTTTAAACTATGAAACAGATACAATGTCTGAGTTACAAATATCCTCTCAATGCACACAATCCCTGCCCTATACTTGCCAGGGCTCAGAACCCTATGGTATATATAGTACTTTGGCATGCCAAACACTGACCTAATGGACACTGGTGCCCTCATAAGCAGCAGAGTTCTCCCTAGTCTCCCCCTGCCCTCCTTTCTCCTGTCCCTTTGTCTTTTTCAAAGCAGTCATAGAAACCAGCATTCCTTTCCACGAAGCAGGCCATGGAAATCAGAACTTCCACCTTACCCCCAGAACATGCTGTAAACATAGAAACATCACTCTAACCTTTACCTATCGTTTTCTGTAGGAGCTGGCCATAAGGTAGTTCTCTGACCTGCCTTGATGAGAATGGGTCCTAAGACCCTCATTCCTGTGGAGTCTTGTGCCATACTAGAGAGACAGCAATACAATTCAGTGGCCCAGAAGAGTCCAAACAGACAGAACTTGCTGTGTTTCCTCTCAATCTGTTACCATAGATCACACCCTTTTTATACAATCTTATTTCTACATGGCTGTCAAATCTTAGCTGACTATAAGAATAAAAAGATGCATACAGTTTTCCCTAGGTCTTTAGCTCATCACTTCTGAATATTTCATGCCACATACCAACCTTGACTAAATGAATGTATTATGCTTTTCCTTTGTTAACCTATCAACCTTGACCTTATGGTGGGTAAGTCAAGGGACCACACGTGCCACACAATGAGAACTATCCCCAAGGCCTTCCCACTCAGCATCTTCCCAAATGGAATTATGATCTTATCTTATAATATTTCTTGTCACATTTTCTTGGCCTGACTTGTTTCACTCAGCATGCAAGAAATTTGCCCATCCTATTTTAAGAGCATTTTACCAGTTTTCATATTTATTAATTTCATTATTAAATACAATTTCAAATTATATATCTATTCTACTATCTATGGGCAATAGTGTTCTTAAAATACTGCCTTGCAGAGACTGTTCTTGAGTATGTCTTGTCATGATCTTTGGATTTATTTCTGAAAGGGAATAGCTGGGTTATAGTGATCTAATGCTCAGCTTTCATAGATCATCAGTTCCTAAAGTGCTGATAACAGTGTGTAACTTTTGTGCACCTAGGTGAGTTCAAAGTGCTTTGTGGGATCATCAGTGCTTGTTATTGTTTTACATCTTATGTGTGGATCTCTGTGTTCAGTAACATTTCATGATGGTGGTCACTGTGTTAGGTTGGGCCTTAACTGCTCATGTTTGTTGATTACTTGTATATCCTCCTTTGTGAAGTGTAGTCATTCCCATATTTTAAATTAGGCTGCCTGTCTTTTTTGTATTGATTTATGAGTGTTCTGCATATAGTCTGTCAATAGTACCAGTATCTTCTTGTACCATGTGACTAACCTTTCTACTCTGTTAATGATGTCTTCAGAAGTTGAAGTTTTTAATATTACAGTAGTGGAATCTTATCTTTATCTTCCTTCATATGTAATATTTTCTCCTTTGTTTTGTCTATAAAATCTTAGGCCGTAGTTATGCACACATATCCATGACAATGTTATTCACAATACCCAAAAGGTGACAGAAACCCAAGTGTTCACTAATGAGTAAGGGAATGGGTAAAAAAGATGTATGTTCATGGAATGAAATATTACTTACTTATCTTTAATAAAGGAAATCCTGCTCTATGTGCTTAAAATTTGAGGGCCTCAAACTAAATGAAATTAGTCAGGTTCAAAAAAGGCAAATATATGATTTCACTTTAATTAGATATTTGGTCAAATTCATAGAGACAGAAGGTAGAATAGACATTGCCAGTGGCTGGGGAGGAGCACCTGGAGGATTTGTTGCTTAATGGGTACAGAATGCCAGTTTTGCAAGATGCAAAGTGTTGTGGGGAAGGATGCTGCTGCTGGCTACATTGTAATGTAGGTATAGTTAGCACCATCAAATTGTACACTTGAAATGTGTGTGGATCTCAATATGTTGTGTATAAAAAGTCAAACATACAATAATATCTGTCAGGTTTTT
Organism: Dipus sagitta; assembly: GCA_036346955.1. Taxonomy (NCBI): domain Eukaryota; kingdom Metazoa; phylum Chordata; class Mammalia; order Rodentia; family Dipodidae; genus Dipus; species Dipus sagitta. Next base: position 122,503,789 of record CM070771.1, on the reverse strand, counting down.
AAAAATTTAAGATGGTAAATTTTATGTTACATGCATTTTACCATCATTAAAAAAAAATCAGTCTAGTCTACCCTCAATACCACTTCTCTCTATTAACATCTTGATATTTCTATTATTTTACTTTTCACACTTAGACCTAAATTTACATTGAACTGATTTTTGAGGTCTGGTATAAAATATGGGCCATGGTTTCTTTCTTTTTCTCTATATGACATCTAAGGTACTATAAAATTTATTGAAAGGACACAACTTTCCTTTATCTACACATCAAGATGTGCGAATCATATTCTGGACTTGGCTGTTTCTTTACTCTGTCTGACCTTGTACCACCTGATGCTTTCCTAATAACCCTCACTTTATAATCAGTCTTGATAACAGGTACTGCAAATACTCCAAATTTTTTTCTTTTTTAAGAACAGAAATTGTGTTAATTCTTTGCACTTCCATGTGCATTTTAAAATTAGACATTTTTAAAAATCATCTTGGGAATTTGACTGGTTTTGCAATAAAATTTCAGATCATATATACAAAAGCTTATATTTCCTAATGTTGAGTTTTACAACTCAATAGGAGGTTCACTATGTACCTTTAATTATTTTCAATAATACTTCATAATTTTCCTTGTAGAATCTTGCCTTGATCACAATATATCTGTTATTCAATGACCCTAGTGGATGGTGGAGCCTTGACAGCAGGGAGGAAGCTATCTGAGCACAGCCCCAGGACTATGACTCTCCCCTGACCCAGCTACCCCTGATGTGGATTGTATACAGAATATGGACTGGGGTTCTGGAGGGATCTAGCCCTTGCCACCAACAGCTGCAGACTCTAGGATGCATACCATTGGATATTCCTGTTTCCTTCCCTCACTCCCTCATTCTTCTAACATTGCTTTCTGGTGTTTCCTTACCCCTAAAACATGCATGTGCAAGCGCGCGTGCGCACACACACATATACACACACACACCTGCTCTCTGGGTCTCACATGCAAGTTCCCACTTTTTTTTTTTAATTGTTTTTGTTTTTTTTCGAAGTAGGGTCTCGCTCTAGCCCAGGCTAACCTGGAATTCACTATATAGTCTCAGAGTGGCATCTAACTCACAGCGATCCTCCTACCCTCTGGCTCCCACGTGCTTGGATTAAAGGCATGCGCCACCACACCCTGCCCGGGTGAGTTTATGAGGATCTCTATTTCCCACTTAAGTGAAATCCTAGCTCTAGGTGTCTTCAGTCTGTGAACAGCCTCTCAAACCCAACAGCCAATTGCTGACCCGCTTCTGGCATATAAGTTTCTGCTTAGAACTGGCAGAAACCTCTGCTGCTGTCAGATTCTCCTCCTCACTGAGCTAACTCTCCAGGACTCCAGGGCTTTCAAGTCCCCTTGTCTCCTCAGCACTCCTGCTTAGCCTTTAAACCCAGTGTCAAAGATGTTTAATCAAATGTTTCTAGTTGCTCTCAGCAGGATGCTCACTTTGTTGCTTTATATGGAGAATTCATTGTTTACGCTGTTGTTCAGGAGAACCAGCCAGGACTCATTTATGGTTGCATCACTCCTGGTTAACTCCATGTCTGCGCAAACTCCAGAACAATAGCTTACCCACAGAAAAATGACCAACAGCTCTGTACTTTCTGGTTCATATCAAATGAGCACCTCAGGAATGTTTTGTTTGTGTGTCTTTCCAGAAAGAAATTAGAGGAAGGATGGTACAGACAAATGGGTAAACAGTTTTCCATTACCTGTCCACGTTGAAAACTGGCTTGGTTGCTTCTGGATCTATGAAGTCTTCGTTTCCCTGAGTCTCCTTTGGCACCAATGAGGTTGATAAATACATTAGATTCTGTTTCCGCCCCGGGCTTTGTGCCAGTGTATATGTAAATTTCATAGACCACCACTGAAATGTCAGAAATCTGATATTACCTTTTTTTTTTTTTTTTTTTTTTTTTTTTTTGAGGTAGGGTCTCACTAACTCAAGTTGACCTGCAGTTCACTATGTAGTCTCTGGGTGGCCTCAAACTCATGGCGCTCTTCCTATTTCTGCCTCCCCAGTGCTGGGATTAAAGGCATGTGCCACCACTCCCAGCTCACCTTTCCCATTTTTATTTATGTCTTTGAAAGTATTTGTGAGGGACTCTGAATGTTACATAATCTGGTGAGTTTCTCCATGATATTCGACTCCATCTCTTTTCTTGGACATAATTTCATTTGGACATACTTCCAGCTGCCAATTTTACCTTATTCAGACAATAAGGCTATTCCCAGAACTATTGTTTCAAAATAATTGTTAGTCATTATGGGCTTTCATTACCCACTACAGTTATCATGAGATATTATGAAACTGGGGAGTTCAGATGGAATTTATGAACCCCAACTTTTTGGTTATCTGTTTTTAACAAAGAATTGGAATAAACAAACTAAAGATAGATTATAAATATATTTACTTAGAGGAGTCCAAAGAAAGTCCTTAGAAAAAGCCTAGACATGTATGTGTGTCCGTGTGGATACAGGGATTGGGAGCACAGTGTAAGGTGTGAGCACAGTGTAAGACCAGGTGACTTATAAAATAAGTGTAAGGATTGGGAGTGACCAAGACCACACAGACCACTCTGAGGCAAAAATGAAAGTTTTTATTCAGGAAAAGCATGAGCTGCTAGGGCTGACTCATAAGAGAGGAGAGAGGAGCACAGCCAACCTGAGTTTTCAGGTAGTGGACTTACAGGGCTTTTTCAGTTGGGGGAAGGTAAGGAAGGAAAAAGAACTCCTTTGTTAAGTTGAATAGAAAAGTTCCTTTAGGGGAGATCATTACATTAGCCATTTAAAATAGCTAGGGTGTGACACCAGAACAGTGACCAGGTGACTTATAAGATAAGGGGGCAGGAAACCATGACCTAGGGGCATTGTTAGGCAAGGAAGGGATAATGGCTGGGTGGTTTCTTGAGGAATGTAGATAGTTCACTTCCTTATGCTTCTGTCATCCGTTCATGGTAACTCTATCTTGGCATCCCTTACCGACCCAACATCCCAACCTTTTGTTAATGATAAGGAATGAAGGTAAATTCTCTTCTGTAGTGTTTTCATAGTGACAGTAACGGCAATGAGTTCTTTTGGGAGAGGCTGGATAATATGGTCGTTGGGTGTCCCAGAGCAGGTGATGAAGAGGTGGTTTCTTGGTGGCTAGACACTTATAGGAGATAAAGGAGGGACAGGTCAATAAAAGTTGATAAGTACCTATGGAGAGGAGTTTCTGGTAGTGGGAGAGGTTGCTTAACAGGAAGGGGTGCCCATACATGAGTTAAAAAAGGCTAAGAAAGGAGGAGGCCTGAGGAATAGCTCTGATTTGGGCTAAGGCAAGTGGGAGGAACTGGGGCCAGGATAGATGAAGTTCAGAAGTCAGTTTAGACAGGTGAATTTTGAGAATAGAATTTGTTCTTTAAGCCTGTGGGGGAAAGGATAGTGAGTTGTTGCCCAAAAAATGAATTTTTGTGCCTCTTGGCCAAAAGAGCAGCTGCAGCAAGAACACATAGGCATGGTTGCCAGCCCCAGACAGAGGTTTCTAGTTGTTTATAAAGATAAGCTACAGGGGCAAAGGATGGACCCTTCATATGGCCCATAATTCCCGTCATACCCCCTTTTTCTGTGGAATAAAGAAGAAATGGCTGCTGAAGATCTGGAAGTACAAGGGCTGGGGCTTCCAAAAGGACATAGTGCAGGCAGGAGAAGGCATCATCTGTCTATGACTTAGGGTCTAGGGGTTCATGAGGGTCTTCCTTAGCTTTGTCATAAAGGGGCTTTGCCAGGAGGGCAAAATTTGGAATACGCATTTTAAAGACTCAGCAAAGCCATGAAAAGAGAGGATTGCTTCCTTAGAGGTAGGCAGGGAGAAGGGGCTAAGATGTTTGCAGTCCAGGGTGAGTTGTTGTGAGGTGGAGGTGAGAAGAAAGACCAGGTACCTGACTTGGATTAAAGAAAGTTGAGCTTTTTTTTCATGGCGGGGGTGCTTGATATCTCTTATGTCTGAGAAAGTTAAGTTTGTTGGTATGTAGTTTAGATAGAGAAAGAGAGGGTGAACAGAGAAAAAGATCATCTACATAGTGTAAAAGTGTGCTGGGTGACATATTCAGGGACAAAAGGTCAGTGGAAAGAGCTTGACCAAATAGGTGGAGGCTATCTCTAAAACCCTGGGGAAGGACAGTCCAGGTGAGTTGAGAAGCATAACAGCATCATTGACTAGGTGCAAGTCTTGGTAGGTCCTGTCAGGTTTGATAACAGGCAAGATTAGAGTATTGCAAGGGGAATGAGTGGGGTAAAGAAGACCAGCTTGAAGCAAGTGAAAAATAATAGGTTTGAGTCCTTGGTGATGTTTAAGTGAGATTGAGTATTGAGGATGGCAGGGAAAGGACTTGGGCTCTTTGAGACTGATGAGGACAGGCATGTGGTAAAAGACTAGTGTCAGCCAGGAAGTGTCCCACACTCTGTGATCAATCTCAGAGACAGGGAGGGGAAAACTTGGATCCTTTGTAAGGGAGAGGGCTGGCATGAGGAGGAAGATGGTGTGAGAGGTAAATCAGAGAGAGAGAGTTTTGCATAAGATCTCAACCCAGGAGGGGAACAGGACAAGAGAGTATTATGAGAAATGAATGGGAGAGGTGAGTGCCCCAGACTACACAGGGTAAGGGGGGCGGTGATGCATGGGGAATGAGATAGGCTGTCAGTACCCGACACAGAGATCTGCGAGGGAAAAGTTTTACCAGAGTAGGATGGCAGGACTGGCCAACTGGCCTCCCATATCTATAACAAATGAGATAGGCCTTCCTGCCAGATAGACTGTGACCTTGTGCTACTCCATTGTGATATGGAGAGTGTTGGTGGGGGCCGAGGCCCCAGGGCATCATCAATCTTCACCTTCCAGGCCCAGAAGATCAGTGACTGGCTCTCATGGGGGATGAGAGGAAGGGGCTAGCCTATCTTGCCAAAGCAAAGAAGGACAGTCAGTCTTCCAGTGTCCAGCAAGTCTGTAGTGAGGACAGGGTACTGGCAGCGAGCTTGGGTTGTGGTAGGCTTTTGCCCAGTGGCCAGTGTAGCCACACTTGAAACAGGGGTGAGTGTTGTAGCCCTATCATCTTCTTTGGAGGAGGTGTCAGGGCTGCAGCCAGGAACTGGAACTGTTGTCTGTCTCTGGCCACTGTCTCGGTCCTCTCTGTTATTAAAAACTTTAAATGCCAGGCCAAGCAGATCGCCCTGAGGGGGTTTGAGGGCCCTTTTCTAAGGGTTTAAGTTTTTTTTTTTTTTTTTTTTCTGATGTCAGGGGCAGATTGGGACAGGAAATTGGTATTGAGAACTATCATGCCCTCTTGGGAAGCAGGGTTGGGTGAGTGCCTCAGTTAGGTGTCCCATAAACTCAGCCAGATTTTAATTAGGCTTCTGGGTAAGCATCCAGAGTTTGTTAAAATTGGCAAACTTATGGGATGTCTTTTGGAGGCCAGCCAGGAGGCAAAGAACCATCCTATTACAGGCCACCCATTTTGGGGAGCTAGGGGGAGCTTGGTAGTCTCAGCCAGGGTTCTCCCTGGGGACAGCAAGTGCCCCTAATGAGAAAGTGTTATCAGCTAAGTGAGTCTGATTAGCATGGGCCTGAGTGGCCACACAGACATGTTCTGGTTCAGCAGGAGTGAGAGTGGAGGAAAGAACTACAAAGAGATCATGCCAGGTTAGGTCACAGGCCTGGATGAGATAGTGAATTTTTTTTGCTATAGCATGTTGGATCAGTAGAGAAAGACCCTAGATGTTTCTCAATCTGGGATAAATCAGACATGGAAAAAGGAACATGAACATGAACGATTCCTTTAGCACCTGCGACCTCACATAAAGGATACATTCTGTTCCTGTGAGAACAAGTACGGTGGGGAGGAGCAGAAAGAGGAAGAGAGGAGATGGAAGATGGGGGGGGGGCATGGAAATGGAACAGGAGGCAGATGAAGGGAGGGAGGAGGGGTGTGAGCATCAGGCAGCAGGTCAGGAGAGGCTAAGGGAGCTGGAGGAGCTGGAGGAGCTGTTGGGGCCAGGTTATCTGTGGTGTCTGGGTCAAAAGCAGAAGGTGAGAACTAGTATGAGGAAGTGTTGAATTAGAACACATTCCTGAAACCTTCGCTAGAAGGACCTGGTGAGAAGAGCAGGTAGAGCATAGAGAACGCCATGCACATACAGTGAAAAGTGCTTGAATATAGGGTATTTCAGATCATATGCATGTACACTGGCAAAAGTTTTCTAGAACAGAGAGAATTTGGAAATCAAATGTACCATGTTCAGGCCATTTGGAACCATTGTCCAGCTTATATTGTGGCCAGGCAGAGTTGTAAAGAAAGATCAGACTATGAGGTTTGATGTTGTCCAAGAGTTGTAGAAGCTTTAATGTTTTAAGGAGACAGAGAAAGAGCAAAACAAGGGTGGAAGAAAGAAACCAGAGCTTAATCTTGGTTGACACAGAACACCAGTGTGACACCTTGGCTCATTAGGGTGAATAGGGCCTGCACCTCCCATGTGGGCAGAGGCTGTACTGGTCACAACTGTCAGATGTTTAGCCTGTTAATGGGCAAGGTGGGCACCTGTACTCCTGATGGAGTAAGTGGCTGGCAGTGAAAGATGAGACTTCAGAAGGTGGCAGGAGGTGGGGGCTAAGTGTCCCAAGATAGTGCAACTGAAACAAAAGGCACCCCTTAGGGTATGGTAGATGGGAAAGAAAGAGACCTGAGGTGTCAAGATTGCATCTTCCTCAAAACCTGGGGTTTGGGGCCCAAAAGTGGTCGAGGGGTGAAACCTGGAGTGCTGGCATGGCTTCCATGAGGAGGGATTAAAACAGAGAGCAGGACAACCCAAGAGGGACACTTACCAAGAAGGAGGGAAGAGACAGAGAAGGGAAGAAGTGTGGGGCCAAATTGCGGTGGGTGTGAAAGCTGGTATCAAGCAGATATAGTATGAAGCCTTCAGGAGGTCAGTGGCAGCTTGGTGGTCTGGTCAGTGGATAGGAGGTCTGGGCATAGAAGAGGGCAGCCAGAATCCTCCTATCCAAGTCCAGGCACTAGATGTAAAGTTTGTGAGTGGCCAAGACCATGCAAACCACTCTGAGGCAAAGATGAAAGCTTTCATTCAGGAAAAGCATGAGCTGCCAAGTCTGACTCATAAGAGAGGAGCACAGCCAACCTGAGTTTTCAGGTAGTGGACTTACAGGGCTTTTTCAGTTAGGAGAAGGTGAGGAAGGCAAAAGAAATCCTTTGTTAAGTTGAATAGAAAAGTTCCTTTAGGGGAGATCATTACATTAGCCATTTAAAATAGCTAGGGTGTGACACCAGAACAGTGAAGAGGTGACTTATGAGATGAGAGGGCAGGAAACCATGACCTAGGGGCATTGTTAGGCAAGGAAGGGATAATGGCTGGGTGGTTTCTTGAGGAATGTGGATAATCCACTTCATTATGCCTCACTCTCGGGCTTGGAGGAAAAACATGAAGGTGAGAGAGGGATTAGGTAGCTCCTTTAGGTGGTTAGGGTGACTGGGCCCCTGACAGTAAAAAAAAAAGCAGAAATGTCTTTGGGCCTATCTTTGTGGTCCTCACTTTCAGATCAAAGCAGGACCTGACTTCTTATCTCTTACCTGGATCTGTTTTTCCGCAAACAACCTGGGCCCCTCCTGGGAGGGAGGTCTCTCCTAGGATTCAAATCTAGCCCTAACATCTTGGTTGGTCAAAGTTCAGCCCCCAGAAATTGGCTTCAAGGCTAGGCTCTTCTTGGGACAGACCCTAGCCCAAACTAATTAGCTGTCCCTCAGGTGAGCTGAGCCAGAAGGTATGGGCCACCAACATATGGTTATAAATACACTGTTGAGGGCAGACGTGAAGGTGGTGAGGGTGGAGGAGAACAATGTCCTTGTGCTGCCTGACCACTTGGGAACTTCCAGCTGTTGGTGAGTTTCCCCTTGGTTGGGCCCAGACCCAGCTGGGTAGAGCCCAGCAGAGTACCCCCTGGCCCTTATTCTCCTTATGGGCTCTCAAGTCACATGGGTTCTTTTCCTTGGCTCTACACTTCCCTAAATAAACATAATAATTTAATAATTATCCTTCTCAATCTTATTTTACTCAATTCCTTGATTAAAATTAGACATGTGTCTAGAGTTTAGGGTTCAAGAACTTTTCTGAACCCCTAGAAACCTGTTACAAAGGGTAGAGGGTGGACTTTCCAAATAATCAAAAAGGGCCAGAGCTGTAAAAAGCTAAGAAGTATTAAGAGGGTAAAAAAAAAATAGTATCTCCCCAATTATAGCAACTAGGCTGCCAAAATCCATCAGGTACTGGGTCCCTGTATTCAGGTGAGAAGAGATGAACACCAACATTTGGTTCCCTTTTGCCAAACATCATATTGAATTTGTTCACATTGGCAAGCTGCTATCCATTAGGTGGCTTCCTTCTAGGATCATGTTATAGATGAGGCTGAATAGACAGGAAGTCAGCTCTTCAGGAGAGAAACAATCAACATACAAATTAGTAAAGAAATTCTTGGGCTGGAGAGATGCCTTAGCAGTTAAGTGCTTGCCTATGAAGCCTAATGATGCCAGTTTGAGGCTTGATTCCCCAGGACCCACGATAGCCAGATGCATAAGGGGGCGCACGTGTCTGGAGTTCTTTTGCAGTGGCTGGAAGCCCTGGCATGCCCATTCTGTCTCTCTCTCTCTCTCTCTCTCTCTTTCTCTATCTCTATCTCTGTCTGTCACTCTAAAAAATAAACAAAAAAATTTACAAAAATAAAAAAAAAAGAAATTCTTGGGGCATTTTAAATCTATTAAACACACACACACACACACACATATGTCTTGTATGGGACATGACATGTACATGACATAGTAAGAGTAGTGTCTTTAAAGTTGAAACAGAAACCAACACAAGCTGTAGATGATGAATAAGGATTATTATCTCTGGAAGAAAAGAAGGCATTTTTAGTTAAGAGTTAGTCAAAATTTTTGTAACTACAAAGACTTGGCTTAGGTAAGGTAGGATGTATAAGAAACTAATATTCAAGTAGTATTTGAAATATCTTGAACAATTTGAAATCATATTTGAACACGAAAGAATTAAGAAATTAAGTAATTTTTAGATTTTTAATTATCAAATTTAAAAGGCTTTATAAATTTTTTTGTTCATTTTTTTATTTATTTGAGAGTGACAGACAGAGGGAGAAAGAGGCAGGGAGAGAGAGAGAAAGAGAGAGAGAGAGAGAGAGAGAGAGAGAGAGAGAGAATGGGCGCACCAGGGCCTCTAACCACTGCAAATGAACTCCAGACGCGTGCGCCCCCTTGTGCATCTGGCTAACGTGGGTCCTGGGGTATCGAGCCTCGAACCAGGGTTCTTAGGCTTCACAGGCAAGCGGTTAGCCACTAAGCCATCTCCCCAGCCCTAAAAGGCTTTTTAAAATAATGATCTATAACAGAGAAGACTCAACATTTTTATTTTCTTGATAAAGAGATTAAAGTTCTTGGGTTTAGAAGAATGAATGGAAGTGTGTCAAAGCTAAAAGCTTTCATTAATCTTAACAATTTATTATTTTCAGTTGTTTAACCATAGGAACAATGAAATTTTGTATAATCTGGCTAATTTTTTGTCTTTTAGAAAACTTTTTATCAAACAAATGTTTTACCCAATAGAAAAACATATAAGAACAAAGCAATATTTAAGAATACCTTTAAGTAGAAGACCAAATGTTATATCAAACAAGTAATAAATTTACCCAGTGGGAAAATATACCTTCGTTTTTACTTGTTGGATTTTCATGATGGAGTTCTTTGGAATTGTTAATGTGAAAATATTATTATGTAAATATAACTATACAAATACATAATCACAGGTTTTAGAAATCTTATTAAAAGGATATAAAAGATAATCTTTGTAAACCATTTTTGTAAACATTATGAGCTGAACAATATTTAAAGACTCTTGTAGACAGAGAAGCAGAGGTAAAACAGACTTTAGCATTTGGATGTAACTTAATCATATATTTCAAGTATGTCACTTAGTAAAAAATAAAACATAAGATTCCTGTTTGTAAGCCATTTTTCTAAGCACTAGTAAAGTAGAACAATATTTAAGAAAATTTGACCTTAGAAATTTAATAACCTTTAATAATATAATCATGACATATAGTTTTGTTTAACTCTTAAATATAGCTTAATTCAAAATTTAATAACCTTTACCATAACCTTTTAATTAGTAATATATATCTTTTAAAATTAAAATCCAGTTATAATAGCTGGATATAGCTAAATAAAACTATAATCATAAATGCATTTTAAATTAAAACTTAGGAAAGAGAGAAAGTATGTATAATGTAGTTTACCAGTTATTGGCAGAGTAACAGTTTTGGAGGTATTGTTATTAATAGATTTAAATTAACCAAGTTAATAGTCAATAAGTATCTAGAAATTACTTTTGCTTACATAAAGCAGTAAAAGCAAGAAACTCTTGGCTTCTTTGTTTTAAAACATTGTTGATTAATATGTATATTTCTGAAGGTAAGCATCTTAATTGCTTAAGGAAACCTGAAAGCAGAGATAATTTATTGACTCAATTTTTGGATTGTGGGGATAATAAGTTATAGAAGATCATCCCTCCAAATGAGGGCAATTTTGACAAGGGAGAGTCTGAACCCAGGGGCAGGAGATTTCATGTCCTGAGAGCTAGTCTAAGCAATAAGGGATTCTTGTGAAATTATAATTGAGACATTGACTTATCAAATCATATATATATATATATATATATATATATATATATATATATATATATATATACATGAGAAAGACAAAGGCCAAGAAAGAGAGAGAGAGAATAAAGGCATGACTCTCAATAGAAGTAAAGCATAACCTAGTCATTGATAAACCATGAATTGGATTGATACAGGAATTTGGGGGCTCCTCTATCAATGTACCAATATATGCCAATGCACTAGTAAGTTTGAGATGTTTCTGGATTCTTGTCTTATGGATTCAATGAATGGAATCCACATACCAGAGCATAAGGTTTGGAGATATTTTATTATAGCTTAGAGCTTTAAGTGGGAGAACATTAAGAGAAGGGGAGTTTAAGCCCAAAACCTAAGAGCTCCTTTTCAGAGGGTGGATTGAGAAGCCCCATATTTAAGAGAAAGAAAGATATTGCCAAGAAAGGCAAGAGGGGGTTTGAAAAGCCCGGAACCTAAGAGAAGAAGGCAGAGCTCATGCTCAGAGAGAGTCACGAGGTGGTTTGAGAAGTCCATTCCAAGACTCCATTTTTTTTTTTTTAATGGGTAGTGGCACAGGTCTGTCTTTACATGAGGAGACCAGGTTTCACAGGTCTTTAGGGATGAAAGATGGGAGGGTTCACAGGTCTTTGTGAAATGGGGCAATATTTCCAGAAGTCTTAGAAGAATCAGTGTTTCTGTCATCCAGGAAGGGTGTAAACTTAATCTAGAAATCTTTCCTGGAGGATGTAACTTTCCAGGAAGGGAGAGATAAGGGAAAATCCAGATTATCCTTGTAGGCTTAATGACGTTTCCTGATTTCAAGGAAAATGAGAAGTTCATTTTGGGGTCCTGGCACTCCTAAACTACCTAGCCAATTTCTATCACCTGTATTACAGGATGAGATATTAAGCTTGATAGACCTGTCTTGAAAGAGGAGAGAGCAGATATACACAGGTGGTATCCTTGGTATTTCTGATGATTATAATCCAGTACATTAGACCTTAGAATTAATTTCTGAGGCATTGGTAGAAGTCACAAAGTAGAAAAGAGATTGCTCATGCTGATGCTACAAATATGAATAATACTGAGGGAGAAGTAGGAGAAGGGTAGGTTCTTTTAGACAATCTCAGTTAGGAACAGAAGTTCAAATGAGAAAAACAAGAGATGCAATTCCATATACCACCTGCCTTGGCAAGAATAAAGCTCAGGAATGGAACATGTGTGTGACTGAGACACAACAGCTGCGGTGGCCCCTGCTGCCTACCCTCTAGCAGGCTAAATGGTGTTCTCCACTACCCAGGTGCCCTGGGGTCTGCACTTTAAATCTATAAACCAATAGGGTCTTCCCATTTTGCATACCTGAATATGATGAAAGAATACATTTTCAATTGATTATGAAAGCTGCTTTGGGCCTTGTTTCTCTCTCTCTGCATCCTTTTGCTCTGCTCTGTGATCTCTGCTTGGATACACGTGCATGGCTGGGTGTCAAGAGCAGAGTATTCTTTCTTGGTCTGAGTAGTTTTTCTGCTTTATACTTTGTGGTAACTTATCACTTTAATTACATGTATGATTTTCCTCTGTTTTCTGAATCTACCACATACATTTTTTCCTTACTCTAGATCTACCATATAGGTGCTTTCTCTAAGTTTGGGGCCTTGTTATCTGTGAAATTTCTATAAAGTTGGGGTAACCATGGGTACAACTCTCTTTAGTACTCATTTCTCATCTGAATATCTTGGCTTCTGCTTTGATATTTTCCATCTGCTATTCTTCCTTAAGCCACCACCATTTGCCCTCTTAACTTTCTTCCATGGGGAAGGGTGAATGCTATGTGTACTCCTCCTAAATCTCCCTACACAAGCTCCTAGGTTCTATCTTCTGTGTATTTGTGGCTCCACAACAGTCTTTAAAAAGCCTCAATTGTTCTTAAGTGACCTTTAAGAACTATGCCGTGTTTCCCACATGAGTGTGTGTTTCCTACTTTCCACATGCTTATGACTTTGATCTAGCCTTATTCCTACATACCAATTTCCTTTAAACTCAACAATGTGTGATTCCTCCCTAAATAAACTTAATAATTCATAATTTATCCAACTTGAGTTCACTTTTATCAATTCTTTGTTTGGACAGAGGCAGGAGAGATGGCTTAGCAGTTAAGGTGCTTGCCTGTGAAGCCTAAGGATCCAGGTTTGATTCTCCAGGTGCCATGTAAGCCAGATGCACATGGTGGTGCATGTGTCTGGAATTTGTTTGCAGTTGCTAGAGGCCTTGGCATGCCCATTCTCACTCTCTCTTTCTCTCTTCCTGTTCCTTTCTGTGTCTCTAATTAATAAATAAGAAAAACACAGGACGGGACCCAAAACTGGGGTTCATAAATTTGTGGGAACCCTTCTGAACCCAAAAGTCCTGCATCAATATCTTTGGGATAATAAGAACTTTGTGTGCCAAAATCCTAGGATGCTTTATAATCATATTCTATGACTGAGCAGTTACATTTATAGAAATTCACATTAAAAATTACAATGAACTCCAATATGAAAATCCAACAAGTAAGAAAACAAGGGAAGTGAGAACCATTGTCCATTTCTATCATGGCTGACCTTTAGAAAGACCAATGTGGTATATGGGGAAGTGTTATGAGTATAGAAAATAAATCAGCTTCTTTGTGCAGTCTTACATACTCTATTTTTGCTGTTGTTGTTGTTGTTCATTTTTATTTATTTATTTGAGAGTGACAGAGAAAAAGAGGCAGATAGACAGAGAGAGAGAGAGAATGGGTACACTAGGGCCTCCAGCCACTGCAAATGAACTCCAGACGTGTGTGCCCCTTGTGCATCTGGCTAACATGGGTCCTGGGGAATGGAGCCTCACACCAGGGTCCTTAGGCTTCAAAGGCAAGCGCTTAACCACTAAGCCATCTCTCCAGCCCCAGTCTTACATACTCTAAAACACCCCAAGGTGAAACCAGCAGAGTTTAAACAGAGAATTAGAATATTTTTCATGAATTTCAGATAACCAAAGCCATCCTTCAAACTACATAGAAAGAAGAGCTGGTCTGACAACCTCTGAAACTGCCTGAACAGAATTAATTCAAAACTTATCCTAGAATTCCTTAGGAGAACAAATATAAGAAAAACAATGGTGACATCTTTGGAGAGAAACCAGACTTTATTTGGTGAGATTTTTCTTTTTCTTTTTCAGGCGAAGATTGAGGTTGTTTGCCATTTTTTAAAGGAAAAAATTGAAACACATGAAGTGTCACAACTTAATCAATAGTTCCAAGTTTTAAAAGTACATATCAAAAATTATTTAGGGCACAATCACATATTTATGGCATTAACAAAGCAAACCTGCCCCAATCATTGTACATATGCCCTAATACAATTATAAACTTGCCTGCTATTTTACACATGACTTCAGAGTATCCTGAAAGCTGCTATATAAATTGATTAGGTTAAATACACATGCACCAAAAGTACAGAAAGAAAAGGAAAGGAAAGAAAAACAAATTTAGTGGTTACATAAACTTCAGATAAGAAGTAAGTATACCAAAGATCTGAAATAAGGTGGCTGTCATAATTGAATGTCAAATTTTACTCTTAAATAACATCAAAGAGTTGAATACCTTAAGTACTTCACATTGGAGGGTAAAGGAGAAACATAATCCCACCACAGAATCAAACATTTTGCTGGTGTCTATAATATTGATTCAATTTTAATTAGATCTGATAATGTAATTCACTCAGCATTTGCTATATTTCTTCAACAGAAACATATATATATGTTATGTATTTAAAATTTCTTTATTTATTTGGAGAGAGAGGCAGATAGATAGAAAGATAGAGAGATAGAGAGATAGAGAGAGAAAAAGAGAGAATGGGTGCACCAGGGCCTCCACCCACTGAAAAAGAACTCCAGAAGCATGTGCCCACTTGTGCAGCTGGCTTATGTGAGCACTGGGGAATCAAACCTGGGTTCTTAAACTTTGCAGGCAAATGCCTTAACTATTAAGCCACCTCTCCAGCCTGCATATATATTTTTTAATTCTAAATTTATAACTATAAATTATTTCTCCAAAATTTCCATGATGCTTAAGGCAATATAATATTCCTCCTCATCTAACTTAATCCCAAAGGAAAATTTAAATAATGCTTAGTTAACATACCACTTCAATGCACCCTAAAAATATTACATTTAAATAAGTCCTACTTGCAAAGGAAAATTGTGGCAAGCCTTTTGTTCAGACCTTCTCCTTGGCCATGAAACAACCGGGCTCAAGTTTTGGTCTGCAGGTAGGGCCATATGTCCTAGCTAATTCATTATGCTGAAAGAATGTATAAGACTAACAAATTATCTTTCCTCCAAGAGAGAGAAAGCCTAAACATAAAGAGATGAACTCCTGGTAGAGCTCAGTGCTAAATTTAAAAATATAAGAGGAAAGTTTAAAATAAGCCCAAGTACTTAAGAAATAAAAGAAGCTGGGAATATGGGAATATAGCTCAGTGGAAGAGCACTTGCCTCACATGCAAGAAGCCCTAGCTTTAGTTTCTAGCACCAAACACAAAAGTAGGAAGAAATTTAAGATCCTAACATATTCAAAGGTAAGTATTGCTAATCAATATTCTTAAGTACCAATGATTGTTATTAAAGAAACAGTTTTAGGGACCAGGAAGGTTTGGTGGATAAAATATTTGCCACACAGGCATGAGGACTAGAGTTCAGATCTCCAACACCCACATAAAGGTCAGAAGAGCATAACAGCCCACCTGTAATCCCAGTGCTCAAGAGGCAGAGAGTGGGTTGACAAATTGGCTAGATAGTCCAGCCAAATTAGTCAGCCCTGGGTTCAAGTGAGAGATCCTGTCTCAGTAAATGAAGTGAGGAGTTACTGAAGAACTCACCCTTAGCCTAGTGTAGTTGAGTTACACCTTTAATCCCCACACTAAGGGGCTGAGATAGAAAGATTCCCATGAGTTCAAGGCCAGCCTGGGCTACAAAGTGAGATCCTGCCTCAATAAAAACAAAAAGAAAGAAATCAAGGCCAGAGCTCATGGTTCCTTCCCCACCTTCCAATTCCTTGGTCCCAGTTACCCCTGCTGTTGGCTTTGGGCTGCTTGGACACTGCGGGCATGCTGCTGAAGCAGGCCTGTTGCTCAGCCTCCCTTATTGACCTGTCCCTGGGTCCCCAACTCCCAGATACCATGCTCCAGAGGGTGCACACACACACTCAGCATGAGTAGGCCAGAGCTACCAGTTTTTTCCCACTCCCCAGATCCTTGGTCCTGGTACCCCTGCTGCTGGCCTGGTCCCCATGAGTATGCTGCAGAAGCAGACCTTTTGCTATAGCTTCCTGATTAAGTGGACCCTGGGTCTCAAAATCCCTGTTACCCTGAGCCAGAGACAGCACAGGCCAATGTGGGAGCTGGCCTCTTGCCCATGGCTCACCAGCTTCCTGGCTCCTGGTTGGCCAAGCCCTGAATCCCTGTGCTGAAGAGTGTACACAAGTAGAATGAGTAAGCCAGAGCTCCCAGTTTCCCACCTCCCAGTTCTCCAGGTACCTTTGATGCACTTGCATTCTCCACAATTTGTGCATCTGCAGGCATAACCCCATCCTATACCAATCCAGTTCATATTTAAAACAGAACAGTCACTGAAGATGCTA
Source organism: Dipus sagitta (assembly GCA_036346955.1). Taxonomy (NCBI): domain Eukaryota; kingdom Metazoa; phylum Chordata; class Mammalia; order Rodentia; family Dipodidae; genus Dipus; species Dipus sagitta. The sequence goes on along the minus strand of CM070771.1, from coordinate 122,487,373 downwards.
CAAGAACACATACTTGTTATCTCCTGAATAAAATAAGGCCCTTCTTAATCACAATGCACAAAAAAACAATGAAAGTAAGAAAACTGAGAAATGTCCTAGTGCTACAATGGAAGCCACCAATGAAATCACAGAGAAAACAACAGAAATTGAATCTCAAAATAAAAACACAACAAGCTATGTAACCCTGAGGAAAAAAAAAAAAATCTGAACTTCTGAGCTGGAAGACAAAACAGAGAAAATTGATCAAGAATCCAACAAGTTTGCTAAGTTCAAAAAATCATGTGAAGAGAATATGAGGGACTAGTGGGATTCCCACAAACAACCAAATATTCAGATAATGGGTATACCAGGAGGAAAAGAAACCTAGGCCAGAGGCATAGAGAACATATTCAACAAAATTATTGAAGAAAAAATTTCCCATTCTCACAAAAGTGAGGCCCATCCAGATATAAGAAGCTCACAGAACTCCAAACAGACAGGAACAAAGAAGAAACTCTCCAAGGCACATCATAATTAAAAATGATTAACAATTAAAACAAAGAGGGGCTGGTGATAAAGGCACTTACCTGCAAAGCCCAATGACCCAGGTTTGATTCCCCAGTATCCATGTAAGCCAGATGCACAAGGTGGGACATGCATCTGGAGTTCCTTTGCAATGCTGGAGGCCCTGGTGCATCAATTTTCTCTCTCTCTCTTTCTCCCCATCTCAAATAAATTAAGTATATGCTTAATAAAAGAAGAAAGAGAGAGTGATAAAAGCAGCAAGAAACAACTCACTACATACAAAGGGAGACCCATCAGAATTACATCAGAATTCTGAAGAGAAACCCTGAAAGAGAAACCCTGAAAGCCAGAGGGCCCCAAAATGGAATACTTCAAAGTCTAAAAATCTATGGCTTCCAACCCAAATTACTGTACCCAGCAAAAGTATCCATCATAATAGATGGAGAAGCAAAACATTCTAAGAAAAACGTCAGCTCTATAATTATTTGAACACAAAGCCAAACCTACAGAGAATACATGAGGGAATACTCCACACAGAACAGTCAAACAGCCAATGTGAAGAGCCTACAAGAAGAAGATCACAATAACCACTACTAAAGACAGACACCTCCTCAGGGTGAAAGGATGGAAAATGACATTCCAAGCAAATGGAAATAAGAAACAAGCAGGTGTTGCTATATTATCTGATAAAATAGACTTCAAACCAAAAGTAATCAAAAGGAAAAACATCAATGATATTGGAACCATTCTCAGAACATACTTCCAAAACCTGTACTCCACAAATTTGGATAATCTGAAAGAAATATATGAATTCCTAGCCACATACCACTTACCAAAACTAAATTCATAGCAAATTAATCTCCTAAACAAACCTATCCACTCATCAAGATTGAAAAGGTAATCAAAAACCTCCCCCAAAATAAGTGCAGAGCCAGGTGGCTTCTTAGCCAAATTCTATCAAAATTTCAGTGAAAAACTAAAACAAATTTTCTCAAACTGTTTCACATAATCAGAGAACAGGGAGTCCTCCCCAACACTACAGGCCCATATAACTGATGAGCTTAGATGCAAAGATCCTGAACAAAATCCTCACAAAACAAATTCAAGAACACATCAAAAGCATTATCCCCCTTGATCAAACAGGATTCATCCCAGTGTTGCAGGGTTGATTCAACTTGTAGAACTGGATCAACATAATACACCACATAAATAAACTGAATCACAAAAACCACAAGATCATTTCAATAGATGCAGAAAAGGTCTTTGACAAAATAACACATCACTTCATGATCAAACCACCGAAGTAAATGGGCGTGGACAGTTTATAGCTCAGCACAATAGAAGCTTTATGTAAAGCATCTAAAGCCCAAATAACACTTAATGGCAAAATGCTCAAGGCGTTCCCACTGCAATCAGGAACAAGACAGGAGTGCCCGCTCTCACCACTGCTCTTCAACACAGTGCCAGAAGCACTAGCTCAAGCAATATGACAGGACAAGGAAATAACAGGGCTACAAATTGGAAGGGAATAAGTCAAATGAACCCTATTTGCAGATGACATGATCCTATACATAAGTGACCAGAAAGTCTCCATCTCAAAACTTCTAATGCTGAATAATTTCTTCAGCAGAGTAGCAGGATATAATAGCAACCCACAAAAATTAGTAGTTTTTCCATATGCAAAGGGCAAAAATATAGAGAAAGAAATCATTGACTGTTCCGTTTTAAATTGCTACCAAAAAAAAAAAAAATACCTTGGAAAAACACTAACCAAGAAAGTGAAAGATCTATATAATGAAAATATAAAAACACTCAAGACAGAATTTGAGGAGGACTTGAGAAGATGGAAAGATCTCCCATGCTCCTGGATAGGTAGAACTAATATTGTGAAAATGACATTTCTACCAAAAGCAGTATACAGATTTAATGCAATAGCAATAAAAATTCCACAATCATTCTTCACAGAGATAGAAAATTTGATCTCAAAATTCATTTGGAATAGCAGCAGGCCTCGGATATCCAAACATATCCTCATCAAAAGAAACACCTCTGGAGGTTTCACCAGGCCTGATCTAATGCTCTATTACAAAATACTAGTAACAAAAATAGCATGGCACTGACATAAAAACAGTAACATAGACCAATGGAATAGAATTGAAGACCCGGACCTTAGGTCAAATAACTACAGCTACTTGATCTTTGACAAAGGTGACCTTAAAGTAGATTGGAGAAAGACAGCATCTTTAACAAACTGTGCTGGATAAATTGGACCACCATATGTAGAAAAATGAAACTATACCCACTCATCTCACCATAAACAAAAATAAATTCCAAATGGATTAAAGACCTCAATATAAGACCTGAAACTCTTCAACTACTGGAAGAAAAAGCAGGAGGTACTCTCCACATTATAGGAGTGGAGAAGGATTTCCCTAACAATGCCCCAATAGCCCAGGAAACTAAATAATCTCTCAAACAATGGAATCTCAGGAAGCTAAAAAGTTTTTGCACAAACATGCCATAAGCAGAGCCAATAGATTACCCACATAATGGGAGAAAATTTTTGCCAGGTATACCACTGACAAAGGCCTAATATCTATATTCTACAAATAACTAAAAAGTAAACAATTAAAAAAAACTGAAAAATGGGGTAGAGAACTGAATAGGGAGTTTTCAGAGAAAGAAATACAACTGGCTAAAATACACTTTAAGAAAATGTTCAACATCCCTAACCATCAGGGATATGCAAATTAAAACAACTGTGAGATTCCACCTTACACCATTAAGGATGGCAATCATTAAAAATATCAAATGACAACAAAGGTTGGTGAGGATGTGGGGAAAGAGGAACCCTCTTTCACTGCTGTTGGGAATGCAAACTGGCATGATCACTATGGAAATCAACATGGAGATTCCTGAAAAAGATGAATGTAGAACTACCAACTGACCCAGTTATTACATTACTGGGCATTTATCCTAAGTGCTCCATGATTCACTACAGAGATATTTGTTCAACCATGTTCACAGCTACTCAATTCACATTAGCTAATTACTAGAGTGAAACCAGGTGCTCATCATTGAATAAACTGATAATGAAGTTGTGGTACATATACACAATGTAATTCTTACTCCGCAGTAACAAAACATGATTCCACAAACTTTTTAGGAAAATTGATGGATTTATAACAGATTATACTCAGTGAACACACACAATGAGGAAAAAGACAAATGCTGCATGTTCTCATGCATCTGTGGTTCTAATCTCCATCAGCTTGAGTTGCTGGCATATAGGACAGGCAACTTCAGGCCTGGACAATAGGGATGGAACAGGTTAGTAGGAGGGGGTGGGAGGGTTAAGGAGAGTGAGCACAAAATTAAACTCAAAATGAACTGGTACCATAGAAATCTTTCTCCTTGAAGGTAGACTGAGCGATATAACCCCTGACAGGAATATAGGGGAAGCACCTGAAAAGAAGGGCTCTGGAGAGGGTGGAATGAAGTCTAACCTTAAAAAACTTTGGCACTGACCTATAACATGCAATATGAGAAGAAGGTGCTACCCACATTGAGCTGTTGATCAGAGAGACCTACTAGGTTTCCAAAATATGATAGGCTTCTGACAAAGCACTTGATTACCCATCTTAGGTAAAGGGTAAGATCTTATTGCTGAAGACACATGCTGCTGACAAAGAACACAGAGAGACCTGGCTGGTGTCCGGAATAGAGCCAGTCCCCAGATAGATGGCATGACTAGCTGGAAAGCACAACATGAGCTATTGGGGGAAAGTGTCCAACAAAAGTGTTGAGCAAGCAGTGGTCTAAGCTACTCAGAGGCAATCAGCCTGACAAGAAGTACACACCAGTGCAATGGTGGCACACAGCCTGGTGGGTAACCAGTGGCTCTCTGATTGGCTAAGGGATCCACTCAGTGGAAAGGAACCCATATCTAGAACTGGGAACCAGGTCTCAATTCTATTAAGACAAAGATTATGGTCTTCTATGTCAAGCTCTCCCTAATCTTTTGCTAAAAGAAGAGATACATCCATAAAATTTTCCCCAAATTAATAATGCTTACCCAATTTAACCTATGCTGATTTTACTCTCCTTTGGGGAATTTTTCTTTTTCTTTTTCAGAAGTTAGGGAGACCTGAGGAGATGAACCACCCCTTGCATCTTTGTCAAGGCCCAGTTGAAATGACAAAGGAAGTGTGAAGATAAGCAAGAGTGCTGCTTCCATGGTGAGCCTAACAAGCAGCACCAGGATGAAGGAGATAGATGCTGAGGATACTCAACACTTATCAAAGTGGAAACTCAGAGGCTCCTAAGAGCTTGTCACTGAAGGGGACTTAAAACACACCCACCAATGCTCAAAGAATTTTGCAAAAGAGGGGTGGAAAGATTGTAAGGGTCACAGGTTCGGATGTCATGTCCAGAGGCACTGCCTCCCCCCAACCCCAATAACTGCTGCTCCCACGATGCATAATCCACAACCCTATGGGGAATACGTGTAACCCCACTGAGGAGGGCATCCTGCCAAATGTGGGTCAGGAGGAGGCAAAAGATGGTAGCAACATATGATGTATCCATACTAGATATGTTCTTAGTAATAATAATAATGATAAAGGAATCCACACAACTTTAATCCCAGGGCTCTATATACACATGTGCACCCATACATGTGCACCCACACACATGGACACACACATACACAAAACACAGAAACAGTTTTAAGATGCAGCTCTTGTGTGTGTGTGTGTGTGTGTGTGTGTGTGTGTGTGTAATGTGTGGTATGCATGAGTGTATGCGTGGGGGGTACATGTGGGCATGTATGTTGGCATGTGTAGGGGGTGCATGTGGGCATGTGAGCATGTATGTTGGGAGGCCAAAGGTTGGTGTTGGTTGTCTTCATCAATCACTCCAATCTTATTTTTGAGGGTGTGGTCTTTTACAGAACCTGAAGCTCACAATTTAGCTTGACTAGTTAGCCAGCACACCACAGAGCCTCCTGTCTTTGTCTCCCAGTACTGGGATTATAGCCTTGTGCCATTATTCCAGGCTTTAATGTGGGTGCTGGGGATCTGAATCCAGATTCTCATCTGTGAGGCAAGTACTTTACCAACTGAGCAATCTCCCCAACTCCAAGAAGTATATTTTAAAGTATTACCATCATTTAGCTACAAGTACCAACAAGAGTTGACTGGTTTAGATTATCCATATATGTTAGATATTTCTGCAAAAATTAAGTTAACATCCTTTTTACCATAGTTGATGCTACTTTTCTTTCTGACAATTAGACAATAGTGTCAGCTGCCTATGAACTCCTTCCTCTGACGCTCTGTAGAGCAGAAGAACACTTGTCTTCTTATTCGTCAAAGCTGTCACTCAACTGATAGCTAGACTATCAATTTCCACCAGTATTTTTTACTTGTTTTCAACATCACTGTTTTAACACTCTCATCTTTACATTTACACTATTATAAATACCATTAATTATCATCTCAACAACTTATTCACCTCTCAAAGAATGCAAGGCATATGTTTCAGTGTCAGAATCAGCAGTTTTTGATGTCTGCATTTTTTTTAACTTGACGCTTTGAACTTGTAAGTGTATGGCTGATAGAAGATTTAGCATCACCCTATTAATGCATGAAAGATTTTCAAACCTTCACTTTCAGGTTTATTTTCAAATACCATTGTAGGCCAGAATCTTTGTCAAGTATTTGTTCATGTCGATGCATCAGCGCTGACTCAAAGCATGAGCATTACCATAAACATCATGCCTGATTCAGAGGCTCCAGTCTTGCTGATTGTAGGACAGGCAGAGTTTTTGAAAAAAAAAAATCTTTTGTATTTACCCTTCATAGAGACACATAATTCTTTCATCACAAGAATATGTTCATGTGCCCCATGGCTGTCAGGAAGTAGGTTGAAATACATTCTCCTGACATGATTTATTTGTTGGAAGTTTTAGGAAAGATATGTATAAAGCATTTGTCTATAGATGACTTAACATTTTTCTTCCAGTTAAGTTTAACTGCAATTAATAAATAAAGCAGAGTAAATTTCTGGTTGCTTTTTAAAACCAGTACAAACAACAAAAAGCAGAAACACAGTGTTCCAAATGACTTCATCTTTGGACTCTGCCATTTCACTGTAATCCTGTTTCCCAAGATTGACCCAACCACCCCTGCCAATTATCACATTCCTGCGATGACCCAGACCACCATCCCCATTATCACCTTCCTGGAATGTCCCAAGCCACCTTGTCAGATTATCATTTGCCTGAACTGGCCCAAGCTCTGAGGCAAGGTGGACTGCTGTGCAACCAAAGAATACAATGACCTCCACCACCCCATAAGTATCCTCTAGCCTTTTAGGGAAGTCGCATTTGACCTTCCCTGGTTAGAACCCTTCTCAGGGTTTTCCCAAATAAAGCCTGTCTCTACTACTGAGTTGAGTCTTCCCTCTTTCTCTTTCCCACTTTTCCTAACACAATGTAAAGGAAGTGAACTACACACACCTTTCAGACTCCCATATGCTGGTATTTCCCTACCTCCACCTACTTTGTGGGCAGCTTTGGCACACCCAAGGATGTCAATATGGCTAAAGGTCTTTCCTGCACACAGTGAGAAGGACATAACACCCTCAAAAACAGATATAAAGACCAAAGTGAATGAAAGGGGATGGTGAGGAGCAGAGATGTCCACATGCAGCAGAAAAAGTATAGCTGGAGAATCCTGAATTAATCAGTTTTAGACCAAAGGAAGGTCAGCTTTGTGTTGATAGAGACAGATCTTATTCCAACTTTAACTGATTAAGATATACAACAAGAGAAGAAATAGACCACTGAATTATTTTTAAGTTATTTGTTGATACATAATTTGCATGCAGTAAAATTTACTCTTTAAAGTTGCACAGTTTGAAGAATTTGGGTGAATATTTATAGTTGTAGAATGCTCATCAACAACAAGGTAAAGAATACTTCTACTGCTGAAAAATGTTCCCTCCCAAGGACTGTGGATATCAATTAATAATGGAGAATGAGAATGACAGTCTCAGAGCTCCCCCTCCCTACGGACTCCAAACTAAAATATTTCTTCCAGGAGTTCCCTCCCACTCTACCCCATGGGGACCCAGACAACCTGGCTCTTTGAGCTCACACCTTCACCACCTTTTCCCACTGGCCACTTCTCACTGGCCAGCCCTTTAATCCCCAAGGGGCAGAAAAGTCCTTCCACCACCAATTCAGCTCTTTATAGTTTTCATAGTATTTATATCTGTCCATCTCTGCTTCTCCTGCTCATGTGTGCACCTTTTCTACTCCCTCTGTCCCTAAGCATTCATTCTTGCAGCCAAGGCCCTGGTATGTGTGCCCACAGCTGGTACTGGATCACTCCCTCTCTTGTCTCTCCCTTCTTTCCCTACTCCCTTTTAGCTGCATTCCTTTCCTCTTGACAGTTCTCTCAACCCTCCCTCTCTCCTTCCAGCAGACTCCCTAAACTCCCACCCCTTAAAGCTACACCAACACTCCAATTGGGGCAGATTAATAAAGTATTTTTAATTTATAAAATTCATGTTCTGTCCCAGATCCTTCTTCTCACACATCCCCCCCACACACACACACAAAGGAAAGACAGAAAAACACCTGACAGAAAATGGTCTGACTTTTGCTGTTCTCAGAGTCACATTTGCAAAGATTTGGCTCACTACAGGATGGCCAATGCAATGCCAGCATAGGAGAACCCTGGACCATGTCTCAAATATGATATTTGTCTGATGAATGCATAAAGGAATTGATGCCAATTACTTGTATAAAAGTATAGTCAAAATAGATCTGTCATTTTAACTTGAATTCCACTTGAAAGACCAACTCCTATCATCCTATTAAACTGGGAATCTTCTCAGTAGCCCATTACTTGATTACCTGATATAAAGTGAAGGCTGAAGACAAGTGATAATGCAGACTATCACACACAAAGCAAGCTAGGGTGGACTGTTTTACATTTTCAGACAAAACAAGTTTAGTTTTAGGATTGAATTTAGTCTTCATAAGACTTCTATGTGTGTCACAGCATCCACAGAGCATTAAGGATCAGTATATGTTTCAAAAGAAAAGGGTCTCCAATAACCCAATCTAAAAATGTCAATATGGAACATAAGTAAAGGAGGTACTGAGACAAAATAATATCAGCCTCAGAAGTGAAAAGGCAGAGACATGAGCTGACGCATGATCCATAGAGCAGTACTGTCAGTATCTGGACAGAATAATAGATAGAGGATGTATGGAATTTTCTTCTAGATGTAGAAGATTGTTGTTAGAGAAATGCCACAGGAAACAATTTCTTTCATTCAGCATGCTGTTGAATGAAGCAGACGAAGGACATGTCTGTTATCGAAAGCCACCTCAAATTACTGACCTATCAAAATAGGGTTGTTTCCACAGGGCTGTCAGTAGCCTAAGCTGCCAATGCAGAGATAACAGAGTATGTTCTTTCTGTAATGTGCTTGTCCAGAAGTGGGGTGTCTTCCTATTCAGCTCCCAAGCTCCATGTTTCAAAAATGCAGGGCTCCCATCAGTTTAAAGTTTGAACTCCTAGTTCCAAGCACATGTAAACAGATGTTACTCAGCACCCCTCACTAAGTGTTGTATACTGCTCTCTGATAAACAGCTTAAGTATGAATTATCTCAAAAGTGCTGAGGAAGCTCTCCTAGAACTGTCAGTTTAAGCACACCTTACTCTCAAGTACAATAAAACCCCAGTGTGCTCAACAATCGGAACTTGTTTCTTCTTACTTAACTTTGCCCTTGTTTCCTAGTTCACTTCAGAACCCACCTTTGAGCTTGATCTCCCTTTCTTAGGTCATGTGCTCATGTGGTGGCCATTACAGGCTTTAAGGACTTCCATCTACCAGCCTGTTGAAGACTGAAGGAAACTGGGCAAAGTCCTGGGAGCTAGCATCCTTTGGTCTTCATACCAGATACTGCTCTGGAAGGTCCTCCTAAAAGAAAGCTCATCTTTTCTGCCAGACCATCCAGGATATCTCAATCTGCTCCAATTTTTTTTCTCCATTGATCAAAAAAAAAAAAACATTAGTTTTATATAAAACTATCATTCTGGGACTGGTGTTATAGCCAACAGGTAAAGTTACAGACCTTAGACGGACAGCACTTACCTACCATGGGCAAGAGCACAATCCCTGCACAGAAAACAAAAGAAAACAACTTCCAGTTGTATCTCTAATGTTTCAGACTTTCATTTTTCAGACAAGATACATAGTTCAAATTCCACTAGGAAAAGACCCTTGAGTCTATATTCCTGTGTAAATATGAGACACACAGGGATTCCATGCCTTGAGACCTTATGCTGGGAACAAACACAATTGCCACCCAGTGAAACTTTTGGGACTTAGATATTAAAGAGGTGCCTAAATGGAGGGTTCTCTACTCAGGTCTTTTCAACTATTTGGCTGTACGATTTATAAGTGGTGCGGTTGAAGGCTGGACGAACCTGCTTGCCAGTGTTCTCCAGAGGGCAAATCAACCTAGGGTCCTAGGACATGAATTCTCTGTGCCCTTTCTTCCACTCTGAGAGACAAGTTCTGGGACTATTTGCAGCCCTGCAAACCTTGGATGGTATAACAAATTAATGAAAGAGTCCAAGGAAATGCTAAAAGGCCATAAACTTTCATTTATATCCTCATCCTTATCACAGAAAATACAGTATTTCTGGTGAGTGCAGGCTTGTTTGGTTTGATTGTTTTTGTGATGTTCCTAAACAGGAAAAAAAAAAAGGAAGAAAAAAAGAAATGCAATTATTTGTCTTTGGGGGATGTCCCTTGTTTGTAGTGATGGCACTCAAGTGCCCAATGCTCAACTGTACCTGGGCAAAGTTCAAGGAATGCCCTGCAGGAGGGAGGTGCTGTAGACAGACATCCAGCAGGGAGCTGGCCCTCTCTGCTCATGTGCTGCAGTGTTGCACTCAGGTTGCCTGGGACAGCAGAATATATAGGAACCTGGGTGGGCCGTGAACCTGTGTGCATCCTTCATTTAATTTAATGAATGTACTGTTTTAGTACTTTCTCTCAGGTCTCCAGGAATTACGCTGTCTCAGCACTCACTGTGGCGCAATCCTGTTGATACAAATGGCCCAAAGAAATTCTAGCTGAGAACAGATGGTAAATGAGAGTCAGTGTGAAACTAGTGCAGACAGTTCAGTTCCTGCCTGCATGAAGTTTGTGGCCCACAACTGCACAGGCAGGAAGTTTGGGGATAACTCTATATGTGTCTTTTAGTTGAAGTATTTCTCTTATTGCTGAAAAAGAAGTAGTTCTGGGCTAGAGAGTGGGATCCTGTGCTGTTCTTTGAAGGTTGTGAGGAAGGTTTCACTAGAAAGGTCCCTTGGTTAAGACACCAAAGGTGAGCAGCTGGCAACCCAGCCATTCTCAGAGGCTTGCAGCAGAGGCCCTGGCATTTCAGGCCTACTATGTGAGGACCATTATGGAGGACTAAAGCTGGAGTTTAGAAGGCATGTGAACACAAGGAGGGCCCTGAAGGACATAATGCACACCACAACTTTTCTCCTATCACTTAGGAAAACTATGGAGGGCTGTAAGTGAAGGGATGTTACAACCTGACATTTTAAGCTAGGTACTCAACCATGGGCTTGGGAGCGGGATGTACCAATTCCAAATTGCTCTTTCCACTTGGGATGACGGTGAAATGTTCTGAAGGAAGGGAGAGGAGGAAGACATGTGGAGGACAGGGTTAAGGAATCAGTTGTGTGAACTGGATCTTACCACATGTCACAAACTTACTTGACTATTCTCATGTTTCTGTAGAAAATCCATGATGGCCCTAGTTCAAGATTTGTGTGAAATTGGTCCAAAGAGCACCATTGTCCTAAATATTTATAGAGCACTCTTCTCTCAAAAGAGACATTTAGGGCTGGAGAGATGGCTTAGTGGTTAAGCGCTTGCCTATGAAGCCTAAGGACCCTGGTTCGAGGCTCAATTCCCCAGGACCCACGTTAGCCAGATGCACAAGGGGGCGCACGCGTCTGCAGTTCGTTTACAGAGGCTGGAAGCTCAGGCGTGCCCATTCTCTCTCTCTCTCTTTCTCTCTCTCTCTGCCTCCTTCTCTCTGTCGCTCTCAAATAAATAAATAAACAACAAAAAAAAGAGACATTTAGCTTACCCATAACTGTGGGCTAACTCCACAATGCATGACCCGTATACCTCAACAAGGAGGGGCCAAGGGGAGGGGGTAGGTCACGGATGAGCCTAATAATGGTACCGAACTGACTGTATTTGCTGAATACAGAACTGACTAATAAAGAAAAAAAAAAAAGGCATGGCTTGTATGATGACTTACATGGTAATCATTCTAGTATTAGATATCAAATGTCCTTTCTCCTAGATAAAGTCTCTGAGACTCAGAAAACCTACAGCACTTGTCCCATGTCACAAAGCCAGGTATATAGATTAGGAACTGAAGTCACATGTTGTGTCTGAGCTACAATGATCTCATGAATGAAATGGTTTGTCTCACATGAAGCCCACACTTGCCCTTGATTATGGTGTTATGATAATAATGAAAGCATTTTTAAAAAGCACAAATTAGAGCTGGAGACATGGCTTATCACTTAAGGCATTTGCCTGCAAAGCCAAATGATCCTGGTTCAACTCTCTAGGACCCACATAAGCCAGATGCACAAGGTGGTGCATGCATCTGGAGTTCATTTGAATGGCTGGAAGCCCTGGTGTGCCCATTCTCTCTCTTTCTCTCTCTCACATAAATAAATAAATAAATAATATTTTTTTTAAAAGCACAAATTATGTTTATACTTAACTTTCTTGTTATGTAAAACTTAGAGATTTTCAGTAACTTTTAGCTCTTACTGCTTAAAGTGTGAAAATGGAAATGTTTTAAAGCAGATCCAATTTGGCCATAGTACTTTCAACGTACTCTCAAGGAGTTATTGCTTACATTGAGCTCCCTAAGCCCCTTTGCCAAAGTCTAGCATCAAATAGTTTTTCACTCATGCTCATCCATCTGTCTCAAGGAGAGTCTGAATGGAGCTGAACCTTGTACAGAGGCCACATGAATTGAGTTAGTGCTTTTATAAGGCCTAGGCACCTCTGACGGGCTATTAACTAAAGACTTTTTGGTCAACAAACCAAGGACACTAAGCTGTTTCTTGGCACAGCTTCTTGCCAACATGGCAGACCGTGAGTAAATCAGAAGAAGGTGTGGAACCAGCTTACTTGGCAATGCTCATCTCAGAAGGAGATGCTCTGACTCCACCTGCAATCTAGCTCAACCTTCAAAGAAAAGATACACAGATCAGTGGTCCTAAACATCCTTTTCTTTTGAATATATTCTAGTAACCTTTTGAAAGGAAAGTCAAAGTCACAAAACTAATCACCTCATGATGAAAGCACGACATGCATGGAAAACATTCATTGTGCACTACTAAATTAAAAAGAGAAACACCCTCCAGTGGGTCCTGGGATTTCATCCAGCCTAGATACTCTATGATTAGTGTTAATAGCTTAAGTTAAAGATAGTTCCCAAAAGGGAAACTGACTCTCTCCTGACTAGCATTCCTAGTGTTGGAAAGCCCTCTCAGAGCTACCATAGGACCACAGTCACCAATAGCACAGATAAGTAGGGGACACTGCAGACTATGCAATCAACCAGGTGGACAAGAGATACACACTTGCACAATACTGGCACACAGCCTCTGCATGTAGCCAACTGTTCTCTGATTGGACACGAGGTCCACTCAGTGGGAAAGAACTCATATCTGGTACTGGAAAGCAAGTCAAAAATCCCATGGTCAGGAAATTCAGACTTCAGAGAGAAGACCCCACTGCTCTCTGGAGAAGAGTGGACTTGCACACCAAAAATCTTTCAAACAACTTTGTATGCCTCCTTTAATCCAAGCTGCTCTCACAGTTGGTTAGAGACTCTGCTTTTATTTTACAGATGGCAGTGAAAATGGAAGAGATCTAAGATCAATTGATAAGGCAAAAAGGAAAGCTGACTACCTACCATGAGACTTGTCATCTCAATCACATCAATCAGGGCCCAGGAGAAATTGCAGAGGAAGTGATGTCATAAATGCTGGTCTTACTGATAGCCAGATAACCAGCTCGAGGGCAATGGTGACAGACCTGATGATTAATCAAAACCTATCAAAACATTAATCAAGAGGCTACAAAGAACTCAACACTAAATCAGACTGCCAACAGGCCTGCCATGGCTCAGCAACATTGTGGAGGAGGGGGGGGGGGCAGAAAGATTGTAAGAGCCAGAGTGAGTAGGAGGATATTTTTGGTCAAAAACCAAGATCATACCCTGAGGCATGGTCCCACCAACTACCTCATAAAGAATGACTGAGGCCTTCATGACCACCCCCTCCCAACGAATACCATAACCCCATTGAGGAAGGGACCCCAGGTAACAGGAGTCAGGGCAAGGAGATAAAAGAGAATAACCTATTATAATACATATATGATTAAAAAAATAGTTCCTTCCCTCGGCATTCCTTGTGCTCTACTTTAAGCCAGCTTTGGAATGCTTTTTAAAATGGACAATCCCAGGCTGGAGAGACAGCTTAGCACTTCAGATGTTTGCCGCAAAGCCAATAGATCCAGGTTCAATTTCCCAAGACCCACATAAGCCAGATACACAAGGTGGCATATGCATCTGGAGTTTGTTTGCAGCAGCTAAAGGCCCTGGTACCCCCATTCTTTCTCTCTCTCTCTCTCTCTCTCTCTCTCTCTCCCTGGCACCTGCATTCTTTCTTTCTCTCTCTCTCTCTCTCTCTCTCTCTCTCACTTTCTCCCTCTGTCTCTGCGTCTCTCAAATAAATAAAAAATAATAAAAATATTTTTAAAAATTAAAAATAAATGGAAATCCCAAATGTTAAAGATCACAGCCTCTGACCTCTACCTTTTGAGCCCAGAGCAGAATAGCTTCTGTTCACTACTTTGAATCTACTTGATTCACTTGACTCACACTTGGGTTCATTGACATTATAGGAATGGTAAATAAAGCACTAGATGGCACCAAGAATGATACTTCCAACAGGTGACACTCAACAAATGCTAATGGGTAAGTTTTAGTCTCTAGTTAAAAATTCCTGAATATTGAGATTTCATTATTTTTTTTCAATTTATCATTTTACTCAAAATGAGTAGATCTTCAATCGAGGAAAGAGGCTGCTGGGTTGATTTGAGAAAACTGAAAAGATTGTATCAGTTTAGATCTAAGTACCATAATTATGTTATTTTGTTGGAAAAAATAAATTACTCATCTGTGGATCCTACATTCTATGATACTGACCTACCAGACAAGACAAACCCTCTCATGCAATAATTGTATGACTGCCATGAGGGTAGCCAAATAAAAATTTGATTTGAGGACCATGTTGACAAGAGAGAATTCATACCAGGAACAGAAAACCAGGTCAAAAGCCTATGGCTGGGGAAATCATAGGCCCAGGGGGAGAACCTCCTGTTGTTGTTATGCTAAGTGGATGTGCTGTCAAACTGACTTCCAAACATTTATGTTTATACCCACAGATCAGGCCAGCTCCAAACCTTGGTCTGAAGAGCTTTTCTTTCTTTCTTTTTTCTTTATTAATCATTCTTCTTTCTTTTCTTTCCTTCCTTTTCTATTTCTGTTTTCCAACAGTGAAAGGAGGTTAATTCAGAGACTCATAGCTGGACAAAGGGCTGAAAATAAGTAATTTATAAATGATGACCCCTACATGGGACAAACAGATATTCCCTGCAGGGCTCAGAGAACATCATAGAACAGAGGATGGAAAGAAGCAGTGTGAAACTACATTATCTAGGCATGACAAGGCCATTGCATATATGAACTCACAGCAGCTGTGGTTGCTTGCACATGATGCAGGCAGCCAACATTCTGTTATGGATTGAAAGGTGCTTCTAAGGCCATGCCCTTCCCTGAGGAGCTAATGACAGTTCGTGGTTTCTGGGGAAGTTGTTAGCTTCTATGGTATAGCCACAGGTAAATGGTGGGAAAAGGAAAGGGTACAATGGAACTGGGGGAATAAGGGAGGGCAATGTGAGGTACATATGTTCTGTTTCCAATAAGAAGTTACCCTTGAAGCAGCTGATGCTAATGAATGAAGTCTCATGAGCCAGCCTGAGAGAAGGATATAGGGAAAGTTGCAGGGATGCATACTGAGCTTTTATTGCTGCCCATTTAAATGAGCCCAAATCAGTAGCACAGTGTAGTTTACCTTGTATCTTAGGTTTTTGTTATACTCACACAAATACTTCACACATTTTTTTTCATGTAACACATTATGACTATGCCAAATAAGAGACAATTGGAAGGCATACAAAACAGTCTAGCAGAGTTTAAGTAAAGTTCATTTTAAAATAGTACAGCCTTTAAAAAAACACTATATGTTGAGAAATAACAATCTAGATGCCAATAAAATTTTTTCTGTTTTTTACTGGAGCTATGGGTTTAAAAATTCTTCTAATCATCTTTTGTGTGTGTGTGTGATTTTAAATAAAAGTAGATTATGGGCAAGTATTATTAACTAGATGGGTAGAATATGTAAGTCTATAATGTACAGAGTACAAACCAAGATTCAAAATTTCTTAGAACTTTTTGAGCTCATTCATTTTAGTATTTTCTGAATTTCTCTGGTTGCTATAGTAATCCTGATGACACTTGTAGAACCAACTAGACTAGGATCTAGAGCTTTGTTACTAAATAAAACAATATATGAAAAACCTTCACAAGTTTTTACAAGATTTTACAAGTAATCAAAAATTATGGAAATATAATGAATCAGTGTTATTATAGCCATCTTCTGTCATTCTTGCCATATCTGAATTAATTAGCACATGTTTTGTAGCATACAACAACCACTTAATCCATGTATACGTCACTATAAAAAATTAACAGTGTATAATAAGGCACTACTGGGTAGTGAACAAAAAGACGGAGAGAAAAGTAGAGTATCCATGTAAGTTTAGGGGAAACTAATTTAAAGAGGAGTGGCAGAGAACATGACTTTGGTTTGGGATGGGGTACGCTCAAATTATCAAAGAACTACAGAGCAAAGACTTTGGGGAAATTGGAAATAAGAAAGTGTTTAGAAGGCCAAAAGAAAGGAGTCAACAAACATATCTAGAGGCAAGTAATAGAACAAGTCCTAGAGAATAAGAATCCCATCTGAACTTTCAGTACTTCCTCTGGTGCCCCTCATTCCTGGCTCACATGAAGTACCTGAAACTGTGTACACTGCTGTTTATCCTCACCATAGTGGGATGGCTAAGTCAGTCAGTACTAAAAGTGATGTGCTGGTAAGCCACCTAATGGGATACTGGGACTCTAGACAAGAGGACAAGGCTAAAAATAGAAAGATGTTATTCTTTTGTGTAGAGTTGACAGAAATTAGATAGAGGCTCAAAGGGCAAGGATAAATCATACATTCAAGACTGATGTTTAAGAGAAAAATATCCAGTGGAAATAATTACAGAAATGCAAAAATTTGGATAAAATAGTCAAAGAACTAGGTTGATTTCATGTGATGAAGTTCAAGTTTGGAGAGATATTCAATATCAAGGTTGAGGGCAATGGCTAATATTTTTCTGATCAATGTGTTCAGGCATACTGCTAAGTATATTATCTTATGTGTTAGGAGCACATTGTGCCATTTTCTGAAAACAATCCTACAACATAGGTTCTATTTTTATCCTCATTTTTTCACATGAGCATTTACTGGTTAACAGCGGATGACTAGCTTACCCAAGGCACCAGAGGTGAACATGCAACAAACTCAACAACAGAACCCAGTGGGTCTAATTCCAGAGCCTCTGTAAACTTCTGCCTCTTCAAATTGAGATATCAACAGGGTTAAGTATAGGAGAGAGATCTGGCACATTCAATATATACCTGTACACATTCTGTTACATACACAAATACATAGACTGGTGTACACAAGTGCACACATTTATACACAGACACATATTTGTGCACACATATGTACACAAACACACACATGTACACATACATACATACATGCTTACTGTCACATGTATGTGGTCATAAAATTTCATAAAAGAAGATATCAGTGTCCATTCAGAGAAACATTTTCAATAGAGTACAGAGTTAAAAGAAAGGAATACAGGGAATAAATACAGCTGGCCAGATGGCTCAGTGGATAACTGCAGTTCTGTTCTCTAGCACCCACATAAATGTTGTATTGTGGCATCCTGCCTATAATCCCAGTGGTCAGGAGGCAGAGACATAGAAAACTGGCTAGCTAGACTAGCCAAATCATCATGCTGTGAGATCCAGTGAAATATTCTGCCTCATAAAGAAAGCAGAGAGCTACTGAAAGAAGACACCCAACATCTATCTCTGGCTTGCAAACACATAGACCCACACATATGTGCTTTCATACACATATGAACATGAATAACACGTATACACACATGCATGCACACCACATAGATATATGCATACAAAAGAAAAATAGAAATACAGGGAATGAGTGCCGTGCTAGTTGTTGGTTACAGAGGTCTCTGAGGCTCCCAAAATTATAGAAGCAATTTCCACTACCATGTTGCAAGGCTAGATAAACGACCCTCTTGCTATATATCTTGGTTGTAAGACCAAGAAATCAGGGTGGAGCTGGACTTGAAGCGTCCTTCCTGCTGGCTAGCACTCATAGTGCTTGAGGGTGCTATCCAGGATGACATTAATAGTCATACCTATCTATGGCTCCTATGTGCAACAATAACAACTAGCTAGGCAAAGAGTATTCCCTGGTGCAATAGTGATGGATCTGTTACAGGGGTTGGATTTGATGCCCATTCCAAAGTATGGAATTTACTTATTGTACTTTAAACCCATTTAAAAGCCATGACTGGGGAGATCATAGGCCCTAGTGAGGAAGTCATTGCTGTTGTTTGCTAGACAGAATGTGCCCATCAAATTGCCTTCTAAATATCTTTTTTAAAGAGTATTTATTGTTTATTTTTTAATTTATTATTTGAGAGCGACAGACAGAGAAAGAGGCGGAGAGAAAGAGAAAGAATGGGAGCTCCAGGGCTTCCAGCCACTGCAAATGAACTCCAGACGCGTGCGCCACCTTGTGCATCTGGCAAACGTGGGTCCTGGAGAATCGAGCCTCGAACGCAGGTCCTTAGGCTTCACAGGCAAGCGCTTAACCACTAAGCCATCTCTCCAGCCCCCTTCTAAATATCTTTATGCCCATAAGTTAGTGCTGCTGTCAGTTTTGGTCATAGAAGCTTCTTTTCGTGGTGGTCAGTGGTTACTGCAGAGATTCACAGTCATCAAAATACTGAGAATAAGTGACTGTTGAATGCTCAGCCCTAAATGGGACATCAACATCAGCCCTTCCGAAGGTCAGATGATATCACAGAAGAAGGGAGAAAGAATGTAAAAGCTAGAGGAAGAAAAGGAACAGTGAGAATACTGACTTACATTCATGACACGACTGTTGCCCTCATGAACTCACAGCAGCCATGGTTACTGCACAAGCTTGGACCTGTAAATAACTTGCCATGGAAGGGAAAGGGCTCGTGGGGTCCCACCTCTCCCTGAGGATTTATACATAGTTACAGGTTGATAAGGAAGATAGAGATACTATTTTCAGTGGTGTTGTCACTGGTAAGGTGCCTATGGTCTTGTAAACAAACTCTCTCCCATGTTCTTTTGAACAACCCTAATGAAACTCACTGAGTCACAAAACAATTAGAAAGATACGAAAGTAGATGGGGAGTGATAAGTTGGAAAGAGGAAAGAAAATATCAAGAGCAGGTGAGGGTCAAGAGAGCATGAGGGGGAGATGACATGCTACAAATGCATTATGAGCATGTGTAAAAATGTCACCATGAAAACCACCATTATATTTAATACATGCAAATAAACTCAAAAAGCATAGTATAGATATAGAAAAATTAAGACAATAAATAAATTCACTTTTAAGTAACAAATAGCAGTCTATATGGAAATTCAGGTACTCCCAAATTCATGATGGCTGACATTTATTACCATTGTACAGCTAAGAGGAAAGAAACAGTAGAATGTGCCCACTGCATGTATAAACTTTTTTGCCTTGCAGACACAAAGCTAATGAATGTTCTAAGTCACACTCCACACAGCCTGTGTGCCACATCTGCAAACTACCTATTTTGTACAGTCCAGCAGCAAAGAATATGTTTTAAAAGATTTATTTTTATTTATTTATTTATTAGAGATAGAGAGCGGGAGAGAGAGAAGGATAGAGAATGGGCATGCTAGGGCCTATAGCCACTGCAAACAAACTCCAGACACATGTGCCACCATGTGCATCTGACTTATGTGGGACCTGGAGAATCAAACCTGGGTCTTGAGGCTTCACAGGCATGTGCCTTAACCGCTAAGCCATCTCTCCAGCCCGCAAAGAATATTTTTAATAGCTTTAAATCTTTTTAAACAGAATAGAATGTACTGACAAATGAAAATTATATGAAAATCTGATTTCAATATTCACAAAATATAGTTTCATTGGTACATAGCCATGCTGCTTGTTTAGACATTATCTATAGCTGCTGCCTCACTGCAGCGGCAGACTGAAGCAGCTCTGACAGAGACTTTATGACCCATAAAGTATAAGATATGTCTTGTCTTACTCTTTGTAGAAAATGGTCCCATCCCTTATTCTCAATAATCTCCATGATTTTAGTTCTGAAAAAAATCATAAAGGAAATGAAATTATATACCTGGCAAGGGTGCTTTGTTAGTTCTCACAATGGGCATCTCTTTCCATACATCTCCATCGTTTTCATTCTCGGCCATCCAGGAATCAACAGACAAACAAAACAGCTCATCTGTGGCCATATTTTCAAGTCTAACTTCTTCCAGATACCACCTGGGGTCCCTCCCAGTGTTATCATGACCAATGCGTATTTTATAGATTTCACCAATATCTTTCAGATTAATCTGCAACACAAAAGGAAAATAAAAATTGCTGCCTCCTCGACTTGATTTTGAAATGAAAAACTGTATGATCAATATTGACTTCAATACTTACTTTTTTTTATAAACCATGAATATCCCTCACTAATTTCCCTTAGAACTCACTGCAGGCAACACAGTGACATTGGATAAATCAATAGAATATGACTAGTTGTCATTATCCTTAATATGTCTTTTTTTTTTTTTTTTTTTTTTTGGTTTTTCGAGGTAGGGTCTCACTCTAGCCCAGGCTGACCTGGAATTCACTATGGAGTCTCAGGGTGGCCTCGAACTCACGGCAATCCTCCTACCTCTGCCTCCCGAGTGCTGGGATTAAAGGCGTGCGCCACCACGCCCGGCTCCTAATATGTCTTTTTGTTAGCAATACTCCCATCACAGTTTTGCAAAATAATATTTTACTGGGATTATTGATACCTGTCACTTATTCAGTAGTGAAACTTAAAGAATAAGATAATTGTGTTTGTAATGGGTTTGTTTTGCTATTAAAGTGAGATCCTGAGGAAAAGATTGTGTGGTTTCCTAGGTTTAAACTAGAGTTAATAAGATAATACTATAGCAGATGGAATCTTCTCTGGAAGTATTATGGTTTTGCAACAGCTTTCATAATATGGTTAATTTCCTATGTATCACCTTCCTAAGCACCTAATCAGTAGTTACAACAAATATCCAACTATATTATTTACTGCCCAGAAAAAGCAATATTTTCCATTTGAAAATTATTATAGGAGTCATATAAAAATTATCAATTATGTATTTTACTACTTTCTTTATTTCTGCCATAACAAATTAGCACACACTTAATGACTTAAAAGCAGGCCCATTTATTGCCTCTTGACTCCACGAGGCTGAATTCCAGGTAATGCAGCTCAGTCTTCCATAAGGCTTCACAAGCCAATGCCAAAACTTTGACTAGGTTGAGCTAACTTCAAGGGGCTTTGGGAAAGATTCTGTTTCCAAGTTTATTCAGGTTGTTGGCAGAATCCAGCTCCTTGTGGCCGTCAGGTTGAAGTCCCTGTTTCCCATGGTTATCTTTACCTCCAAGTCAACAAAGTCACATCATAGCTTTTCATGCTTGGCACACATGGTGTCCCCACTACTCTAGGCAGGAAGAAACTGCATTGTAGAGGTCCATGTGAGTAAGAGTAGGCATACTTGGATAAACCAGGCTAATTTTTCTATTTTAAAGACAGTTGATTAGCACCCTTGATTATATCTGCAAACTCCTTTGCCTTGGAGTTTCATTGAAATAACACTGGGACCAAAGATTATGAAATTGACACAGTTCTTACTGCCACATACTGTAATTATTAAAAGCAACTTGATCTCCCTTCTAATATTTTATCTTTCCCCCACATCACAACCGCCTACATCTTCTCTCCTGTTTGATGTTACTGTAAGCCTTCATATTGGCACTCCAGAGCTTATGCGCTGTTGTCACCCTTTTCTACTCAGCTATTCTTATTGGCAATATAACCTTTGGTCACTCTATGAGTGACAAATGCTCTCAGTACTTTACGTTCTATAACCAACTGGGCTCCTCCTATTATTTCCCAAACAATTTAGATATAAAATGTTTATCATTTAGAAATATGTTAACATAGTAAGTGGACTCCTAATATGCCCCCCCAGCCCCCTACCCACAATTTATGGATAGTAGGAAATAGGAGAGAAAGCTAAAACCGTGCCCCAAATGCACAGTAAGGAAAAATGGCATGATGACTAAAACCAGAATTTTGTTATCAAGCACATCTAGTTTTGAAAGTTCCTTCTGCCTTTGTCAGTTGTAAAAACTCTAAGTTTCTCAGCTTTTCTAAGCATCATTGACCCTGTCTGGACACTGTAAGTCATACTGAGACTCCCTAAATGCATCAACTCAAAATCTGGAATGTTCCAAACCCAAAATGCATTCAGTGCTTACAGGGTACCACAAATGGAAAAATCCTATTTCATGAAAACCCTGTTGCATGCACACAGTTGTTTTAAAAAACAAGCAATATACATAATTACATAGGAAATTAATATCATGCTTAGACTTAGACCCCATTATCAAGATACATCATTATGTGTATACAAATACTCCAAAATCTGAAATATTTCTGATCCCAAGTATTTCAGGTAAAGGACACTCAACTTATAATAACAATATTAAAAATTACTATAATAGGGCTGGAGAAATGGTTTAGCAGTTAAGCACTTGCCTGTGAAGTCCAAGGACCCTGATTCGAGGCTCAATTCCCGAGGACCCAGGTAAACCAGATGCACAAGGTGGTACATGCATCTGGAGTTCATTTTCAGTGGCTGGAGGACCTGGCACACCCACTCTCTCTCTCTCTCTCTCTGCCTCTTTCTCTCTCTGTCTGTCACTATCAAATAAATAAATAAAAATAAACAACAAAAATATAAAAAAATAAATTACTATAATAGTAAAAAATAGTAGCTATTGTGTCAATCATAATTTTGTGTTGATAACAAAGAAAAATATCTAAATCTAACTTAATCTAATGACAGGACAGAAAACAGTACCAGCACTCAAAAAATATATAAAAACCTTATTTTTGCTCATCATAAGTGAAACTGAAACTACAAATTCTGTTAGCATTACTGGTAAAAAATAAATAATTGAATGATGTCATGGTACAAGGACTCAATCACTCATGTAGCTATGCCTGGGTCAACTAATTAAAACCAGAACTAAAGTGATCATACCTTAGGCTAATGTAAGCAAATGCTCCCTAAATCCTTGCATGTTAGCTAAATTGGTTTGAAATGTTGAGTTTTAGTTTATACAGTCAACATGGGTCACCTCAGCTTCACATGAAAATGTAATGTCAAGAAGTTTTTCTTGTATATAACTGTACTTCATATCTACATTTAACTTCCTACTTTCAAAAATAAAAAGGACAGAGATTCCAAAATGTAGGATAACTTTCATCATAAAAATGCTCCACACCATGGCTCAGCTATTCTCCACAAAAAAGACTTATGCTCAAAGTAGGGCACAGATATGGATTAAAATAAAATTATTTTCAAACCAAAGACCAAAGGCACATATGGATTGAGAGACACAGGGTCAGAGAGAAGCAAAGAATTCTGGAAATAAACTCTATACCTACTGTTCTAATGTCACATATTGAAAACTAAAATAGAACCAATAAGTTCCCTCTACATAACCAGAACATGATGACAAAATTTGCTGTTGAAGAATGTCTAAATTGGATAGTTGAGATTCTAATAAAATAAGTTATATATATTGAAGTTAAGTAGAAAATAGAGCACTTGATCATGCTCTAAAATAATTTTGCTTTTTACAAATAATATGGCAGGAAACTTAAAATTTAAGGTAAGTAGATAATCTATTTGAGATGTAACAAGTTCTTATTGCAATGAAGACTGCTTTAAAAAACCATATGAATGTGGAAAAACAGATTTCACAATCTCTATGTGAGGACAGAAATGTGCACAACTCATTTCATGCACTTACAGAGAGAAATAAGGAAAACAGAATTAAAAAAAAAAAAACTTCTGATGAAACCATTCAATATTTAGGCCCAAGGTAGTGAGACACATTAACTTTAAAGAATTAGCAACATGCCCGTGTAGCAGGAGAGAAGGCAGGACACAGCCCAGGTAAGACAGTAATGTCAGAGGGCTGGGGATGTGGCTGGGGGCAGAGCACTTGCCTGACATGTGTTACGTCCTAGGTTTGATCACTAACAAACAAAGAAAACAAAGACAAAGGAAAATACTTTTTGAAACTGACCAAATTTTCCCTAAAGTGCTAATCTTCTGTGTCATTTTTCTGCCTGAGTAGAATATATACTTTTAGCCATTTGCCCAACATGCTATTTAGAGCTGGAGACGATTGTCTCCCATTCTGTAGGCTGTCTTTTGACTTGGTTGATGATTTCCTTAACTGGGCAACAGCTTCTCAGTTTCATGAGGTCCCTGTGTCAATAATCTTATTCCCTGGGCTACTGGAGTCCTATTCTAAGTCTTTTTCTATGCCTTTATCTTGATGTATTCTCCCTACCCTTTCCTGTAGTTGTTTCAGGGTTTCAGGTCTTATATTAAGATCTTGGAGCCATATTGAGTTGAATTTCAGGCTGGGTGAAAGATAAGAGAATAAATTCATTCTTCTATATGCAGTTAACCATTTTCCCCAGCACCATTTGTTGAAAATGATGTTTCTCTAGTGTGTGCTTTTGGCCACTTTGTCAAAGATCAGGTAGTTGTAGTTACGTGAACTTATACCTAGATCTTCTGTTCTATTCCATTGATGTGTGTGCGTATGTGTGTGTGTGTATGTGTGTGTCAGAACCATGCTGTTTTTATTACTATGGCTTTGTAGCATATCTTAAAATCAGGAATGGGGATAACTACAACAGTGTTCTATTTTCTGAGACATTTTTGCCTATCTGAGGCCTTTTGTGCTTCAATATTAATTTTAAGATTTTCTTTTATATTTATGTGAAAATGATGCTGGAATTTTGATTGGAATTGGTAGGATGACCATTTTCATATTAATTCTTCTAATCCATGAGCATGGGAGATGTTTTCATCTTCTGATGTCTTCCTCAATTTCTTTCTTCAGGGTTTTAATGTTTTCATCATAAAGGTCTTTCATTTCCTTAGACATATTCCAAGATATTTAAATTTTTGGGGCTATTATAAATGGACTATTTCCCTCATTTATTTCTCATTATAATTGTCATTGGTATATAAGAGGGCTAGCTACTTTTGCATACTAATTTTGTATCCTGTCACTTGGCTGAAAGTGGTTATCAGCTCTAGCTTTCTGGTGCAGTGTTTAAAGTATCTTAAACATAGAATCATATCATCTGCAAATAAGGTTAGTTTGATTTTTTTCCTGTCTAATTTGTATCTCTTAATTTCTTTCTCTTATCACTCCACCTAAGATTTCAAGTACTATGTTAGATAGAAGTGAGGAGAGTGAATGTTCCTATCAAGTTCCAGATATTAGTAGAAATGATTCAAATTTTTCTCCATTTAGTTTCATACTGGCTTTAGGTTTGAAACAGTGGTTTTCTTTAGCACTATAGGCACTTTGCACTTCAATGCCTCTGACTTCTGTATATACTGTGGTGTTATTCACATAGGCGCATAGAACTCTGAGGGAAAACCACCTATCCATGAAGATCCTGCCTGCCTGGCAGCCTGGCAGGACTCGAGTTGCTATTTTTAACACAGGCTCTATCTATGACATGGTAGGCCTAACAGGGTCAGAATTTACTGGAAGTCAGGGCTTATGAGGAAAAGCATGGCATTTGCTTGTCTCTGACAAATCTAGATTTAGATATGCTACTCTCACCTCATTTCATTTTTAATTTTATTGTTAGTGATTTATTCATTTTTTAAAATAGTGAGTTTCATTATGGCTGTCTCATGCATGTATCTTGTGTATGATGTTTCTACTCATCCCCCATTACCTTCTCTTCTACTTTTTTGCCTCACTGTTGGCCCCCTTTTTCCTTCACACACACACACACACACACACACACACACACACACACGTATATATTCTGAATACCATGTATGAGAGAAAACTTGTAATAGTACACTTTCTGAGTATGGTTTATTTTTCTTAACATGATGATCTCCAGTTCTATCCATTTTCCTAAAAACGACATAACTTCATTCTTTTTAAGGGTGAATAACACTCCATTGTATTTATATAGCACATTTTCTTTATCCAGTCATCCGTGCATGGGACTCTAGGCTGGTTCTATAACTTGTTCTCTCACCTCATTTCATTTCCCTGAGTCTCAAGGTCCTGTTTGTTAAAACAGGACTCAGAGGATTCTACAGAGCAGCCAGAAGACTTCTGTTCAGATCTCCAAGATGTTTTTCTTGATGCTCAGTTGATTAACAAAGTTGGGAAAATCACATACTAATTTGGGGAATACTCAAGAGAGAATTGGAATAGTACCACAAGATAGGGCATTTTCATTTGTTAATGAAAATGGAAAAAATGCAAAAGGAGCAAAAAGACTCTTAAAGTTGAAAATGTACCTTACTGAAATGTTCCCTTGTCAGATTCCATAGTACAATGTATACAGGCTTTTCTGCACTATAATCTCTAACTAGAAAATGGTCAGGTGGAAAGATGAAAAGACAGTGTAATGGTTAAGTTTCGTTGTTAGCTTGATCTGTTTAGGAATCCACAGACTCTTGGGTGGGTCTCTGAGGTTACTCCCAGGAAGTATTAACTGAAGGGGAAAGTCCTTCCCCCAGAATGAACCCTTCACCCAGAGTGGGTGGTCCCTCTCAGTGGGGGGCTTTTTCTAAGGAATCTCTGGGAGAAAAGAATCCCTTCATCCCACCTGGGTGCCTGCGTTGCTTACTGCCTTCCAGCACAAACTGAAGAACAGTGAGTCCACAGGAAGCCTTCAGGCCTTCAGTGCTGGATTGGGACTGCTGAGGGAGGCATCCAGCTTCATGGACTGAGCAGCTACCTGGTTCCCTGACTCTCAGGCCTGCAGATTGTTTATTTTGGGAGTGCTGTAAGCTAATTCAATAAATCCCCCTTTAATACAATTCATTCTATTGGTTCTGTTCCTCTAGAGAACCCTGACTAATACAGATAGAAAAGGAACTAGATATGTGACTATTCAGCTAATTGGAAAGAATATTCTCTGTTCAGGTAATGATTTTTAGATGTAACTCATAAATCAGAAATGTTTGAATGTATAATGACCATTTGGTGGGTTTTTCTAATGTGGATATACTAAATCTCTTCATAAAACTATTTTATTTTCTCAATAGGTAGTACATAAATTATTTTACAAACTTAAAATTCAACTCTAAAATGAAATTTCATGTTACACAAGGTCTATATTATCTTTCTAGAAGCACTCACATGCTGAAAAAACTTCAACTGAGTTGCTGAAATTTAAATCAATATCTCAATTCAGAGGGCAAAGCTCATTTTATATATTTAGTGTCTTTCCAGAAAATATGATATCTACATCTTAGAACAGGAACATTTGTATGCAGACTAATCATTAGGAACTCTAGTATGGTAGAAACATGGACAATTGTTCAGGTGAATTGTAAGGGAAAACATGAGATACCACAAAAACAAAATGCAATACCAAC
The DNA here is from genome assembly GCA_036346955.1 of Dipus sagitta. Classification (NCBI taxonomy): domain Eukaryota; kingdom Metazoa; phylum Chordata; class Mammalia; order Rodentia; family Dipodidae; genus Dipus; species Dipus sagitta. Next base: position 122,459,709 of record CM070771.1, on the reverse strand, counting down.
AACAAAACTTGCCAAGCATGGGCAATTGTTTATGTGATGCATGATGGACATAGGAGCCTTTCCTCCTACATCTTCTTCTTAGTAAAATTTCTTGACATTACTCAGTGCCAGGGCTGCCTTCTGAGACATGAAGTGAGGACACCCCATTTCTTCTGGCTTTCTTTTTACAAGAACTTTTCTACAAGTTCTCTCTAAGCACTAGAAACTAGAATTTTATTCCTTGAAAAAGGGCTTGAAGTGGAATCTTTTATTGCTTAACGTGTAGATGATACTTAGATGAATTCTATATTTTCATATATACAAGTGTGCAAGGGCATTAATTCCTAGAATATCCAGGCTTCCTTCTGAAACCAAAAAGGAATTCTGTAAAAAGGAGTTTTGTTTTGCATAGTTAACTTTCAATTAACTGACAATGGGAAATTATGGAGGGTACACTGGCAAACAATACATGAGAGTCCTCTGTATTAGGTTTGCAATTGTGAATACATAGTTATATAAAAGTGAGGTAAAGTGAAATAAACCAGACACAAAAACATGATTTCAGTCATGTCGAATCTGAAAGCATTGATCACATAGAAGTTAAAAATCAACTGAGACTCACCCAATCACAGAAGGGTGGGGGTGGGGGGCCACAAAACTGGACCTAAATGGCAATGGCACCATAAAATTATACATCCTTAAAGACAGACTTCATCAGGTCCTTAGAGGGAACACCTGAATCATAGGGCTCTGGAGAGGGTATGATGAAGACTTAACCTTAATCTCTCTCTCTCTCTTTCTCCTCTCTTTCTCTTTTATATTTCCTATCTTTTTCTTCCTTCTTTTCTCTTGGCACTGGCCTGTAACTCCCAGTACCAGCATGTGGTTAACATCCACAATGAGCTGTTGATTAGAAAGACCTGCAAGTTTTCCCCAAAGAAGACAGATTTCTGTCAGAGTACTTGATGACCCACCAAAGGTTAGTGGTAAGACCCTACTGCCAAAGACACCATATGATGTTGGTATGAAACAAGGACTGGCCTGGCTGGAACCTGGAAGAGATTCAGTCCCTAGACAGTTAGATCATCTAGTGCGAGAAAGTGCTACATGAGTGACTGGGGGAAAATGACCAACATCTGTCCAAACAACACGTGATCTAAGCTACTCAGCAGCAAACAACCTGATATGATGCTCATACAAGTGCAATAGTGCACATAGCCATGGTGGTTAACCAATTGCTCTTGATTTGGCTAACTGATCTGCTCAGTGGAACATAATCCATAGCTGGAACTGGGAAACAAGACAGAACCATATCCAAAAATGAGCCTGCTGTACATTATCAAACTCACACCAATTGTGGGCTACAAGAGGGCCTACACCTATCAAATTCTCTCTAAAATAATAATGGTTATCCCATTTATCTGGTGCTGACTTCACTCTCCATTGGAGAACTTGCTTCTCTTTTTCAGATGGACGCAGATCCTGAGGAAAGAATCAGCCCATAGCACCTCATTAGGGCCCCAGGTGAAGCCAAGAGTAATTGGGGAAATGAGCAAGACTGCTGCTTTCTTGGTGAACCTGGTACTAGCCCAAAGTTGAAGAAGGATAGACACAGAGAACACTCAACTCCTACCAAACCAGACATCCAGAGACATAGAGGCTCCCAAGACCTCATCATTGAAGCAGACTTAAAACGAACCCAATGTGGCTCAGGGAAATTTCTGGAAGAGGGGATGGAAAGATTGTTAGAGCCATATTTGGGACATTATGCACAGAGACATTGCCTCTTACCCATAGCTGATAACCCTACAATGCACGACCCATATTCCCAAATGAGGAGGGTCCCTGCAGAGGAGGGGAGGATAGGGAGGAGCCTAATGATGGTACTAAGATGGCTGTATACACACTGTGTACATAACTAACAAAAAAAAAAGTCAACTGAGAATAAGCAACTATTGAGTCTTCAATCCTAAATGAGACACCTATATTACCCACTCCAAAGCTCAGAGAACATCACTAATGGTAACGAAAGGTTGTGGAATACTGTCTTTCAGACATGATGTAACCATAGTCCCATAGGACTCATGAAGTTCCAGAACCTGTGGTTACCTGAATAAGATTTTCACAAGATTGGACACATCAATAGTCTGTCATGGATTGTAGAGGCACTCATGAATCCCAATCCCTCCCTTAGGATCTATTGGTAATTAGTGGTGGCTGGGATTGGAGGAGACATTTTCTTCAGTGATGTAACCACTGGTTGGTTGCCCATGCTTCGATAAACAACCTCTTACCCATGTTCATATAAGAAACCCTAATTAAACTCACTGAGTCAAAAATACTTTTGTAAAAGACATTAAAGTAGGAAGGGGATTAGTTAAAAATAGGAACAGGATCAGCAGGAGTGAGAAGGAGTCAAGGAAGAATAATTGGTTTAAACATGACCAAAATACATATCAACATGTTTGAAATTGTGAAAATTAATATATTTAAAAATAAATTAAGACTAAATGATGGTTAGGGGGATGATGCTGCAGAAAGGCTGATCCTTGGTACTAAGTTATATGTAGACAGGAGTAAAAAGCTATGTTGGGCTATGCATAGAAGGTTGACTATTAATTACAGTAATAAAACATATTTCAAAGTAAGAAGAAAGAATTTTAAAAGGGTTGCCATAAAGAAATAACAAGTGTTTAAGAAGATAGATATATTTGACTTAATCAAATATTATACAATATATCAAAAGACCACACCTGTGGTAATTGGAATAGGTGGCCCACAATATATTCAGTGTTTTATTATTTTGTAGTTCGGATCTGCAGCCACGTGGCTGAAGGAAGTGTCACTGAGCAGATCTTAAGGTTTGGTGATTGGTTTGAAATTCGAATCTAAATATATGCAAAGTGCCTAGTTCCACCTGAAGTTCCTGAAGTGTACTGTGTGGCTTTTGGCTTCTGGCTTCTCTCTCTCTGCTTGAGCCTGTGAAAGCAGGCCAGCTTCTTCTGCCCTTACGGAACTTCCCCTGGATCTGTAAGCTTCAATAAATACCCCTTCCTCCATAACTGTGCCTGGTCTGGAAGTTCATCTCAGCTAACCTGAAGCTGTTACAGATTACAGCACCATACTATATTAACATGTATGGTTTTTGATTTTATGTTTCCATTAAAAATAAATTTAGTTTCAAGACTAAGAATATAGCTCAGTGGTTAAAGGTACTTGCTTATAAAGCCTGGAAGCCCAAGATTCAATTCCCAACTCACCCACATAAAACAATACAAAAAGTAGCAAAAAGACCTGGTATTCATTTGCCTTAGCAAGAGGCCCTAGCATGTCCACACACACACACACACACACACACACACACACATGAGCACACATTCAAATAAATAGATAAATTTCTAACATTAGTTTAAACAAAAAAGAAGGTTCATAAAAAATATAAAATAAATTAAAATTAAAAAAGAAGTTTATTATCATTTTGTTATAATTAGGAGTACTATTTAGATGTCACATTCCAGGAGATGAGACATGGAGTATGTATCTAGCTCTTCTGTAGTAATTTGGCTAATACAGAGAGCATACACAGTAAAGCACCCACCCCACACACACACACACTTAAATTGGCCATTGTAGTGTCCATGGGGCTAGGGCAGTCAGTCTCTATATCTTGGTGTAATTCTTATTTTTTCCAAGGACTATTTGGATTTCTCAGTTCTGTGTTTTCCCCTCCCTTCCCACACACATAAAACAAGCACAGTTTTGTACTTATAAACAGATACATAACTAAAATGAGAAACAAAATGCTGATGTATTCAAGATATTCATAAAACACGCAATTTGAATTGTAATCCATTTACATCAATAAATGGTGTAAACAATTTTAAAAATGTAGAATAGATGGAATTTACTCATTATGTAAACTAAACTGCTAATGATTTATCTTTTCTAAATTTATTTCTTTCATACCCCAGGTAATAAATACTACACTATACAGAATGACCACAGTATTATTATCCAAAATCATGGTGGGTAACTTGAGAGATGATTTCCACAGTGAAACATGCAACTCTCTGGGTAAATTTTCTTTATAGCAATTTGTAAATTGCTTACATCTTTTATGGAAGTGAATTTATTAAAATTCTAAATGGCACAGAGCCTTATAGGAATCCCATTTATTAACTTTGCTTTAGTTATTAAAATCAATAAATAATTAAACATGTACTGTTATTATATATGCCTTTCGTTATAATACTATATTTTATACACTTACATTCACTTTTCTCCTTTGAATATAATTACTAACCCATAGCTTTTCAGTCTCAAGTTATTTCAATTAACTACTGTGATGATTATCACTACAATAAGCTGATAGCGCTTGCTGCTTAGCCAGTGTAGGCCCCTTACATTTACTCTTCTGTACTTTAAAACTGCCCTGCACTTTTTTATGACAGTGTAGATGAACAAACCAGTGCCTTGCACATCCAAGGCAAGCACTCTACCTTTGAGCTATATCCCTGGCCCTGGCCTTCACATTTATGAAGCTATCATCTGTTCCATGTGACAAAAGGATATCAGTTTCTGCTAGAAGACATGGAATTAGCTTTCATCACAGTACCCTGATTCATTAAGGGCTGTGCATTATTAGCGATAAAACAGAGTTACTTTAGGAAACATGAGAGTTGCTGGTAAGTGAAAGAGAAGCTGCCATGAAGACAATTAATGGTGACAGATTATGAATATGCAGTTCTTTAAGGTTGTATATCTATATATTTTTTTCTGATTTAATAGATCAAGCTTGTTCTCCTTGTTTTCCTCAGAGTATGAGATTTTTTTCAACCACAGAGACTATCTGCATCAATAGTTTTGTTCACACAGCCAGGATAAGAGATAGAAATTTGTAGCCCTGTTGTATAGATCAAAGTCCTGAGGTCTGAAACGTCTCCTCCTGACCTCCATTAAACAGAGCACCAGAACACAGAACATATTTCTTAGAATGTATTTCAGATAATAAAAGCTTATTTACATTTTGATGAATGTGTTCATATAAATTATTTGTATGGTTTGGTTGACCTATATTTATGGATAGACATCTGTAGGGTTATCAAAAATTATGCTGAGGTATGTCTGAATGTATGGATCTCTTTCCCCTGGTTTGTACAGAACTTTATAAGCCTTCTCATGTATATGTGACATTCCTTGCATAACTACAGAGAGTTGATTCCATTATACCTTGATGATAATTACAATGTCTCCCCTAGACTCTTCCCCAAACACCTTGGTTTACTATTTGTTTTGATCCTTTACACTTGCTTTTATTCTCTATTTTCTCTCCTTTTTTCATTTTGTGAGATTACTCCCAGCACATCCATGTTCCGGACTTCATCCTTGGAAGCCATGTCCCTTGCTAGGAAGCTAGCATCCTTAGTAGTGCTGTGCTGAACTGCACTGGTCTGAGGGAAAAGTGAATATTCTTTCTGCTTCCTGACTTTGTTCTAAGCCACGTGCATCTTCATAACTCCTGATGCTACTTCCTCTCAGCGTGCTGTCCTTCCAGATCAGCCTGTGATTTACTGAGGCAACGCCTTCTTCTGTGCTTCTCAGGACAGCGAATGACCTCCCAAGCATGTTCTCACCTGGCACTGCCATTGACCACCCTGCCCTGTATGAACTCATGCAGTGAGGATTAATTTAGGACTTCCTCCTTCCTTCCTGAAGATGCTGCCTCATCACTGCTAGTTTCTTCCTAGTCTTTAGTCTCTGGTTACTGGTATTTGCAGTTTCTGCCTTGCTTTGAGATTCTTGCTTGGAAAACAATATAGTATTTTGCTTCATAAAGTAGTTTCATGATGGAAGCTGTCCTTTCCCAATGAACACAGGCCCTGGGACTCAAGTTCTGAAAAGGAGCATAGGGATTCTGCAACATCCCTTCTTCCTACCTTTCCTTCCAGACACTCACTGACAGTGATTAGAATTATCAGCACTGCTTAGAAGTCTTTCTGCATCAAGTGGTCTGTTGTAGGGTTTCTGTGTGGAAACTTTTCCATCATTTTTGAATCTTCTTATGTTTTGTGTGAGATGGAGGCTAAGCTTCAACCTACATAAATCTGATGGATTTTTATAAAATACAAACTCTTAGGGTTGATGGAAGTAAGAAGATAGGAAATCTCCTTGGCTTGTCAGAATAGGTCGTCATTAGCATAAGGCTTATTTCAGCTATAGTTTGCAGTTTTGCAAAGACACTATTTATCGAATCCATTTCACACTTGAAGAAATTGGGCTAAAGTAGCTGGTCCTAGGTTGCAGAGGAAGCATGCAAATGAAAAACGCTGGCCTCTAGTGAACATTTAGTTCACAAAACTGTCAGTCAAACCCATTCTTAATCAAGACAGCTGAAGATGACCTTGGCGTAAAAATGTCCTATGCAGTTGTTATTAACCTATGGCATTTTTGCACTGTTAAAAGTGATTGAAGACTATTGGACTTTAAAAGAATTTTATAGAAAACTTCTGAGGGTATGTAGTTTAAGTTAATCTTCATGACTAGACCTCCAAGTTCTATGAGGGACTATCACAATCCCAATTAAAAATGTTTTTTGAGGTCCCTTTGTGAAACTAAGATGAAGAAAGCTGAATATTAGCTATTACTTTCTCTAGCAACAGAGTTTTGTAATACTGCAACCTGAGTGTAATGAGGTAAAATGAAAAGTTCATGTTATTTTTAGAGGAAAAATTACATTATATACATTATACATGTATGAATATTAGTAAAATTAATTGGAATAAAGAGGTGTTATGTTGTTACTTAACAATAAAAACATCCTACATTTTTGATGAGATTGTTTCAAAAAATAATCGTTAGTCAATTGTAACATAATTTTCTCTTTATTAAATGTATTTTGTTCTTCACAAAAAAATATGGACTTTCTGGTCCAGGGGAGATGGCTCAGAAGATAAAGTGCTTGCCACATAAGTTCAAGTACATGAGTTCAATTCTTCAAAACTGATGAAAAGCTAGCTTCTATAGAATTAGCATCAATTAACTCCAGAGTGCCTAGGTCAAGAGGGGAGACAGAAGCAAGAGAATCTGGGCTGGAGAGATGGCTTAGCTGTTAAGGCTGCTTACCTGAAAAACCATAGGACCCAGGTTCCATTCCTTGGGACCCACATAAGCCAGATGCATAAGGTGGAACATGCATCTGGAGTTTGCTTGCAGTATCTGAAGGCGCTGACACATCCATTCTCTCTCTATCTGCCTCTCTCTCTCTCTCTCATAAATAAAAGTAAATGAAAATATTTTTTAAAAAGAACAAAAGAAACAGGAGAATTTCTTGGAAGTTTGTGGGCCACCTTCACCTTGTGAATGCATCAGTGAATAACTTAACAAGAGACCCTACCTCAGGGAAGGTAGAAGGTGAGGACCATAGCTCAAAGTTGTCCTCTAACTTCCACATATCTGGGTATACACTAACACTCATGAACATGCACCCATACATGTACACACATCACACACACACACACACACACACACACACACACACACACGTATATTCTCTTTTCCATAGAAGCACTAAGCTTTTCTGGTTATGTTTCAAGCACTTCTCTCCATTTCTATGATCCACAATTCAATCTAAGTTCTAACTATCCTTGATGGTTTAGACCTCTAATCATAGCTGCAAAGACTGTGGGCTTTTTCTACCAGCATCTTCCCTTTTCCCAGTCTTCTGGCTTATGGTATGTGCCAGTTCTGTCCTCTACCTAGCCAACCCCTAGGCAAAATTTTAGCTTGAATCTACTACCTCTAAAACTAAACACAAAATACCATCCCTAACCTGTATAGATTTCCTTTATCTTGTAGCACTCTTAGTTATTTGCAGTTGTTTCTTGATTTCGAGGCTAGAGACTACATGGGATCAAACATATGTTAGGAAAGTGTTGTACCATTGAGCCAGGTTCCAAAGGCAAATTTACCCTAGTTATCACTCAATCATTCAGTCAGCCACTCATCCAAAATTTGAGAGCCTGCTGTACTCCAGTTATTGTTCAAGGCACTGAGAAAAGAAAGTAATGAAAACAGACAAGTTACCTGCCTTAGGGTGCATAGCTTCTAATACGGTCTGAGAAACAGTAAACAAGTGTGAAGAAAAGCAATGACCTGCTACTTCATCTACAGAGAGTGAATGAGTGCTCCTTCTCAATAGATGGCTGAAAGTACTTTTCTGAGAAAAGGAGGCTTTGGCTAAGATCTGAATATGATTATGTGTAGTACAGAGAAAATTATGTTACAATCCTCTCAACTATTTTCTAAACAATCGCATCACTATCATAGGAATTTGTTGCTAAATGACACTGGAACAAGTTAATAGAGGAGGAACACTACAAACAGAGGCACCAGGTACGTTTGCCTTTCAAAGGCCCCAAGTCAGGATGGCTTTGGAGTGTTCAGGCTTGCATCACACTGAAATTCTGTGGGCTGTTCTTCCCCCAAAAAAGCACAGACGTGGTGAAGGACGAAGATATAGAGAGGTCACATCTGGCATGAGCAAGGTCAGTGGGGAATTTAAGTTAGGAGATAGCATGATCTTGTTTATTTTTGTTTGCAAAACCCCAAACATTATGCAGAAGGAGGATTCCAGGGAAGTAAAAGTGTAAGAATAAAAACTATGTAAGGGGGCTGGAGAGATGGCTTAGCGGTTAAGCACTTGCCTGTGAAGCCTAAGGACCCCGGTTCGAGGCTCGACTCCCCAGGACCCACGTTAGCCAGATGCACAAGGGGGCACACGTGTCTGGAGTTCGTTTGCAGTGGCTGGAGGCCCTGGCGCGCCCATTCTCTCTCCCTCTCTCTATCTGCCTCTTTCTCTCTCTGTCTGTCGCTCTTAAATAAATAAATAAAAATAACAAAAACAAAAAACAAAAAAAAAACTATGTAAGGGGGCTGGAAAGATTGCTCAGTGGTTAAGGTACTTGTCTTCAAAGCCTAAGGACTTAGGTTCGATTCCTCAGATGCAGAAACTGGCACATGCATCTGGAGATTGTTTACAGTGGCTGGAGGCATTGGCATGCCTATATTCTCATTCTCTCTCCTCTTCTCTCTCTCTTTCTGCATGCAAATAAATAAATAAAATATAGAAAAAACTGTGTAAGGGACTAACTGGGAGAGAATGATGGCACTGACTGGGGTATTGAACTGGGTAATGGAGGAAAAAAGAAAGGTTCCAAATATAACTGGTGTACATTCCGTGCCACAGATTCGATCTCTCTGCTCAGTGCTTTGGACTGAAACTTCATCCCTTGCCTTCCTATTTTGGGACTACAGATTACTCAAAGAAGATTTAGTCATCATATTTCAGCAGTTTACAAGTTATTTTCATGTTGCTGTGTCCCAAATACCTCACAGAAGCACCTTAAGTGAGGAAAAGTTTATTTTGGTTCATAGGATCAAAATGTTTTAGCCCACCACAGCCGAGAAGGGAAGGTAGGAACAGAGGCACAGGCAGACTGGATCCTGGGGCTAGGCTTACTTTTGCCATCCGAAGCCCTATTGACCAAGATTCCACAGCCCACAAAATAGCACTATAATTAGGGAACAAGCACTGCAGTCCTGAGCCTGTGGGCACACATGTCAGATTTGTACCATAACAGGTAGTTCTTTCTCTTCCTGGATTGTACTGACATTAGCCATTTGACCCATGCAGAAACTGTCTCTTGACCCTGTTCTTCCTGTTGGCTTTCAGTGGCTGCTAACATTTTTCACATGTTTCTTACTGTTTAAAGCTCCAGCCATATGGAGACCTTTTTTGAAAGCCCATATGATTCTTATGTATTTTTAATTTTGCCTCTTTATGCTTTTTAGAATTCAGCTTTCAAAATGTTAGTTCAACCAAGAAAGTGCCAGGTACTCACACTTTACTAAACACTCCCCTTCCTCTCATTGGGTTGTTTGTGAGTGGAGAGTCAGGATTTTATTTTTAAGAAGATACTTTCCTCACCAGCCAAATCCCCCAAGGTTTCACGCTCACACCTGTCAGAGAACAGAGACAAGACTCAGCTGCCACCATGATGCTCCCAGATGACAGACGTGTAGCATTCACGTGATGTGATAGTCAAGTGGGGATGAATTGGTACATTTCAGGTTCATACTCATGTTGTATTAAAATTTCCAAAGTAATGTAGCCCTGACCAGCAAAGTCAGAATGCACTTGTCTAGACATAAGTCAATCCCCATTACAATAAATAACTACAACTAAGCCAAATATCAAACCCTCTTTCTTAAAAATATTAATATTAGCAAATATAATTTCAAGGCAGGCATCATTTAAAAATCTAACATATTAAGACTATGATTTTTATACTTTATTCTCTATATGTATGTGTGTGTCACACATTTATATTTTTGGTTTTATAAAAGTTCTTCAAAAATTTAAGGGCTTAAGGGAAATCATAATGCTACCCAAACCATCTGTTTTCCATTACAAGCACTAAAGCTGGGCATCCCAGTCCATGAAGGAAAACCTACACTTCCCATAAACAGGAATACTGCTTGCATTGTCTTCAGTGCAATAAACCATCATTGGTCTTATTTAGAGGCTACATATGGAAAGTATAAAGGTTAATAGGTTATTTCTGTATTTCACTCAATGGATGTACAGAAGAAATATTTTTTATCTTAACCAATTTATTGAAGTTTAATTGATGTACAAAAGCTATGCCTTTAATCCCAGCACTTGGGAGGCAGAGGTAGGAGATAGGGGGATGGCTGTGAGTTCGAGGCCACCCTGAGACTACATGGTGAATTCTGGGTCAGGCTGAGCTAGAGTGAGACCCTACCTTGAAAAACCAAAAGAGAAAAACAAAACAATAACTATACATTTAATATATACAATTTGATAAAATAGACTTATACCTGTAAATCTACCACTGCTACATCAAAGAAACATTTCTATATCACATAAAGTAGAGATTCTCACTTGAAAACAAGACTAGTTTTCCTAAGATAAAGAGTTTGTCAAATAGTCATTTGTATTTTGAAATAGTCAAAAGTATTTTGAAAATAGTTCTTTAATAAACCATTTCACATCTAACAACCCAATCACAACTAATGTGTTTTGGTGGAAGTAACCATGGTGGTGGAGTTAGACTGGGAAGAGCAGGGAATGAGTACTAAATTACTTAATTTACAAAAGAATGAGTATTAAATTACTTAATTTAGAAAAGAACCATGTGAAGGCTCTTTCTTACACAAAACTTCCACTTTTTCCAATGGACCATGTACACTGTCATCACTGGCACACTGTTCAAAACCTAGATAAGATAGCCATTACAATTTGGGCAATATCAAATATCAACTTAACAAAGTTAATAATCTACCAAGCAGGGCTGGAGAGATGGCTTAGCAGTGAAGGTGCTTGCCTAAGCCTAAGGACACAGGTTTCGATTCCCCAGAACCCACATAAGTACATGGTAGTGCATACATCTGGAGTTCATTTACAGTGGCTAGAGCCTCTGACATGCCTATTCTCTGTCTTTCTCTCATAAACAAATAAATAAAAATAAAAATATTTTCTTAAAGTCTACCAAGAAAAAGAGTTAAGTAACAAGCTCACCTGAGCAAGAACTCAAAACTATAGTCACCAGGCCCTACCCTCACAGACAAATCATGAAACAACATTCTAGGTTCAGTAATTCCACCTACAGAAGCTTCCGTTACACAACTAATTTGCTGCAGGGTTTCCTCTAAGAAAACACACTAGATCTTACATAGTCTAGTAATTTTCCATCATAAAAGACCGCCATCCACCTCATGTCATATGGTTCCTGTGCTAGTTATCTTCCTGTCTCTATAACAAAATGTATGAAACAATAAATTTGATACTTAGTTACTTTGGTTCACAGTTTGGAAGTTCCAGTCCATGACAGGTTGGCTGTATCCAGTTGGGCTTGTGGTAATACATTGTATCAGGAGCGGGTGGCAGCAAACCTGGTACCTTATGGTTAGGAAGCAAAAGCAAAGAAAAGGAAGGGGCTGGGGTCCCCAAATCCCTGTCAAGAATGCCTCTAATGACCTGAGGACCTGACCTTCCTCTAGGCTGCACCTCTTACAGGTTCCACCACCCAATAATACTTGCTTAACGACTGAGCCTTTATTATAGTTATTATGAACTAATTTTTATTTTAAAAATTATTTGAGTACTCAATCATTCTTTATTGATTCACTCTAGGGATCATTCTTAGTATTCTACAAATATCTTTGACACTTCCATGGATCCATTCATTTTCAAAATTATATCAAAAATGACATGTATGTGCATACCACACCCAAGAAATTTGGGCTTTCATTTCAAACTAACCTAATCTTACAACACAAACCAGATCCAGAGTAAAGTACTTTATGTGAAGCTCCTTGGTTATCTAGTAGTTAATATTCAGTGGTCCTATATTAGCATCTTCTGATTTAATATAGTAGCAAGGTCATGAGAAATGGGGCTAGTTTGTGGAGAGGAGATTCTCCACGGTACACTTCATATAGGTTATTCTTAATCTTTGCAGGAGTGGGATACACACAGCATTCTGATTGGACAAAAGACTTCAGATTTTTTTATTTGCTCAAATCTCATAGCCCATAATTTTCAGATCAAGAACATAAGTAGTCAAATCTGGAGCTTCGTGCATGCCAGAAGAGTGCTCCACCAACTTAGCTACAACCCCCAGCACTGCGTATGCACTTGAACTCAAAATTGGAGCTTATGTGCATGCTCTTTCCATGCAATAACACATGAAAATGGGGAAAACTCCATCCCACAACCTGAACTTGGCCCACCTAGGAAAACAAACAAAATAGAAGCAGCAAACTTCAGTGTTGTGTCATATGTGTACATCAAATAGTTCCTCAATTCATCCTTCCAGCCCTGCACCTCCCACTCAGTCACCCACTGTGTCGACACAGCCTGTGCTTCTCAAAAGACTGCGTGGGTATGTTGTGCGCAGGAGTATGTATGTGTCACTGTACCTGTGAGGACCAGCTTGCAGATATTCTTGTGTTTTCCAGGGAATTAGGTCATATTTTGTTTTCAAGAGCAAATTGTGAAGCAATGTTAAAAACAGATTAAATTAAAATGTCTCTTATATTCACCTAGTGGGAAGGTTTGGGGATCTTTCTCTGCATAGACAGACGCTGTGTATGTAGAAGCCCCCCCACAGTGGCCCAGTCTTACCGTGGTCCTACATTCTATCTACATCAGGGGCAAAGGGGCACTACTTCCATGAATGCTGACAGTACTCCCCAGCACTCTTCTAAGCACAGACTTGCTGGTGTGCAAATTAAAGGGTGAATAAAGGCAAAACCAACTAGAGATGGAGCCCCAGCTGGCCAAGGAAGGAGGGCAGCCGAAGTTCACAGAGCAGAAGCTATAGCAAGGCTCTGAGCTGATGCTTCTTGGTGTCTGAGTGGGCTGATCACGGGACATGGTGCCTCAATACCCTATGACAGATAGCAAGCGCCAAGGATGGCTTTGCTACCATGCTTGATTGCTGTCAATTGCAGTCTCTCAACCCAGCTAACAGAGACTTGAAAGTATTACACAGCAACTCTGTGGATATTGATTTGATCACCTCCTGCTACTAGACTTAGGAAACTTCTTGAGATAATTTAAGTGTAGTTAGAGTGCAATGCCTGAAGCTACACTTTCATCCTTGGACCATAACTCATCTGCCTGGCCTGGAAGCCACAAAAGTTGGACTGTGTTTCCTCTGAACACACCTCCTCACCATTATCCATAACAAGATTTTCATAGAAAGTGAGAGAAAAAACTAAATTTTAACTTGTGGCACAGAAGTGTTAATACCAATAAAATCTGTAGGCCAGATGGATTCGTGAGAATGGGTTACCACAGGCACATAAGAAGCTGACATAACCAAGAAGGAGCTGTAGAAGGATTTGGAGAGTTATTGAGAACAACATTCCTACTTCCATACCTATGATTCAATAGATGATAGATGGATGATAGTAGATAGATGACATATAGATGGTAAATAGAAGAGAGGTGAATAAAGGTAGATGATAGAGGATGAACTGATACATAGATAATATATAGATACAAGAGATAAAAAGAGAGACACTAGAATTATGTAAATGAGAACCTCACTTTATGCTTGAGACTTCTATTTATATGCTAGTGAAATTTTAGAAAGATGAAATTAATATGTGTTTGTAAAACAAAGAAAAACAGAATTGAGAATGAACACAAAATTTAACAACCTTTCAGAGCTACCTACACTTAATTATTAGAGAACCTACCTATAGTTAAGATATTTGCATGTAAATATTATCATATGCTTGCAACCAATAGAGCAGACAAGGCATACACATTTTCAAAACAAAACTCTGGCAAATGTATGTGTCAACACCACCTCTCCCATTTTCCTCAGGGCTGACATGGCATGATTGTGCCCTTCTTATTAACTCCTTTTGGAGGAGATACAGACTGTCCTTAAAAGTAAATGCACATATTTTGCCCATTTATAAAATGTTTTTATTTAGCTAACACTTAGCTAGTTCAAAAACAATCTAGGTCAGGTCTTTGGTGCGAAACAATAAGAAGTTGAGCATTGTGAAATCTTGAAACAAAAGAAACTAAGTTGTAAGTGAGCTTTCAGTTTGAGTTTATATGCACAACCCTGAACTGTATGAAAAAGTCAAAATATAATGACCCAGTATAAACTTGAGTTCAACAAAAACCTGGAAACTTTGACAAATGCTTACCACACTTATTAGCATCCACCTCCCTGGAATCTACCAATAAATAAAGACAGCTATGAAATGTAAGCTTTGAAATATGTAACAAAAGTCAGCATACCCCTTAGGTTTACGCCTCTTGCAGATATGTGAGAACGTGTCTCTGGTGCTAAACAGTAAGGAAGGGGTCAGGGAATGTTACACGTTACAACGACTGTTGGTACTCAGCCAGTATTCTGAAGGTGGGATTAGAGAAAAAGCCTGGCTATAGGGTCAGCTGCTGAAGCACAAGCCTGGCTTGAGCTGGTGGCCAGAACAGTTCCAGGAAAGTTTTGCTGCATGTCACACTAAGTAAACCAGTAGATCTTTGTGCATGCTCACCAAGGTTGGAATGCTAGGCTTTAACTTAGCTTTTAAAAAATAAGCCAAGGAGGGCTGGAGAGATGGCTTAGTGAAGCCTAAGGACCGAGGTTTGGTTCCTCAGTACCCACGTAAACCAGATACATGAGGGGGCACATGTGTCTGGAGTTTGCAGTGGTTGGATGCCCTGGTGTGTCCATTCTCTCTCTCTCTCTCTCTCTCTCTCTCTCTCTCACTCACTCACACACACACACACACACACACACACACACACACACACTTTACTCTCTCAAAACTTATACAATAATAATAAAAAGAAACATAAGCAGAGGAGTACCTTTCAGAGCAGAGGGAGACCTCAACACAATTCAACAGGTGTTCCTATGCTGTCTCTTATTTCTCTCTGTGGAACTACATGGTCCTTAAAGATCACCACTTTGGGTTTGGCCTTCTGTGTGTGTGCTTCATCCTTTTGTCATATGTTGTCACAGATTTGAACTCCATCCATTTGGGGTGGCAGCAACAGATGGAAATTCAGTCTGCTAAGAAGCACTTAGAAAAGCCAGGCTATGCCATGGAGCTGCCTTTCACACCCTTTCTGTGATCAGTCTCCTCATGAAATTTCTTCTTATGGTAGAGAGATAATTTACTTAGCTCCAGAGCAACCTGCAGCACAAGGACAAAATGCTAGGGGAGGGCTTCCACATTAACCATGCATGTATCACTGTTGAATACATTGTCAGAAGGTGGAACTTAGCTTCCTGAGAAAGGGACCCATGGATCTCCATGGAACTTACTTGGAACAATGGTTAACAATCGATTTATCAAACTCCCAATAGAAGGAATAAAATAATTTAATATGTGGTGAGTTCATAAGAATTCATGCGTATGAATGAAATTTGATCTCTGGGGACAACACCTTACAATCAAAATCAATAATTAATTATAGTAGAAATAATAATAATGAAAAGAAGCAGAACATAGAATGGTGAGCTTTTAAGTTTCTATTTGTTCACCTACTACATGTAAGTGAATAATGATACAAAGCACAAGACTAATGTCATGAATGTTCAGAAAAGCTCCAGCACAGTTAGCTGTGCCCTCTCTTCCTTCATGGATTGCCTCATGAGAAGCAGGTTCTTCCAGCATAAAAGTCATTTAAAAATATTGTTTAGTATCATCTTATCTCAAAATAATTACAAATTCATGTTTGCACCAAATATATCTTGTGCTTTTTTTTTTCTGAACACCACAGCAATTTTTTTTGAGGTAGGGTCTTACTCTAGCTCAGGCTGACCTGGAATTCACTATGTAGTCTCAGGGTGGCCTCGAACTCACGGCAGTCCTCCTACCTCTGCCTCCCGAGTGCTGGGATTAAAGGTGTGCACCACCATGCCCGGTCACAGCAATTATTTTAATGGCATGCATTAGAATATATGGTCAGGTGTGCGCCCTGAAGGGGTTTTCACATGTGCACACTTGGTTTAGAGCAGTGAAAATGTTCACTTGCCTGAACTGTCATTAGTCAATTTCTGTTTCAGATGAACTTTTGCCTTAAATTCTCGGTAGCATTGACTCATTAAAATGTTACTGCTTGCCAAGCGGAATACTATCAAGTGTTTTTACACTCGCAGTTCAGAAGAAAGTGCTCTCACTATCACACTGCATCACAATGACCTTTGTATTCCCACTTTAAGTAATATAGCTGAAGTTGCTACTGAATTTTCAGCATCAACCTAGCCTTTGCAAATGGTATGCATGCAGTCCTTGGTGTCAAGAATGTTATATGCATTGCTCTCAGAGAGGATCCTATTTGATCCTAGCAAAGCCACCAAACAAAATGGATATTTATTTGTTTTTAATTAGTATGACTGGAAGAAACAGCCATCTTTACATACAGCATGTTGTTTTAGAATAAGGCTAAGATCCGCAAAGAGAATACATTTGAAATTTAAGGATTTTGTGAAAAATGCAGTCCCCAACTACATATATATTGCATGAGTTTTTCTTCATAATTCAAATACCAGAAGTACACACCATCTCTTTTGTTGAACTCCACTTGCTGATAATATCTCACCAGGCTATTCTAATATTCTGTGATAATTAGGGAAGCCTATCTCCCACTGACAGTGGTCCACATTGTGCATTGAAGAATGAAGAAAAGCAATATGTAAGCAAGACTATGGCTTATTTACTTGTGATGGCATATGGCATTAGCAAGG
Source organism: Dipus sagitta (assembly GCA_036346955.1). Lineage (NCBI taxonomy): Eukaryota > Metazoa > Chordata > Mammalia > Rodentia > Dipodidae > Dipus > Dipus sagitta. Next base: position 122,442,421 of record CM070771.1, on the reverse strand, counting down.
TATATGCAAACCTAAGCTTTAGAATTAAGATCTACAAGTTAGAAAAGCTAAGCTATTCTTATATTAAACCCATATCACTTTCTAGATGAAAGCAATAAAAAAATAAAATGATATTGCGCAGATTTTAAAAATAAAAACATGGGCTAGAGAGATGGCTTCTTGGTTAAAGTACTTACCTGTGAAACCTAAGAACCCAGGTTTGATTCCCCAGAACCCATGTAAGCCAGATGCACATCGTGGTACATGCATCTGGAATTTGCAGTGGCTAGAGGCCCTGGCATGCCTATTCATTCTCTCTCTCTCTCATTTATAAATAAATAAAAAAATGAAAACAGGAAAATATAGGCAAACTCTTAAGTAATGAAGTTTGAAGGGCTAAGTGAAATCACTTATATTAATCCTGAAATTATTAAAGTATTTTCTACAACTAGTAATTTTAATTCCATGGGTATTCTTATAAAATTAGATTAATTGTTTATGGTATTGGTTGATAGAAGGAACTTACAAACTGTAGAGGGATCTGTGAATGGTAGAACTGGCTTCATTTCTTGGCAGAAAGGAACAAAGAGAAAAGCAACTCCACACCACAGTTCTATGGGGGATATATTGATGTAGAGTAACATATTTCAAAAAGAAACAAGCTGGGCTACATAGAGATAGCTTAGCAGTTAAGGTGCTTGCCTGCAATACCTAAGGACCCAGGTTTGATTCCCCAGAACCCACGTAAGCCAGATCCACATGATGGCAATTGCATCTGGAGTTCGTTTGCTAGACTAGCTAGAGGTCTTAGAATCCCCATTCATATTATCTCTCACTCACTTGCTCATAAATAAATAAAATATAAAAAAAGAAACACACCATGGTCAAGTGAAAAATGAAGTCTAGAAAGGAGAGCTATGCTCATAATTTCTCAACGGACTAGAAATTCTAGTGACAGAATTGAGACCTGTAACAGCCAGCTAGGCATCCTCCAAAAGTCACAGGCAAGGATTCTTAGAAGATCAGGATTTTAATGTTCACTTCCCCTTCCCTACAGGTCAGCAGTCTCAGCATTATGCCATGGCAACTCACTGCTCAGCTAACGGAAAGTCTGTGGAGGATGTGAGAAGATGCAAAATTAGTCATTCTCACACTTGCAGCGGATGGATGCTGGACAAGGATTGGAAGATTAAGACTGTTCTCTTCCTTTTACCCCAGGCATTGTAAAGAGCCCTCTGGAGAGTTGTAGGGCAATATGTCTAGTTGGGGATGAAGGTAATGACTTTTCAGTAACTCCCTATTTCCCATCCCAGCAGATTCTAGGAAAAAGAGACTTCATGGTACCTTAGCATGCTCTGCATCTTGTAAACCCATTGACATCTGGTTATTGAAAAGACACTTCAGGCTGTGATGCTTAATTTCATGTGTTAACTTGGTTGGTCCATGGGGCTCTGAGATGTGTCAGATATTGTTCTGGATGTTTCCATGAAGGTGTCTTTTAGGTCAGGTTTGATTTAAATCAATGAACTTTGGGTAATGCATATTACTTCCATAATGAGGATAGCCCATCTCATCAGCAGAAAGCTAGACTTGTACTTCTATAATTACAATTTAAAGTTTAAGGAACTGTGAACCAATTCATTAAAGAAAATCTACATATATGTATAAACACACTATTGATTCTATTTACAAACATATACTGCTACTTTTTTTGTCTGGCAAATCATCATTAATACAGGACCTTATGCTCAGTCATGTCTCTAATAGATAAGCTCAAAGTGAAGTAAATGAATCAACAAGCATGAAAGGTGCACATCCAGCATATCAAACATTTGCTTTACTCATGCAGTTGAAGCAGTGAGTAGATACAGTGAGACATTTTATCAAGATAAGACTTTAAGACAGTGAAGCATCACTCATAGTTCAGACAAGTTTGCTCTCTGAAGGGTGAAGGATATTTTCCTGCTTTCCCTTAACCTAACTGATGGCCTTTGACAGACCTAGAGCTGCTAAGTATGCCATTGCTCTTAGTGTGGTGACTGTCCTATTGCAGTCTACACCTTAGCAGATGGAAGAAAGATGATTAAAATGCACATAACTTCAAACAGACATGGTATTTGAAAGGGTTCAATAAACATTATTTTAGCACTTTATCATGAACACTAGAACGAGACATCACTGCCTCTAAGATACTGCCTGTGTCACTGTTTCCTGTAAGACCTTCAAAGACAAAGGCAAGTTAAACCTATGCATTTTCAGCCTATTTGGGGCAAAATGCAGTCAGCATTCTGTTACCTTAACAACAGGATTGTTGCAGAGTAAAGAAAATTAGCCATCTCCTGAGGGCCTAAATGTCCCCCTATTCCAATCATTTGCAATGATTTATTTTAAACAAAAAAAGACTTTATAATAAAATTGCAAGGAAGAAAATGGACAGAAATATGGTTTTAGGATGGTCAATATTCTACCTTGGGATATCAACAGCTTACAACTTGCCACAGTTTGGATCCAGAATGTCTCTCCCAGAGGCCCATTGTGTTGAAGGCTTAGTCTTGGCTTAGATGGTAGAAACTTTAAATGGTGAGGCCTAGCAGAAAGTGTTTAGGTCATGAGAGGTATACAGATTTGGGCCTGCCACAAACTCCTGCTAAGATGTGCTTTCTCACCTTAAGCTCAGAGCAATGCAGCTAATGAATTATGAAATGGAACTTTCAAAACTAAGCCAAAATAAACCTTTTCTTTTTATAAGTTGTCTATCTCAGGTAATTTGTTATACTTACAGAAAATTGACTATGTGTTTATATAACAGAGCATGTAACATACAGAACTGTGTTCATGAAACAAAGTTGAAATAAAAACTAATGACAACTCTGAGCCCTTTCAAACTTAAAGGCAGTGTCATACTACTTACCTGACAGCGCTTCACTAAGATGTAGTCAAGGAAACCTTGTTAAGATATCTTCTGGGTTGTGTTGTTGATATCAGATGTGCCTAAGATAAATGTCCATGATTATACACTGGAAGGGCATCCATCTTTATGCACTCCAACTGATGCTGTATTTTACATGTAAAGGCCCAAAACAGGGCTGGAGAGATTGCTAAGTGGTTAAGGCACTTGCCTGCAAAGCTTAATGGCCAAAGTTTGATTCCACAGTACCCCTGTAAAGCCAGATGCACAAAGTGGTTCATGTACCTGTTCTTTTGCAGTGGCTAGAGGCCCTGATGTGCCCATTCATTCTCTCTCTCTCCCCTTGCAAATGAATAAAAATATTTTTAAAAAGCTCAAACAGATGAGACATTCATTACCTGCCCAATTTTGTCCTGGACATAAGCATTCTTCCAGAAGGTGAGCACCACCCACACAATTAGTATGTGTCTGTCAGCCCCAGTCCAGTCCTGCATGCTTTTGGGAAGCACACACACAGTGCACTACACGGAGGGAAATCATTCACAAAATCCTAGGTGCCCTCTTCTCTGACAACCTGGAAATCACTGCCAACTTTCATTTCCCTTTTGTGGTATCTACAGGCAGAAAAATAAATTTCACAGAACTGAAAAAGAAAACATGTCCATTCTGCTAGCATGCAGCTGGTGTCATTGGCAACATGTTATTACCAGTGTCCTGACGAAACACTCGGGGTTTATCAGGTTACTTGTATTTTCTACTTGTATAAACTCCATCATAGTTTTAAGGAAAGTCCGTTTAACTTGGCATAGTTCTACAGTGCATAATACACAGAAGAGTTGGAAGAATGAGATACAAGTCACGGATATGAAAGGTACTGCTTCTTTGTACTGCTTTGCTGTATTTTTGTATCTTGTGTGGAAAAATTGAGAGAATAAATCCTATTTACTATCTTGTTAGATCCCCATATGCAAACTTTGTAAAGAATGTCAAAAATCCTTCTAAAGACAGATACTTCATCTGAAAAATGACTTAGAAATAAATAACAATCCAGGTATAACTAATACATAATATACTATATATATGTGTATATATATATATATATATATATATATATATATATATATATATATTATTGAAACAATATCCAGCTTATGACAGCTTCCTCTGGGAGGATCTGAAACGTGAAGGCAAAATGTTGAGGAGAATCAGAATAACACACAGTTTTTCACATTCTGGAATCATATACAGCTAAGGTGAGTAGAGAGCATCAAATGCAGCTTTTAAAATGACAAAGTGGGGCTGGAGAGATGGCTTAGCGGTTAAGCGCTTGCCTGTGAAGCCTAAGGACCCTGGTTCAAGGCTCGACTCCCCAGGACCCACGTTAGCCAGATGCACAAGGGGGCGTACACGTCTGGAGTTCGTTTTCAGTGGCTGGAGGCCCTGGCGCGCCCATTCTCTCTCGTCTCTCTATCTGCCTCTTTCTCTCTCTGTCTGTCACTCTCAAATAAATAAATAAAAATAACAAAAAAAATTTTAAAAAATGACAAAGTGTCCTTTATCTCAATGCTTTTTCGCTTTAATGCCTTTGTTTTCAGAACTGTAACCCTTGCTTTTTGCCCTCATCCCCCATTGTTTGACTTTTGAAAACATAAAAAAAGTTAAGTGTTTTTCAATGGCACTAACATAATAATTCATAACAATTCATAGTATATGACATGTACAATAGTCTCTCCTCCATATTAAGCTACTAAAGGCTAATAATACTAATTATTAGTTATTGTAATGTTACACATGGAAATTGCTGGTCACAAAGTGAGTTGGAATAGCTCCTGGCTGTCTTATTAACATCATCTTTTTTTTTTTTTTTACATCAATTTTGTATCTTTACTTAATTTATTAGTTTAAACCATTCTTTTTTTTACTCCGTGGTTTTTTTTTCTCCATTTTTATTAATATTTTCCATGTTAACAAAAAAAATCCCATGGTATTACCCTCCCCCCTCTCCCCTTTGAAATTCCATTCTCCATCATATCCCCTCCCCATCTCAATCTTTCTACTTACATATATACAATACCAACCTAATAAAAGCCCTCATCCCTTTCTTTCTCTTCCCTTTCTATCTCCTTTTTTAACTTACTGGCCTCTGCTACTGAGTTTTTTCCTTCTCACACAAAAGCCCAATCATCTCTAGCTAAGATCCACATATGAGGGAGAACATGTGGCGCTTGGCTTTCTGGGCCTGGGTTACCTCACTTAGTATAATTCTTTCCAGATCCATCCACTTTTCTGCAAATTTCATAACTTCATTTCTCTTTACTGCTGAGTAAAACTCCATTGTATAAATGTGCCATATCTTCATTATCCACTCATCAGTTGAGGGACATCTAGGCTGGTTCCATTTCCCAGCTATTATAAATTGAGCAGCAATAAACATGGTTGAGCAAGTATCTCTAAGGTAATGAGATGAGTCCTTAGGATATATGCCTAGGAGAGCTATAGCTGGGTCATATGGTAGATCAATCTTTAGCTGTTTTAGGAACCTCCACACTGATTTCCACAATGGCTGGACCAGATTGCATTCCCACCAACAATGTAGAAGGGTTCCTCTTTTTCCACATCCCCGCCAACATTTATGCTCATTTGTTTTCATGATGGTAGCCAATCTGACAGGAGTGAGATGGAATCTCAATGTAGTCTTAATCTGCATTTCCCTGATGACTAGGGATGTAGAACATTTTTTTAGATGCGTATATGCCATTCGTATTTCTTCCTTTGAGAATTCTCTATTTAGCTCCATTTCCCATTTTTTGATTGGTTTGTTTGATTCCTTATTATTTAACTTCTTGAGTTCTTTGTATATCTTAGATATTAATCCTCTATCAGATATATAGCTGGTGAAGATTTTTTCCCATTCTGTAGGTTGCCTCTTTGCTTTCTTCACCGTGTCCTTTGCAGTGCAAAATCTTTGTATTTTCATGAGGTCCCAGTGGTTAATCTGTGGTTTTATTGCCTGAGCAATTGGGGTTGTATTCAGAAAGTCTTTGCCAAGACCAATATGTTGAAGGGTTTCCCCTACTTTTTCCTCTAGCAGTTTCAGAGTTTCAGGTCTGATGTTAAGGTCCTTAATCCATTTGGACTTAATTCTTGTGCACGGAGAAAGAGAAGAATCTATTTTCATCCTTCTACAGATATATATCCAGTTTTCCCAACACCATTTGCTGAAGAGGCTGTCTTTTCTCCAATGAGTATTTTTGGCATTTTTATCAAATATCAGGTGGCTATAACTACATGGGGTTACATTTGGGTCCTTTATTCTGTTCCATTGATCTACGAGTCTGCTTTTGTGCCAGTACCATGCTGTTTTTGTTACTATGGCTCTGTAGTATAGGTTAAAATCAGGTATGGTGATACCACCAGCCTTATTTTTGTTGCTCAGTATTATTTTAGATATTCGAGGTTTTTTGTGATTCCAAATGAATTTTTGGATTGTTTTTTCTATTTCCGTGAAGAATGCCTTTGGAATTTTGATGGGGATTGCGTTAAATGTGTAGATTGCTTTTGGTAAGATTGCCATTTTCACAATATTGATTCTTCCAATCCAGGAACAAGGGATGTTTTTCCACTTCCTAGTGTCTTCTGCAATTTCTCGCTTGAGTGTTTTAAAGTTCTCATTGTATAGATTCTTTACTTCCTTAGTAAGGTTTATTCCAAGGTACTTTATTTTTTTTGATGCAATTGTGAATGGGAGTGATTCTCTGATCTCATCCTCTGTGTGTTTGTTGTTAGCATATATGAAGGCTACTGATTTCTGTGTATTTATTTTGTATCCTGCTACATGACTGTAGGTTTTTATCAACTCTAACAGTTTGCTAGTAGAGTCTTTAGGGTCCTTTATATATAGAATCATGTCATCTGCAAATAATGATAACTTGACCTCTTCCTTTCCGATTTGTATCCCTTTTATGCATGTTTCTTGCCTTATTGCTATGGCTAAGACTTCCAGAACTATATTAAATAAAAGTGGGGACAGTGGACACCCTTGTCTTGTTCCTGATTTTAGTGGAAAAGCATCCAGTTTTTCCCCATTTAGTAATATGTTGGCTGTAGGCTTATCATAAATAGCCTTTATTATATTGAGATATGTTCCTTCTATTCCCAGTCTCTGTAGGACTTTTATCATGAAGGGATGTTGGATTTTGTCGAATGCTTTCTCTGCGTCTAATGAGATGATCATGTGATTTTTGTCCTTCAACCCATTTATATAATGTATAACATTTATAGATTTGCGTATGTTGAACCATCCCTGCATCTCTGGGATAAAGCCTACTTGGTCAGGGTGAATGATCTTTCTAATGTATTCTTGTATTCTGTTTGCCAATATTTTGTTGAGAATTTTTGCATCTATGTTCATGAGGGAGATTGGTCTGTAATTTTCCTTTTTTGTTCTATCTTTGCCTGGTTTTGGTATCAGAGTGATGCTGGCTTCATAGAAGGAGTTTGGTAGAATTCCTTCTTTTTCTATTTCATGGAAAAGCTTAAGAAACAATGATGTTAGCTCTTCCCTGAAGGTCTGGTAAAATTCAGCAGTGAATCCATCTGGGCCTGGGCTTTTTTTAGTTGGGAGATTTTTGATAACTGTTAGGATCTCCATGCTTGTTATAGGTCTATTTAAGTGATTAATCTCATCTTGATTTAATTTAGGTAGGTCATATAAATCAAGGAAATCATCCATTTCTTTCAGATTTTCATACTTTGTGGAGTATATGTTTTTATAATATGTCCCTATGATTTTTTGAATTTCTCTGGCATCTGTCGTGATGTTACCTTTTTCATCTCTAATTTTATTAATTTGTGTCTCTTCTCTCTTTCTTTTGGTCAGATTTGCTAAGGGTTTATCAATCTTGTTTATCCTTTCAAAGAACCAGCTCTTTGTTTCATTAATTCTTTGTATTGTTTTTTTGGTTTCTATTTCATTAATTTCTGCCCTAATCTTTATTATTTCTTCCCGTCTGCTGATTTTTGGTTTGCCTTGTTCTTCTTTTTCCAAGGCTTTAAGGTGAAGCATTAGGTCATTTATTTGCGACCTTTCTAATTTCTTAATATAGGCACTTAAAGCTATAAATTTACCTCTTAGAACTGCCTTCATTGTGTCCCAGAGATTTTGGTATGTTGTGTTCTCATTATTGTTTGACTCTATAAATTTTTTGATTTCCTTCTTGATTTCTTCATTGACCCATTCATCATTTAGTAATGTATTGTTTAGTTTCCATGATTTTGTGTATGCTCTATATCCTTTCTTGCTATTGATTTGTAGTTTGATTCCATTGTGGTCAGATAGAATGCAAGGAATTATTTCAATTTTCCTGAATTTGTTAAGATTTGCTTTGTGTCCTAATATATGGTCTATTTTAGAGAATGATCCATGTGCTGCTGAAAAGAATGTATATTCTGCAGCATTTGGATGAAATGTCCTGTATATGTCTGTTAGGTCCATTCCTTCTATGACCTCGTTTAGTCCAGATGCCTCTCTGTTTATTTTTTTCCGGGATGACCTGTCAATTGATGAGAGTGGGGTGTTAAAGTCACCAACTACCACTGTGTTTGGTGTTATCTGTGACCTTAGTTCTAACAGTGTTTGTTTGATGAATTTGGGAGCCCCCATGTTAGGTGCATATATGTTTAGGATTGTAATGTCCTCCTGTTGGAGTGTGCCCTTAATCAATATAAAGTGACCTTCCTTATCTTTCTTGACTAATGTTGGAGTGAAGTCTGCCTTGTCAGCTATTAGGATAGCAACCCCTGCTTGCTTTCTGGGTCCGTTTGCTTGAAACACCGTTTTCCAACCTTTCACCCTAAGATAATGTCCATCCTTTGTAGAAAGGTGAGTTTCTTGGAGACAACAAATTGTAGGGTCCTGCTTTTTAACCCAGTCTGCAAATCTATGTCTTTTGGTTGGAGCATTGAGGCCATTGATATTAAGAGATATTATTGAAAGATGTGTATTTATGCTTGCCATTTTTTTTTTTTTTTGTGGTTCTGGTTCTACCTTTGCTCTCTTATATTAACTAGTATTTGAGTGTTGTTTGTTGTTTTCCAGGTTCCTTATATGTGTGTTTTTCTTTCTCTTCGGCATGGAGGATTCTTTCAAGTATTTTGTGTAGAGCTGGTTTTGTCTTCAAATACTCCTTTAGCCTGCTTTTGTCATGGAATGTCCTTATTTCTCCATCTATTTGAATGGATAGTTTTGCAGGATAAAGTAGCCTTGGTTGACAGTTGTTATCTTTCAGAGTTTGGAATACATCACTCCAAGCCCTTCTGGCTTTGAAAGTTTGTGTTGAGTAATCTGCTGTGATCCTGATGGGCTTGCCTTTGTAGGTAACTTGATTTTTCTCTCTAACTGCTTTCAATATTTTTTCTTTGGATTGTGTGTTTGGTAGTTTGATTATAATATGGCGAGGAGAGGTTCTTTCCAGGTTTTGTCTGGCTGGTGTTCTAAAGGCTTCCTGTATCTGCATTGGCACCTCTTTCCCAATTTGGGGGAAGTTTTCTTCTATGATTTTGTTGAAGATGCCTACTATACCTTTGGATTGAAATTCTTCTCCTTCTACTATACCCTGAATTCTTATATTTGATCTTTTCATAGTGTCCCGAATATCTTGAAATTCCCATTCATACTTTTCTATTAGTTTGTCTTTCTCTTTGTTGGATTGTATTAGATCTGCCACCTGGTCTTCTAGCTTAGATATTCTGTCCTCTCCTTCATCCATTCTACTGGTGAGATTTTCTACAGAGTTTTTTATTTCATTAACTGTGTTCTTCATTGCTAGTAATTCTGACTGGTTTTTCTTCATTATTTCTATTTCCTTATTTATGTCTTGTATTGATTTCTTTATTTCGTTAAATTGGTGTCCTGTATCTTCTCTGATTCCTTTGATTTCTTCTTTGAGTTCATTGAACATATTTACAATCATTCTTTTGAAATCTTTCTCAGGCATTTTCTCTAACTCGTTTTCACTAGAGGTCATTTCTGAAGCATTGATGCTTTTTGGTGGATTTATATTGCCTTGGTTTTTGGTGTTTCTTGTGTTATAATGTATATATTTTTGCATCTTGGATTAAGTTACTGCTTAGATTTTCCAGTTAGCTGGGTATCCTTTGCTGTATCTATTGATCTGATATTGTATATCTTCTATGTAGGAGATTAAGATGTTAGGTGTGGCTCTTACCACTCTCAGAGTATCTAGACACGTGGTCCTAGGGGTTAAGTTTGCCTGCTATGGGAGTATTCAAATAGGTTGAGTGTAATAAAATACAGGTATATTCTAAAATTTAACTAAACCCTATACACATTCGGTCAAGAACAGCACCGAGCATTTATGCAAGATTAGGTATTATAAAAACCAGATCCTCTATCAACAAAGAAGTTAAGATTTCTGGTCTGTTGAGGGATCCAAGTCAGCTTGTGACCAGGTGAGACCCTTCCCTGGTTCAATCCCAGTTACCTCTTTGGATGCTTTTGGTCTCAGTCAAGTTGCTGGCTGGGATGTTGAGCCGCTGTTCTGCTTTCTGGAACTGGGTACTGGCTTTTCCTGTGGGGCAAACCAAGCCTGGCAACTGTGGCCCTGCAGATTGGCGCCCCTGATGCTGGATCCCCGCTGCTGCCGCTGGAGCTGCCGCTGCTGGGACCACTGCTGCTGGATCCGCCACTGGAGATGCCGCTGCTGGGTCTGCCCCCGCTGATCCGCTGGAGCTGCCGCTGCTGGGTCCTCCGCCTCTGATCCGCTGGTGCTGCCGCTGCGGGATCCGCCTCTGCAGCTGAAGCCGCTGGAGCCTCCGCTGCTGGATTCGCTGCCCTGAAGCCGCTGTGGCCGGTACCGGAGCAGCTGATGGTGTTTTTGGGGCTGGAGTCACGGCTTCCACCGCCTAACATCATCTTTATACACAGGCTCACTTGTTTTCCTTTTAGTGGTTACTTCCTTTTAATCAATGCTTAAACTACATTCAATATTTATGTTTCCAAATCAAAAGATTTTTTAATATTTTATTTATTTATTTAAGAGAGAGAGAGGAAGAGGAAGAGGAAAAGAGAGAGAATGGTTGCACAAATGAACTCCAGATGCATGCTCCCCCTTGTGCATCTTGCTTACATGGGTCCTGGGGAATCAAACTGAGGTCCTTAGGCTTTGCAGGCAAACATCTTAACTGCTAAGCCATTTCCCCAGCCCATAAAAAGTTTTTAAAAGTATATTTTATTTTATTACCCAGCTTCCACATATACAAATCTGTCCAGTCTTTATTGTAATTAAACACTTGTGTGTGCACTTCAATGTGTACCTTTATGTAGCATTCATTTTCTTAAAGGCATTTTATATATATATATATATATATTCTCCACTTTTTCCTTAAGTAATATGTCATAAATCATTTATATAATATATATAATAGGCAATTTATATAGCCAATTATTTTAAGGAAATAATTCAACAATACCTTTCCCTGAGTAGAACCCAAAGGGTAATACTGTGTAATGACATTATCTGTCACACTTCACTTCCCTGGACCTTCAGTATTTTTAGTCAAGTCCACAGTTGCATGGACTGCAACCACAGTCAGTGCTCAGGGACCTCCTTATGACCCTAGTGTACTGGGTAGTGCTCAACATTATTTTTTCTGTGTTTACCCATGATATCTCATTGTCTTAACTACTTCAACATTCTATACATGTGTCATTTTCCAAATCTTTCCATGAGAAAACAGACATTATATGCTTAGGCAGTCTCAATTCATATATCATGGAAATATCCCTTGTCAGATAGCTATAAAACTAGTTTGAAAAATAAGCTCTTATTAGACTAGAAAGACAACATGTTTAGTGAATTTCTGTTAAGTAATATTGTATATTATTGTTGTACAATATTATTGTAGTCTTGCTTGCCTAGAAAGCTTAGAAAGATAAAGGAAATAGCCACAGGTATGTTTCTGTGTTATATAGGAACCACAGAGGAAACTGAGTTATGAGCCCAAACAAGCCAAAGCTGCTTCGTCTCCTGAGCCTGAGCTTAGTCACAGAAACTCACTTCAGCACATCCTGTACCAAGATGAAACATCACTAGTCATCAGCATAGGGCATTTTTCTTCAGCCAATCCTAGGAGAGAACTATAAGTCTTCCTCTGAGCCCATAAAGCAGTCTGTAGCTAAATTGTGTATCAGGGCACTAACTGATGACATTTCTAGAATTCTGTCTCAGAGTGTATCTGCTATTTCCTATCAATGAGATTGTTTCTTATTTCACAATTGTATACTTTTTCAAGCAATACTGAATGTGTTTTCTTGATAGACATAGACATATTTGTGGAACTACATTGAAATGAATAACACCCTTTGAAGTCCCTTTTTTAGAGAGAAGTAACAAAAGTCTTGGGATATAGCTCAGTGGTAGTACATGCTTAGCCTGCACAAGGACCCTGGGGTTCAACACCCAGCAATAAAAAAAGTACAGAGGGAAAAAGAAGTAGCACTTTGGTTTTCCTTAGGTAGCTGTGTAAAGCATTTAGTTTAGATCAAAATTAATTTTTCCAAAGTGGTTGTGCCATTTTACATTCCCATCAACAGTGGATGAGGGTTCCTATTTCCCCACATACTAGATAGCATTTATATTCATTTGATTTTTTTAATGTTTGAAATCCTTACTGGGGTAAGGTGGAATCTCATAGTTGTTTTAATTTGCATTTCCCTAATGATTAGGGGTGATGAACATTTTCTAAACAGTGTGTTTGCCATTTGTATTTCTTTTTGTGAGAACTGCCTGTCCAGTTCTTTGCCCCATTTTGTGACTGGGTTGTTTGACTTTTTATTGTTCAGGTTTTTGAATTCTTTGTAGATTCTAGAGATTAGGCCTATGTCAGTTGGATATACAGCAAATATTTTAGCCCATTCTGTGGGTAATCTATGGCTTTGCTTATTGTATGTTTGTCTGTGAAGAAACTTTTCAGCTTCATGTGATCCCATTGGTTGAGTGATTGTTTAAGATCCTGTGCTACTGGGGTTTTGTTCAGGAAGTCTTTTTTTCCCATTCCTAAATCATAGAAAGTTCCTCCTATATTTTCTTCCAGTAGCAGCCAAGTTTCCAGTCTTATATTGAGGTCTTTGATCCATTTGGACTTGAGTGTTGTGCATAGTGAGATATGTGGATCAAGTTTCAATTTCCTGCATATGGTTATCCAGTTTATCCAGCACCATTTGTGGAAGATGCTGTCTTTTTTTTTTTCCCAGCCTATATTGTTAGGGCATTTGTCAAATATCAAGTAGCTGTAGTTACTTCACCCAAAGTCTGGGTCTTCAATTCTTTTCCATATGGAGACTCCTAAAAAAGCTGACTACAGAGTTACCCACAGACCCAGTTATTACCTTACTGGGCATGTACCCTAAAGCTCCATGCCTCAGTCCAAAGAGATTTGCTCAACCATGTTTATAGCTGCTCAATTTGTAATAGCTAAAAGCTAGAATCAACCCAGATGTCCATCACCAGATGAATGGAAAACTAACATGTCGTATATCTACATGATGGAATTCTATACAGCAGTAAGGAAAGACACAAAGAAATTTAAGAAAAACAGCCAAACCTGGAACAGCTTATTCTCAGTGAACTCACCCAAAGATAATTGCCACATAGTTTCATTCATCTATAGCTTCTAACCTGAATCTACCCAAGATGCTGACATACCTAGCAAGCATCTTGAGGACTGGACAATAGGATGGATGTGGAGAGAGGGGAGGCTAAAGGAGGGGGGTGGGGGACACTAAACTTGACCCAAACAACAATGGTACCATAAAATTCTGCGTCCTAAAAGGCAGACCAAATGGCTGAACCTTCACCAGGTTCTTAGAGGGAACACCTGAGTCACAAGTCCCTGGAGAGGGTATGATGAAGACTGACCTTAATCTTCTCCTATTTCTGTTTCTCTCTCTCTCTCTCCTCTCTCATTTCTCTATCTCTTTTATAAACTTATGTTTTTCTTCCCTCTCTTCTTGGGTGCTGACCTGTAACTCCCAGTGCCAGCAGGTGGCTGTCATCCACAATGAGCTTTTGATCAGAGAGACCAACAAGGTTTCCCAAAAGAAAACAGATTTCTGTCAGAGTACTTGATGACCAGCAAAAGGTCAGTGGTAAAACCCTACTGCTGAAGACACCATATGTTGTTGGCATGTAACATGGAGACATGCCTGGAAGCTGGAAGAGAGTCAGTCCCCAGATAGTTAGCACATCTAGTGCCAGAAGGTGCTACATGAGCAACTGGGGAAAAATGACCAATATCTGTCCAAACAACTCATGATCTAATCTACTTAGCAGCAAGCAACTTGACGTGATGCTCACACAAGTGCAATAGTGGCGCACAGCCATGGTGACAAACCAATTGCTCTTGATTTGGATAACTGATCCTGTTCAGTGGAATGGAACCCATAGCTAGAACTGGGAAACAAATCAGAACCATATCCAAAAATGAGCTCACTCTTCATTATCAAGCTCCCACTAATTGTGGGCTAATTTAAATTCTCTCTAAAAAACAATGGTTATCCCATTTATCTTGTGCTAACTTTACTCTCCATCAGAGAATCTACTTCTCTTTTACTGATACACACAGATCCTAAGGAAAGAACCACCCCATTATACCTCAAAAGGGCCCCAGCTGAAACCAAAAATAATTGGAGAAAAAAGCAAGAGTGATGTTTTCTTAGTGAACCTGGTACTAGCACAAGGGTAGAGATAGACACAGAGAACAACCAACTCCTACCAAACCAGATATCCAGAGACACAGAGGCTCCCAAGCCCTCATCACTGAAGCAGACCTAAAATGAACCCAACATGGCTGAGGGAAATTTGCAGAAGAGGGGCTGGAAAGAATGTCAGAGCCACACATTGGGTCATGATACACAGAGATATTTCCTCCTACCCATAACTGATGGCTAACACCACAATGCATGACCCATATACCCCAAAGAGGATCCCTGTGGAGGAGGGAGGACAAGAGGAGGCTAACAATGGCACCAACTTGATTGTATACACTGAGTACAAAACTAATAAAAATAAATTTTAAAAAATTATTTTTCCTAAGACTTTTGATAGCAGTTTTCTGTGCTGCCTAACCCTAATCTGACATTTGAACACTTGTTTTGTAACTTTCCTCATCAAAAGAAGAAGGCTGAAGAGATGGCTTAGTGGTTAAGGAGCTTGCCTGGGAAGCCTACAGGCACAGGTTCAATTCCCAGTACCTATGTAAAGCAGATGATGGTGCATGTGCCTGAAGTTCAATTGAGGTGGCTGAAGTTCCTTGCACACCCATATTCCCTCTCTCTCTCTCTCTCTCTCTCTCTCTCTCTCTCTCTCTCATAAATAAATAAAATTTAACTTGGTATGGTGGTACATGCCTTTACTCCCAGCACTTGGGATGCAGAGATAGAAGGATTGCTATGAAGTTTGAGGCCACCCTGAGTCAACATAGTAATTCCAGGTCAGTGTGGGCTAGAGTAAGACCCTATCTTGAAGAAACTAAATAAATAAATGATAAAAATTTAAAAAGCAATCTATATTCCCAAGTCTTAGTACCCTCTTCTGAACACCAAAGTTATAATTTTCATAGACCCATTCTCTTATGTATAGGTTCGTTTGCATTAAGTCAGGATATACTGAAGGTGTTCCAATTATTGCTTAATGGCCAGAAGAAAAGAAGATATAATAAATATTATTTCAAGCTTATTTTGCCTTTATTATATAAATGATCTTTGTGGAAAACTATGTTAATTTTTCTTGTTACAATTTGTCATTTATACTCTTCTAAGAGAATATAAAAATGAACAGGTTTACTTTCTGGGTAATATCTTATTTAACTGTATACATTATTAAATTTTACACATTTATCTGCAACTCTTTAGTGACTACAGTTCTGAAAAATCTAATGTAATGGAGTGAGTAAATTTATTTACATCTGTAAATATTCATAATTTGAATTCAGACATGAAGAGTCTGATAAAATGTCACAAACATTTATAAGGAAGTAAAGCTGAACATACTACAAAGTAATTACCTTTTTTAGTGAGTTGCTAATTAATAGAACAAATTGCCCAATACAAGAAACTTTGCAGGAGTAAAGTGAGAAAAGGAGAGGGATTCATGGAACAAGATACAGCCCCCAAGAACACACCCCGGTGACCTACTTTCTCCAGCTAGGCCTCACCAACTAAAATTCTGAAACTCCTAAAATAGCACCGCCAGTTGGGGGTCAAGCCTTTAATACATGAGACTTTTGGGGAGACACAATATATCCAAATTACAATGGCTTTCCCAAAACTATTCCAAAATCCGTAGAGAGACAGCTATCTGAAGGGAGAGCCCAGACTGAAGCATTTACTCGTCTAACTCAGAAAGCCTCTCCTTACTCCTATGTCATGGAATACTTCCTCAACTTTCCTTCTGGCCATCTACAATTTCAGTTCTCATATGGAAGTCTTTGATTCATTTGGAGTCAATTTTCATGCAGGGTAAGAGAAGAGGATCTAGAACCACTCTTCTCCTGGTAATTTTCCAGTTTTTCAGCACCATTGTTGAAAATGTAATATCTTCTCCAGTGTGCATTTTTGTCCTTTTTGACAAAGATCAGGTGACTGAACTTATGGATGGATCTCTTTTATTTTATTCCACTGATCTATGTGCCTGTTTTTGTGTCGGTCCCAATACTGTTTTATTCTGACGACTTTGCTATCTTTGACAAAAGTATGATGATAGCACCAGTAATATACTTTTTGATGAGGACATTTTTGCCTATCTGAGATCATTTGTTATTCTATATGAATTTTAAGGTTCTTTTTATGTGAAAATAATTTTGGAATTTTAATTGGAATTACATTGAATTTGTATATTGCTTTTGATAGGATGGCCACTTTCGTGATATTAATTATTCCATTCCATGAGCATGTGAGATCTTTTCCATCTTCTAATACCTTCATCAGTTTCTTTCTTCAATGCTTTAACGCTTTTGCTATAGAGGTCTTTCACTTCCTTGTTTAGAGGTATTCCAAGACCTTTACTTTTAAAAAATATTTTATTTATTTATTTGAGAGAGAGACAGAGGAGGAGGCAGACAGAAAGAGAGAATGGGTATGCCAGGGCCTCCAGCTACTGCAAACAACTCTAGACACTTGCGCCCCCTTGTGCATCTGGCTTATTTGGGTCCTGGGAGATGGAACCAAGGACCTTAGGCTTAGCAGGCAAATGCCTTAACCACTAAGCCATCTCCCCAGTCCAAGATATTTAATTTTTTGTGGCTAATTTAAATGAGACTGTCTCCCTGATTTCTTTCTCATTATGGGCACTATATATATATATATATATATATATATATATATATATATATGCTAATTTTATGTCTTGTCACTTTGCTGAAAGTGGTTATCAGCTCTAGGTTTTTTTTTTATGGAGGCTTTAGGGTATCTTAAATACAGTCATATCATCTGCAAAATAAGGCTACTTTAACCTCTTTGTCTTTAATTTGTATCCTTTTTATTTATTATTATTTTTTTATTTCTCTGATTAAGACTTCAAGTACTCTGTTTTCAGTTTTTGGGTTTTTTTGTTTGTTTTCTTTTTTCTTTATTCTTTTTTTTTGTTTGTTTTTGTTTTTTCAAGGTAGGGTCTCACTCTGGCCCAGGCTGACCTGGAATTAACTACGTAGTTTCAGGGTGGCCTCAAACTCATGGCAATACTCCAACCTCTGCCTCACATGTGCTGGGATTAAAGGTGTGTGCCATCACTCCCAGCCTCAAATACTATGCTAAATAGCATTGGGGAGAGTGGACACCCTTTGACTTGTTCTAGAACAGTGGGAATGCTTCAAGTTTTTCCCCATTTAGTAAAATATTGGCTTTAGGGTTTTTGTCTATAGCCTTTGATAGGCCAAGATAAGATCCCTCTGTCCCTCATATCTTCAATGTTTTTGTCATGAGAGATGTTTCATTTTGTCAAAGGCCTTTTCTGCATCTATTGAGATAATGTTATTTCCATTTCTATCTCTATTTATATGGTGTATTATGTTTATTGATTTCCACAGGTTGAATCACCTTGTGATAGGATGATGCCTACTTGGTTGAGGTCTATGATGTTTTGGATGTACTCCTATATTCAAGTTGCAAGAATTTAATTGAGAGGTTTTGCATCTAAATTAGTCAGAGAGATTGGTCTATAACTTCCTTTGTTACGCTTTTGTCGATTTGGGCACTAGCACACTGCTGGCTGCATAGAAGAAGCTAGGGAGCACTCATTCCTTTTCAATTTTACGAAATAACTAGAGAAGTCAGTGTTTCAGTTCTATAAAGGTCTGGTAGAATATAGTTGGGAAACCAGCTGGGCCTGCATTGTTTTTGGTTGGGAGATTTTTAATTACTGCTTCAATCTTGTTACTTTTTATAGCTCTATTTAACATTCTTATCACCTCTGGCTTTGACATTTATAGATCATATGTGTAAAGAAATTCATCATTTTTCCAGACTTTCCAGTTTAGTGGGCAAGTGCACTAGTATCTTGGACTATCTCATTTTTCATTATTGATATTGTTCATTAGGATCTTTTCTTTCTTTGGCTAATTTGGCTTAGGGTTTATCAATTTTAGTTTCTAGAGAACAAGCTCATTGTTTTATTAATTATTTTGTATCTGTTCATTTATAATTCATTAATTATTCATAAATTTCTGCCCTGACCTAGAATACTTCTTTCCATCTGGTACTTTTGGGATTAGATTGTTTTCCAAAGTCTTCAGGTAGATCATTAGTTTATTTCGGATCTCTCTATTCTTGTAATGTAGGCATTTGAAGCTATAGACTTTCTTCTTAGGATTGCCTCCAGTAGGTCTCTAGGTATTGCTATGTCACCTTTTTATTTCCATTCAGTTCTAAGATTGTTTTTTCTTTCTTATTCTGTCAATGAATTCATTTTTATAGTGTGTTGTTCAGTCTCTGAGAGTTTGTCTATTTTCTGCAGTTTCCATGGTTTTGTGTATTTTCAAATTTTGTTGATCTTTATTTGCTTTAAGTACTGTTTGAGTTTTTATTGTTTTTCTTTTCCTCCTGTAGCCTCTTGAATATCATTTTTCTTCTGTTCAGTGTGAAGCATTCCATCCAGTATTTTCTGTAGGGCTGAGGTAGTGTTTGGATATTCATATATCTGGCTTTTACCATAACAAGGTTTTCTTTCTCCATCCATTATGAGGGGCAATGTTTCTGGTTATAGTAACTTGGGTTGGCAGATGTGGACATTCAAAATTTGAAATGCTCCATCCCAAACCCATCTGGCTTTTAGTTTTCATTGAAAAAAAAAATCAGATGTTCTTCTGAGAGACTATCTTTACAAGTAATAAGCTGTTTCTCTCTTGCTACTTTTATTATTCTTTTTCTGTTTTTATTTAGTGTTTTAACTATAATGGTATGTGGGAAATTTCCTTAATGATTGTGTCTATTTGGCATTCTGTTTGCCTCTTGGATCTGGATGGGTTTCTCTTTTGAAAGATTTGGAAAATTTTCTTCTGTAATTTTATTGAAAATATCTTCTATGTCATTTACTTGTAGCCCTTCTCCTTCTTGTATACCCATGACTTAGACATCTTGTCTTTTTAAGGTAGGACACCTTAAAAAGTGAAAAACTCTCTCATCTTCTGTTGAAACCTTTTTTGAACTTGTCATTGAATTTTTTCCCCTCCTGTTATATTTCTTTTGCTTTGTCCTCAAATGTTGATATTCTGTCCTCCACATAACCTTTTCCATTGGATTTCCTGGGAGCTTTTTAATTGTTATTTTACTTTTAATGCCCTAGATTTTTCTTCAGCATCTCTCTTCATTGAGTTCAATTTTCATTACCTGGACTTATTTTATCTTTAATTTAGTAGATTGTGTTCCCCTCTTTCAGGCATTTGTCCATGTTCTCTTTGAATTAATTTGTGTGTCTATGAGTTTATTTAGTTGATTCTCTTGCATTGCATTTAGCTACTTGTTCATGTCCTTTTAAAGTATGTGTTTATTATAAATGCACTTTGAAATTCTTTGTCTGGAGTTTTCTTGAAGCAGTTCTCATTGGAAGCTACAACTATGAACCAAGGCATCCTTGGTGTGGAAATCTTGCCTTGATTTCTTGTGTTATTTGTTTATGTTGGGGTATGTTCAACCAAAGATAATCTTTTTTTGTCTTGCTCAGAATGCAGCAATAGCAGCTCCACTGGATCCTCTGTTGAGTGGTCTGGTCCATTTTGCTCTGAACAGGTAGCTTACAGGGTCCAGATTGGGTTGAAAGGGTGCCCATTGCAAGTTCACTGCATTGTTGCAGGGGTAAGCATGTCAGAAGCTTTCTGGGGCCTTGTCCAAGTGTCCTATTCCTTCATGTTCTAGGCAAGCAGTCTACACATGCGTCTAGACTGGGTGCAGCCAGAATCCTACTGTGAACTTGCTGAGGCCCTATGTTGAGCAGCCTAGTCCTCCTTATCCTATACAAGTGGCCCTTATGGTAACACAGAGGGCAGCTTATAGAACACTCACCTGATCAAATTGTACTTTAACATATCAATCATGTTTGGAACAAATTCACATTTTCAAAATAAGTTTTTGAGCCAAACTGTACTTTTGTGGTAGTTTAAATATATGCCCCCCATTAGACTCAGGTGTTTTATTGAAGCTTGTAACAGATTTCTAGCCATCTTTTGGGGTCCAGCCTTAAATTATACTTTGGTGTGGATCTGATATCCCACTATAGGTATGTAGAGTAGTCTGAGCTCTGCCTGGGTCCCTGCTCCTGGCTTTTTGGCTGTGTCTCTCTGCTTGGATATGTGAAGGGGGCCAGCCTCTTCTGCCATTATGGAACTCTCCCTGGATCTATAAGTTTCAAATAACTCTTGTTCTTCCCACAAACTGTGTCTGGTTTGGAGGTTCATCCCAGAAACATGAAGCTGTCTACAACTTTAATATATACCTTACATCTAATGTTACATCTATGGCTTACCCTAACTCAGTCTCAGAGATGATGAAGAGTGGCCCTCCTTCTTAGAAAAATGATTCCATGTCCCTGATAATGTTTAGAAGCACAGATCTATTTTATTTTTGAGAAACTTACCTCTAATGCTCAGACCATTTCTAACAATCTCCCATACATGTCTTCCACTTGCCTTGGCATTCTAGTCACAGATGGACACATTTCTATTCTTGAAAAGACCCCTACTTTGTACATGCTGTGCTCTCTCTATATATACTGGTTTCTGTCTTTGCTAGACTTAAGTTTCCAGTGGTTCCGTATTTAGAGCTGTCATTTCCTTATGGGCCATCATAGGCATTTTAATACCCTATAGTCACTCAGCAATGTCAATAACAGGGCTCTTCTGTAAGCCTCTAAACCCTTGCTGGCAAATTCATTCATCTTCTTTCCTTATGTCATTTCCATAGTTAGTAAGGATCTAAATCTTGATCATAATAGTAAATTCCAAGGGATTTCCTTACAAAGTCCTGCCAATTTGATGGCTTAAGACAATAGTTTATTCTCTTAGAGCTCTGGAAGCTGGAAGTCTATAATAAGAGGTCAGTGAGACCAGACTCCCTCTGGTGCTCTGACCCTTAATTGCCTCTGGTAGTGGCTATCCATGCCTGGAGCTACATCATTTTGATCTCTGCATTTGTAGCCATGTAGTGCTCTCCCTATGTGCCTTTCATATTTTTTTTAATATAAGGCACCATTCAGCCATGTTGGAATAAGTGCCTGTGTTCCAGGATGATTTCTTGATAGTTTACATCTCAGTTACATCTGTAAAGGACCTATTTCCCCTAGTGGAGGAGATGGTTCAGTGAGTAAAGCACTTGCCCTGCAAGCATGATATTTTCATGAAGGTATTGTTCCTTTGCTCCCTCCCCCCCACGCACACACACTGAAAGATCCAAAAGCACAAGATACAAATATTTTATATTGATTTTATGTATTCCATATAATCACAGCAACTCTCAAATAGGTATAATTATTTTCACTATTTAATAGGATATATTTATTAATTATTGTTCTCATTGCTATGACAGACTACCTGACAGAAATAACTGAAGGGAAAAAAACTTTATTCTGACTCATAGCTCAGGAATACAATCTACCACGGTGGGTAAGACATAGGTGAGGGGCAGCTTGCAGCTGTGGCAGAAAAAATAAATGTGATGCATTCATTGATTATATCACAGTGATATTCAGGAAGCAGAGAAGGAGGTATATTCAGAGGTGAGATATATAAGTCCTACCTTTAAAGACCAATTTCTACAAGCTAGGTTCATGCCCAAAGGGTTTCATGGTTTCTGAAAAGAATGCCACTATCTCATTAAGTGCTCAGACACATGAGCCAGTGAGGGACATTTCACATTGAGGCCATAATAGCATGGAGGGCTAAATAACCCATGGTGAAAATGTGAACACAGGATGTGTGAACCATGCATTTACAGCTACCGCTTGATCCTTTGTCTGCCCAGTACAACTTTAGGCCAATCAAGGACAGTAATGGATGGAACAATTGGACTTCATAGCTCACCCTTTAAATTCTAGTTTGAATATTTATAGGAGAAAGCTCCACATAGCAAGAAAGGAGAAAATGAAAGAGAATCAGAAGCAATCTGTATGGTTAGGATATCAATAGCTTGCAAAGGAGGGAAAATTAAAGTCAGCAATTTGATCATATTAGGGGCAGTTTTAGGAATACCAAAGATATAAGTGTGTGGGTAAAGTGAAGGGAAGACATAAATAGAACCATCCTGAAGAAATAAGAAAGAATAAAGATGGCTAACCAAACACAAATCTCAAAGATAGAAAAGATGGGAGAGAGCTGATAAATGAGATGATAGTGCTGTCTTGAGAAGGACAAAGCAGGCATTAGAATCAATCAGGTCACTTTTTGTTTCATATTCCATCTTTATGAAACATCCATACTGTTTTCATAATGGCTATACCAATTTACCAATCCACTAAAAACATGCTGGGGTTCCCCTTTTCCATATCATCACCATCACTTAGCTCTCATTTTTTAGTGATATTTATCTCAGTAGGTGGGAGGCGGTTATGATTTGTATTTCCCTTGTCATTGGTGAAGTTAAATATCTTGTCATGGATGTTGAACATTTTTTATGTCTTCTTTGGAAAATGTCTGTTGCCATCCTTTTCTCATTTATATTTGGCTTATACGGACATCTTGCTAAGGAGTTCTGTTAGATATCAACCCTTAGCTGGATATCGGCAAATATTTTCCTCCATTCCGTAAGCTGCCCTTCATTTTGCTTGAAGATTTTTAGCAAGGCAAAAGCTGTTTAATTGGATGTAGTTTCACAAAAGTTGTCTGTGATTAGGGTGCCATAGATTAAAATCACTTTAAAGATACTTTATCTGAGTTTAATGGAAATGCTTTGAATTTATTCCCATTTAATACAATGTTGCCTAGGTTGGTCATATACACCCTTTACTACATTCACATATATTTCTTCTATGCCTGGTTTCTTCAGGACTTTTATCACAAAGTGACATTGGTTTTATTGTCAAGGATCTTGGTTGCCCACCAAAACTAGATGGCAAGACTCTATTACATAAAACACGACATGCTTCAGTTATGACACTGAGAAATTAATATAGAACTGAGCTGGAAGCCTCCTCCCTACTAACTAGCTGTTATGGTGCTGGAAAGTGCTATGCAGGCTGCTAAGGGAGAAAAGTCATCAACAGTTTTACCATCAATGAATTCCAAAAGTTAATACAACTGGCTAGACAGCCAAGATCTGCCCACTAGTTCAATAGAGGCATATCTATTAGAGGGGAACCAACTTTCTGTTTAGATTTGAGTCCTACTCTATGGAAGGGAATTCATGTCTGGTACTGAAATTCCAGTCAAAAGCCATAAGCCCTTGGGGAAGCTACTACTGTTGTTTGTTTGTTGTTGTTTGGCTAAATAGATATATTTTGCCTACCAAATTACCTTCTAAACATTAATGCTTATACCAATATATCAGTGTTACTCTTACTTTTGCTTAGAGAAGCTTCTCTTTTCAGATGGTAATGTCTAAATATTCATCAATTTGCTAAGAAGTGACAGTTCAGTGTTCAGCACCAATATTTTGTTCAGAATTTTTGCATCTATGTTCATGAAGGAAATTGTTATGTAACTGTTTTTGTTCTGTCTTTATCTGGTTTTGGTACCAGGGTGATGCTGGTTTCATAGGAGGAGTTTGGTAGAATTCCTTCATTTTCTATTCTATGGAAAAGTTAGGGAAGCAGTGGTATTAGTTCTTCCATGAAGAACTGATAAAATTCACCAGTGAAGCCAGCTGGGCCTGGACTTTTTTTATTTGGGAGACTTTTTATAACTGCTTGTATCTCCATACTTGTAATTGGTTTATTTCATCTTGATTTAATTTTTGTAGGTCATATGAATCAAGGAAATCATCCATTTCTTTCAGATTTACAATCTTAGAGGCATATATATTCTTCAAGTGTGCCCTTATGATTTTCTAAATTTCTTTGGTATCTGTTGTAATGCTGCCTGTTTCGTCTCTAATTTTATTAATTTTTGTCTCTTCTCTCTTTCTTCTTGCTAAGGTTTTATCAATCTATTTATTCTTTCAAAGAACCAACTCTTTGTTTCATTGATTCTTTGGATTTTTTTCATTTCTATTTCATTAATTTCTGCCCTAATCTTTATTATTTCTCCCTGTCTACTGATTTTTGGTTTGTCTTGTTCTTTTTCTAAGGCCTTAAGGTAAAGCATTAAATTTTTTACTTGTGAACTCTCTAATTTCTTAATATAGGCCCTTAGAGCTATAAATAGCCCTCTTAGGACTGCCTTCATTGTGTCCCAAAGGTTTTGGTATGTTGTATTCTCATCATCATTTTATTCTGTGAATTTATTGATTTCCTTTTTGATTTCTTCAATGACCCATTCGTCATTCAGTAGCGTAATATTTAGCCTCCATGAATTTCTGTATGTTCTGTAGTTTTTCTTGTTGCTGATTTGTAGTTTAATCCCATACAAGGGATTATTTCAGCTTTCCTGTATTTGTTAAGATTTGCTTTGTATCCTAATATATGGTCTATTTTAGAGAATGTTTCATGTGCTGCTAAGAAAAATGTATATTCTGCAGTATTTGGATGGAATGTTCTGTAGATATGTTAGGTCCATTTGTTCCATGACATCATTTAATCCAGATCTCTCTTAGTTTATTTTTTGCCAGGATAACCTGTCCATTGATAAGAGTGGGGTATTGAAGTCACCCACTATAATTGAATTTGGTGTTATCTGTGACCTTAAGTCTAATAGTGTTTATTTGATGAAATTGGGAGGATATATGTTTAGGATTGTAATGTTCTCCTGTTGGAGTGTTGCTTTAATCAGTATATAGTGACCTTCTTTATCTTTCCTCACTAATGTTGGTTTGAAGTCTATCCTGTCATATATTAGGATAGCAACCCCTGCTTGTTTCCTATGCCCATTTGCTTGAAATACCATTTTCTATCCTTTCATCCTAAGACAGTGTCTATCTTTTATTGTGAGATGACTTTCTTGGAAGCAACAAATGGCAGGATCCTGCCTTTTAATTCAGTCTGCAAGCCTGTGTCTTTTGGTTGGGGCATTGAGGCCATTGATATTAGGAGGTATTATTGAAAGGTATGTGTATATTTATTCTCTCCATTCTTCTTGGTTTGTAGAGCTTCCTGTTTTCCCCTTACTCTCTTGTTTTACCTGTTATTTGGTTATTTTGTTATTTGGTTTATTTTTTCCTATTTCCTCATGTGTATGTTTTGCTTTCTCTTCTGCAAGAAGGATTCCTTCAAGTATTTTCTATAGAGCTGTCTTAGTTGTCATAAATTCCTTTAGCCTGTTTTTGCTATAGAATGTCCTTATTTCTCCATCAATTTGGATTGATAGCTTTGCAGGATAAAGTAATCTTGGTCCATAGTTGTTATCTTTCAGAAGTTGGAATACATCATTCCAAGCCCTTCTGGCTTTTAAAGTTTACATTGAGTAATCTGCTGTTATTCTGATGGGCTTGCCTTTGTAGGTGACTTGCTTTTTCTCTCTAACTGCTTTAAATACATTTTCTTTGCTGTGCATGTTTAGTAGTTTAATTGTAACATGGTGAGGAGAGGTTCTTTCCAGGTTTTGTATGTTTGTTGTTCTAAAAGATTCTTGTATCTGATTGGCATTTTTTCCCAATTTAGGGGAATTTTTCTTCTATGTTTTTGTTGAAAATGCCTATTAAGCTTCTTGATTGAAATTCTTCTCCTTCTACTATAGCCTGAATTCTTATGTTTGATCTTTTTATAGTGCCCCGGATATCTTGAAATTGTCATTAATATCTTCCTATTATCTTGTCTTTCTCTTTGTTGGACTGTATCAGGTCTGCCACCTGGTCTTCTAGTTTAGATATTCTGTTTTCTCCTTCATCCATTTTACTGGTGAGACTTTCCACAGAGTTTTTTATTTGACTGACTGTGTTCTTCAGAGCTAGAATTTCAGCCTGGTGTTCCTTCAGTATTTCTATTTTCTTACCCATGTCTTGTAATGACCTCCTTATTTTATTAAGCTGGTTCACTGTTCTGATGGCTAGGTGATGGAAAAGTGCAAGAACCCTGGAGTTGTACTGGAACTGCTTAGCTGGTCCCACTTCTTTCAAAAACTCCTTAGCTGATCTCTGCTGTCTTTCCCTCAAGTTTCTTGACTTCACAAGGAGGCTGATGAGTTTGGAAAATCCCCTCATTTGGTCTCTTCTCCTACTGCTTGGCACCAGTTGGATTTCATCAGGCACAGATAGTGCAGATGGCTTGGTTGGGGTCACAAGTGCCTCAGTGGGACTCTGACCATTTTCCACCTTTTGGGTGGATCTTGGTCTCCTGCTTGTCACTATAGCTAATAAAAATCCCTATACACCTTCACTTTTCAGAAGAAGAGAGTATTTTGCTGTGGTTTTGCTTAAATCCCATGCTAGGCTAGTTTGGCTTGGCTACTATGCCACCATCTTACCCAGAAGTCCTCCATTTAGCTTTTTAATCTATTTCAAGGAAATTTTGAGAATATTGTGTTAGAGGTTCAATCTAAATCTTGTGTATAACTAGTTTTTTCAATACCATTTATTGAAATCGCTCAACTATGCTGCCAAATATTATTTAAGGTTATATATATAAGTTTCATTAGTCTATGTGCCCCTTTCTATGCTGTACAATATTTCTTGAATATTGGGCTTTGGGTATACGAGTTAAACCCTAAAATATACATCATATGCTTAGCTTTGTTTTTTTTTCATGACTTTTTTGCCAATGTAAGTTCTCCTCAGGTTTTACATGAAGTTGAGAAGTTGAGTTTCTCTCTTTATGAAGAACATTATCGTTTTATTAAGGACTGCATTATAAATGTGGATTGTTTTGGGTAGTAAGGACTGAAGTTTTTAGAATGGGTTTCTTTCAGACTAGTATTGGATTTCTTTTATTGTCCAGGCTGGTATCAAACTAATGATTCTCCCAGCTCAGCCTCCAAAGTGTTTTGATTAAAGGCATGTGTTACCACACCCAGCAGAGTGAATACTTTAAAATATTTATTCTCCTGATCCATGAGCATGGGCTACATTTCCATATATTTGTGTTTAATTTCTTCTATCAATGACTCATAGTTTTTAGTGGACAGATAATATACCACATAATTGGTTAAATTTATGCCCAAGTATTTTACTATTTTGATTATTGTAAAATAAAAATATGATAAATACAAATTTCTTTTTCAAATAGTTTCCTTTTAGTGCACAGAAATACAACTTATTTGTATGGTGATATTTTTTATAATACAGATTTATTATGGTTAGTAGTTTTACCATGCAGGGCTTTGTGACACAGGCTTGTTGTCTAAGGCAGGAGAAGCACACATTGAAGGTCAACCTGGGCTACAGAGGGAGTTTGGAAGTGTTTCTTCACTTCCACTTTCTCCTCCTCCAGTTTTGAAATTTGAGAAAGTTCATCATTCATTCGTCTTTAAATGTTTGGTATAATCCCACCAGGAATTCTGCAAGCTTTGAGTTTTTCTTTGTTGAGAAGTATCTGACTCAATTCTGCCTTTGTATACCTTATTGGTTTGCTTGGATTTTTTTGGTTTAATCTTTCTAATTCAATCTTGGTAGGTTGTATATGACTAGAACTTTATCCGTTTCCTTACCTGATATGTTGATGCATAATTGCTCATAACAGCATTTTATATCCTCTGTATTTTTATTCAGTTTTCATGTCTTCTCATTTATTTATAATTTTACATACTTCAGCATACTCATATATTTACTTGATTACTATGGGTAAGAATTGTCATTTTAAATCAGCTCTTGTTTAATTTTTTAAATACTTTTTTCTGGCCTTTATTTAATTTATTATTTCTGTAATATTTATTGCTTCCTGTAATCTCCAAACTTTTGTTTTAACTTATTCAACTTTTCTAGTTCCTTGAAGTATAAAGTTGGGCTGTTTTAATATCTTTTCTTCTTAATATAAGCCTTTCAACTACAAGCTTTCTTCTCATAACTGCCTTTGGTATTTTGTTGCTGTTTTTGTTCACATC
Organism: Dipus sagitta; assembly: GCA_036346955.1. Taxonomy (NCBI): domain Eukaryota; kingdom Metazoa; phylum Chordata; class Mammalia; order Rodentia; family Dipodidae; genus Dipus; species Dipus sagitta. The sequence goes on along the minus strand of CM070771.1, from coordinate 122,413,908 downwards.
AAGATTTGAAAATTTTTCCTTTTTAATTTCTTCTATGACCCATGGTTATTCATAAAACTGTATATTTTCCACAATTTGGTGAATTTTCCAACTTTCCTTCTACTACTGATTCACAGCTAAATACTATGATGATATTCCTGAACTTTGCTGAGACTTGCTTTGAAGTCTAACATGTGGTCTGTCCTGGGAATGTTCCATATGCCCTTGAAAAGAACACACATTCTGTTTCAGTTACATGGAATATTCTGTACGCATCTATTAGGTTCATTTTGAGTATAGTGCTATTCAATTCACTATTTCTTTATTTGATTTCCTGTTTAAATATCCATTCATTGTTTTGTATTGGGCATTACAGTTTAGTATTCTCTTTGTTTTCCAAATTTAGAGTCTTGCTCTAATCCAGGCTGACCTGGAATTCACTATGTAGTTTCAGTCTGGCCTTGAACTCACAGTGATCTTCCTACTCAGCCTCCTAAATGCTGGGATTAAAAGCATGTGCCACCAAGCCCAGCTAAGTTTATTATTTTTATTTTACTGCTATATGTATGCTTAATTAGTCTAATATAGAACTGTTATATCTTCTTGCTGAACTAAACTCATTTTCATTTTGTAGATTTTTTTAATTTAAGGTCTATTTGGCATAATGTAGGTATAGCTATTCCCATTCACTTTTTATGATCATTTGTACCAAATATCCTTTCTATTACCTTACTTTCAGGCTATGAAACCCTTAAAGCTAAAGTGAATTTCTTATAGACAGCATTTCATTGGGTGTTGATTTGTTCACCCATTCAGCCACCACTAGGTTTTTCCATAAAGGTCAATCCATTTACATTTAATGTAATGTTTGATAGGTTAGTACTTACTGTTGATATTTTGTTGATTTTGGGGGCTTTATCTTGTGACTACTTTGTTGCTCCTGTGTTCCTTTATTATTCTTATTGACTTCTTTTGTAATTTGATGACTTTTATGTTGTGATGTTTGGATTCCTTTCTCTTAATGTCTTGTGTATGTACTGTAAGTTTTTCCTTTGTAGTTACCATAAGGTTGACATAAAATATAGTTTTCATATATTTTTAATAATCACAATTTAACCTCAAATATGTATATAAAAACTTTGTATTTTTACTACTTCCTCAGATTTTAGATTACTGATGTCATGATTTACATATCTTATATATTTTATATCAATACTAAATTATTATAGTTATAATTGCTTTAATATGTATAGCTTTTATTTTATAGTGGAAAGTGATTTACATATAACCATTATAATTTGAGAAAATTTTGACTGACTTTATATTTACCTTTATATATTCAGTTGTTTCATAGTGTTAAGCAGCATTGCTTGCATTTCTTCATATTAGCATGAAGATTTACTTTAGCATTTTATCTTGGGCATTTCTAGCAGAGATGAACACCAGCATTTGATTGTTAAGTGAATTTTTAATCTCACATTTACTTCTGAAGGATTTCTAGGTATACTATTCTGATTGGTAAGTTTTTCTTTCAATATTTGACTATATTATACCATTGTCACTAGGTCTACAAGTTTCTGCCTAGAAATTTGCCGATTGCCGTATGGGAGATACTTTGTATATAATGAATCATTTTTTTCCTGCTGCATTCAAAATTCTCTGTCTTTGAATTTGGCAATTCACAGTATGTCTTAGCATATCTTTTTTTTTTCCAAGGTAGGGTCTCACTCTAGTCCAGACTGAACTGAAATTCACTATGTAGTCTCAGGGTGACCACAAACTCACAAGTGATCCTTCTACCTCAGTCTTCTGAGTGCTAGGATTAAAGGCCTGCACCACCACACCTGGCTTAGCATATCACTTTTGAAGTTACATTTGGACCACATTGATTCGTCTTTGTTCTGCTTGACTTTGAGAACATTTTAACCATTATGCCTTTAAGTATGCTATCATATCTTTTGTCTTCTCCTTCTGAACTTCTACAGATCCATAACCTATTTCATCTGGTGGTGTTCCATAAGTCTGTTAGACTGTCTTCCCACTTTCAAATGGCTTGTTGGTCCACTGATTTTTTTTTTTTTTTTCCTGTTTGATTGCATCTGCTTTGACTTTCTGGTTTTTTTTTGCTTTTTTTTTTTTTTTTTTTTTTTACTAGTTTAGTCATTATACTCATTCCTTCTAGGATTTCTGTTCTTTAAAAAATTTTATTTTTATTTATTTATTTGAGAGAAAGGAAGGGAGAGAGAGAATGCTAGGGCCTCCAGCTAATGCAAATGAACTCCAGACACATGCACCAACTTGTGCATATGGCTTATGTGGGTCCTGGGGAATCAAACCAAGGTCCTTTGGCTTTAAAGGCAAATGCCTTAACTACTAATCCATATATCCAGTCCTCTGCTCATTATTAAATGGCTTCTATTTCTTTGTTCTTGAGTTGTTTTTCTAAACTCAGCCAGTTGTCTGTTTTCCTGAACTTCACACTTCTTTCAGAGTATTATTCTAAACTTTCATGTGTCATATCTCCATTTCTTGAGGGTCAGTGGCTTGGAGCTTTAGCCATTTCCTCTGATGGTGACATGACTCTGGGTTATTTGTGATTCATGTGGTCTTGCATTAGTGTCTTGCATTGAAGGAAGCAGTCACTTCTAGACTTTGTGAAGGTTGACTTTGACAGGAAAAACAAAGCCTTCAACCATCAGCCTAGATGAGACAAATGTAGCCATCTTCAGGCATGTGGGACTGTTTGGGTGAGGTTTTCCTTTGTGCTACAGATTAAGTAGGGCTGATACTTAGTAAATGTTCTAATCTGATTCTGCAGTCAGATGAGGCTGTTGGACATGATCATTAGGCAGGAAAGTCTACTAGCTATGCTCTGTGGTCAGGCAGGACCACTGACTATGCTCCTGACTTGCCTTTTTTGATCAAAGTAGCAGGATCTATATTTTTTAACATATATTTTTATTTATTTGAGAAAGTGAGTGAGAGAAAAATGGACAGAGAAAGAGAGAGAAAGGCTCATCAGGACCTCTAGCCACTGCAAATGAACTCAGACAAATGTGCCATCTTGTTCGTCTGACTTACATGGGTAGTAGGGAATAGAACACAGGTCCTTAGCTTCTCAGGCAAGTGTCTTTAACCACCAAGCCATCTCTCCAGCCCTATGAGCTACATTTTGATCAAATAGTAAAGATGCTTGGATACATGATTTGGGGGGAATTCAGGCTGGGCTTGGTAATTGTCATTGGCTAAGTGGCGACCTAGCTGTGCTTCCTGAGCTGGGAGTGCCTTTGGCCAATTTCCATATTCATATGGAGGAACTGGCTGAGTTTGCAGTTGGGTGTCACTTTACGCTGCACTCTGATTTAGTGCACCTGTAACTTATGCCATCACCAGTCATAGTCTTGATTAAACATATCTGCACATTATGCCCGGCAGTGAGGCAGGTCTTCAAGGCAGTAATCTACCTTTGGGTATGGTCATTGGCTGGAGTCTGCCTACTGAGGCTATGAGTTATGATATATAATCAGACAAGGCATGAATTGGGTTTGGTTGTTAGATGGGGTCATAGGCTAGTTGTCAAAACCAGGCAGAGTTGCTGGCCTAGCTCCCTTTATGCAGACAAGGCCACAAAGTGTCCCCACTTTTGCACAAGGTTGCTAGCTTATCTTCTCCCCTGGCAGAGCTATAGGTTTGGGTCTATAGTTGGGCAGGATCCTTGTCTGTGGGTTTCAGTCAGGCAGGCTTGCAGACTATGCTCCCCCACTGTGGAAGATCATGGCTTGGTTCCCTACTCAGGCAGGGATATAGGTAGGTTACATCACCAGTCCATACCAGTTACTGGGGACCCAAGAAGGTAGTGTTATGTATGGTGTTATCTAGTTATCTAACTAGTTATCTAGTTATCTAACTCAGTGGGTAAATTGTTCTACTGCTTAAATACTCAAGTAGGGTGATAACAATTTCATCAAAGACTTGTTTCTGCCAAAATTTGTATGCCAGTCACTGTGAGCCTGTTGCAGTTACCATCTTGTGGCTGGGAAAAAACACCTGAAGAGAAGGAGCTTATGGGAACAAAGGCTTTATTTCAGTCTTAAGGGGAAATTTCATCATGGCATGGTAGAACAGGGGTCAGATACCATGTCTTGCACATCAGCTCAAAGCCATTAGTTTCCATTTATAAGTTCATTCAGTATTAGAAAGAAGCAGCTCCATTGACTTTTCTTGAGAAAAATTCATAAGTGAAACTTTAGTGGCTCAAAGTCAGAAGAGGTCATTTAAATATTTTAATTTCTGTGACTGAGGGGGAAAAGTTCAAGTTAAATTGGTCACTGGATTTCAAGGTAAATTATACCTAGGATCAACTCCATTCTGCAGCTGATATGACATATTTCCAAACTCATAGTTTAAAGTCTACTAAAAATAAAGAGAAAGTAGAAGAAAATAAAGAGGGTAAAGATTAAAAGCTGTAGTTCTATAAAAGCCCAGAGTTGTACCAAAATAAAAGTGACAGGCTGATATCCACTTAACTAATGGCTAATAATTTGCAGGTATACACAGACATCTAGCCTTTAAACACTGAAAAGGTCCAAGATAAATGTTCTTGCTATTACTTGTACACTCAATGACTTGCTCTAGTCTAGCCCACTTACTCTTGGCTCCCTCTGCTTCTTCCTCCTACTCCAACCACCAGATGCTTCTACATAGACCCCATGCCAGCAATAGCCACCTACTAACCATCTGCCAAAGCTGCCTTCCTGCCTTCATTCATCTGAAAAACTGTCTAAAATCCCACCTCATCAGGCAGTCTACCCCAACTTGTAGGCAGGATTGTAAGTGAGGCCCAACAGGGTAATAAGGAGGTTTTATATTATATAGAGAAAGCTATAGACATAAAGTCTTTTAATTTTAACCCTTTCAATATACACAATAATTCTAGAAGGTATTATGGCATCCATTTTACAAAGGAGGAAATTGACTCTTAGAAATGCTCTGTGGTTTGGTCATGTTCCTTACATAGTCAGAGACAGAATAGGAACACAATTCTAGGTCTTCTAATTGCTGTTGATATAAGTTGCCTTGAAAAGACAAAATATATTACATAGTCTATCTAAAGGAACATAAAAGGATATTGAAATGATTGCACATGTGTCCTATGAGGTTATAATAAATATTAAACTTAATCATCTATAAAATGAATTGATTTTATGGAATATTAAACCAAAAGCAGTAAACTAATTTTTAGGAGTGGACAGCATAGGCTCTAGCTTTTCCAAATCAGCAATTTTTAAGAATGCAATAAAAAAACCTCAGCTCAATTACTGGATAAGTTGATAAATAAATAACCATATAAGATAAATGGGTATTTCTAGCATTTCCTCAAGGTGAAAGAGATCACAAGGGAAATTTAACAATGAATGTCCAAGATAAAACAGCAAATGTTAAAATTAGTTAAACCATTTTTACTAAATTTTTATTCTTTGAAGAGCTATTCATGAGTGAATAGTGTATATCAAGCAGTGGTTAAGATTTGAGATAGTAAGTGAACAAGGTTTAGTACCTGAGCTCTAAAACCTCCTCTCTGCCTGCTTTCTCTGATCTTCTTGCATAAGAGACTTGGTCTTGGATTTGTCTTGTCTTCCTTAGGTGTCTGATTTCCTTAAGCCTGGATATCAATGGCATCCTAGATACACTGAGAACTGACACCAGCAGCCGTAGAGTGCAGATGGAAAGTTACTACAAAACCACTAATACCTTGCACAAATCCTTTTTAAAAAATATTTATTTATTTGTTCATTTACAAGCAGAGAGGGAGATATACAGAAAGAGAGAGAGAGAGAGAGAGAGAGAATAAGCACACTAGGGCCTCCAGCCACTGCAAATGAACTCCAGATCCATGTGCCACTTTGTGCATCTGGCTTTACGTGGGTACTGGGGAATCAAACCAGGATTATTAAGTTTTGCAGGCAAGTGACTTAACCACTGAGCCTGCTTTTCAGTCCACAAATACTTTTTGAAGCTCAAATATGTATTTATGCTCTACCAAGTCCCCAAGACAACTTTTTCTTCAAGACACATAATTTTATAAGAACATTAAACTTGGCACATATTGTCAAATACCATATTAAAACAGATGCATGGGAGATAACTTTTCACTATTCTAACAATACTGAAGTAATCAATGGGTCAACAACAATTTGGCAAGTGACAGCAATTTAAAGATACAGTCACATGGCATATTATATGCACAAAGTCAAATTTCTATGGAGCCAGTTCTTATTAATCTCAGGAGCATAAAATTATAATCACAAAAAAGCTGGGCTCCATAGTGGGTGACTGTAGTCTCAGCACTGGGGAGGCAGAGACAAAGAATCCTTGGAGCTCAGTGGCTACCTAGTCTAGTCAAATAGGTAAGCTCTATGTTCAGGGTGAGACTGTCTATAAAGAAGGTGGAGAGCAACTGACAGACATATAACATTGGCCTCTAGCCTCCATACACATGCACACACAAGCATACACATACACACAAATACCCATGCACCCCCCACACACGCATGCACACCACATCTACACACATATGCAGAAGAACTGGAAAGAATAAGTCATAAACACAAACTGATGATTTAATGGGGGAATGGAACAAAATGTGATCCAGAAAGGAAAGAGTTGAGGAGAAGTTCTGAAACAGCAAATTTAGTCCCACCATAAATCTACTCCTCCACAAAAGCAATAAGAAATATCATTGAAGTCAAATTTTCTAGAGCTCTGGGAATTTACCAAAGTCTTAAAGCCATCTGACAAGCAGTTATTCAATGAAAACCACAGATTGGTAAGAACAGAAGACTCTTCACATTGCACCTTGATCTAGTTTCTACCTCGCTCACAGCTCTATAATACCCTTGAAGACCTATATCTCTGCAATTACAGAAGCTGTAAAGTAAGGAAATAGTTGCATAATTATATATAGTATATCACACTGTTAAAAAGCCACAAAAGGAGAGAATGCTGTAAGGAAAAAAAAGATAAATAATTCCTCACATACAAGGGATTCTTGGTGAGACTCATGGGTGACACTGTAAAGTATACAGTTGACAGAGCAATAGCACTTCCTCAAAGTGACAAGAGAAAAAATGTCAACCAAGAATTGTTCATGCAAATTGAGATATTATCAGATAAAACAAAAAAACATAACGGAGAATTAGAAATACTGAAAGGAATCCTTTAGGTTGACTGGATAGGACACTAGGAGGTAATTCACATATATATCATTAATGAAAGATGCTGGGGAGATGCCTCATCAGTTAAGGGCACCTGCATTCAAAGCCTGCTGGCATGGGTTCCATTCTCCAGCTACTCACATAATGCCTGACTGGCATTTGTTTGTAGCTGCATTTGCACGTGTGTGTGTGTGTGTGTGTGTGTGTGGCATGCCCATACACACACATGCAAATACATAAGACTTTTTAAGAGTCAAAATGGGGGGGGGAATTTATAAAAATTATATAATGACTCATTGGCAATACGACTAATAAAGAAAAATAATGCAGTTAATATTGAACAAAGAATGTCAATACACATTTTTTCAAACATAGATATGCAAATACTCCACAGGCATATGCAAAGATGTTCAACACTATTCTTCTTACAGAAATATGTCAAAAGCACAATGAGATGGCTTTTTAAACAAAAGACAGACAAGAAAGAATGTTGGGAAGGATGTTGGAAAAGAGGAAACCTGTACAGTACTGGTGGGAATATGAAAACAGTGCAGCCACTTTGGAGAACAGTTTGATAGTTGCTCAAAATTGTGAACATTTAGTAACCACAGGATCCAATAGCTCTCCTCCTAGCTATACACCCAAGTGAAATGCTAGCATGTCTACCCAAAATCTTGTACAAGGATACCCACAGTGGCTTTATTCCCTAGAGCTGAGGATAGAAACAACAGAAATGTGTATTAATCAAGAAACAGACAGAGTGTGATGTGTCTACATAGTAGAATATTAATTGGCCATAAAAGCATAAAGTACTGACACATGCTACAAGGCATTACAGCAAGGAAAAGAAGTACAACACTCTGTGTTGCATCTGTATGCTTAGATGCAATACCTGGAACAGACAGTTTATAAAGTGGCACAATAGTTTCCTAAGGCTGGATGATAAGAGGCAGGGAATTCCTGCTGAGAAATCTAACTTTCTTTCTAGGGTGAAAATATCCTAAAATTGGAGTGTGGTGATTGATGTACAAATCTGTGAATATATGTAACACAACGAACAATAGTTTCATTGTGTAAATGTTGTGATATCTGAATATCTTAATAAAGCCCCTTAAACAAAAATACAAGAGTTAAGATAACTTTGACAGAATCACAACATATACTATAACTTGAAGGGGAACAAAGAAATTTTAATTAGAAATTATAAAACATTATGTAGAAAGAGACTACAATTTGATGTGTAGCAATGATTAATAACAACATAAATTATCACCTGCTTACTATGTCTCATGAGGCACTGTACTTCATAAAGCTGATGTTTTAAGAAAGTAATTTTTCAAAAATTGAACAAAGTAGTGCCATTTCTCATAACTTGTCATAAGAAAATAAAATAGCTTTGGTTATCTCTCCAGCCCAACTTGGTTAAAAATAAAGGAAGGTAAGGTTTTTAAAGTATATTTGTTACAGTATCATTTATAATAAGAAAAATGTAGAAATCATTTAATGTTTAACAATGCCAAGCTATTTCATTTCATTTATCTATAGCATAATCTTCAATCTTTAATCAGTGAAGGATGTGATTAAGAAAACACTGGAGGACTTCCTGGTAAGATGGCAGGATACAAGTCACACTTGAATGGAAACACAAAGTCACAAAAACTAAGCTTCCAGGAGGGGGGAGGGACCTACACAGCCAAAGTACAAGGGCCAACTCCCAGATAGAAAGAGCAAACCCTACGTAAGGGGAAGGAAACTCTTCTTCCCCAAACACTGTGCACAGCCAGAGATCTGGCAGCCTTCAGCCCAACCAGGACCCACCCTTGCAGGCACTGAACTTCGACATTCAAGGAATTAGGAATCAGGACTGAAAACCTCTGACCAGAGACAGCTGTGAGAGGTCATGGCTCCCTAACAGGAGGAAGAGCCAACATTTCCGTGTCCAGAGAAGATGAAGAACAAAAATCTAACCAGAGGATGCACCAGCATCAGCCCCAGAAGCTGCTAGAAAGACCATCCCCCACAAATTTTGAGGCTCCAGAGAGTAATCCCTTAGCTGTCTCTGGACCATCGCTGGCATCCTGGCATTACAATCACTATAGCCATGAGGGACCTCAGTGATTCAAGCTTACATCTTGGGAACCAAATACACCTTTAGGAAATTGGAAACGCCAAGGGGCTCTATTGCTAGAGTGCTTGTCCTCCCCTCCCCTCCCCTCCCCAAGCTACCGCAGTGGGATGCTCCAGCTGGCAAAACTGTATTCTGCCAGCCCACAAAAATCCCTGGCTTGTAGTAAATCTACTATCAGTACCACATGGGGCAGACTCCTTCTGGCCAAGGGAATAGAGGAGGCCATCTCTGAGAACTGACAAAAAAAAAAAAAAAAAAAAGTAGGTTAGTTTTTGTTATTGTTGCTTTTTTTTCCCCCACTTTACTTTTTAAAATTTCTTTCTGTACTTTTCTTGTGAAGCAGGGTCGCACTCCCTAGCTAGGGCTGATCTGGAACTCACTCTATAACCCAGGCCAGCCTTGAACTCAATAGCATCACCCCACTACCTCCTAAGTGCTGGGATTGTGGATATAAACCACCTCACACAGATGAAATCATTATACAATGTGTTCTTTCCAAAACCACATGTACACAGACTAAATCTGGCTGACTTGGGTAATGAGAGGTGAGGAAGAAAGGACATTAGCCAATATGGCCAATGCATTTGTTTATGACTAGTCCCCTGGCAGTTTTTCTAAAAAAAAAAAAAATTGTTATTGATGCTCTGTTTTGGTATGCATTGCACTGTTTTGCTTTTTTATATTTATTAATCCTTCTCTTTCTGTTTTTCTTTACTTCTCCTATTGTTTCTCTTTTCTCCGTCCTCTCTTTTTACTTTCTCAAATCTTTATAAGCCTACTATCTTGGCTTTTGTGGTCCTTCTGTCTGTTTTCACTTTTGATGAATCTGATGTTTCCTAAATATGGTTATTAATGCCTTAGTAGCAGTACTACTCCAATATCATACTGATATAAATACCTGAAATATTATATATTAATTCTTAATAAATCCAAAGAGAATAGAATGATAACATAAGAAGTTACCTTACAGCTAACCAAAACCAAAACTACCAATATATCTATGGGGACTAAAGATTGCATCTACTCCCTATCAGCCTAATAATAAGTCACTCCCAAGAGAAACAAAAAGAACCTACACAGCAATCCACAGGAAACAACCAAGCATACAGGAGAATGCAAAAGGAATGAATAAAAGAGGGAAATGTCTATCTCTACAAATGTCAGACACAATAAACAAACACAAAAATTAAAGGACAATAATTCATCAGCTCCTCCACAATCAACAGAAAACAAGAAAGCTGAAATGTCACAGAAAGAATTCAGAGCTCTAGTGTGAAGGACAACAATCATATAGACTCTTCAAACACACAAATGAATGAACTGAAAAAAAAATTCAAAATTTCTACATGGAGTGGGAAAGGTGGTGCACCCCTTTAATCCCAGCACTTGGGAGGCAGAGGTAGGAGGATCGCCATGAGTTTGAGGTCACCCTGAGACTATAGAGTGAATTTCAGGTCAGCCTGGGCTAGAGTGAAACCCTATCTTGACAAAAACCAAAAAAAGAAAAAAAAGAAAAAAAAAACCTCTACATGATGGTCTATAAAATGGATGAAATGGTGAGTAAAAAACAAAAAAAAAAAAACAGTGAATAAAACCAGGGATAAAAACATCATAAATATGGAGGAAAATTTTAGTAAGGAAATTAAGATGCTGCATAAGAATCAAGCTGAAATTATAGAAATAAAAGCAATGACAAACAAAAATCACACCAGAATGTAATGCTAACAGACATGAACATGCAGGAGAAAAACTCTCAGAGATGGAAGACAAAGTGAAAACACAGAATCATGTAAAGAAAAATAATTAAGAACATGGCTAATATTTCTAAGAACTCTAGGATAAATTCAAGAGACCAAACCTTGGAATACAAAGATTAGAAAAAAAGAACTGAGATAAATGGAAAAAGGATTGATTATTTAATAAAATTATAGGAGAAATTTTTCAAAATCTAGAAAAAGAAGTTGACATCCAAACACAACAGACACATAGAACTCCAAATAGACTTGACCAGAGAAGGTCCTCCACATACTACCTCAAAGTAATAATGTCAAAAATTCACAGTAATGGAAGAATGCTAAAAGATGCAAGGGAAAAATACCAACTCACATATAAGGCAAGAATAATCTCCGATCTTCCATCATCAACCCCAAAAGCCAGAAAAGATTGGAATGGCACACTCCAAGCCCTAATGATAAATAACTACTAACCAAGAACTCAATATCCAAGAAAGATACCCTTCAAATTGATGGAGATGCCAAGACAAGCACAAATTCAGGCAATTATGTCAGCCAAATCAGCTCTCCAAAAGCTTCTGGAAGGAATACTTTATGAGGAAGAAGAAGAAGAAAGATGGCCCCATCTGTGAAAATGTTCAATCGGAGACAACCCTTGAAAACAGTAGATGGACAAAGAAAAATTGGAAACAACCAACTATGGCCAACATGAGCCAGCATACCCTTGGAGGAAAAGAAGTGCCAACAGTCTAGCCAACCAGAACATCACCAACAACATACTAGGGAAGAGCAGGCATCTCTCTATAACAACCCTACATGTGAATAGACTTAATTTACCAATAAAACTATAATGGGCTAAATGGTTTCATTAAAAAATAAGAGCCAACCATTTGTTGCCTCCAAGAAACACATCTGGCCAACAAAGATGTTTAGAGATGTGTATAAAAGGATAGAAAGTAAACTATCAAACAAACAAAAACTGAAAAAAAGAGGAGTGGCCATCCTTACATCAGATAAAGTAGACTTCAAACCAAAAGACAAAAAGGGACATGGCATTTTAATAAAGTTAACAATTCATCCAAAAGATATTAGCTATAAATGTTTATGTATCAAATATTGGAGCACCTAGCTTCACAAATTAACACTGAATGACATAAAATATCACACAGGTCCAGACACATTAGTAGTGGGAGAATTCAATACCTCAGTCTCATACTTAGATAGGTCATGAGACTAAAAATTAGCAAAAAAAAAAAATTCAGAGATAAAGCCTAGCAAATCTTCCATGCCAGGGATGGGATACCTTCAACTCAGTTGTTGGCCAAGGAGGGCCCTGATGCCCCCAAAGCATTACAGGCCACTGCCAATACCCTTGGTTTCCCACCAGAAATAGATGGTAAGACCCTATTGCTGAAGATTCCACATACCTGGGCTACAATGTCACTGAGAAATCCTGCTGGAACTGAGCCTAAAAGCCTCCTCCATGTAGACCAGTTGACAGAAAGCTAGAAGAAGCCATTCTGCATGCAGTTCAATGGAAAAGAGAGAAATCACCAGTGAAGATACTCAAAAGTGGGCACTACAAGCCTTACATAAGGCCAGCCAGGCCAAATGAGCCAACGGGTACAATAGTGGCACACCTATTATGGGGGAAAACATCTGCCCTCTAATTTGACTGGAGGCCTACTCCATGGGAGGAAATACATCCCTGATACTGAAAACCTACAACAGGGGTAGCCATGATCCCTAGGGGTGTAACATCTGCTGCTGTCTGGCTAAATGTATAGTCTATGCTCATCAAGCTGCCCAGTAAGCACTTCTCTTAATGTTCATGCCCATATATTAATGCTACTCTCACTTTTGGTTAGAGAACCATCTCTTTTCAGATGGTAGGGACCTTAAAATGACTCAGAAGGCATCATGGTACTGAGAAGAAGTGACAGAGGAGTGCTCAGCCCTGAAATATCTCTATCACACCTTTCAAGGCTCAGGGTCCATTGCAGAAGAAGTGGTAGAAAGAATGTAAGAGCCAAAGGAAGAGTAGGACTCCTTACAATATGCTCCTCCAGACACAAAATGCCCTGGATATCCATGACCTCACAGTGCCTGACACTACCTACACAAGACTATCATAGTAGGAGGAAAAGACCATGACATCAAAATAAAAGAGAGACTAATTGAGAGGGGGAATGGATATGATGGAGAATGGAGTTTCAAAGGGGAAAGTGGGGTGAGGGAGGGAATTATTATGGGATATTATTTACAATCATGGAAGTGTCAATAAAAATAAATTAATAAAAAAAACTAGCATTGATTAGTTAGACCTTACAGACATGTATAGAGTATCTCACCAACCAGACAGAAAATACACATTCTTCTCAGCAGCTAATGGAACCCTCTCTGAAGTTGATAACAAAGTTGGCCACAAAACAAACCTCAACAAATACAAAAAATTGCGGTGATATTTTATATCCTACTAGATCACAATGTGATAAAAGTAGAAACCAACAAAGATTACAGAAATTTTACAAATTCTTGGAGACTGAGCAACATACTTGTAAGTGAACTACTGAAGAAATCAATGAGGAAATTCAAAAATTCTTGGAAACAAATGAAAGGGATAAAACAACTTATCAGGCTCTCTGGGACATAGCCAAAAGCGGTTCTAAGAGGAAAGTCTGTAGCTATATGTGCTTATCAAGAAGTTAGAGAGATTTTAAATAAAGAACCTAACAATCAGCCTTAAAGCTCTTGAAAAATAGCAACAAGTTAACCACAAACCAAGAAAACAGCAAGAAACAATAAAAATCATGGCAATAAATATAACTGATAAGCCCTTAGACAAACTAACAAAAAGGTGAGAGAAGACTTGAATTAACAAAATTAGAGACAAAAGGGAACTATTACAACAGACTCTAGTGAGATTCAACACATTATTAGAGAATACTTTGAAAACTTAACATGCTAAAAAGCTGGAAAACGTAGAATAGACAAATTTCTAGACATATATAACCCTCGAAAGTTAAAAATGGATGACATCAGTACTTTATTAAACATACTATTCTCAAACAATGAAACTGAAGCTGTAATTAAAACCCTCCAACAAAGAAAAGTCCATGTGATGAATGAATTCACTAGGGAATTCTATTAGGATTTCATGGACAATATAATGCCAACTCTTCTCAATGAATTCCACAATATAAAATGTGAAGGAAAATTCCCAAATTTATTCTATGAAGCCAGCATTATCTGATCCCTAAAGTGGATAAAGATATGACCCTAAAGGAAAACAGCACCTCATTTTCCCTGACACATATAGATACACAAATTCTTAACAAGATTCTTGCAAACTGCATGTTCTCTCTGATATGTAAGGTCTTGGCTTGTAATTCTATAAGTATGTACATATGGGGGCATAAATGTGAATTAAACATATAAAGATGGAATCTTAATTAGCATATAAGGAGATGAATATAAAGAATTGAGCTGAAAAAGGGGAGATGGAAGGACAAAAAAGACACATGTGATGCTAAGGGGATGAGTTGAAGAGGGAGAGGGGAATGTGAAGAGAGCTATGAGAATCAATAAAACTAATTGTATTTGAAAATTCCAAAATGAATGACACCCAAAGTTCTCTATGCCAACTAACAATAAATTTGAAAGAAAATTCTATAGCTTCCTGTATAAATTATAACTTATATAAAAATAGGTGCTACAAAATTTCATATGAACTATAACATAGTAATGAACTTTTATTAAGCATTTCAGACAGTACAATAAGGATTAGTTCATGAAATCTACAAAGTAACCCTTTGAAGAAGTGTGGAGGTAACTAAGCTACTTATAGATTAAATACTGTGCTGGTTTAAATCATGTATTCCCTACATACTCATGTGTTTTGAATATTTGGTCCCCAGCTAGTAGAAATTTGGGAGGTGGAGACTTGCTAGAGGAAGTGTGTTTCTGAAGGCAGGCTTAGGCATGTTATAGCCAGCTTACCCACCCAAGTTCAGGTCACTCTTCCTGCTGTCTGCCAGCTGTTGTGGTGGAATGTGATGTCCAGCCTCTGATAAACCGTCCTTTCCCCCTCAAAACTATAAGCTGAAATAAATCTTTTCCTCCAATCAGCTGCTTTTGGTCAAGTGCTTTTGTTCCAGCAATGAGAAGGTAACTACCAGTACCATATCCAGACTGTCATACACATAAATTCAAAGGTAGCCTTTGAATTTAGGTCATTTCACTGCTTAGATCATGCTTTTCCATTATATGCACTCTTTCTACTAAAACTTGATCTTCCATCAATCTAGGGGCTTGTATAAAATATGCAAATATTCAAAAATGAAAACTACTGAACTTGCTAGCAGCATTAGTAGTAAATACTTCAGTTCTAGTTTTTGATCTTCTAAAAATTCATATATTTTGTCTTTATATAAATGAAAATGGGAAATAAACAAATATTTTATATTCCTATTACTACTACTCTTTTCCAACTGCTTTATGATAAAAGATTCCATGTTTATAAAGATAATTCAATGCAAATGCAATATCAAAACAACAAAACATCATTTTCAAGTTCAGCCTTGAGAAAGTATGCCCTGAGTGCACAAGATGTGGCCAAATCATGTTTACCTTGAACATATCTGCGCTGTTGGGTTTAAACAGCTGGTGCTTCCCAGACCCCAAAATAATAGGCCCTGAGCATCTTGCTTCTCCATAGACAGAAAGGAATACTGTTGCCGTGGTACCAGCATTTTCAAGATCACCAGTAATAACGGTCACCTTCCAGTCTCCATCTGCAAAAGAGAAAGGAGAAAACTCCTGTCAATATTACAAAGATGGAAACTCTACTTAGTTTGATTAGTTAAAAAATGAGTATTTCATGAAATCCAAAAGTAGTAAAATAATTGCCTATTATGAACTAGCATATGAAAATGTTTTGAAAATATTATAGCACTGTAATTAGCAAAACTAACAACAGATGTCAAGAGAACAATAGATATTAAGAACAAAACAGCCAAGTTGGAGGCATTTAACACTATGCATTAGGCTGAATTTAGGAATTAGTTCCAGTATCAATATATATGTATAGGGCCAAATGACAGACTTGTCCATCAGCCATGAATTAGCTCTGCCAGGATATACCCCCTGTCAAGCTGGGGTCAGTGACAGTTTTGTGATGCTAGCAGAAGAACAGTAAGGATGCAAAATACCTAAAAGGAAACAAAGAAAAGGTAAATTTTTTGTGTGAAAAATTGCAGGAGTCTCCTTTAAGTTAAAACTCAGTAATTAGTTAGGGGAAACACTGTACTTTATTAGTCAGGTCCAGCAGAAGGAGATGTGTTTGGGGGAGGGACAATGGAAAGACAATGAGGCATGTGAGCATGAAGACAATGAAGTTGGAGCACAGAAGGTTGAGACAAGTAGAGCATGAGAGAAGACAACTTGAGAACAGATGGAAAGGCAAACTGAGATAGTATTCCTGTGAGCATTTTGTGGACTTCAGGGAACTGCACCATTGACCTCACAGCAGTGAATCGCCTAACCCTCTAGCACCAGGACTGCACCAAGCACTTCGGCCCTTCAAGGGCACTTCTGTGTAGGACATGCATCTCTGCTCATTGTAAGCTTATGCCTTAGGAAGGATGAGCCATTTGAAGACATCTTTCTTATTATTTCAGCTGCTCCATAAATGCATACTGTCTTGTGCATAGTTTATCCACTTCCAAAATGTTCCCCATACCTCTTCCACTAAGACGTTATCTTTCCTTTTAATAGTTGCTTCTACTCCTCTCTCCCAACCATATATCCACAAACATCATTTGAAGGGTGATAGCTGGTTGAATAAAACTGGCATCATTCAAGTAAAATTTTTGCATGATGTTACATTTGGTAATAAAGATGGAATATACCAGTCTCAAATGTCAAAGGGGTAGCAGAACCCAAAAGGGCGAGCTCCATTTGTCCATCCTATACTTTGATTTGATGAACTATATAGGAAAATGAATCATGAAAATTTCAAATTGTGATCCTATTGAAAAATCCTATAATTATGCTAATTCTTAAAGAAAATCTCACACCTGCGATTTAATGCATAATTCAAGAAGTTAAAGAATCACTTTCCTTTTTATAGGTCTTCTTTCCTTCTCTGTCCTTATCTTCTTCCCATGCCATCTGTGATAGCCCTGGGATTTTCATCTCTTGCTGTCTTGAGTAGGACAAGGATGGGTATGAGCTTGGATGATTTGTTCATTAAAATAGAGTTGAATAGCCGGGAGCCACTGACTTATATAATACTATATTCCTCCCTCCTGGAATGAGTATGTCACTACAACAAAGCCTTAATGCAGGAACCAGTGAAACATATTCTTTGGCTATTTTCCTTTGGCATTTTTCAAGTTTTCCTAAGTACATTTTTTTTCTGAACCTGGAGAACTATTTTCTCATAATTTATGTATATAATGTACTTTAAAAATATGAATACTTAATTTCTCTAAGAATGTCTTACTACATAAGGTATCCAGTCTTTTGGCTTCTCTGGACTACACTGGATCAAGAATAATTCTCTTGAGCCATAAATTAAATACATTGTAAAATATAAAATATTTTAGAATATTTTTAAAATATTCTGGGATGGTAGTACATGTCTACAATCCCAGCTATGGTAGGGTATCATGAGTTGCAGGCCATCCTGAGCTACATAGAGATACTCTATATCAAGCAACAACAAAAGAAATTTTTAAGGAAATAACAGAGAACATACTGAATCTATTCCATGAAACATTTATTTATAACAGGGTTCTGAAAAGTTTGTTAAAAATGTTTCTGGTTATGCAATGAGCCATTCCCAATAACCTACTGCCACAAGTCATTCTCTTCTCATTGGTTTTCAAGCTGTATGTGACACAGCAGTGGCCCCCATTTAAATAAATCCTTCTGCAGAAAAAGTAAAATTTTATGAACACTCTATTCTAGGAATCATATTTTTCTTTTATGATAAAAATACCTTAAAGGTAGTCTAGATATCCTCTGATTTCCAAATATCCCATAGTTAAATTGGATTTCTTTTCCAATTGTGTGGCACAGTTTGAGAAAGATTGGTTGAGTTGTTCCATGAAGGTTTGATAGAATTCAGCTGAGAAGCTATCTGGTCCTGGACTCTTATTTTGGGGATTTTTTTTTTTTATTATCTTCTCAATCTTTATGGATGTGGTAGGTTTGTTTATATTAATCTGCTCTGAGTTTAGCTTTGGTAGATTGTAGGTATGTGTCCAGGAATTTATCTATTTCCTCCATATTATCCAATTTTGTGGAGTAGAGATTTTTGAAATAAGTCCTGATGATTCTCCCAATTTCACTTATGTCTGTTGTGATCTCTCCTTTTTCATTTCTAATTTTGCTAATTTAAAGCATCTCTTTTCTTTGCTTGATCAAATTGGCCAGGGGTTTGTCAATCTTGTTTAGTTTTTCAAAGAACCAGCTCTTCTTTTCATCAGTTTTCTTAATTGTTTTCTTAGTTTCCATTTCATTAATTTCTTCTCTGATCTTAATTATTTCTTTCCATCTGGAGCTTTTTGGGTTGGATTCTTCTTGCTTTTCCAATGCCTTCAGGTGGGTGGTTAGGTTATTGATTTGGGATCTCTCTGTCTTTGTTATGAAGGCATTTAGTGCTATGAATTTTCCCCTGAGGACCACCTTCATTATGTCCCATAAATTTTGGTATGATGTGTTCTCATCGTCATTCATTTCTAGAAATTTCACAATTTCCTTTTTTATTTTGTCTACTACCAATTTATTGTTTAAAAGTGTGCTGTTCAGTTTCCAGGAGCCAATGGGATTCTTGGTGGGTCTTTTGTTGTTAATTTCTAGCAATCTAGCATTGTAATCTGATATCATGCAGGGAATTATGTCAATCTTCCTAAATATATGTGACACAGTATATGATCTATTTTAGAGACGGTTCCAT
This sequence comes from Dipus sagitta, assembly GCA_036346955.1. Lineage (NCBI taxonomy): Eukaryota > Metazoa > Chordata > Mammalia > Rodentia > Dipodidae > Dipus > Dipus sagitta. The sequence goes on along the minus strand of CM070771.1, from coordinate 122,394,891 downwards.
GGACTGCTGAGAAGAATGTGTAGTATGTGGATTTGGGGTGGGATGTTCTGTAAATGTCCGTTAGGTCTAAATGTTCTATGGTTTTGTTGAGCTCTCTTACTTCCCTGTTGAGTCTCTGTTTGGATGATCTATTACTGATAATGGTGAGTTGAAGTCCCCAACTATGATGGTGTTGATGGTTATTTCTGTTTTATTGTCAAGTAGGTTTTGTTTTATGAATTTTGTTTGATGCATTAAGATTTATGATTGTGTTATCCTCTTGAGGGATCGTTCCCTTGATAAGTAGGAAGTGGCCTTCTTTGTCTTTTTTGATTATTTTTGGTTTGAAGTCTATTTTATCCAATATTAGTTTAGCTACGCCAGCTTGTTTCTTACTCCCATTTGCTTGGAATATTGCTTTCTACCCTTTCACCCTGAGGATGTGTCTGTCTTTAGTGGTGAGGTGGGTTTCTTGAAGACAACAGATTGAGGGGTCTAATTTTCTGATCCACCCTGTTAGCTTGTGTCTCTTGGTGGGTTCTTCTCAATAATGAAGTGAGACTTGATAGAAATGTCCACTTTACAATGAAAAGCATGTGCATAGCTGTTTCCACTGCCATGGAGCTACGTGCAGCCAGCTCAGGTATAACTGAATGAGAAAATCTCCATACATACTGCTCTGACACCAAGTGGAATTTAATTAATATTTGTGGACCAGCTGACTGAAAATCAGTGTGTTCATATTATTGTACTGAGTATCAGAGATTCTACATGACCATATATGCCACATTATCAAATCAGATGGCACATTCTTCTTTTGGAGAGGCCACAGAGAATGGGTAGGCCCTTGAGTCAAATCTGTTTTTCCACCTTTTTAATTTTTTTAATTTTTTTATTCATTTGATAGAGAGAGAGAAAGAAAAGAAACATGCATGCACGTGGGTGCCCCAGGGCATCCAGTCTCTGCAAACTGCAGACACATGCACCATTTTGTGCTTCTGGATTTATGTTGGTACTGGGGAATTAAGCCTAAGCAAGCAGGCTTTGCTAGCAAACACCTTTATCCACTGAGCAATCTTCCCAGCCCTGTCACCTGTTTTTGTGATTAAAGTTTCATTGAAACAAAGTCACACTCACTCCTTTCTGTGTTATCCATGGGTCTTCTCAAAACAGAGGTTAAGAGTTGCAACCAAAGCCAAATGGCCCACAAAACACAAAATGAATATTATCTGACCCTTTATGATAAAAGGTTGCTGGATATGGCCCGGGATCATTATACATCAAGAGGTTAGAGCATGGGCTTATTCAGACTAAGTGTGTAGGATAAATAATGGATGCAGAGGGGTAAATGTTATTGATTTCCCACATCAGTACCAGTCTCTAGTCATGTTCCCATGAATCCACAATACCATGTTTACTTACAATAGACAACCAGGACAAACCACATTCAATGAATTCTGCAGTCCCAACCCACTCACACTTTTGCAAGACACATAAGTTGGTATGTTAAGAAGTAGAATCCATTCCACTGGCTGTCCTTGGTCAACGTGATGCAGCAGAGCTTACATTCTTGGAGGTTAAGTTTGCATTGGTCTATGAAAAGTCTTTTTATTTGTGGGGGGTAGGGTGAGTGTGTATGCATGTGTGAGTGTGTGTTGTGTATGTGTGTGTTTATGTATGAATGTGAGTACACACATGCCTCAATGCGAAGGTTAAGATAAGAGGACAAACTTGGGGGTGGGGACGCAGTCCTCACCTTCCACTTCACTTGAGGCAGGATATCTCACTGCTCACTGCTGTGTTCACAAGGGTGGCCAACCTGTAATATTCTGGGAACTTTCCCAGTCTCCACCTCCCATCTCGCCTATGATTGGGTTACAAAAACTCACCACAGTTTCTGACTTTTATGTGGGGTCTGAGAATCCAAACTCATGCTTGCACAGCAAGTGTTTTATCCACTGAACTACCTTCCCAGCCCCTGTGAGAAGGTTTTCTCTGGAAATTCATTCTCTTATAACCCAGCATCTAAGACATGAAAACTTGCAGCACACAGACAAATCTCGTAGAAGCTGGCAGTTCGAGCTGCGCTCCCAGCCTCATCAAAGAGAAGCAGGGCAGGGGATCTCCTCAGCTCAGCCATGTGCACAGCTGTTTGCAACTTCAGCATTATGCCACTAAAAGTGCATTAGAGGTTTCAAACAAGAATTGCCTAGCCAGGCTGGGAGACTGCTCAGTTTGTAAAGTGCTTGCCTTATAAGCAGGAGGATATGAGTTCAATTTACTTATGTAAAAATGCAGGCATGTTGGCATATGCCTGTAGTCCTAACACTAAAAGGCAGAAACAGGAGAATCTCTGAAGCTCACTGGCCAGCAAGTCTTTAATTGGTGAGGTCCAGAACAATGAGAGACCCTGTCTACGAAGCAGGAACAGCACTTCTGAGGATGACACTCAAGGTTGTTCTGTGGCCTCTGCATGCACATACTTACACACAAGTACATATGTACTTACACACTCTACAGGAACATCCACATGCTCACATGCATAAATATCAAAAACAGATTTGCCTAGATGAACTGCATTGCCCTTTGCAAGGTGGAAGGTATCCGAAGTCACTACACTTTGGAGTGATTCCCCCACAGCAACAAATAACTAGAACAGCTGCTGAAAGCATTTCCCACATAAAACCTCTCTCTAACATTATGCTTTATTTCCCTGTGATACATGGGATTGAATCTGGAGCTTTAAAAATACCATTTAAGCACTACACTACCAAGCTGTATCCCCAATATTCTTTTAGTCTTTTGAGAGTATTGCACTAAGTTGCTTAGGCTGGCCTTGAACTTGCTAAGTATTTCAGGAAGGCCTTGAACTTGAAAGCCTCCTTCAGCCTACCAAGTACCAAGAATTGTAGGCCTGGACCATCAAGCTCAGATTCTGTTATCTTTTTTTTTTATCTTTATTATTGTTATTAACAACAGTTCCAAATAACACTAATGTTTTCATCAGAAGGTCTGGTTCTTGACATGTATACAAGGGGATCTGACTGAAGTACCTTTTCCCCATGGGCAGACAAATAGATTACAGGTGTGTCACTAACCATTTCCTTCACAGTGCTTTCTTTCTTTTTTTTTATTTATTTATTTATTTTATTTTTTTATTTTTTATTTTTTTTGGTTTTTTGAGGTAGGGTCTCACTCTAGTCCAAGCTGACGTAGAACTCACTATGTAGTCTCAGGGTGGCCTCGAACTCATGGTGATCCTCCTACCTCTGCCTCCCAAGTGCTGGGATTAAAGGCGTGCACCACCATGCCCGGCTCACAGTGCTTTCTTATCAATTGGAAGCTGATCCTCACTAAGGTGTTAGTTATTTTGGTGCACAAGTCCCTACAGATTGTGAAGTTTCACAGCTCTTTCCTAGATCTTGAGATTTTTGTCTTTACTCTGTGCTTTCTGAAACAAGGGTTACAAGCATTTGACTTTTTAGCACAGAACTAACAAGCATATAGAAACATCTGTATCTAGACACATGTTCAGTTACTTAGCAACTATCCACTGAATGCACAAAGAAGTGCAGAGAGGATGCAGGCAAATGCAGCTCTTGCCATATGTTAACAGTTAGGGTGGCATCTCTGAGGAAGACCTCCTCATAGCTGCCTGCTGTACATCACCACAGTGCTGAGGGAGAACACGAGCAGCCATGCTTTGCCTCGCAGTGCCGCACACAAACACGGTTCCGTGGTGCTCTAACAGAGCAGAGCCCAGAAAGCTGAAAAGAATGTGAGAAAACCCAGTGGTCCTCCACACACTGCAAGTTCTGACTTGATTACAATCAGGGGTGGGCTGAGATAGTCTGAGAACACCAGTATTCCTCTGCATGAATAGTTTGCTTGAGCTCAAAAACTGAATTTGAGTATTGTGATGGTAAAAGACTGAGAACTTTAGGAAACTTGGGAGAGAAAGCTTTTAAAGTCAGATAGATGCATCTCCACTAAAGCCCTTCAAGGCTTCCAGATTCTTGGCGGTAAACTCACCACACTCTACTCCATGAAAGGTCAGGGTAAATAAAACTTTCTCCTTTGTTACACCTATGGTGGTATTTTAACATTACTCAGATTATCATGCTTGTCAAATGTTTATCCTAGCTCTTTATTTTTTTTTCTTTGCTTGCTTTTATTTTATTTTTGAGATACTTTCATTATATTAAGGCTGGCTGCAAACTTGCAAACTCATGATCTTTCTCCTCAGTCTGCTGAGTGCTTGGATTACAGGTATCCATCACCATGTCTGGCTTCTAGCTCTTTTCATGACATTTAAATATCCATCACAATGCAGCCTCTGGTCCCTCTGCAAGTTCCTTCTTACACAGTGACCTGGCTTGTGACAACCAGCCTTTCATCATTGTCCTCTCTTGCCTCCCCTCCTCCTCCTTTCATCTGAGAACACCTCCCTTCCTCAGGCTCAGATCAAAGGTCACAGTCTAAAAAGCAAACATGCTTCCTTGTAAGTAGAAGAAACAGCTATTCTTGTCAGCCTTCAGACTCTGCCTTCCACCATGCCACTAAGTACCTCCTACCCTGACTATAAATCCCTTAAAATGCAAGTCCAGGCCCTATCTCTGTGTCTCTGGTGCCTACTGAAAATAAATACATAAAGGCCTCTCAAAAACGAATGAGTCAGTGATATATAAAATGTTCTGAGATCCCTTCAGAAGTGTTTTAGAAAACAAAGGATGAATGTGTATGGAAAGATATTCAAGGTAGATATTTTCAATAAGATATGTAACTCTCAATTAATAACAGATCCTTCAGATGATGAGTCATTGGTTTCATTTATATACAAAGAACAAGTACACTGCTATGTGCTTTATAATTGGTCTTACTATTAGCACAAAGACAGTAGAAACAATATTGACCTTGTATCACCCACTTGAAGGGTATGTAAATATATTTTAGTGAGATTTAGCAGATACCATAAACAAGACAGTTTATTTTATTTTAATTTTTGATAATTTTACCTCCAAATAATTCTATATATTTAAACTGACAAAGTCCTTCAAATTATGACCTTATAAGAGGCTCATGAAATTTTTTATTTGAAGTGCTTTACAAATGCTTTTATTCTTTCAAAATAGGATTAAATATCATTAATCCTATTATACATGTAAAGCAATAGAGAAATGATGTGCTATCCCTGGAGTAGAGATAAATTTGACATAGAATTAAAAATGTTTATGCATCACAGAACAGAATGGCTTCAAACAATATTCAATTTTCCCCATTTTAAGTTCAGAAAGCAACCAAATTATGTAATCAGAAAATACTTACCTTTATATTGGTTTAGGGTAAATCTCATCATTCCTTTGATTCAGTTTTTTTTTTTAAATCTATTGGGTATACGAAGGTCAGGGCACCCTGCTCTATGGGGCCAACACAGTACACAAAGGGTGGTAGATGCAGCACAGGTGGGTCAGGTGCCTACTGCAGCCTCAGTGCACATGTGTGGACTGCAGCCCATGTACATGCACGTGGGATTGCAGCTGCAGTGCATGTGCAGTGGGACTGCAGCCAGATTGCATTAGACCAGGGCACATTCTGTCACAATGAAAATTAAAATTCAAAAGCCAACATTCAGGGGCTGGAAAGATGGCTCAGCAGATAAAGGCACTTGCTTACCAAGCCTGATGGCCTGGGTTCAAATCCCATTACACATGTAAAGCCAGATGCACAAAGTGGCACATGTGTCTGGAGTTTGTTAGCAGTGGCAAGATGCCCTAGTATCCCCATTCCTTCTCTCTCTTGCAAATAAATAAAAATATTAAGAAAACATTTACTGGGCACCCAAGATATATCAGGTTTTGTTCAAGCCATTTTATATTATTTTCATAGCATCCATAAGAGACAGTTTCTAGTGGCACATACATAACATAGGAAGTAATCTGAAACACAGGAGAAAAGTGTGATTTCACCAGGAGAAAAGTGTGATTTCACCAAGCCATTCATAAAGTAAGTGGTGTAGTCAGGATCTAGAACCTGTACTGTTAGCAGGACATCCAGCAGCTTCCTTGCATGTTAGAGTTTGTTGTATATTAGTATTGACACAGGATGACCATACTTTTTTCTCTAGTGTACTCAGTGCCACTGCATATCATGGTCCTTGACAGGGTTGACAGTTTTGAAGTTAATTCCTGTTGATTTCCCAGGTACCCAGTGATTATCTTCAACCTAAATTTTCAGCAGTGAAATGTCTTCCTTGTCTTTATTCCAAATATCCTGAAACTTTATCCTGAATACATGCTACTGAGACTACCATAGATTACTTTTCTTTGATCACTCATCTTTCCTTGGTTTACATGGAAACCTGGACTTATCTTTCCATTAATATTTGATAATTATATTAAAGTACTTTAGGCCTTATCAGTTGGCCAGTAGAATAAACCCATTATCAACAACATATTTGGGATCCAAGACTTGACCTGTGTATTCAAGTCTATATGAGACACCCAGTTCTGCCACTAGAGTCTATATGTTGTTACATAACAAAACATCTTGAACTCAATAACTTAAAGCTTACTCTCCATTTGGGGCCAGGAGTGTGGAAGAAAGATGTTCTTTGCTCCAGTGTTATGTGGAGGCATATAGCTATAGGCAGGATGCTTCCAAGATGGCTCACTACCATATCTGACCATGTTGCTAGCTGCTGACTAAAAGTTCTGCCAGGACTCATGGGAATGGTCTCCATGCCTCTCATGCAAACCTCCCTGTGTGATCTGAGATTCCTCAGTGTGCTGCTGGATTCCCAGATCTAACATATGCAGAGAGGCCAGGGTGGTCTTATCCTCCATGAGCCAATACTACATAGCAGAAATGTTGCATAGCATCGTTTTTGTTTTATACCTCTAGTCAACAGGTTCAAAGGCCTGTCCTGGTTGGGTCCATCTCTTCATAGGAAATTAACATAAAGGACACATGAGACACTTACACTTACAGACGTTTTTAACAGTCTGATACATGTACCTTCCATTCTCAATGGTGATCAACACCCTTTTCAAACAGAACCATCATTCTCTAGGTCAATGGTTAACAATGAGGAATGTTGTCCTTTGGAAACATTTGATGATGTATGGAGACATTGTTTTTGTGGTCACAATTCTATGTGTGCATGCACGTGTGTGTGTGTGTGTGTGTGTGTGTGTGTGTGTGTGTGTATGTGTACTTGGCATCTAATAGCTATAAGACATGTATGGTACTAAGCATTCTGTTCATGAGATTTATAACAGTTCTCCACAATGAAAGAATTATCCAAGCTCAAATGCAAATAATCCCAAGGTTGAGGAACCTTGCCTCTGACTCATTCTGATGAAGTAATTCTGTTTTACTCCAAACCATCTCATGCTTTCAATGAAGCATGTATAAATACAAATTAGTTGAGGACTATGTTTTGTAACAGTTTATGCAGATGCTAGTAGTTTAGCAGTACTGTTTCAGGGTCAAATCCATTCAAATGCTATGCTGAATTATAAATGCTCTGAAACAGAGACAGGTATGAGTAATGTCCTAGAATCATTGCAGCATAATCGAATACCTAAGAACTATCCAATGTTAATGTAAAATGCTTTGGGAGGTTGTGAAGCTTTTAGGTAATGGGGACTCACCTGGAGGAGGTGGATCCCTGAAAGTGGGTAGACCTTGGGTGTTAAGTTTCTGGCCCTCGCTCTCCACTTCCTGGTTCACTGAGATATGAGGAGTCCCCGTTATATACTTTTACTACCATATATGCTGCTATTCCTTCCTTACTGTCATAGACTGTACCATTCCAATCCCAAAGTAAATCCTTTCTCTCTTAGGTTGTTTCTACCAAACATTTTGTTACAGTGATGGGAAAAGTAACTAATATAATAATGTAAGGTATGTAATCTGCTCTGTGATTCTGAAAATAATAAAATTGCATTATACTGGAGAAGTGCTTGCCTATGAGTTGGTTAGATATATTTCATCAAGTTTAATTCTGATGAAAATAAACTGATCAAAATAACTGTTTTTACATGTTTTCTTAAAAATGTCTTCTGGCCCCAGTAAACTGTCTATATTTTATAGTATAAAATTGGATTGATCATAAATTTTTGCTCATAAGACACAATTATTGTTTATAAGTAGTTTTTTTTCAGTGTATAGCTGTACACTCATGTAGGTGAGCATGTTCATGTGTGTGGATTCATGTTTGTATGTGAGTGCATGTGTGTGTGCACATAGGTGTGGAGGCCAGAGAATCTTTCCCATCAGGCACCATATACCATTTTTAGGGTTTGTCACCAGCCTAGAGCTCACCAATTGGACTATACTGGCTGGCCAGAGAGCCCGAAGGATTAGCATGTGTCAGAACAGAGGGAAGGGATGATAACAAGGAAAGATGCTCAAACAAGGTTGAAATTCAACAAGGATAAACAACATAGCTATAGCACTTTATCCAAAATTCAGGGAACATGACAGCATTATCTAGGCTGCAGTAGGTTTGAGTATTCCTGCCCCTAACAACCCTGCTATATGTGGGACATGTGGCTTCTCTATTTGGCTAGGTCCACTAAGTGTTTACACTTTTGCTTGGCAGACACTCTTTCTTATAATCTCCAACATCTTCAAGTCTCCACTGAAATTTAAGCATCAAGGTCACAATTTCAGATACAAACCACTGAGGAGCTTCATGTAGGGGATTCAACCCTTCTACAGATTGCCTGTTGACATTGACTTCTGCGGGGTCCTTGGTCTCTATAACTCCAGAACTTGAGCTTCCTACATACCTTCAGCATCAAGATTTCATAAATAATGCCAAGTCTTCTGCCAGTTCGAGACCATAGCTTTATTTGCCTGTCACTGCCTACACAGCACAGCTTAATGTGAACTAGAGAAAACATTTCTCTAGGTGGTCCTACTCTATCGGTGCCATGGAGGATCTGCTCATGTACTATCTTTTCAGGCAACCCACTTCAAATGAATTTGCATTTGTACATCCTGGAGACTTCATTTGTGAGGTTTGTGCCCTCTAACCATCTTTCCTATTTTTCCAGGGAAAGTTTGAGGTTTATCCTTACCAGTTATTGCCACTTTGTCTTAACTCACCTTCTTTATACCTTGTCTGCAATTTTAAACATAGCCAAGAACTTTTTCTCACCAAACTGTTTTTCAACTTTCTGCTCCAATTTTTGGTGTGAATTCTCATTATCAGCCTGGCTAAATGCAGTGAATAATAACCATTCCAGAGTCTGAATATTAAGCTATCTTGAAATATCATCCACTAGCTAAATTAGTCCACAGATTCTGAGTTTAACCTCTCTCATGTTTCCCAGGATATGGGCAGAACATAGCCAGATCATTTGCTACAATGTAATATGAATGGCCTCTAATCCTATTCACAATATAGTCCTTGTCCTTATAAATATAGTAATTTGATCAAGTTTCTATCATATGATCTACTTTTATTCCCTTTCTCCTGCCCACATTCCACTGAGGGCCCTCCTCTTTCAAGTAGTCCTTTCTCTGTTTTGTGGTCTCATTCCTTTTGTTATCCACAGTCCTCTATGTCAAAATGTTTATGGGATCAGATCAGTGCAAATCTTGTGGGATCATGAATGCACCAGTTAGTTTATGTCTGGAGGACAGTGTCCCACAGTATGCCTTCCCACACGGTGGCTCTTACATTCTTTCCATCCTCTCTTTCACATTGATCCCTGAGCCTTGGAAGGTGTCTTAGAAGTCCTTTAATGTGAAGCTCTCAACAGCCTCTTAATTTCTGCTTTTATGTATTTTAAGTCACCTAAGTAATAAGTAATATTAATTTTTTTCAAACTATTCTATGAAATATGAATGGAAAGAATGCTACAAACTAATTCAACAATGCCAGTATTACTCTGACACCAAAACCCAATATGGGCACAGCAAAGAAAGGAAACTGTAGAAAAATTTGCCTGATGAATACAGGCAGATAAGTTCTCAAAAATAAATTTAGAGGTTATGTTAATTTTGATAAAGATTTTAAGAAACCAAGATAACCCTCAATGTATAGTATCTCATCACTCTTCCATGAAGCACCTGGCTTTGGACAACAGGGCATTATGCACCTGTGGATCTACCTATACAAGTTAGCCTTCCTGTAAAACCCAGATCTAACAACACAGTAAGTATATCATATAGCCTGATCAAGTTTGTTTCATTCCAGAATGCAAGGATGATTCAACATACACTAGTCAATAAGTGTAACAAAGCAATAGAAACAGCGACAATAATGCATGATTATCTCAAAATATGTAGTAAAGGCCTATGACAAAGTCCAATATCTCTTCATTATAAAATCCCCAAAGAAAATAGTAATAGGAAGAACATAATTTGGCATAATAAAGGCTATATGTGACAATTTTATAGCTAACACACTATACTAAATGGGGAAATACATTTCCTCTAAAATCAGGCACCAGATAAGAGTTCTCACTCTCATTTTCCTTATTCATTATTTGTGAATTCCCATCCAGATTCATAAGAAAATTTAAGAAAGAAAAATGATTTAAAAAATAAGAAAAATGTCAAATATCCTAGTTTGTAGTGAATATGATCCTACACTTAAAAAACTCTAAAGACTTACAGAAAACTCTTCAATCTGGTAAACACTTTTAGGAAATTAGCAGGATATAAAATTTGCATACAACAATAAGTAGCCTTTCCATATAACAATAATTAACATGCAGAGAAAGAAATTAGGACAGCAATTCCATTCACAGTAGCCTGTAACAAACCTCACCTAGGGATATGCCTTGCCAAGTGTTCTATAGTAAAAACTTTAAAATACCCAAGAAAGAAATTAAAGATCACCATAGAAGATGGAAAGATCTCCCATATACAATAGATCCACAATATTAATGTTGTAAAACAGCTACATTCTTGAGAGTAGTCAAAAATTAAATTCAATCCCCAACAAAATGCCAATGGCATTTATCAGTGAAATAAAAAAGTAACCTTAAAATTTATAATAAGCATAAATGTATCCAAGTAGCCACATCAATCCTTAGCAAAAAGTAATCTTGGAGGTATCACAGTACCTGATTGCAAATTATAGTACAAGACAATAATAACAAAAAAAAATTACGTTGAATCTTCACAGTACTTTTGGTAATATAGCCATTTTCACATTGATTCTGCCAAACCAGGATCATGGAAGTCTCTTCAATTTCTAGTCTCTTTTTTCTTGTTTCCAGTGTCTTCAAAGTTGTTTTTATAGGAGCATTTCACATAATTGGTGAGGCTTATTCCTATACTCTTTATTTGTAGGGGGGTATTTTGAATGAGATATTTGTCCTAATTTTTTCTCAGCAAGTTCATTGTTAGAATATATGAAAGCTACTGATTTTTGTTTGTTGAGTTTGGATTATGAAACTGTTTATTGTCAGAGTTTTCTGTTAAAGTCTGTAGGATCACTTAAATATAGAATCAGGTTTCTTTCCTATTTTTAATCCTTTTTGTACCCTCTTAATTTATTGCTTTAGCTAAATATTTGAGAACTATATTGGATGAGAGTGGAGAAAGTGACCAACATTTTCTTGTTCCAGATTTTAGAGGAAATTTTTTTCAGGTTTTCATCATTCAGAATAATAGCCATTATTACTTTGAGGTATGTTCTGTCTATTCCTAACTGTTTTTTTTTTTTGTTTGTTTGTTTGTTTTGTTTTTTTGGTTTCTCAAGGTGGGGTTTCAAGCCCGGGCTGACCTGAAATTCACTATGTAGTCTCAGGGTAGCCTCAAACCCATGGCAGTCCTCCTAGCACTGCTTCCTGAGCACTGGGATTAAATGTGTATGCCACCATGCCCAGCAGTTCCTAACTTTTCCATACAATTCATAATGAAGGGATGTTGAACTTTGTAAAATATATTTCCCTTGTCTATTAAGATGATCATATGTTTTCTGTCTTTCTTATATATATGACTTGTATATGTTGAACCAACCTTTAATCCCTAGTATGAATCTAACTTTGTCATGATATATAATCTTAATGTGTTCTTTAATTCTGTTTGTACAAACAGACACATAGACAAATAGAATAGAACAGAGGACACAGAAATAAGCCCAAACAGCTATGGGCACCTAATTTTCAACAAATGAATCAAAAGCATATACTAGGGGATAAAAAGCCCATTCAACAGATGATGATAGCAAAAAATGGACATCCACCTGCAAAAGAATAAAATTAGTCCCACATTTCACAGCCTGCACAAACATCAATGTAAAGTGTATCAAATATCTTTACATAAGTCCAGGAAAACTGAAAATGTTAGAGGAAATATAGGCAATACACTGAAAGTTACAGATATGCATAAGAACTTTCTGAGCAGGAATCCAATAGCACAGGAAATAATCTTGAGATATGACAAATGGGACTACATTAAATTGAAAGATTTCTTTACATCAAAGGTAACTATCAACAGAATTAATGGGAAGCCTACAGACTGGGAGATCTTTGCCACTTGTTCCTTTGACAGTGAGCTGATATCTAGAATACATAAACAACTGCAAAACCTACACATAAAACACATGTTTCAGCTGGAGAGATTACTTAGTCGTTAAGGTGCTTGCCTATTAAGCCCAAGGACCAAGTTTTGGTTCTCCAATACCCACATACACCAGATGCACAAAGTGGCACATGTATCTGGAGTTCATTTGCCATGACTGGAGACTCTGATGCTCCCATGCTTTCTGTCTCTCTATCTGCCTCTTCATCCCTCTCTCTCTCTTTCTCTCTCAAATAAATAAATATATATTTTTTAAAAACCCATTTTCAACCAAAAAATGGGCCAATGAAATGAACAGACTGGTCTTGAAAGAAGAGATGCAAATGACTAACAAACATTTTAACAAATGTTCAACATCCTTAGTCATCAGGAAAATCACAAATTAAAACCACTTTGATATTTAATCTCACTCCCATCAGACTGGCTATTATTAAGACAACTAATATCAAGTGCTAACAAGGATACAGAGTAAGAGAAACACTTATTCACTGTTGGTGGGAGTGTAAATTGACATAGCCACTATAGAAATCCGTGTGCAAATTTCTCAAATACTTAAACATTGAACTGTCAGATGGCCCAGCTTGACTACTACTGGACAAATGCACAAAGGAGTTTATATTATACTACAAAGATATGTGCACATCCATGTTCATTGGTGCTCTATTAACATTATCTAGAAAATAGAATCAACCTAAATGTCCATCAGTGAATAATGAATATGTGAATTAATAATGAAAATGTGATACATATATTCAATGAAGTTTTAGTCATAAGTAAAAATAAGAAGTTATAAAATTTATGGGAAAATTATTGAAATTAGAAAAAGTGCTGAGGTAACCCAAGTCCAGAAATAAAAAAAATAAAATCACATGTTCTCTCTCATATGTGGATCTTAACTTTTAATGTTTTATATATGTAATGAATGGGATGTAAGACTGAGTATGGGATAATATTCAAGATAGGAGATCATGAGAGGAGACCAGGATGTGAGGAGAATAAGGAGAAAGGACAAAAGGAAACATGTAGTGTAAAAGCATAAAGAAATCTATGTTGGTGGAGGGGCATAATAGGAAAGGGGGACAGGCAAAATAATTGTTTGAACCATAAACAAACCAAATTTTTGCACACTAAGAATTTTTTAAAACACCAACACATGCACAAAACAGACTTGTAAAGCAATGCAATAGACTAGAGCAGCCAGAAATCAACCCACATACCTACAGTCACATGTCTTTTTTAATAAATGTGCTATCATAGTCAGCTTCATATTGTTGGGATGAAATTCCAAACCAGACACAGTTTATGGGAGGAAGGGTTTATTTGAAGCTCACAGATCCAGGGGACGTTTTATAGTGGTGAAATAAACTGGACCCCTTCCACCGATCCACGCAGAGAGAGAAGAAACCATCATCACACCACCAAAATCACAAGCAAATATCAACAGCCAAATAACAGGGAACCCAGGCAGAACTCAGACTGCTCTCTGCATATGTTAGGCTGGAATTCCAGATCCCCCCTAAGCACACCTTAGGGCTGGTTCCCAGGATCTACCCATAGTGACACCTCCTGCCAAGTTATGAGCTTGAATAAAACTCCTGAATCTGTTGGAAGACATCCATTCAAACTACCACCTTTCACCCCTGTCCCCAATAGATTAATAACCATCTCACATTTTATGTTAGATTCAAATTTCAAAGGTCCCCATAGTCCTTACCAACTTAAGATAGTTCCAAAGTCCCAAGTCTCATCTGATATATAAGACTGACCCTTAGCTGTGAGTCCTGTAAAATTAAAACAAGTTATATGTTTTCAACATATGAAGGCACAGAGTAAACATTTTCAACTGCTACAAAGCATAGCATGGAGAGACTGGAATAATGCAAACTCAATAATCATCAAACAAACAACAAACATCTGCAGTTCAAGTCTAGTATCATAACCAGTAACCATGACAAGTCTCTAGATTTTCCAATTCTACCCGCCTCCCAGCTGGGCTGAATATCCAGGGGAAACTTCCATTCCAAGCAAACAGTGCTCCATGGTAGCTCTTGCACAGTCCTGATATACCCAAAATATCTTCAGGTCTCTATAAAAACTATCATCTAGCTTCCAAAAACTTCACCAGCCTCTTCATCAGGGTCATCATTCCCTGACACATGCTGCACCTTAGTAGTGGCTTCTGGAACCATATGCACTTCATGATCCACTCCACACATATTTCATGCTTCCAAAACCAATACCAGGTGTGCAGGACACAGCCATATTCTTAATTCAGGGATGAAATTAATTATAACCTTGAAGAGCAGGTTCCTTCCTTTCTAAAGAGTTAGCATTTCTACCATTCAGTCTTTCTGGGGTGGAATCACCTTAGGCATTCTTTTTATTATTTTAATGTAAAGTAGTTGGGTCATCTTCCTTAAGATTGCTAATGTGTTTGACAATAGTAGCTTCAGTGACCTAAAACCAGTCTCTGCACATGTAAAATTTAAACTTGTTTGAAGATTTCAATCTTGTATTTCTTAGTTCCATATCTTTAGCTAAGCATATCAGTCCATTAAAATTTAACCTTGATCAAGCTCTCTGAGCATGGGCAGTAAAATGCAGTTAGCCTTATACCCATAGGCCAGTTCCAACAAAGTTCTCTACAGTCTTTCCTTCCCCTTAGAAAGTTCATAAGCAAGGTTTCCAAATACAATTCTCTCTGCACTTAAAATTTTTAAACTCTCAGTAAAATAGTCCATAAAACTTGGCTTATCACTCTGGAAGGCATCTTCAATTGCAAGTACCAAGCCCATACATATTTCTCCAAAACAAAAGTTCCAAAAGACAAAAATCCACATGGTCACATTCATCATTCATCAACAGCCCACTCTCTCATACCAATTCTTTCATAGTCAACATTGTTGGGATGAACCTCCAAACCAGACACAGTTTATGGGAGGAAGGATTTAACTGAAACTAACAGATCTAGGGGAAGTTCCATAATGATAGAAGAAGCTGGCCCCCATTCGTAGATCCATACAGAGAGAGAAGAAACCATCATCACACCACCAAAAGCACAAACAAAACACAGCAGGGAACCCAGGCAGAACTCAGACTTCTCTCTGCATACCTGAGGCTGGAATTCCAGATCATCCCCCAAACATTCCTTAGGACAGGCTCCTAGGATCTGCCCACAATGACACCTCCTCCTGCCAAGTTACAAGCTTGAATAAAACTCCTGATCCATTGGAGGATATACATTCAGAATACCACAGGTACCAAAACATACGTTGCAGAAAAGATAGCCTCTTTTACAGAGTGCTGGGGAAACTGGATATCTACATTTAGAAAAATGAAACGAGATCACTATCTCTCACCTTGTACAGAAGCAATTTAAAATGGACCAAAGACCTTGTTGTAAAACCTAAAGCTCTGAAATTACTAAAGGGAAACAGAGAAACAATTCTAGTGATAGTCATAAGAAAAGACTTTCTTAAAAGGACTTCATTAGTTCAAAAATATATCAATTTGACAAATAGGACTGCATGAAATTGAAATGCTTCTGAATAGCAAATGAAACAATTTGCAGAGTGAAATTGATAGACTTGAGAAAATCTTTTTCAGTAATTCATGTGACAAGGCAATAATATTCAGAATATTTCTCTATATATCTAATGATATAGATGATAGATAGATACATAGATAAATAGAACTAAATAAAAGCACATCAGAAAGAAAAAATAACTCCCTCAATAAACAGGCAAATGAACTAGACAGTTCTCAAAAGGTGAATTAGAAGTGGCCAATAAGATGAAAAATATGAACATCTTTTACTGAAAAATTCATGTAAATCAAATGAAAAATGAGATTCATCCTATCCCATCTAGATTGTCATTAAGAAAATCAAAATCAAATGTTGAAAAAAATGTGTTAGAAAAAGGACACTTATATACCATTGATGTGAATGCAAATTAGTTAAGCTACTATGGAAATAAATATGGAGATTCCTCTAAAACTTAAAAATAGAATTAGAATAGTATCCTACTATGTCATTCTTGAGTATACATCCCAAAGAAATGAAGTCATCCTAAAATAGAGATATCTGCACTTCAAATTGTATTATGGCACTATTAACAACAAATAACTTGTAAATATAGAAAATGTGATATAGACACAGAATATACTGTTATTAAATTATAAAGAAGAATGAAATTATATCATTTTCAGGAAACTGGATTGAATTGGAGGGCATCATGTTAAGTGAAACAAGCCAGATTCAGAGAGAGAAATTCTGAATGTTTTTTCCTCATATGCATAATTTATATTAAAGAAAACAAACAATATGGAAACAGAAGCAGTACTGCTATCTATCTGGAGGGATACAGGCCATAAAAAGGTGAAGAGGGAAAATGTAAGGTGAGGGGGATGAATGATAAAAAGTGTTATGATGCAACCTGACATGGTGGCACACATCTTTAATTCCAGCACATGGGAGGCAGAGGTAGGAGGATCGCCAAGAGTTCGAGGCCACCATGAGACTACATAGTGAATTCCAGGATAGTCTGCGCTATAGTGAGACCCTATCTCAAAAAAAGCAAAACAAAACAAAAAAGTATTATGATGAAACCATTTATTTTATACAAGTGATACATACTAATATTTCAGATAAAAGATGTTTGTAAAATGATTGTTTCTCTTACAGCTAATTTTTTTAAATTTATTTTTGTTTATTTATTTATTTATTTATTTATTTATTTATCTGAGAGTAACAGAGAGAGAAAGAGGATAATAGAGAGATAGAGAGAGAGAATGGGCACACCAGGGCTTCCAGCCACTGCAAATGAACTCCAGACACATGCGCCCCCTTGTGCATTTGGCTAACGTGGGTCCTGGAGAATCGAGCCTCAAACCAGGGTCACAGGCAAGCATTTAACCACTAAGCCATCTCTCCAACCCATCTTAAAGCTAATTTTTGATGGAAAGCTTAAGAAAAAAATATCTGGATATAAATTAGTATATGTTAATATTTTTAATGTATCTAATTTTGTGTCTTTCCCTGAATTAATTCAAGGCATTTTAATCAATAATTTCAACATGATAGCAATATGTGATTAAAATGTACAGGACAGATGATCTATAAGTAGCAATATTTTACTTCAAATGATCAAAAGATGAAAAATGGCACTGGAGAGATGGCTTAGCAGTTAAGGAGCTTGCTGCAAAGATAAAGGACTCATGCTCAACTCTCCAGGTCTCACATAAGCCAGACACACAAGGTGAAGCAAGTGCATAAAGTTACACATGTGCACAAGATGGAGCAGTTTTGGAATTTGATTGCAGTGGCTGGAGGTCCTGGCATGCCAGTTCTCTCTCTCTCATTCTCTCTTTCCCTCTCTTGCTCACTCTCTCACATTAAAAAAAAAGATGATGGCTCAGTGGTTAAGGCATTTGCCTGCAAAGCCAAAGAACCTTGGTTTGATTATCCAGGACCCACATAAGCCAGATGCACAAGGTTGCGCATGCTTCTGCAGTTTGTTTGCAGTGGCTGGAAGCCCTGGCATGCCCATTCTCTCTCTCTCTCTCTTTCTCTGTCTGCCTCTTTCCTTCTTTCCTCTCTCACTCACCCTCTCAAACAAATAAATAAATAATTTTTAAAAAAAAAAGACGAAAAGTGACAACAACATTTACCATTTGCTTCCTCTTGTATTTTGGGTTGATGACTTATTTGCATTTCTGCAAAAATAAAAGTGAAGTGTAGTTAATAATAGATCTGCATGATGAATGTATAAGTGGAGGGGAAAAGTGTAATCTTGAGTTTTTAACAGTTACAAGTTCTTAGGTTGATTTTTAACACATAGGCATATAACAATCCCAACACACATATGTCCATGGATTTGTATCTTCATTGTAAGAGTAACTGTTAATGTAACATTAACAAAGGGGATGTCCTAACAAATTGGGAAATCATCTTCCATGTGGTCCAGGTGAAACAAAATCATCTTGCCCATTCTTCAAGTGCCATTTTCATTAATCCTCACCTTGAAGATAAAGTTCAATTTCTGAATGAATGATGCCCTGAGACATGAATGGAATCCATCTGAAGAAAAGGTGAGAAAGAAAGTTAATTTTTTATTTTCTAGATTTTAACAATAAGTTTGACACAGGATTACTTTTGTACATTGAAAGTAACTAGTGCTCTTTTATAGCTGAATAAAATTAAACCCATTACTTATGAAGTAATGAATTATATCATAGCCATGGCTTAAATAATAAAATGTGAGCTGGGGAGATGGATTAGTGGTCAAATGTGCTTGCTTGCAAACCTTGATAGCACAGGTTTGATTCCCCAGTAACCACATAAATCCAGATGCACTAAGTGGTACATGCATCTGGAGTTCATGTGCAGTGGCAAGAGGCCCTGGCATGCCCATACTCATTCATAGCTAATCTAAAAAAATGTGTTCACATTGACTCCTGCTCAATCAACCAAACTTCTCTATTCAAAGTGCTGTTTTGCAGAAAATATCAGTACTGGACTCAGAAAGTGAGCTTTCCCTATTTACTGGGCTTGTACTTCATTTTGTTGAGTAAATTATCTGCTTTATTCACAGAAACACTGTGAAAAAGACATGTAAAAGCATTTTATAAGCTATTAAGTAGTACAGAAATGTCATTATTATACCACAAAACCACAGTTAATGTGAACCCATATTCAAATATACTTTCATTATTCCTGTCTATCCACTGAATAAATACATTGAAAGTGCCTTCTGCGTGCCAAGAGTTTTGATATGTACTGACATTATAAGGACAATAGACACAGAGAATCTGACCTGGAGCTCCCAGTTTCAAGGAAAGGACATACAAAGAAACAAACATGAAAAGGCATGGTAAATGGTGTAAGAACTGTAGGTAGAAATTCAGTTTCCTTCTCCTTACAGCAAGGGGAAAAAAAAAAAAAAAAAACAGACCACCTCTGAATGGTAGGAATGGAGAAATAAAAACACTGTCAAACCAAATGAAAAAGACATGTAAAAGCATTTTATATGCTATTAAGTAGTACAGAAATATTAAGTAGTTCAGAAAAGCCTGAACAAAAATATTTCAACAAAAAGCCAGTGTTTGAGCTGAAGGCTGGACACTAGGCAGCAGTTTTATAGGTACATAAGCCATTAGGAAGGCAGAAGAGAAAGGAGAGGAGGAGAGAAAGAATAGAAGAACACACAATGGTACATAACCATGGTGAGATCCAAGCGACGGAAGCATGGGAGGCTGCTGCATGAGCAGGTCTCAGTGGGAGGCAGGGCTTACTTAGAAGGAGATCATAGGACTGGAGAACATGAAGAAATGAGATGCCTAGCTATAAGACTAATTCACCACAGTAAACTTGAATTCACCACATGACGGTTAACTGTGGGGTGTAATGGAGAGTTGTGAGCATGTGCGGTCTCACCCTGCTGTCAGGACCACAGATCTCTCTAGTTATAAAAGCTACAAGATATCTCATTTCCCTCTGACCAATGGAGCTCACTGAAGGAGTCAGAAATCTTGACCCAAGGAGAACAAAAGATCCTGAACACTGGAAAGTCTTCCTGGACATTACAACCAGTCCCACAACCTTGAGCAATGAGGAGCAGGTGCTTCTTCCACTTCCTCACTTTCCCCTTCCTTGTTCTGCCACCACTACATTCCTACCCCATCCTAAAAGCCTTAAAAATCCCCAGCCCAGCACTACACAGTGCACTCCCTTATTCTCAGGGTCAAAGAGACACTGGAACCCAAGATGCATCTCTCAGGCTCTGAATAAAGCCTGCCTTTGCCACTGTGATTTCTGTCCATGTTTGTTCTTTCAAACTGTACTACAATCTTTCTCCTACAACAGTGTGCAGTCCCTCCTTCCTCTCATTCTAAGAACATATGTACTTTATTTGATACCTTTTATCAGCCTAATGAGTACATCCCATCTTTCCAGCAAGATTAGTTTATTTTAACCACTAGGTATTATAGTAAGTCTCTGGATAAGACTAACACAATGGAGGGAGAAGGCAGTGGATTGTGAGTTTGAGGTCTGAGCTTCATAGTGATACCCTGTTTCAAAAACAAACGTGTACTTTAAAAACCCAATAAAGGCATTTGTTTAAGAATTTGATCTGGGGCTGGAGAGATGGATTAGAGGTTAAGGTGCTTGCCTGCAAAGCCAAAGGACCTCAGGCTCGATTCCCCAGCACCCACGTAAGTCAGATGCACAAGGTAGCACATGCCTCTACAGTTCGTTTGTGGTGGCTATATGTTCTGGCATGCCCATTCTCTCTCCCCCTCTCTGTCCCTCTCTCTGCATCTTTCTTTCTTTCTTTCTCTCTCTCTCTCTCTCTCTCTCTCTCAAATAAATAATAAAAATTTAAAAAATAATCTGATCTGGTGTCAGACTCCTTTATTCAAAACCTATTTGCTGTTCAATACTGACCCACATTTTTATCTCCCTAAGCCTTAATATCATCATTTGTAAATTATGGAAAATAGTAACACCCACACAATAGGAAAAACAGGATTAAGCATATAATTGTCTCATAAATTCTGACATATAATGATTAACAAATGCCAGTTACTACTCATATTCTCATTGCCAAACAGCACTTTGTTCATATTATAGCAAATATATTTTGTGTAACTGCTAACAACTAACAGTCATCCCTTATTTTTCAAAGGTGCTGTAAAGAGGTCACTTTGGATTTTAATGTTTGCTGAGAGGACCTGCTTCTCATCGTAGCTGGCTGCAGCAGGAGGAGATGCCTGGCTTAATCACCAGATGTTCTTTCTTAAGATTTTGGCCTAAGATACAGAACAGGTGACCAGAAGGAACTATACATAGAAGCTGCATAGTATTATTGAGGTCAGTTGGCACTATAGGAGGAAATCAGTCGTGAGCAAAGGATATGGGAGACAATAACCTTCCAGAGGAAGTTGATCTGCAGTACGAAAGATGTAATCATTTCTTTCTTCCTGTGTGTGTGTGTGTGTGTGTGTGTGTGTAATATATATGTGTACATGCACTTGTGTGTAGGTGTTTGTCAAGGTGAGAAGTCGACATCCAATTTGAATTTCTTCCTTAATCACTATCCATCTATTTTTGAGATAGGGTTCCTCATTGAACCTGGAGCTTTCTTACTCAACTAGACTATCTAGCCAACAAGCCCCAAGGATCCTTCTACCTGCCTCACCAGAGCTAGAGGTGTGAGGGTCTATGGATTTTACATGGGGGCTAGGGATCCAAGCTTAAGATCTCATACTTACATGAAAAGCATGCTATGAACTGAACTACCTTCTCAGCATTAAAATTTGTTCCTTATGGCTGGATTACATGAGAACCATCTTTAAGGTTGCCCTTCTAAACTCACTTTACTGAATTGCTCATTCTTGTAACCAAACAAGGTTTTAGTGACCAGATTTTTTTAAATGTGCACTGTGGTCTTGTCTCTTACATATTTGATGACTTATTTTTCAGAAATTGGTGAATAAAGTAAGTCCTATGAATATGAAAGCTACAGTAATGTTTGGGCACTATTAAAAATATTCTCGGCCCACACACACTGGGTTTGAGAATTAGGCCCATTTGGTAATGACCTCATTTCCCATCCTACCATCTGCTCTACCCTATACAGGGATAGCAGATCTAGCTTCACTACCCAGGCCCATCACTGAGTAGACCAAGATATGGATATCTACCTCCCATCTATTGGTGATCAATCAAGTCCCCTGGGTACATCCTCAGCTCATTCATGCTCATGCTGGAGATCAGATCTGTTTGGTATTGACCTCACTCTCAAGCCGGATAGCCCTGTGCTACCCTCTGTAGGTACACACCAGCTGTTTATAGTCCCCACCCCAGACCCATGTGGAGACTGCACCACAAAGTAGGCTGCTCAGCTTCAAGAATGCCCAGAACAGATGTACAGATAGACTGACAGCCCATGACTACCCAGACCAAGGCTGACCAGGCCACTCTACACAGGCCCCCACTAAAGCTGCTGGTGCTACATTCCCTATAAGACAAAAGGACTATCTCCAGATGGGAAGATCCAATCCAAAACAAGCACAAGAAAGAAAAGATATCCTCACCAAGAATGCCTACACTCATAATTGATGCCTTCAATGAAAACTACTGAGAGGAAACTTCAGACAAAAAATTCCAAAATACAATTATGATGCATATAGTCTACAAACTTAATGAGGCCAGGAATAAGCAGCTGGATGATATGGCAGAGAAACAAGAGAAGAACTAAATAGAAGCAGAATGAACTCAAAAAAGACATAATCAATTTGTGAATTAATTGTAAGAGGGCCTAGGTAATTGAATACAGTAAGATATTCAAATAAAGAAATGAAAATGGAATTCAGTAACAGGTGGAGATACTGCAGAAAAAACCAAATGGAAATAAAACATGAAATAACTCATTTAAAAGGCTTCCCCAAAATCCTCACCACCATGTGGAGGACAGAACAGGGCTTGAAAAGAAGACCTATCAGGAGGCCACAATTAATTACAAGTTCAAAAAACATGAACAGAAAATGAATGAAATGTGAGATACCTTAAAAAGACTAAACATTCAAATCATGGATGTACAAGAAGTGTGAGAACTACAGGCCAATGACATACAGAATATCTTCAATAAAGTTATAGAAGAAAAATTTCTAAATCTTACAAAAGAAAGAATCCAGGTACAGGAGCCACACAGAACACCAAATACAGAGGGCCAGAGAAGAAATTCCCTATCTCATAGTATAGTTCAAACACAAAACACAGAAAACAAAGAGAGAGTGCTAAAAGCCCTAAGAGAAAAATAGTTTGTCCCTTACAAAGGTAAGCCCATCAGAAACTCTAAAAGTCATAATGGCTTGGCATGCAGTATTTCACATTTTGAAAGACCTGAGCTGCCAACCAAAGCTACTATACCCAGCAAAATTATCCTTCATAATAGAAGGTGAAAGAAAAAGTTCCCATAATAAAATTGTGCTTTACAAATACATGAGCATTAAGCCAGCCCTTCAGAAAATACTAGATAGAATACTTCACACTGAAGACAATAAACATACTCAAGAGGCTACAGAAGAGAAGAAAAAAACATAATCGAAACAAGAAAATTAGTGAAAGTGAATGAAAGGCAAGAAAATACCAGACTCCACAAAGTCCTTGACAAGGATTAACTCATACCCCCTATAGCAGACAGCTTCAGGTTTGTGGAGATGAACTTCCAGACCAGGCAAAGTTATGGAGAAAGGGATATTTATTGAAGCTTATAGATCCAAGGGAAGTTCCACAATGGCAGAAGAAGCTGGCCTGCCTTCATAGGTCCAAGCAGAGAGAGAGAAAAGCCCCAAGCCAAAAAGCAAAAAACTATAGCACACTTCAGGAACGCCATCTAGGCACACTTTGCTTATGTTTAGATTGGAATCTCAAGCCTACCACCACACCTTAGGGCTGGACGCTAAGATCCACCCAGTCACAATGTGTCTAGCCAGGTAGCTCTAGATCTAAATTACAAACTGTAATAAAATACTGAATATTTGGGGGGCCATGTTTTCAAACTAAGCTAGCTCATTAGAAAATACTGGATAGAATACTTCACACTGAAGGGAAGAATAAACATACTCAAGAGGTTACAGAAGATTAAAAAAAAAAAACAATAATCAAAACAAGAAAATTAGTGAAAGTGAATGAAGGTCAAGAAAACACCAAACTCCACAAAGTCCTTGACAGGGATTAATTTTTACCCCCCAAATACAACTATGATTTGAGGGGGTGGTGTAAAGGGAGAAGAATAAAAACAAGCTCCACACGCTTGCTGTCCCAAGGCCCCAAGCACAGTAGATAGAGACCAGTAAGAGAATGTTAAGCACACACAGATTACGATGGAGCTCTTTCATTGGCCTAGCTAGGAAATACAAAGATAGGAAAAATTTTCTAAGTCTTCATTACAAGAGTAGGAATGGGTTTGGGAATTGCTACCCTAAAACATGTAGGCTGTTTTTGTTTCTGGGAAAGGGAAACTAAAGGTAAGGAGTGAAAAGATTAGATTTTTTTTTCCCAAGATATAGTTTAGAAAAGGCAACCACTCATTCACATTGAAAATAGCATAAGAAATACTTCAAGGTTCTCTGTTCCAACCCCCACCCCGTCCTGAAAGATGAGTAAGACTCATCCCTGAGCCTCATTCTGTCAGTTTTCCCACATCACCACTTGTCACTTTTCCCACCCAGGAATGGCTCAACCTGACAAAGAGTAGCAAGAGCTCTGCAGCAGCACAAACCATGCTCAGAATAGCTAGATGTGATTAATAGTGGCCTCTTTCAGAAAAAGCACAGTGAAGTTAAATGATTGCTCACTGTCTCATGATAATTCTTATTATTCTTTCTCTCCCTATAAGATAGGATTTATATTTCTGTACTTTATCAAAATTCTACATCTATTTAACTATATTGCTTATCACTTCATTTTAATTCCAGGAAAGGGAAAATAAAAGCATTTGTTCAAAGGCTATTTTTAAGATCAATTAAATAAATAATTTGTTATGGTATATATGAAGATGTTCCTCTAGGCAGGGAATTAGAATAAAGATTAGGTGACATCTAAGGTTTTTAGACTAAGAATTCCATTATACTCTTCTTTTATTCTTCCCTCCCTCCCTCCATCCCTTTCTTTCTTTCTTCCTTCCTTCCTTTCCCCATTTTTCTATAAATATTGGCCAAGTCTCTATTTTGTACAAAAACCATACTGGACAATAAAATGTATGAGGCCCTCTTCTTAAGAAGCTTATCTTCTTGTACCCAAGGTGAATGTATTCACAATGATAGTGATGGCATTGTGTGGTGAGTACTTCATGGATATCTAAGTCAAGCCTTACAGAATTTTAGGAGGATAAACATGAGAATCCAGAGAAAGCTTGAAGAAATAGATGGCAGTTTTCCCTGGGCATTGTAAGATGGAGATTTCAATAAACAGAAGAGAAAATAAGTTAAAAGATGTGAGATAAGAGAGGACCAATATCCCTGGAGAATGTTTCACGAAGGGAGCAAACTGTACTTTTTTGAGAATTGGAAGAGAAGATTAGAAAGGTCAATGGGCAAGGAGGTGGGGCTAATTAATATTAAACCTGTCACCACAAATTAACACCTGCATACAAAGCTGGCCTAGGTATAAAATTCCCTTGACAGCTGGATTTATGAAAAAGAATGGTGCCATTTCAACACTGCTGCTCCGTGTCCCATTCTCCCTGCACCACCTATGATACACACATTTCTGCGCTGCACAGGACATATTTTTTATGATTTATTCACAAACAGTAATTTTGCACATACTTCCTGAGCATCCAGTATGTTCTATGCTTGTCCTCTTGGCATATATTTGATTATAAGCTCCTAACAGCATGGACTTCATGTGTGATTTTCCTGAAATACCACCCAAGTTGGCACAAGGCAACTACTGAGCAAGGAAAATACTTTGTGAGTCATAAGTAGGGGATGGTGGAGGGGTATCTACTAGCCCTTCAGAAGTTCTAGAATTGTTTGTATTAGGATGTGCTCCTCCTAGAACTTGGAGCTCTAGTGATGTAGCAGTGCAAAGTTTCCTTCCTGCCAAGAAGTCATGTGGAGATGTCACTGTGAGAGTGGGCAACTGGTAACTTCACATTTTCAGGACTGAGCTATCCTGAGACAACTAAACTGTTTTGCTTAAAATATATATGAGTGAGATATGGGATGTTATTTTTTATGGTTTTTTTCAACTCTCATGCTAATTTCAAGAATTGTTTTGATACTATTAGCCCTTTAAAATAGGAATTAAATAATCTTCATTTGAGTCCCAGTGAGATTAACACAGTTAAATCTTTTAGATTCAATGCTCTAATTTCAAATACGTGATTCACTAAGATTTCCCTTAGAGATTATGGTATCTTGATTAACTCATGACCTTAGTTCAATTTATTAAACATGTTCTTTCTGAGGTTATGTAGCCTTCATTTCCTTGTTGTAACACTATAATTTTAGTAATGTAAAGTAAAAACAACATTTAAACAAACCCTTCTCATTATTTATATAATAGTTTCCAGGTGGACACTTTTGTGACACACAAATATTTTGACTATAACAAATTACAAGATAAGGGTTGGAGTCAGAGGGCTCAGTGTGGAAGTGTGCTTTCCACAAAAGCACTAGGGTCTGAGAGGGCCTAATTCATTGAGCACATGCTTAAACAGCTGGGCATAGTAATGCATGACTGTAATCTCAGTTCTGTAGGGAATGGGGATAGAACTGCTGGGGCTCACTGGTCACCCAATCTGACCCAAAACAACAGTTTGAGGTTCAGTGTCTCAAGGAAACACTCAGATGAGTAATAGAGGAGAACATCTGGCATTCTCCTGTAGCTTCTGCACATGTGGGCATGGGGCATGTGCATCTGCATATACATGTAAATGTAACACACACAGATAAACTGCCTTACAATTCTTTGTAAAACATTATTTTCTTAAGCAGTCAATGCCACATGATGTGCAATTCTGAGTAAATGACACAGATCTATGACTAAGAACAACATACACAGCCTCAGCTACAATGGTAACACCCTCTGAAACATGAAGACTAGTTACCTTTCACAGGTGAAGATCGATTCAGATGTTCTACCAGGCTCTCTGACTATGACCTTTTCACAGTACCAGTACTGGGATTTGTCACTGGCATCACAGTGCAATAGCACCTTCTGCAGTTTTCCAAGGGACACTGCTTCTATTTGAAATGTATCAATCTGGTTCAGAAGACAAAAAAAAAAAAAAAAAAAAAAAATATCACACAGAAATAACTGGAGTCCAGCAAATGACAAATGCTGGCAATAATAATAATCCAAGGCTGCCAGAAACAACACAATTCTTTAAGAGACAATGCTACTACAGTTAGAATCAAAGGAGCAATAAAGGAAGAAAAATAAGCAAATTACTTTTATCTATTAAAAATATAGTTCTGTCTGTATATTTTTTCTTTTGCAGTCTATTTCCTCCATTTTAATATCACACAGTCTAAAAACATAACAAATTCTAGCCCATGGTTTTCCTCTCACTTGGACCTCATCCCCGAGGAACAGCTGATTAGGAAACAGCTGGCATGTGGCCTAATGTGGAAGATTTTTTCCCTCAATGCTAATGTGCTTTAAGGGATAATGTTCACTACTATATTTTCTTCAATAAATTCATCTTATGTACTACTCAAAATAAAAATAGAGCATGTCCTCAGGTTTGTTGTGAAAGTGCATCCTGAAATCTTTATTCCTAAACAGAATCAGTTTTTCATATAAAAAAATGCACTGACATTTCCAGAGAAATGCAGATCTGAAGGAAATGCTATGCTGGTTGGAATGAAATGAACTCCTTCACACACTACTTCCTCATGGACTACTGTCTTTAATAATAAATTTCCTATAGTTATCTGAGGAAATGATTACAAATGTAATTAAATATGAGAAGTGTCCGGAAATAACAGCTGCTTTTTAGCTACTGTAACTCTATCTCATGGTAAATGTAAACTAGAATTGCTTATGATGCCCATAAGGGATGAGTTTTCATAACTCTGTCCTGAATATTACTATGCTAAGTTTCAGTTCAGGAATCGAAAATACACTCCCTGGGTCTCAAGTGTTATTGGTGAAAATCTTCTCTTGTTTCAGCCAGACTAGCACAAAAATCAATCCAATGAGGATGTTTCTGTGAGCCAGGTGAAGGCTTTTTGTGACTACTCTGGAATGTGCTATGATGTCATCTTTACTGCCTTGTATTGCTAAATGCCTCTCATAGGCACATTTCATGATGTCAAATCATCACCCCTGTATCTGGTGTCATGGATAGCCCTCCCATAACCTCTGGTGTCAATTAGTGAGTTCATTTGATGCTTTGGTAGACAGTTTGGGCATGGTGGCCACTTTCCAGATCAACCTTCTGGGCTTCCTTCCTTTATAGCCTGTGGGCTCCACTTCGTGGGATAATTCTGAGAGATGTTCAACACTATCTCTCTGAAGGCCTCTAGCAAGAAGGATCCCAGTAAAGAGCCTGCCCGTGTCCCTATATTGGTTTTTCACCTCCTGCCCTATTGCCCCCACTCCACTTCTCAAAGGATTAAAAAAATCATCTCCAGCACTCAAGTCTTTGTCCTATGTCTACGTTGGAGTGAAGCCAAGTTGTAATACCATCCTTCTTTGTTGAACTTTCAGCTTGAAGACAGAATTAAATAGAATCTTTGCAGGTTGGGGCTTTTGATTATACATTGGACTCTGTGTAGAGAAAAATGCTAACTACCAGCCTAATCAATAGCTTATGATATGATAATAAAGTTGTGGCTGGGACAGGAGAAACTGCTTACTGGTTAGGGTGCTTGCCTCAAAGCCTAAAGACCCAAGTTCAATTCCCCAATACCCATGTAAGCCAGATGCACAAAGTGGCACATGCATCTGGAGATCATTTGCAGTGGCTAAAGCTCCTGGCACGCCCATTCTCTCTCTCTTTCTCTCTCTCTCTCTCTCTCTCTCTCTCTCTCTCTCTCTCTCTCTCTCCTCTATGTGCTTCTTTCTCTCCCTCTCTCAAATAAAAATGAATAAAATAAATTTTAAAAATTATGACTGGTATGGAATAATTCTATAAATAAAAGTACAAAATCAGACCTGGAGAGATGGCTCAGTGATTAAGGCACTTGCCTACAAAGTCTATGGACTGGGGTTCGATTCCCCAGTACCCATATAAGCCAGATGCACATGATGGCACATGCTTCTGGAGTTCATTTGCAGCGGCTAGAGGCCCTGCCTGGCACATCCATATATTTTTTCTCTCTCTCTCTCTCAAATAAATAAAAAGAACAAAACAGGTTTTTTTTTTTCTGTCTGAATACTCTTAAAACTACTTGGAAATTCTTTCACATTTCATGTACTAAGGATAATAATCAAAAAGGGTAAACTCTAAAATGAGCCACAGAAGGAAAGCACTTTCATTTCTCTGACTCTAAACTTCAACACTGACACCATTAAGCCCACACATTTTCCCTGAGTGCAAGTAAAGCTCCTTCCCAAGTTTAATACAGCCTCCTCACAACATTCATGTTGTCTACACAATAATGAACTGAAGATGACTTGCAAACTCTGTCTTCTTAATAAGGTCACTTGACGGGTGCTCCTAGTGAATGCTGCTGTTGGCTGGCCAGGTGCAAAGGAGCGCTCGCCATTCATGATAAAGTGTGAGAGCATGAGAGTCTGGGACTGACACAAACCCAACAATGTTCTTCCAAGGTTAGTGCCATTGGTTTCTTAGAGCAATAATAATCATATATCTAAAATTTTGTTTCTGCTACAAGTTAGTTCACTTGTGATAGTAAAATGATGCATAATTTCATTTTGGTCTCGCCCAAAGCAGAATTTGTTTTCCTACTCATTTCAATAGAAGTTTTTGTGTCATCTACATCAAGTCAAAGGCATATGTGAATTTTACCCTGCTGTTTCATAAAGTTTCACAAACTATAAGTCTGAGAAACAGCCATCAAATTGGCTTCAGGTGTTTCTTTTTTCTTAAATATATAGCTTTATTTTTTTTTAATATTTTTTGTTCATTTTTATTTATTTATTTGAGAGTGACAGAGAGAGGAAGAGGCAGATAGAGAGAAAGAGAGAGAATGGGCGTGCCAGGGCTTCCAGCCACTGCAAACGAACTCCAGACGCGTGCGCCCCCTTGTGCATCTGGCTAACGTGGGTCCTGGGGAATCGAGCCTCGAACCGGGGTCCTTAGGCTTCACAGGCAAGCGCTTAACTGCTAAGCCATCTCTCCAGCCCCAAATATATAGCTTTAGATATATACTTTAGCTTTAGATAACTACTTCCAATTTCTTATCTCTAAGCAGTATCTTATTTCCAAATACAACAAAAATGTATTAACAATTGAGGGGCTTGACAGACATCAGGTTGTAAGTTTCCGAATACCAATTCTAGAAAGAATTTTGATTGGGGACAAAGGATGAGAAAGAATAATGCAGGATTTGGATGTAAATATAATATGGAGGTCATGTATACATAGTTGTGCTAGCCCTTCTACTGTCTGACCATGTGGAGCAGTGCGATCTGCTTCCTGTCCTGACAGAGCATGCCCACGGATAGTTCTCTTCCTATCTGTTCAACTCGTTTTACCCTTTTTCTTACAGTGTCACTAATTTCAATGTCTTTCTTACTCCTGTTATTCATTAAATATTTAATGTGTTCCATTTTTCTTTCAAGAATAACTTCTGAAACAAAAACAGGAAGTCAGATCAGAAAATTTGTGTTAAATCTGTCTCACAACTCAAACTTGGAGGGTGTCAAACATCTTTTAGGTATTAAACCACACATGATGATCATCTAGGAGGGAGGTTATTAAGAGATTGGGAGAATCTTTTATACAGACTTACCTGTCCTTTTTGGAATCTTACTGGCATGTTGGATTTGTATAGCAGTCGAAGTCCAGAGTCTCCCCTCTCCCCATAGAGACACAGGGAAACCTCACACTCTGTATCTGTTTGTTTTAACTGCCCAGTATACACATCAACATGGTATCTCACTACTGTCAAAGCAACCGGGAGAGAAAACAAGAGGAAATCTGTTACCTCAGAATTCACACAAACAGAACCTACCTCTATGTGTTCTCAGGCAAATTAGAAAAATTATGTGCTAATCTCTAATATGGACTTTTGTGCCTATTGAGAGAATTTTTACTTTTAGATTTTAATCTTAGTTATAAATGGGCATTTTTATATCATGTTGGATTGTTTCAGAGGACATAATTTTTTAAAGAATATATTATTTAAATACATTAAATACATGTAACATATATTATCCTTACAATCTTAGAGTAAGGATGAACACTGTTTTGTATATGTTGTCTAAAATTTAAGTGAGGAAACAAAAGTAAGTTGATAGGTGAGATGGTCAGCCAGGCCAGAATAAAGTCAGATGAGACTCAGTTATATTTCTTACCTTCACATCCTTAGCCTTTGGATTCGCTAAACCATCAGAACCATTTTGAGACATGTTTAGTCACCACTAGTGATTATAGCTTTGACATTGAGAAAGTCACTTCTCAATGAGTAAGACAATTCTTTGAGAAGCAGGAAACATGTTCTATAAATTCAGAAGTCAAACAAAGCATCTAAAAGCAATATACAAATGCAACATATGCTACTGAAAATTAATAACATACCTGGAAAAACAGGTTGGCCTCCTTTCACTACAGGAAGCTCGCACACAATGTCCCCATCTGCTTGCATCCGGGAGAGCCACACATTTGCTTCAAAATCTAGGATCTTATTGCTCTTCATATGTTGCAAAATTACCTGAGATTATAAGGAAACTGGTTGCATGGTGAGATTTCCAGTGTTTCACGCAGCTCTGATTTCAAAATGCATATGAGGGATTGCTAAAACTGTCCACTCTGCTGGTGGTGAGGTAGCTGGGAATAGCTTACTAGAGGCTATTGTTTATTACACCATCATCATTTGCCAAGCACACCAAGTGGTTCCTTTTCATCATCTTTTTTGTTTAACCATCATGAAATAGATTGGTAATACTGTTACAAATTTATCCATAAGAAAATGGAAACTTCGACATTTGACTCTGATTGGAAGATATCAATGTAGCTTGTAGTAATGACAAGAAAAATAATCTTCAGGAAGAACTGTGAGATATTTTGTTGTCACATTATTCACCAGAACAATCCATGCAGCAGAAACATTTTAAAACTGTTTTATTTATTGATAATTTTCATACATGTACATTGTGTATTTTGATTGCATCCCCCTCACATTGTGTTCTTTTGCCCTCCTTCTCCATTCCCTTTCTGCTGAACTCATTCTTTCAAACTAGTCCCTCTTTGGTGTGTTATTTATTTACTTACTTTGCCCTCCTCCATCATTCATGTCAAAATGTTGGTCAGCTCAATTTTGTACAGGTTTTGTGCAGGTAAAACCAGTTGCTATGAGGTCATGAATGCACTGGCCACATTATGTCTGGAAGATAGTATTTCAAGCATTCCTCTTCATACTTTGGCTCTTACTTTTTTTTTTTTTTTTTTTCCTTTTTCTTTTTCTGAGGAAGGGTCTCACTGTAGCTCAGGCTGACCTGGAATTCACTATGTAGTCTCAGGGTGGCCTCGAACTCACAGCGATCCTCCTATCCTCTGTCTCGTGAGTGCTGGGATTAAAGGTGTGTGCCATCATGCCTAGCTTGGCTCTTACATTCTTTTGGCTACTTCTTCCATGATAATCCGTGAGACCTGGAGGGTGTGACAGAGCTGGCTCATTTATCAGTGAGCATTAAACAGTCACTTTTTTTCAGTACTTTTACAAGTTTGAGTCTCCACAATAGTCACAGCCATCTGCATAAAGAACTTTCTCTGACCAAAGGTGAGAGAAACACTAACTAATGGACATCAACATAAATATTTAAAGGGAAATTAGATGGGAACAACATATCCACTTAGCCAAACAGTAGTAGCTTTCCCTTTATTGTCTATAACCTTCCCAGCCATAGCTTCTGACCAGGTTTTCAGTACCAAGTATGAGTTCCCACCTGTGGAGCAGGCCTCAAATCCAATTAGAAAGTAGTTGGTCACCCCCATAATAGTCATGCCACTGTTGTGCTGGTAAGCACATCTTGGCTTGCTAGTCAATTGTGTGGGATGCATGCTGGGTGAGACTGTTGATGATGTCTCTCTCCCAGTAGGCTGCATAGCACTATGCCAGCTAGCCAGCAGGGAGGTGGCTTCCAGTTCAGTCCCAGCTTAATTTTTCAGTGTCCTGAAGCCACAGCATGTGAGATTTTTCACAATAGGATCTTTCAATCTAGTTCTGGTAGGAAAGTGAGAGCACTGGCAATAGCCTATATTGTTTTGGGGGCTTCAAAGGCCTCCCTGACTCACTGGCGTGTATCCCACCCCTGATACTAAGATTTTTCTGTAGCAACCTATGGCTTCTAGGAGTAGCATTATCCATTGCTGTTGGGTACTTCTGCTCAAACTCTTTTTTTTTTTCAAAAAATATATGTGTGTGTGTGTGTGTATACACACACACACACACACACACACACACACATATATATATATATATATAATTTTTATTTATTTGACAGAGAGAGAGAGAGAAAGAGAGAGAGAGAATGGGTGTTCTAGGGCCTCTAGCAACTGAAAATGAACTCCAGATGCATGCACCCCTTGAGCATCTGGCTTACATGGGTCCTGGGGAATCGAACCTGGGTCCTTTGTCTTTGAAGGCAATTGCCTTAACTGCTAAGCCATCCCTCCAGTTCTCAATTGTATTTCTTAATTAAGTAGCAAAGAAGTAGGTTTCCATGTGGCATTTTCATTTGGTTTCTTTGCTTTTGGCTAACACTAGCACCACCCTCGTTCTACTCCATACTTGTTCCCTAAGCCTTTCTGTCCATCCTAAATGACAGCCAAGATAACCTGTGGAATAAAGATGGGATCAGATAGGCCATATGGATTGAGTTGAAGGGGGTGCTGTTCCTGTGGCTATTGCCTGGCTTTTTGAGGCTGGACCAAGCAGCTGACCTGATCTGATGCTGTGTCCTTCTTGTCTGTCAGGGCTGATGACAGGTTAATTAATAACCAGCATTCATTACCATCTATATCTGCATTTTACTTTGTTGTAAAAACTATCTTCACATGCTTTATTTAACTCTGAATTTCACTCTGTCTTTTCTTAGGGATGAATAATATGAAACCAAAGTCCAAGAGATGTGCTAACAGCAACACATATGGCCAGTTCTCTGCTGGACTCAGGATATAAGATAAAGGATATATTTGTATAGGCTATTTTTAAATGAGAAAGTTAAGGGAAATTGTTTTCGAAATCCTTCTCTGAAGATTCACAAATCTTTGCTTTATAAAACAAAACTATCTATAATACTTCTATTCTCATTATATATTCAATTTTTACAATGATTTTTTGTCTAAAGAAATAAGCAACTGCTTACTAATATATTTGATGGACAATAAATTGTTTACAGTATGCTACAGGATTTGGTGCTAGGTATGGTAGAGCCAGTGCCAAGGTCAGTTATTAACATTTTCTTTCTGGAGTTAGAAATAGGAAAATGTGATAAGGTTTCAATGTGCTCCAAGAGAACCTTTTAAATGCCTGTGAAAATTAGATGCAGTGTCAACATACTTCATTCTAAATCTTTGGACTTTTCCCCGTACCTCTTTCTAACACCCATTAGTTACAAAGTTTGGACAAGGGGAATCAACTATGGTATTTACAACTGACAGCAGGTCTATCAAATGCATGAATTTATCCTGGGTTTAAATAAGTTGACAGGACATTGAGGATGTTTCTATAAACTGGTGGAATCTTTTGGGATTAAAGATTCAACTAGAGATTTTGTGGGAAGATGCTTGTGCTTCCTGATGTTCACTGAACAAGAAAATCCTCAAAAACAAATTTTCTTACTGCCTTTCAGAGCATCTTTTCCCTCAGTGCTTCTTTTTAGAACACTGGAAAGAAGTAACTGAAAAGTGAAAAGGTACTAGAAATATTTGAGATGCCTTAAAACCTATGGGAGATGGATCAGCAGACAAGAGTGCTGGTTTCTCAAGTATGGAGACCTAAGAGGACCTTAGACTACCTGAGTTTACTTCCTAGCATCCATGTAAAAAACTGAGTGTGGGTATATACACCTGTAACCCCAATGTGTGGGAGGAGAGACAGTGAAATCTAATGGGCTTGATAGTGTGCCAATCTGACCAAAAACAGCAGCTTTGGGTTCAATAAGACACTGCCTCAAGAAATAATGCAGAAAGAGCAATAGAGGTGGACATCCAATGTTCTCTTTCACATGTGTGGGCATAGTGCATGCATATGTGCACATATATGTGTTCACAACACACAAATCAGACACACTACAAACATACACATATAAAACTGTAGATACACTTCAACAGTGGCATCAAGAAGATTCCTAAGTGATTGGATTTGGGAGACAAGAGAAATAATAAATGGAAATATGTGGAGTTTTTAATTGGAAAACAAGGTGGGCAGTGACATTGAGGAGTAACTGCTGTGGAATCAATTCTTCTGAAAGAGTTTTATTTCATTTTTCCTCTTGATGTGTACAACTTGTGAGATAGGTAGCCAAATTATAGTTGAACCCTATTTTTATAATAGGGGAGCTATAGAGTTATGAGACAACTTTGTTGAACATAGGCAGGGCCCTGGGTTAAAGCAAACCTAAGCTGTCTGACACGAAGGCCCCAGGCTATGGAGTGGTCGCAGCAACCTGAACTGCTGGTCATATCTCAGGGACCAGACTGGCAGGGGAGCTCCTTCCCCCACTCTCAGGGGTTGCAGTGAGCCAGGATCCTTCCCCCATTCTTGGGGGCCACAGTGAGCCTGGACCCCCAGTTAAAATCTCAGACTCCAAGATAGGCAGGAAGTAAGGCCACCCCCTGCCCAAGCACAGCATACTTGGACATTCAGATAAGACTTAAGCTTTGCCCATAACCCTGTGGCCTAGGAAACTCCTTTCATTGTATCAGCCAGCACCTTTGCACAGCCCCTCCCCCTGCCATGGCTAATTAGGCATCAGCAAGCAATCTGTACATTCAATCCCCTTAGAACCCCCACTGCTTATAAACCATTTCCCTGAAAGAGCTGTTCACCAAAACTGTCTCCCGAGAGTGATTCTCCTGAGCCCACCACCATGGTTCCCTGGGACTCGTTGGGGGACTGCGGTCCACCCAAGGACCCAGGAACCCACACAAATATCTTTCAATCCTTAACTTCAGTGTTAAACTTATACTTTGATTTGAAATAAAGTACATATCAACGAAGAAAATATAGTAAACTAGAAATTCAAGTATTTATTAGTTTTACTTGACCCCACTTACTAAAATGCATTAGTAGCATTCCTTTTCTCTACATTCAGAGTTAACTATTATATTACTATGTTAAGTTATAGTCACTTTCTTTTGGATCCATGTACTCAGAAATTGAGCTGAGGTCAACTCAATGACTTAGATTAATATTTTATTATAGAATTGTGGACGTTTGATAGGACAATTGGTCAATGTGTGTTAGTAGAGCTAAGATAGCAATCCAGAATTACAGAAAGGTCCCTAGCATACAATGTCAAGGAAAAAGAAAAATAGAACAGTAGTAGAGCAACAACCATAAACTGCCAAACTGCTTAATATTTAAGGGTTATTGGCTGTAGAGATATCTTAGTGGTTAAGGTGCTACCCTGCAAAGCCTAATGACCCAGGTTCCCCAGGACCCACATAGGCCACATGCACAAGGTAGCATAAAGGTCTGGAATTCATTTGCCATAGCTGGAGGCCCTGGTGCACCCATTCTCTCTCTCTGTCTTTGTGTGTATCTCTCTGTCTCTCCCTCTTCTGTGCCTCTCTCTCTTTCTCTCTCTCTCTCTCTCAAATAAATAAATGAAAATAAAATATTCCAAAAAAATTTAAGTGTTATGAAATAAAGTAGGGGTCTCTATCCATTTTTAACTTGGAATCCTGGGAAATTTTTCAACTAAAACTTGATAGAATCACTGGTTTAATACAAACAAAAATCTGTCCTAAGTGTTCTCATTGGGAATCATAAACAGTTCATCATTTGGTCTGCCTTTTAGGATGTAGAATTTTATGGTACCATTGCTGTTTAGGTCTAGATTTCTGTTTCCCACTCCCCTTCCCCTCCCCTCCCTCCCCACCCATCCTATTGTCTAGTCCACAAGAATCTTGCTGGGTATGTAAGGCATCGTGGGTAGATTCAGGTTAGGTGCTGTAGATGAGTGAGACTATGTGGCGATTTTTTTTCTGTGATTGGGTAAGTTCACTGAGAATAAGGCAGACCAAATGTCTGAACCTTCACCAGGCCCTTACAGGGAACACCTGAACCACAAGACACTGGAGAGAGTATGATGAAGACTGACCTCAATCTTCTACAGCCTCTCTCTCTCTCTCTCTCTCTCTCTCTCTCTCTCTCTCTCTTTCTCTCTTTTCTCTCTATCTCTTTTATATTAGCTATCTTTTTCTTCCTTTTCTTAGTGGGAACTGACCTGTAACTCCCAACACCAGCATGCGGCTATCATCCACAATGAGCTTTTGATCAGAGAGACCTACAAGGTTTCCTAAAAGAAAGACAGATTTCTGTCAGAGTACTTGATGACCCACCAAAGGTTAGTGGTAAGACCCTACTGCTGAAGACACTTTATGTGGTTGACACATAAAATGGAATGGCATGGCTGGAAGCTAGAAGAGAGTCAGTCCCCAGACAGTCAGCACGTCTAGTGCCAGAAGGTGCTACATGGGCGACTGGGGGAAAATGACCAATATCTATCCAAGCAGCTCATGGTCTAACCTACTTAGCAGCAAATAACATGTTGTGATGTCCACAGAAGTGCAATAGTGGCACACAGCCATGGTGGGAAACCAACTGCTCTTGATTCAGCTAACTGATCCCCTCAGTGGTACAGGACCCACAGCTGGAGCTGGGAAACAAGTTGAACCATATACAAACATAAGCCCGTTCTCCACTATCAAGCTACCACCAATTGTGGGCTACAAGAGGGCCTACACCTATTAAATTCTTTATATAAAAAGTAAGGGTTATCTCATTTGTCTGGTGCTAACTTACTCTCCGTTGGAGAATCTGCTTCTCTTTTTCAGATAGATGTAGATCCTAAGGAGAGAGCCACCCCATCATACCTCAAAAGGGCCCCAGATGAAACTAAGAACAATTGGCAAAACAAGCAAGGGTGCTGTTTTCCTGGTGAACCGAATACCAGCACAAGGGTGAAGGAGATCAACACAGAGAAATATCAACTCCTACCAAATCAGAAAGCCAGAGACTCAGAGGCCCCCAACACCTCATCACTGAAGCAGACCAAAAATGAACCCAACATGGCTCAGGGAAATTTTGCGGAAGAGGGGGTGGAAAGAATATCAGAGCCACATGTTGGGTCATGATATGCAGATATTTATCCTACCCATAACTGTGGGCTAACTCCACAATGCATAACCCATATACCTCAAGTAGGAGGGGCCAAGGGGAAGGGGTAGGTAATGGATGAGCCTAATAATGGTACCAAATTGACTGTATTTGCAGAGTACAAAGCTAATTAATAAAAAAAAAAACAGTATGATAAAACTTAAAAAAAAAATAGTTCATCATTACCAGCTGGAGAAGAAAACGTCATGGAATTATTATTCCTGAGGATAGCAGATACTCAGTCCATGAAAGGCACCCATGGATCATTCTAGAAACTAAAGTTGGTTCTTTGTTCATGAATGGCATTTCTACTTGTTTTCAGAATGAAGAATCATCTCATTCTATCTACATTCAAAAGAACAAAAGCCTTGACCCTGGTTCTGTTCTGGTATTGACCTGCTAAAGGTGAGTACTATGGAAAAGTCAACATGACTTGAGGAAAAAAAAAAAAATAGGCCAAAACTAAAGTTGGGATTTAAAAAGGAAAATCAAGAGTGAATATTCCTAACTTTTTTTTGTTGTTGTTGGTTTTTCGAGGTAGGGTCTCACTCTAGCCCAGGCTGACCTGGAATTCACTATAGAGTCTAAGGGTGGCCTCAAACTCACGGCGTTCCTCCTACCTCTGCCTCCCAAGTGCTGGGATAAAAGGCGTGCGCCATCACGCCCGGCTCCTAACTATTTTTAACTGAAATATAAACTACTCATCTTTCTTTTTAAACAAAATGAAGTTAGGACATACCAGTGTCATTCCCACATAAATATTCAGTATTTGCTTTAATTTTCCAAAGATAGAAACAATTTTAGGAAAGGCTTCAAAAGAAATTGGAGTTTATTTGCTGAGTTCCCCTGCTGATTTACAACAGCAAGTACTAGCTGCTTCACAAGAGAATATGACCACATGAAAAATCATTCTTGGTTTCTTAGAAACTTAAATTCTTGGATTACTTTAAGAAATTTCAACCAGTACTTAAATACATCACTTAAAAATAGCTGATTGAAACAGACATATGATAATACTTTTGAAGCCTGAATTAACGTATTAGAGTTTAACACTGAGGTTGTAACACCTCAGTGATGTTATCCAAACTTTGTTTCTTCTCACAACATGAAAGAGAGAAATCAATTTAATTCCTCCAGAAAGTTTTAATGGAGAAAGGAGAATGAGACAGGAAGGAGGGAGGAAGGAAGCAAGAGAGGGAGGGAGAGTAAATAAATAAATAAGTAAATTTAAATTTAGTTGGATTTAAAGAATTAACATTATGTCTTTAAGGATACCCAAAGACCAATGTGGCTTAAAATCATGTTAACGTTTGAATGAACCCTGTATCTGTGACATGTTATCATGTTCAAACAGCAAACCAAAACATTCTTCATAGTAGGTACATTAGTTGAATGTGAGTGCAATTGTGTATAGTGCTATGCAGCTCTACTTTTATATATTTCATCATCAAATGCCAAAGAAATACATCTTGCTTTCTTTCCTCTACACAGAAATGTTTACCACTAAAAGAAAAATTTTCATTGCCCTCTGTTCTAAAGTATTAAATTAATGGTCAATGCAATATAGAAAGGAAAATATTAAGAAAATCTATACAGAAGACACAAAAATTCTCAAAGTGTCCCACTGAGCAAATGCATGTGGATGAAAGTGGGTTTATATAGTGATAAACATTCAATGCATTGTGAAAGACTGTGCAGAGGGATAAGAACTAGAGTTTGTCAAAAATGTTTGTGGAAGTATTTTGCACTGAAATACTTCTCCACATGAGCAAAAATGGATGCTACGATGATGATGAAAGGTCTATGTATTTATCAAATGATTCTACCTAAATGGAGCCAAATAACACGTATGTAACAAGTTACATTCTATTTAAAGACCATTCAAACAAAGAAACTGTTTCATTTCAAAAAAAAAAAAAACACTTCTCTCAATAGCAAACAAATGACTTTATGTATGTGGCTAAGTAATATTTTGTGACAAAATATGTGCATCACTGATCACTAAAAAAAAATCAATCTCCAAATAATATTCCACTTCCCATCTCTCCTAGCTTGGACCTCACTCATACTTCTCTATTTTCAAAGCCTTCTGTTCACAGGATCTTCCCAGTTTCTTTGAGGAAGACATTTATCAGTTTTACTGGAAATCTACAGCCATTAGGGCTTTCTACATGTTTGCTCTTTAACATCCTCTCAAATTTATTCTGAAAACAATACTCATTACAATTTTACATCACTATTATAGCTAAAGCCAGACCTGTGGTGAACATATCACTTTCTCTTAGATAATAACCCAATATTCCACTCACCTAGTTGTTTCTAGATCAAAAATGTTTCCTTGAGATATCATGTTCATCTCTCCCAGAGCTTGCCATAGTTCTGAAGAGCTCAAAAGAATGGGCTAGTATATCAGCTAGACATTTTCTAAATCATGTCAATGATAAATTCCTATCATTATTATTATTATTGGAGTTAGAGAAATGTTAGTTTTTTGACAATAAAATTGATATATGAATGAGTCAAAGATGACATCTATGTAACAGCCCCAGTTTTTTATTTACCCAGGAAGCTTCATATTTGTTACAACAAAAGCCCATGGTCACAAACTGAAATTTTAAAACAACAATGTTAAAATACTCCAAAATTTTAATCACACTGAAACAAATATCTCCAACTAGCAAATCTTGAACCATTTACAGACTTCCTGCTATGCATATCCACAAACCTCTCTTACCCACTCTCTGTTTAGCATGTGCAAGGTAGGTCTCATTATGAAAGGCCCAGCTGCTGCAGCCCTTTGGTACTGTCTGGCAGATGCTGCAATGTACCCAGATTCTACCCAGACTCTCAGGGATTCCTCTTTCTCTTGAGCATCCCCTCACTAAAGCTTTGGACAGGTACCTGCTGAAAGGAACTTCCTTCAATACAACATGCCACATCATCAAACAATGAAATGTGTGTGTGTGTGTGTGTGTGTGTGTGTGTCTGTGTGTGTCTGTGTGTGTATGCTGCCTCTGCTCAACAGTTATACCTTTTTCCATAACAACTCCCAAATACCTCAAACTCCTACAATAATGCACAACATTCATTGTGTAGGGTGCTAGTAGATTTTTACCAGATATATTTAGTCCATGGTGAATTTAGTTTTAGAAATGCTCTGTAGAGTCAGGCATAGTGGTATACACCTTTAATCCCAGCACTCAGGAGGCAAAGGCAGGAGGATCATAATGAGTTTGAGGCCACCCTGAGACTACATAGTGAATTCCAGGTCAGCCTGGACTAGAGTGAGACCCTACCTTGAAAAAAAGAAAGAAAGAAAGAAAGAAAGGAAGAAAGGAAGAAAGGAAGAAAGAAAGAAAGAAAGAAAGAAAGAAAGAAAGAAAGAAAGAAAGAAAGAAAGAAAGAAAAGAAAAGAAATGTTGGTTAACAGATTTCTTTACCATTGGACATCTCAAAGCCTATACTATATTTATGATGCTCTGATTCCCAACACTGACCCAGAGAAGAATGAAAAGCCCAGCATTGCACAAACACCATGGAAACATTTGCTGGAAGCATCTGATGAAAGCAGGGCCAGGTTATCCCACTGGGGAACTGGCCTTTGGGCTGAGGTAGATGGGCATTAGTGAGTGGAAAATAGCTTGTCTGTATGCTTCATATAAATATGCTTTTTCTAATACTCTTCTCTTCTAGAGCATCCTGAAAAATAACTGATTCCAGTGCTGGGAAAAGAAATTAATAAGTGAGCCTGGAAGATCTTTTTATGTGAGAACATAAAGAAACTCTTTTCAAATGGAAGATAATACTTGTAAGAAGACTGCACATTTTTTGGCAAAGTAGCATTCAGTGAATATTATTATTATAAATACTATATATTGTAAACATGTAACTTCATACTATTTAAAGAAGACCAAATTCATTTTTCATGACTATACTACTTCATACTTCATTCTGAAAACCGCTGTATATATAAGTACTTCAGAATTAACTATGTCTTAAAAGGATTTCAAAAACATTTTCTCATTATCTTAAATATATACTATAATCTTTATTATAAATAAAAATGAGCTACTTACAAAAATATAGAGAAGCTTAAAGGGTCAAATCTAAAATTGATCATCAAAATAAATTATTATCAAAACAGATTAAGTTTATCAAATGAAATGAGTCAATAAGTACATGATGGTAGAGGCATACTTTGATAAACAAAGAATAGGTTGTAGGACCCTCCCATGAATACTAATATGAGTGCTTGTCCATGTTTTTACAAAAACAGCATGGCATTTGCATAGAATCTATGTATTTCCTCACAATAGTTTATATCATTTCTAGAATACGCATAACAAATACAACATAAATGCTATATAGATAGTTCTTCTATTGCTTAGGGAATAATTACAAGAAAAAGTTCTACTTTTTCAGTACCAAAAATATTTTTAAAATATTTTATTACTAGAGTTGGCTGTCACTACAGAGGCAGAAACCACAGAAATGAAAGGCTAACTATATAAATAGATCTATTTTTAAGTGTTATTTGTAGTGAATGGCAATAATTGGAGATCTTCATAATTAGGAAAATCACTATTTGACAACCATTCTAATAATAACTGATTCAAGCTATAATTATCAATGGATGCCAAACTTAGCTGGCAAAAATTTTATGATGAGCAAGATCTTTATATGGCTAAATATCACTGGACTTCATGACAGTAAGCATGTCTTAAGTGATTAAAATATACATCACATATACATATATTTTAATAGAGAATAGTGAAACAAATGGGTACACAGTTAAAAACTAGGGATTCTGGGCAAAATCAGTTCTTTGTACCATCTGATTATCTTTATAAATTTGAAGTAATTTGAAAAAAAATGAACTGTAGAAGATGTCCCTATCATGCACACCACTACAATGTTTGATTACAGTTTCAGTTGCTCAACTCCTCTGTTAAATCAGTTATTTAATGTCTGCCCTATCAACTTACCTATTCACAGAGGCCTTTACCATTGAGGATGGTGGGAGAAAGAGATGGATGGCTCCTGTTTCGGTTCCAGAACTCAGTGCTACCTCTTCTACAGCTTCTGTTTTTAATATATATTTGAGATAGATGGAGAAAGAAAGAGAAGGTGGGTGTATCAGACAGCTTCAGGTTCGCTGAGATGAACTGTCAGACCAGGCACAGATATGGAGGAAGGGATTTATTGAAACTTACAGATCCAGGGGAAGTTCCATAAAAGCAGAAGAAACTGGCCTGCTTTCACAGGCCCAAGCAGAGAGAGAGAAGTACAAGCCTAAAGGTCAATAGCCACAGCACACTTCAGGAATTCCAGCTAGGCACAATTTGCATATCTTTAGATTGAAATCTCAAACCCACCACCACACCTTAAGATCCACACAATGGCATTGCCTCCAGCCAGATGGCTAGAGATGCAAACTACAAACAAACAACTGAATATATTGGGGGCCATCTATTCTATTCAAACCACCACATTCCGCCCCTGGCCCCCAATAGATTTATAACCATCACACATTATAAATTGTACTCAGTT
Organism: Dipus sagitta; assembly: GCA_036346955.1. Classification (NCBI taxonomy): domain Eukaryota; kingdom Metazoa; phylum Chordata; class Mammalia; order Rodentia; family Dipodidae; genus Dipus; species Dipus sagitta. The sequence goes on along the minus strand of CM070771.1, from coordinate 122,350,779 downwards.
CAATTTCAAAGGTCCCCACAGTCTTGACCAATTTAAGATATTAAGACCTGTAAAATCAAACAAGTTAAACACTTCTAACATATAAAGGCACAGAATAAACATTTTCAACTGGTTTAAGGCATAGCAAGGAGAGACTAAAACAATGCAAACTCAACCATCATCAAACATCAAACTTCTACAGTTCAAGTCCAATACAACCAAAGACTGACAGTCTCCAGATTTTCCAATTCCGCCCCTCCAGCTGGGCAGAGTAGCCAGGGAACACTTCCATCTCAGGCCAACAGTGCACTCTTTGGTAGCACTTGCATAGTCCTGGTATATACAAAACATCTTGAGGTCTTCATGCAAACCACGGTCCATTTTCCAAAGGCTCTTTCAGCCTATCAGGGCATCATGCCCTGCCTCATGCTGCGTCTCAGCAGCAGCTCCTGCAACCATGTGCAATTCATGACCATTCCTCACATTTTCCAAAGGCTCTTTCAGCCTATCAGGGCATCATGCCCTGCCCCATGCAGCATCTCAGCAGCAGCTCCTGGAAGCATGTGCAATTCATGACCACTCCTCGCATTTCTCATGCTTCTGAAACCAATACCAGTTGTGCAGGACACAGCCATGTTCTTAATTCAGGTACGAAACAAATCATAGCCTTGAAAAGCAGGTTCCTTCTCCAGTCAACTCTTTGCAAAAGTGTTTGCATTTCTATGATAGTATTTCCTCAGGCATCATTTCCATTGTTTGAATGTAAAGCAGTTGGACCATCTTCCTTAAGATTGCTAATGTGTTTGACAATAGCAGGTTTAGTAACCTAAAACCAGTCTCTGTGCCTGTAATTTTAATTTGCTTGAGGTTTTCCAGCTTAAAATCTTAAATCTCTCAGTCCAATATCTCTAGCCAAGCACATCAGTCCATTACAAATTGAACTTTGATCAATCTCTCTGGGCCTGGGCAGCAGGACGCAGCCAGCCCGTATGCCAGTAACCCAGTTCTAACAAAGTCCTCTGCAGTCTTTCCTTCCCCTTAGAAAGCTCATAAGCCAAGCCTTGAAGTTCAATGATATCTGCACTTAGCATTCTCAGACTCTCATCAGAATAGTCCATAAAACTTGGCTTACCACTCCAGATGACATCTTCAGTTGCAAGCACCAAGTCCATGCCTATTCCTCCAAAACAAAGGTTCCACAAGATCAACATCCAAATGGTCAGGTTCATGTCACCCCACTCCTTGGTACCAAATTCTGTATCAGACAGCTTCAGGTTCACTGAGATGAACTGTCAAACCAGGCACAGATATGGAGGAAGGGATTTATTGAAACTTACAGATCCAGGGGAAGTTCCATAAAAGCAGAAGAAACTGGCCTGCTTTCACAGGCCCAAGCAGAGAGAGAGAAGTACAAGCCTAAAGGTCAATAGCCACAGCACACTTCAGGAACTCCAGCTAGGCACAATTTGCATATCTTTAGATTGAAATCTCAAACCCACCACCACACCTTAAGATCCACACAATGGCATTGCCTCCAGCCAGATGGCTAGAGATGCAAACTACAAACAAACAACTGAATATATTGGGGGCCATCTATTCTATTCAAACCACCACAGTGGGGAAGGGAGAACATGTGCACCAGGGCCTCTTGCCACTGCAAACATACTCCAGACACATGCACCACTTTGTGCATCTGGCTTTATGTGGGTACTGGTTAACTGAACCCTGGCCATTAGGCTTTGTAAGCAAGTGCCTTTAACACTGAGATATCTCTCCAGTCCTTTTTCAATAGCTGCTGCTCAAGATGGCTTCTCAGCTGGCAGGAATGCCAGTGCACAGGGATGCTACTATATTCCTTGCCATATGCTGCTGGAACAAACATTCAACCAGAAGCACTTTTTTGGAATAAAGGTCTTATTTAAGGCTTGCAGATTCCAAGAGGGAATTTCATCATGGCAGAGAAAGCAGGTTCACTTCGATATACAGCCATAGCAGACAGGGAAAGAGAACAGTCAGAGCTCAAACTGGGTCAGCACACACCTTAGGACTGTACTCAAGATCTGCCTGCAGTGACACACCTCTCCCAGCAAGGTTCCACTTCCAAAATTGCCAGCAGCTTGGAGCCAAGCATTCAGAACACATTAGTTTATGAGGTACATCTGATTCAAATGAACACACCATGATTTGAATAGTTTGTCCCCTCAAAAGCTCATGTTGAAATTTGATTACCATGTGGCAGTGTTGAGAGATAGGGCCTTTAAGAGGTGATCAGTTGGTTCCCCACCATGGCTGTGTGCCACCACTGCACTTGTGTGGGCATCACAACAAATTATTTGCTGCTAAGTAGGTTAGACCATGCGTTGCTTCGACAGATATTGGTCATTTTCCCCCAGTCGCCCATGTAGCACCTTCTGGCACTAGACGTGCTGACTGTCTGGGGACTGCCTCTCTTCCAACTTCCAGCCATGCCATTCTAATTTGCATGTCAATCACATAAGGTGTCTTCAGCAGTAGGGTCTTATCACTAGCCTTTGGTGGGTCATCAAGTACTCTGACAGAAATCTGTCTGTCTTTTAGGAAACCTTGTAGGTCTCTCTGATCAAAAGCTCTTTGTGGATGATAGCCCCATGCTGGTTCTGGGAGTTACATGTCAGTGCCCACTGCTCTCAATTCGGCTAACTGATCCCCTCACTGGTATGAGACCCATAGCTGGAGCTGGGAAACAAGTCAGAACCATATCCAAACATAAACCCACTCTCCAATATCAAGCTACCATCAATTGGGGGCTACAAGAGGGCCTACACCTATTAAATTCTCTATAAAAAAGGGGTTATCTCATTTGTCCTGATGCTAACTTACTCTCCATTGGAGAATCTGCTTCTCTTTTTCAGATAGATGTAGATCCTAAGGAGAGAGCCACCCCATCATACCTCAAAAGGGTCCTGGCTGAAACTAAGAAAAATTGGAGAAACAAGCAAGGGCACTGTTTTCCTGATGAACCGGATACCAGCACAAGGGGGAAGGAGATCAGCACAGAGAAAAATCAACTCCTACCAAATCAGAGAGCCAGAGCCTCAGAGCCCCCCAACACCTCATCACTGAAGCAGACCCAACATGGCTCAGGGAAATTTTGCGGAAAAGGGGGCGGAAAGAATGTCAGAGCCACATGTTGGGTCATGATATGCAGAGACATTTAGCTTACCCATAACTGTGGGCTAACTCCACAATGCATGACCCATATACCTCAACAAGGAGGGGCCAAGGGGAGGGGGTAGGTCATGGATGAGCCTCATAATGTTACCAAACTGATTGTAAAAATAACAATAAAAGAAAAAATAAAAAAGAGGTGATCAGTTATTTCAGTAAGAGAGATTAATGCAGTTCTCATGGGACCAGATAAGGTACCACCAGAGCATGTTATATATCAAGGATGTCCCTGGTTTTCTCTCCCTTATAGATATGTCTTTACCATTCTGCTTTTCAACTATGCTATAACATAGCATGAGGCTCTCAACAAATGCACCTTCACAATCATGGGCTTCCATATCAAGAATCATGAAGTAAGAAAACTTATTTTCTGTAAAAGTTCCCAACTCTATATTTTAATATAGCAACAAAAAGTGTCTAAAACACCCCTAAGCATTCTTCCTCAAAGGCTCAAGAGAAAGTACAATCCATATGAATGACTATAAACTGACCTAACTCAAAAGTCTCTTCTGTCCATTCAAATACAAGGAGGGAGTTTGTAATTTCACTAAAATTCAGACTGCTCCAGGGTTTTATATCTTCTTTAAAGCTCTCTTGATATTTTTCAATGCTATGATTTTCTCCCAGTTTCTACAGCATCTACCACAATGCAGGGCATAGGTCAGTTGCTTAGAAATACTTCTTGACTGATTGCAGAACATTTATTTTTTCTGATGTTATAAAAATACACTTCTTTATATTATGGGTATGCTAAAAATGAGTAAACAAAATAGCAAAATTAAGATTTTCTCAATGACTTTCTTTATACAAGCAAAAATATAATAATAAAAATCAAAGATAAAATTATGAAATATGTAAATATATTGTGTCAAATTTATCCATGACATCAAAATTTTAAACCTCAACTTTTAAATATTTTAAAAAATATTCTTATTTATTTGCAAGCAGAAATGAAGAGAATGTCTAGACACATGTGTCACTTTGTGTATCTGACTTTACATGGGTACTGGGGGATTGAACCCAGAGTTGAAAGGTTTTGCAACCAAGCACCTTTAACTGCTGAGCCATCTCTTTAGTGCAAAACATCAATAAAAAAAAAAAAAAACATACCATATATTGTAATCAATGACAGACATAGAATTTAAAGCTAAAAATCAAAGACAGTCTATGATTCAACTATGCAATCTTACTGCACTAGAATCTATTGCTTCTGTTTCATGATCTAAAGATCTGTAAGGGTTTAATTACTATTTATTTAAACAAAGACCAAGTGTATGCCTTTAATCATAGCGCTCAGAAGGCAGAGATAGAAGTATCATTGTGAGTTTGAGGCCAGCCTGGGACTACAGAGTGAGTTCCAGGTCAGTCTTGGCTAGAGTGAAATCCTTCCTCTTAAAGAAAAATAAAAATCAAACAAAACAATGTGTGGTTGAAAAAAAAATCCCAGTAACAGAACTTCAAGGTCTAAATCACAGGAATCCAACATACAATAAAACCATTTACAAAGTGATCTCTGCATAATTACTTAACTTTGTTGAGCCTCAGTTATCTCAATCCCTAAAACAGGAACATCATTAGTAACAATATTAGTAACATTAGTAGTTGCCATCTCATTGCTGGAACAAAACATTAGACCAGAGGCAGCTTATGGGAAGTAAGGATTTATTTCAGGTTATGGTTTTAAGGGGGGGGGGGCTTCATCACAGCAGAGGAAGCTTAACAGAAGCAAGAAGTTTTTATATATCTGAGTGGAAATAGTCTCTGTACTGGGCTTGGAGCTGGGCTAACAAACTTCATGGTCCGCTCCCAAGACATACCTCCTCTTGCAAAATGCTACCTCCCAAATTGCCACCAGATGAGGATCAAGTATGAAGCTTAATTGACACTTTACATTCAAACTACCACAGGAACCTAAATCAAAGAGGTTTTGTTTTTGTTTTTGTTTTTAGGAAAAATTAATAGTATTGGTAGGAAGCTGGAATATGGCAAGCAGTCAACAAACATTATTGAAATGATTAAATAAAAACATGAATAAGGCTCAACCTTCCTGATTAATGTGCCCCCGGATCCCCAACTCCAGGATCCCTGGCTCCAAAGAGTGTGCATGGAGTAGGTAGACTAGAGATTCTAGTTTGCTCCCTACCTCCCTGTTCCCTGGTCCCAGTACTGCTTCTCCTAACTTGGGGTGGCCTGGGCCCTCCCTGTGTTCTGTGGAAGCAAGACTTTTGCCCTGCCTTTCTGGTTAACCTGCCCCTGGGTCCCAACTCCAGGATTCCCTGCTCCAGAGGGTACATGCACAGAGTAAGTAGGCCAGAGCTCCTGGTTCTTCCCCACCTCCAAGTTCCCTGGTCCCTGTACCCCTGCTGCTAGCTTGGGGTAGCCTAGACACCATTTATGTGCTACAAAAGTGGGTCTTTTGCTCCACATTCCGGATTGAAAGTCAGCTAGGTCCCTAACTCCAGGATCCCCCACTCCCTGGATGGTGTGCACATGGAGTGCTTAGACCTTAGCTCCTACTTCTTTCCTTACTTCCCAGTTGCCTGGTCTAGTTGCCCCTGCTGCTGGCTTGGGGCAGCATGGACCCTGTGTGTGCTAAGGAAGCAGGCCTTTTGTTCTAGCTTCCTTATTGACCAGCCACTGAGTCCCCAATTCCCTGTCCCCTGAGCCAGAGGGTGCAAGGGCCACTGTGGGAGCTAGCTCCTGGCTCCTGACTTCCAGCTTCCCAGCTTCCCAGCTCCTAGTTCCCCAACTCCTAGTTTCCCTGTGCTGAAGAGTGTGACAAATGGAGTGAGTAGGCCTGGGTTTCCAATTCCCCACCTCCCAGTTCCCTAGGTACCCTTAATATACTTGCAACCTCCACAATCTGCTCATCTGTAGTTATAACCCCACCTACAGCAATCGGTTCACATTTAAAACAGAACACTCCCTGAAGTTCCTACATGGACAAATACTTGCTTCCTCCTCAATAAAATAAGACTTTTACCCCGAGCTGAGTAGACCACATGGAATCAAAACTAACAAAAGTCAGAAAACTGAGAGATCTCCACCAAGAATGCCTAGTTCCACAATGGAAGCCTCCAATGAATACTAGGAAATAATAACAGAAATTAAATCTCAAAATGAAAATACAACAAGCTATGTGACCCTGATCAAGAGAATTGCTAAAATGGAAGCAAATCATCATCATCATTAACAACAACAACAGAAAGTCACATAAATGATATTGAGTAGAATCATCTTTTGGAGCACTCAGCTCCTGTTACTATGCTTAACTTAGTTGAAAAAAACCAGAGATGCCTCAAAGAGAGATAAATGAATTTAAGGTGAGTCAACATATATATGATCTCAATAACCAGCTGATTAAGCATAATGAAGACATGATCAAATGCAAAATGTGTACAAAATCCATCAAGAAAATCAGACCTTGAAGTAAAATAGTACTGCAGAAAAGAGATGGACACAATGCAAAAAAATAAAAAAAAAAAATCAAATACCCTTTTAAAACCCTCTAAAACCCCTCACTAATACAGTTACACATCTGAAGGACAGAACCTCTGAGGTGGAAGGCAAAACAAGAAATTGATCAGGAATCCAAAAACTTTACTAAGTTCAACAAATCCTACAAACAGAATATGAGGGGAATGTGGGATACTCTAAAATAACCAAACATCTGGATCATGGGTATAACAGAAAGGAAGAAATCCATGCCAGAAATATAGAGAAAATATCTAACAAAATTATTGAAGAAAAATTTGCCAGTCTCACATAAAAAGAGGCCCATCCAGATACAAAAAGCTCACAAAACACCAAACAGACAGGAACAAAGGAGAAACTATCCAAGACGCATCATAGAGAAAACTCTTAACAATAAAAACCAAGAAAGGGTGCTCAAAGCGTGAGAGAAAAACAACACACTATAAACAAAGGCAATGTCATCAGAATAACCTCAGATTTCTCAATGGAAACACTGAAAGCCAGAAAGGCCTAGAATGGAACACTGCAAATTCTAAAAAAGTATGGCTTCCAACCTAAACTTCTGTAAACAGTAAAAGTATCCCTCATAATGGATGGTGAAAAAAATCTTTCCATGAAAAAAATGCAGCTCTAGAATTATATGAACACAAAACCAATACTACAGATACTACTTCAGGGAATACTTCACACAGAAGAATCAGACAACCAAACTCAAAAGCCTAAAAGATCACAATAAACAAAAATAGAGTAAGTTCAAAAAAGTACAAAGCCACAGAAAGCACCAAGCCCCATAAAGCACCTGATTATGGCAAGGATAAAATCAAGCATCACAGTTATATCCTTAAATATTAATGGTCTTAACTCACCCATCAAAAAACACAAGTTAACAGGGTGGAGCAGAGAAATGGACTCTTCTATCTGCTGGCTTCATAAAACCCACCTCACAACTAACAACAGACACCTTCTCAGTGTGAAAGGATAGAATATGAGATTCCAAGCAAGGAAATAAGAAAGAAGTAGGTATTGCTATATTAATATCTGATAAAATATAATTGAACCAAAAGTAATCAAAAAGGACAAAGAAGGCCACTTCTTACTCATCAAGGAAATTATCCATCATAAGGACATCACAATCATAAATCTGTATGTACCAAACCAGGTGCACCATAGATTATAAAACAAAACCTACTTGACAACAAAACAGAAATAAACACCAACATCATTATAGTTGGGGATTTCAGTACTTCACTACCATCAATAGGCAGTTCATCCAAGCAGAAAGTCAAAGGGAAAAAATAGAGCTCAATAACACCACAGATCAACTATACCTAATAGACACCCGCAGAACTTTCCACTCCAATTCTATAGAATACCCATTATTCTCAGCAGGCTATGGTACATTGTACAAAATACACCACGTATTAGGATATAAAGCATGCCTCAATAAATTCAGGAAAATTGACATAACTTCCTGCATTACATCAGATCACAAAACATTAAAGCTAGAAATTACCAACAAGAGACACATCAGGAATTTTACCTGCTCTTGGAGACTGAACAGCACACTTTTTAATAATGAAGGGATAGTGGAAGACATCAAAAAGAAATTATAAAAGTTCTAGAATTGAATGATAATGAAAACACAACTTACTAAAACTCATAGGACTCAATGAAGGCAATCCTGTAAGGAAAATTCATAGCACTATATGCCTTCATAACAAAGACAGAAAGATCCCAGATAAATAACCTCCAACTAAAGGGGTTAGAAAAACAAGAAAAATCCAACCTTAAGATCTCCAGATGGAAAGAAATAATCAAGATCAGAGCAGAAATTAATGAATTGGAAACTAATAAACTAATAAATCAATTAAGGACATCAATGAAACAAAGTTCTGGTTATTTGAAAAAATAAACAAGATTGATAAACTGTTGGCCAATTTGAACAACCAAAACAAAATAAATAAGAGAGAGAAAAGCCTCAAACTAACAAAATTAGAAATGAAAAGGAAGAGATCACAACAGTCATCAATGAAATTGGAAGAATCATCAGTACATACTTCCAAACCTCTACTCCACAAAATTAGATAATCTGAAAGAAATGGATGAATTCCTAGACACACACTACTTATCGCAACTAAACTCAAAGGAGATTAACCTGCTAAATAAACCTATCCATTCGTCAAGATTGAAAAGGTAATCAAAGCCCTCCACACACAAAAAATGGAATGGGTGGCTTCTTGGCTGAATTCTATCATTCATTGAAGAACAGAAACCAATTTTTCTCAAACTGTTTCACATACTCAAGAGAACAGGGAATCCTCCCAAACTCCTTTTATAAAGCTAGCATCACCCTTATCCCAAAACCAGATAGAGATGCAATATGAAAAGAAAACTATAGGCCTATACCCCTGTTAAACTTAGATGCAAAGATCCTGAACAAAATACTCACAAACCAAACTCAACAACATATCAAAAGTACTGTCCAACTTGATCAAGCATGATTATCCCAGAGCTGTAGGGATGGTGGCCAAAGAAGATGTGAGCAAGCAGGGGTCTAAGCTACACAGAAGCAACCAACCTGACAAGAAATACACACCAGTGCAATGGTGGCACACAGCCTTGGTGGGTAACCAATGGCTTTCTGGTTGGCTAACAGATGCAATAACTGGAAGGGAACCCACATCTGGAACTGGGAACAAGGTCTGAATCCTATGGAGACAAAGATTATGTTCTCCAATGTCAAGCTTCCACTAATCTTTTGACAAAAGAGGGCTACATACTTCAAAATCTCGCTTAATTAGTAACACTTATCCAATTTAATCTATGCTGACTTCATTAAAAAAAATTGGATTTTTTTTTTTTCTTTTTAGAAGGTAGTGAGATCCGAGGACATAAACCACCCCTTACATCTCAGTCAAGTCCCAGGTAATATTGCAGAGGAATTTGGGAGATGAGCAGGAGTGGAACTTCCATGGTGAGCCTGACAATCAGCGCCAGGTTGAAGGAGACAGACACTGAGGATACTTAACACATACCAAAGCAGAAATACAGAGGCTCCTAAGAGCTTATCACTGAAGTAGACTTAAAACATACCCACCAAGGCTCAGGAAATTTTGCAGAGGAGGTAGCGGAAAGATTGTAAGAGCCAAAGATTGGAACATCATGCCCAGAGACATTGCCCTCCCACAATAAGTGAGTGTTGCTCCCACAAAGCATGACCTACAAACCCATGGTGAATACCAGCAACCCCAATGAGTAGCGTCCCCTGCCAAATAGTGTCAGAGAGAAGGGAAAAGATGGTACCAACACATGATGTATCCATACAAAGTATTTTCTTATTTAAAAAATGAACAAAAAAGATACCAAAACATATATATAACATGACTCAATTTCATGACAGAAAAATATGTACATTTATATATATAATAAATATAATTATATACATAGTTAAATATAATTATTTTAATATACATATGTATTCAAATTTTACACATACATATTTTTATACATATAGAGGTATACACATATTTAGAGAGAGAATGAAAGAAGGCACAAGTGCAAATGGGATATATTCATAGAACAATATGAAAGAACATGAACTTCAGGTGGTCATTTAAAATCACTGAAAAACAATGCACTTTTATAATTAGATGCCACAAAAGTCTTCATATTCTATGCCATAAATAAAATTTGTCTTTACTAATATCACTATCAGATGCTACATAGTAGTTGTTTTTATTATAATGAGTCATTGTAGAGTGTAGTGTGCACAACATTTTTGTTTGTTTTAGAGCAATTACCAAAATATTTTATCTTTCTCATTGGCCTCAATGCTTTTTTTTCAGCATAGTGACTTACAAAGCAGAAAAATGAAAGCCATTACCTTCTGCAAGCTCCACTCTGGTTGCCCACTAGTTCCATCATGTCCTATCCTTATCTTGTATATCTCTCCAATGCTTCTTATTTCAATCTGAATGACATGCAAAGGGAACATATGCAGGATATTTTAAATTAAGCATTTAAACATGTCTTTCTCTTCTTCAAACTAAATACATTTTATTGTTATTGCTAATGACTGAAAAGTTCTCAAAAGCTCTTTTACAATCTGGGGGTGAAATCCTCTCAAGAAGCTGTCCATGGATCTCAAAGAACAGAGTATGAGACAGAAATGTCCTGCAACTTGACTAAAAATACACAGAAAGGAGTCAGATGGAAGAATGGGATAAAGAACATGCTTATGCTCTGCTCTCCAACCTCCACACGTTTCTCACTAGAAGTAACACTTTCTGAGTCCAATGACAAAAGATGAGCTCTTCTCTTAAGAAGGAAAAAGATCTTCACCAAAGTAAAGCTAAATATATCAATAAATATATTTACATTTATGGTAAGTACCTCTGAGTTAGAACTTCCTTCTACTCTGCTTGTTAATCTAGGAAGCATTGTGGAGAACTGGCTCTGGAATTACTTAGAGCTCAACAGAAGTGTTTGCTGTTATAAATAGTACAATACAGTATTTTGCATTTCTTGCCCTCATTTTCTTTACATATTAAATGAACATAATACTTTTTCACAAAATTAATAAATGTCTGTTAGAACAATGTTATAAACATTGTGTCTATAATATAGATGCAGGTATGTAAAAATGAAACAGATATTACATGCCTTAAGTTGTAGAAATATATAACTAGAAGAAGGTCAATTTGTCACCATATATTTATATGATAGTAAAATAGGTTCAGGGTACTGACTGTGAAAACTTTTAAAATGAATTATATCACCTAATTAATTAATGGTTTAAGCACTCGAGTATAAATGTCTCCTTTCTCCACATTCTGAATAAATGGACAGCATTTAAATTACCCAGAATATGCACCTTCATCCCTGCCTGCCTGTCACCTCAGGAGAAGGTTCTGTGCCTGCTAGGGTGCAAACAAGGTGACATTCTTGGTTTCTTCCAATAACACAGTAACCGATAAAAAGTAAGGTACTTTAGAGGACAAAGAAGCTCAAAGAGGTGAAGTAAGTTGTTTATGGATTCACAACTGGATATATTTCACATATTTCACACTGTCCTCAGCTTTATATATTCACTTATACCCTGAAAAGAAACAGAAAAAGAAAGAAAGAAAGAAAGAAGGAAAGAGAGAGAGAGGGAGGAAGGGAGGGAGGGAAGGGAATTAGTCTGAAGTGGTGAAGAAGGCCAATGAAAAGGAGCAAGGAAATCAATGCTCCAGATGAGAGAGCAGAATGAGTTAATTAATTCTCATTTGGAGTCTTGGGTAACAAAAGGCCTTTATAACCTCTAGTCCAGGACTTGTCAAGCATTGGTATCTATATAAAATTAGCTGGAGATATTATTAAATTGTAGACTGTGAACTATAGGTATGGAGTGGGGCCTAAGATTTTTCAGGTCTCACTGGAAGGTTGCCCATGCTGATGTCCTGGAATCTTGAAGATTGCAGTATTCTGGGGGCTTTCTTACCCAGCCCTCCCCTTCGTCCCTGTAAAATGGATGGGCAATCAATTCAGAGTGAGAAAAACTAGTGGGAGGTTTACTTTATTTGAATTTAGTATCCATGACATGTTCTTTAGCAATTTACTGTAATTCCTATATAAAAAAGAGGATTCATTTTTAAGGTTTATACATTTTCTCTTTCTGTCATAGACCATACAAGGGTGTATAAAGAATAGGTATTAATGACTCTAATCCTCAATAAAGGTAATGCTGGCCTGGAAATATGAAGTGACATGTTCAAGGCCACACAGCTAATATACAGGGAGTCAGGGCTCCAATTATAAGCCCATCTGATATACAATGTGGTTGTAGAATTAGGAGTTGCATTTTTGGCTGCACTTTAGAACTATTAGGGTTTCTTTAAAAATCTCAATGCCCAGCTGGGCATGGTGGTGTGTGCCTTTAATCCCAGCACTCGAGAGGCAGAGGTAGGAGGATCACCATGAGTTTGAGGCCACCCTGAGACTACATAGTTAATTCCAGGTCAGCCTGAGCCAGAGAGAGGCCCTACCTCGAAAAACAAAACAAAATAAAACAAAAAACCAATGCCAGGGCTGTATCACAGACAAAGTAGGATCTCTATGGTAGAAGTAGCAACTATTAGTTTTTAAAGTTCCCCAGGTGATTCCAATGTGCAATCATAAGGTTATAACATCCTTCTTGAAATGTATTCCTGGTAATTTTTTCCAGAAAAAAATTAACAGGAATTATCAACACATGAATGCATATGACACACTGAATCCTATGGGAAATATGCTTTTTGCAGAGACATAGAGATCTACTCACATGATGCATTCTTAGTTCTAAACAATCACCTTCAAGTAACCTTCTAAAACACATGTATACATAAGAAATAAGTACTGTGAACTGCCCCCAAAGTGCTCCTCCATCATTGAAGACAACTGCTTTTTATCACTAGAGCCCCACTGACTGACTACAAAAGTAGATGACATGCTCAGGGCTAAAGATCTGAAAACCATTTGGGTATTAGTGAGGACCACTCACTGTTGTCCAAAACAGCCTTGGCTTCCTGGTGATTCAAAGTCGCCTCAATCATTCTTATTTCTTAGCCAGCAAAGGACACACTTAAGGGAAAATGACTGCTGTTTAGTAGTACACTGTAAAATCATGCATCTTTCACTTTGCAGATGAGAATTAGTAAAGTAGAATACAGTTGTCCTGATTTATATTTGGTCAAAGCTTTGAGGAACTAGGAAAGTAGTTAGGTGAACTCAAAACAAATCAGCTCAGTGTTCTCTGCTACCAAGAAATGAATGAGAGAAGTGAGAACGGGCCTGGGCGGAAACACAGCAGGGGCCATGAAGATAGCCAGATAATGATTTCACACACCCATACAAGTCAGCTGAGCAACATCTTACAGTGGATGTAAGTGCAGTGGAAGAGTTTCCATTCCCAAACATACCTCTAGGTAGCTTATAATCTAGTTATAATTTGAGTTGAAGCTGATGGCTTATTAGGTCAGTTTCAAACCACTGACCTTAAATAAACTATAAGGAAAGCAATTTCTTTCTATAATTTTCTTTGCTTGCTTGAATAAAACATTTGAGCAAAAATGTTTCTTTTGATTATTATAGTAGGCATAAAGTTAATAAATTTATGGGGATTGTAACATACTAGAGACATTTCATACAGTACCTATACATACATACAAACACATTCTTTTGTATTATAGGAATGACTTTGTAACATTCAAAGAATAATATTACTGCTGACTTTGTTTTACCTGAAACTCATCCTTCTGTCCCGGAAGAAAAAGCAGCTCTGGACCATCCTTTCTAAGACATATTGGTCCAGTGACGCCTTCATGTCCATACACCCACAGTGTGACATTGGCCTGTGTCCCTGTGTCTCCAGTCAGCACTAACACCTTCCATTTCTCTTCTGACAGAAGAGTCTCGCTGATCTGGGAATGTCTGATTTCTGCTGTGTAGGGAGAGAAAGGACACTGGCAGATCAGATGCAGTATGAAGCTAACAGAGTCCCTTTTCACACTGGAGCCCAAGTACATCAAAACTGACTTGCGTGGGGTGAGAGGGACACTGAAAAGTGAAGATTTCAGGGAGTTGACATGTGCTGCTCTCCTCACAACAAGGTTCCAGTCAACTGATACTCAAATACTGAATAAAACCAAATTAGAATAATATGCACCTATAAGTCCTGGGGATCTCTAATTAATTCTTAGTGCTATAACACAGGATTTGCAGTTCTATGCCCAAAGATTTTCCACAAAGTTGCCTAACAGCATCGTGGATTTTTTATATGACTAATACAATATAAAGTAACAAAAATGAAATTAAGATTCATTTTTAAATGTCATATAAATATAGCAAATCAAAAATAAAGAAAAGTTTTATGAAATATTTCTGAAAGCCTACATGACTGGAGAGGGCAATAAAAAATATTTGTACCTGAAGATAGATTTTCACATATATGATAGTTCCTGAAGTTTTCAGAGGAGTTGCCTTATGAGAACTGGGGCTTCAAGTTCCTAATGTTTCCCAAACAAATAGGAATTTTCAAGCTGGAATGGTTCCTTTTCACACTTTCCATCCTTTTACCTCATCTATGAGATGCTGAGGCATACAGTGCTAAAAGCAACTCCCAGGCCACTCTGTTTGGGTTGTCAGAAATTGGCCCAACTGCACATTAACTCATAACTGATATTTCCCCACACAAAAATATTAGTGCTGCTCTCACTTCTGGCTAGATAAGTATTTATTTTCAGATTATGGAGACTACTGGGGAGATTCAAAACTCATCAAAATGTAGAAAAGAAGTGAGAGTTGAATGTTCATCACTAAGTGAGACATCTGTCTCATACCCACAGGCTCATAGACCATTGCAGAAGAGATGGTAGAAAGAATGTAAAAGCAAAAAAAAAAAAAAAAAAAAAAGATGAAAAGAGTTGCTTTGTTTTGGAACACTGTATTCCAGACACAAAGTGGTCATTGCATTCATGACCTCACAGTGGCTGTCATTATCTGAACAAGACCTACATAATATTGGACCCATCAACATGTTGTCTTGGATGATAGAGGAGGATGAGAAAATGACATCAAAAGAGAAGAGAGATTTGTAAATGAAAAGCGGTTCAGTGGAGAGAGGATAGGGAAGAGGAAAAAGAAGGCAACTGGAGGGAACTCCAATAAAAGTACATTATGTATGAAAATTGTCAATAAAAAGTTGAAAGTTAACAAATAAAATTTAGTTTTTTCCTCTTATTGTGCAGGTCTTGTGTAGGTAGCTTCAGCCACTGTGAGGTCATGAATATAAAGGTCACTTTGCATAGTAGGAGGAAAAATAGATGATGAAATCAAAGAAGAGAGACTAGCTAGAAAGAAGGTATTTAGTGGTGAGGATTGGGAGGGAATAAGGGAGGGTGATAAAAGGGGATTATGATCATGGTATATTGTTTATATTTATGGAAATTGTCAATTAAAAAGTTTTCAAAATCTTAGGATTATTTGAAATGAATGGGACATTTGTGTATTATTCATGTGACTTTCTCCATTGTTTTTATCATATCAAGGATCTCTTCAATTACACTGTAAAGGAAACCTTACATAACCTTCACATTATTACTAACTATAATGATATGAGCATAAAACATGAACTTCTACCTCATTTTGAATGGTGAGGAGTGTTGCACTTTATTTAATGCACATATTATATATATATATATATATATATATATGTATGTATATATGTATGTATATATAATATATGAACATACTGTAAATTGGTCATATTCCCATAGAGTTATTCTTTGTCCCCTCTCCCATGCTCCCAATCCACTAGAGCCCTCCTCAGTGGAGATATTCATAATTACTGTGGGGTCATGAATGTATAAGTCAGTTACTGTGAAGAGGTCAATGCCTCACAGTACACCTTCCCATCCTGTGTATCTTACATAATTACTGTCCCCTCTTCCACAATGTTCCCTGAGCCTTGGTGGGAGTGTCATAAGTCTCTTGTAGTGTTGAGCTCTCAATAGCCTCTTACTTTCTGCTTTGCTGAGTTTTGAGTTTCCTCGGTGTCTACCTCTACCAGAAGGTTCTCTAGCTAGCAGTGAAAGCAGAACTCAAACTTAATGCACCACTTTCTCTGTTTCTTGGGCACTGGTGGGTGTGGTAATATCTATCATCCAGTGCTAGCCACTGTTATTTCTCTGCTTGTCATTTACCTTTGTAGGTGATGAGATATTTCTTTGTAACAGCTTTTGGTACTCTTTCTTGTTTATTGTTGTAATTACAATGCAACATGAGGAATTTCTTTTCTGGCCCTGTCTATTTGGTGTTCCATATGCCTCTTGTACCTAGATGGGTCTTTTGTAAGGTTTGAAATTTTTTCTTCTATAATTTTATTGAAGGTATTTTCTATGCTCTTGACCTGTAAATCTTCACCTTCTTGAAAGCTCATAATTACATCATTTTGTCTTATTATGGTGTCCCACATTTCTCTCATGTTCTAGTCAAACTTTTTTTTGAACTTGTCATTGATTTTGTTCTTCTGATCTCTTTCCTCTACCTTGTCCTCAAACCCTGATATTTTGTCCTCTACATGATGTATTCTGTTGGTATGGCTTTCTTGAGAGCCTTTGAATTGACTAATTTCACTTTTTTAATATTTATTATTTTTTATTAACAACTTCCATGATTGCAAAAAATATCCCATGGTAATGCCATCCCTCCCCCCACTTTCCCCTTTGAAACTCCATTCTCCATCATATCCATTCCCCCTCTCAATCAGTCTCTCTTTTATTTTGATGTCATGATCTTTTCCTCCTATTATGACAGTCTTGTGTAGGTAGTGTCAGGCACTGTGAGGTCATGAATATCCGGGCCATTTTGTGTCTGGAGGAGCATGTTGTAAGGAGTCCTACCCTTCCTTTGGCTCTTACATTCTTTCCACCACCTTTTCCGCAATGGACCCTGAGCCTTGGAAGATGTGATAGAGATATTTCAGTGCTGAGCGCTCCTCTGTCACTTCCTCCTAGCACCATGATGCCTTCTGAGTCATCCCAAGGTCCCTGCCATCTGAAAAGAGAAGACTTTCTACCAAAAGTGAGAGTAGCATTAATATATGGATATGAACATTAAGAGAAGTGCTTACTGGGCAGTTTAATGAGAATAGTATATACATTTAGCTAGACAGCACCAGACGTTACACCCCTAGGGCTCATGACTACCCCTGTTTTAAGTATCAGGGATGTATTCCCTCCCATGGAGCGGGCCTCCAGTCAAATTAGAGGGCAGTTGGTTTCCACCATGACAGACGTGCCACTATTGCACCCGTTGGCTCATTTGGCCTGGCTGGCCAAATATAAGGCTTGCAGTGTCCACTGTTGAGTATCTTCACTGGTGATTTCTCTTTCCCATTGAACTGCATGCAGAATGGCTTCTTCTAGCCTTCTTTCAGCTGGTCTACATGGAGGAGGTTTTCAGCTCAGTTCCAGCAGGATTTCTCAGTGGCCTTGCAGCCCAAGTATATGAAGTCTTCAGCAATAGGGTTTTACCATCTCTTCCTGGTGGGAAACCAAGGGCCTTGACAATGTCCTGTAATGTTTTGGGGGCATCAGGGACCTCCCTGGCCAACAACTCACTGGAAGGTATCCCATCCCTGGCACTGAAAATTTTCTAGTAACAATCTGAAGCTCCTGGGTGTTCCACTGTCCAAAAAAGTAGGTTTCCATATCATTTATTTATATCCTCTTAGATTTTGATTAACCCTCCCTCCACCTTTCCTTTATTCAATCTCTTCCCATGACCTTACTTAGGCCTTTTCATCCCCATTAATCTATTCTACTTACATATATACAATACCATCCTATAAGGTCCCCCCCTCCCTTCCTTTCACCTTTTATTCTCATTATGGTTTTCTTTATCATCTCTCTCTTTATTGTGTTCCATTTTTTTTTTCTTGGTTTGACTTTCTGATTGCATTTGACATTCCCTGTGCTCTCTTGGAATTCTTTCAGGTATCTCTTTCTGTCACATTTGAATTCATGTAGGTGTCTATCAAGCTCTTTCAGTTAGTTTTGTTTTTGTTTTTTTGCATTGTATTTGACCAATTGTTCATGTTCTCTTTAAGTTGGTTGTATATGCTTAGCATAATTGCAATGTGGAATTCTTTGTCTGGAGTTTCTGCTAAACAGTTCTCATTGGAAGCTTCAACTGTGGACTTAGGCATTCTTTGTGGGGATATCTCACCTTGGTTTCTTGGGTTATTTGTTTCACGTTGAGATTTACCCATGTGGAAATGATTGCTCTTCCTTGCCAAGACTGTAGCAACAAGGGCTCCACTGGGGCATGTGTTGAGTGGCCTGACCTGTTTTGCTCTTGCAGGCATTGGCAGGAAGTCTACACATAGCTCTAGACTGGTACAGTGGGTAAACTCATGGCACTACTCATTGGAAACCTGTGTGGGATAGCTTAGTCCTCTTTGCTCAGGCCAGTATTGGGCAGGATGTCTACATGTGTGACTTGTGTGACTGCTTTTAGCATTTGAAAAACACTTACCTGGGACCTGAGATGAGTGGCCTAAGCAGCCTTGCACCATGGACATGTGCAGGTTTGGTCTACACATGGCTCTGGGCTGGGTGCAGGCGTGAATCTATGACATAACTTTCTGGTGACATGTGTGGTGGGTGTCCTAGTCCTTTTACGTCTGGATGGGCACAAGATCTACACACTCATTTTGTCTAAATGGACGTGTTATCCTAATCAAATTACACTCTAAATTATGCTCATAGATTAGAACTCTTCTCACTTTTCTTTAAGGGAACTACTTCTTGTAGATGATAGTGAAGACCAGGGAGACATAAAACCCACCAAGGTGATAAGAGACAGTCCAGTACTCAGCACTGGAAGAGAGATCATCACAATCGCCAAGGCTCAGGAAACACTGGAGGAGTTGGAAGAAAGAATATTATGCTGCTCTCACTGCTGTCCACAGAAGCTTCTCTATGGAGATGGCAGTCAATACTGAAGAGACTCAAAACTCATGTAAGTGTTAAAAATAAGAGGCTTTTGAGAGCTCAGTGCTAAATAAGACATCTATATTATGCCCTCCAAGACTTAGGGAACATTATGGACAAAGGGGTGGAAAGAATTAAGAACCATTTGGTGGAAAGGAGTTCTTTGGGACACTGTCCTCCAGACATGATCTGACTAATGCATTCAGTCAGAGTGACTGTCATTATATCCACAAGACCTGCATGATATTGAGCCCGTCAACACAGAAGGAATACTCAGAAAGGGGAAGGGTGTCCACTGGATCTGAGGTGAGGGGTAGTAATGAGAGTGGAATGAGATAAAATTAAAGTATAACTCTCAATTATAAATTAATGTGAAAAATACTAATACCAAAACAGAAAGAACAGAACAAGTGATATAAAGTGATATATTGTTTCCTAGGAATCTTGCTTGTAGAAATTATTCTAAACACACACACACACACACTATATATGTGGTGCAAAAGACTAGGTAAATATGTTGTGGCATATGTATCTCTATAGTGAGTTGTTTATAGCAATTAAAGTTTTCCACATAATAATATTCAGCATTATTAAGATGCTTATAATTTTTGCTAATTTCTATTAACTGGAAAGCAAATTACAAAACTCTATACCAAATACATCCATGTATCTGCACATATATCACACAAATATAAATAAATATCAAAGTGCTTTTGTGATATTAGATGTTGTGATTTAAATATTTTTCTTTAAGCATTATGTATTCTATTTTTTCAGTTAAACTTAATTTATAAATGATTTTTGAGACAGACTTCAATTAGTTTTGTCCGCATGTCTCTGTGTTTTAAAGTGTTAGAGCAGGCAAAAGCTGGAACTTTGGCAGGCCAGATCCTGCCTATTAGCATTTCTGAGAAGCCACCACAGACAAGGACAACACAGCCACCTCACTGCCTGCTCAGGCACCTATGTGCACACAGAGGTGACTGGAGGGGAAACTTCTATTATGTTTGCCTTCTTATAGTACTTCATTATTACTCACTTTGAGTAAAAGAGGTTACAGTGAAGATCATTAGGATAGTTTCAGATCAGAACATCAAATCATTCTCTCCAGCATTTTGATCATGTACTGGTGTTGCATTTTGTCAAAGGCCTTCTCTTCATCTATTGAAATGATCATGTGTTTCTTGTAATTAAGTTCATTTATGTGGTGTAATATGATGACCAGTTTCTGTATATTGAACCATCCTGGCATCTCTTAGATGAATCCTGCTTGATCAAGGTGGATAATGCTTTTGATATGCTGTTGAATTTAGTTTGTGTGGATTTTGTTTAGGATCTTTATATCTAAGTTCTTCAGGGATATAGGCCCATAGTTTTCTTTTCACCATGTATCTCTGTCTTGTTTTGGTATTAGGGTGATGTAAGTTTCATAAAAGGAGTTGGGGAGGATTCCCTGTTCTCTGTGTATGTGAAACAGCTTGAGAAATATTGATTTCAGTTCTTCAATAAAGGTTTAGTAGAATTTGGCTGAGAAGTCATCTGGTACTGGACTTTTCTTTTGGGGAGATTTTTGTTTAACTTTTCAATCTCAATGACTGTGATAGGTATTTTTAGGAGATAAATCTGCTCTCAGCTTAATTTTGGTAGGGTGTGTATCTAGGAATTCATCCATTTCTCCCAGATTATCCAATTTTTTGAAGAAGTTTTAGAATTTTGTATTGATGATTCTTCCCATTTCATTGTCTGTTGTAACCTCTCACTTTTCATTTCTCATTTTGTTAATTTGAGACATCTCCTTTCTTAGTTTGATTTAATTGGCCAAGATTTTATCAGTCTTGTTTATTTTTTTTCAAAGAACCAGCTCTTCATTTCATGTATTTTTGTTTTCTTAGTTTCCAATTCTTTAATTTCTGCTCTGATCTTGATTATTTCTTTCTATGTGCAGCTCAAAGGGATGTATTCTTGCTTTTCAAAGTCCTTTAGGTGGATTGTTACATTATTAATTTGGGATTTCTTCATCATGGTTATAATGTCATTTAGTGCTATGAATTTTCCCCTCAGGACTGCCTTCATTGTGTCCCATAGGTTTTGATAGGTTGTGTTTTCATTATCATTCAATCCAGGAAATTTTACAATTCATTTTTTTTTAATTTCTTCCACAACCCATTGGCTGTTTAAAAGAATGCTGTTCAGTCTTCAAGATCTGGTGGAATTCCTAATGTGTCTCTTGTTGTTATTTTCTAGCTTTAAGGCATTGTGATATGATATAATACAGGAAGTTATATCAAATTTCCTGAATTTATGGAGGCATATCTTATGGTCTAATATGTGAGCTATTTTGGAGAAGGTTCCATGAGCTGCTGAGAAGAATGTGCATTCAGTAGAATTGGGGTGGAATGTTTTATAGATGTCTGTTTAGTCTAGTTGACCTATGGTATTGTTGAGCTCTATTATTTCCCTGTTGATTTTCTGCTTAGATGATCTGGCAATTTATTAGAGTGGAGTATTGAAGTCCCCAACTATGATAGCATTGGTGTTTGTTTCTCTTTTGTTGCCAAGTAGATTTTTTAAAAATAAACTGCTGTGCACCTACATTTGGTGCATACAGATTTATGATTGTGATGTCTTCATGTTGGATTGTTCCCTTGATGAGTAAGAAGTTGCCTTCTTTGTCTTTTTGATTACTATTGGTTTGAAGTCTATTTTATCAGATATTAATATAGTAACACCTGCTTATTTTTAATTACCATTTGCTTGAAATATCTTTTTCCATCCTTTCACCCTGAGGAGGTGTCTGTCTTTAGTGGTGAGGTGGCTTTCTTGAAGACAGCACATAGAAGAGTTCATTTTTCTGTTCTACCCTGTTAACTTGTGTCTTTCAATGGATGAGTTAAGACCACTAATATCTAAGGTTATAACTGTGACGTTTGATTTTATCCCTGCCATGATTGGGTACTTTGTGGGTTTGGGTGCTTTCTTGTGCTTTGTACATTTTTGAGCCTGCTCTAATTTTTGTTTTTGTGATCTTCTACTTGTAGGCTCTTGAGTTTGGTTGTTTCACTCTTCTGTATGGAGTTTTCCCTAAAGTATTCTCTGCAAGTTTTGTTTTGGGTTCATATAATCATAGAGCTGACTGTTTTCATAGAAAGTTTTCCTTTCATCATTTATTATGACAGATACTTTCACTGAGTATAGTAGTTTGGGTTGGAATACATGTTTTTTTAGAATGAATTGTTCCCTTCCAGGCTTCTGCCTGTCAGGATTTCCACTGAGAAATTTTGCAGTAATTCTGATGGGACTGCCTTTGTATGTAGTGATTTGTTTCTCTGTTGCTGCTTTTAGCACTTTCTCTTTGATTTTATTGTTAAGAGTTTTAAGTATGCTGTGTCTTGGAGAATTTATTCCTTGGTCTTGTCTGTTTAGTATTCTGTGAGCTTCTTGTATCTGGATGGACTTCTTTTGTAAAAAATTGGGAATATTTTCTTGAATAATTTTGATGAATATGTTCTCTATGCCTCTGCCCTGGATTTCCTCTCCTTCTGGTATGCCCATGATCTGGATGTTTGGTTGTTTTAGGGTATCCCACAGTTCCCTCATATTCTGTTGCATGATTTTTTGAACATAGCAAAGTTTTTAGCCTCCCAATCAATTTCATTCTGTATTGTCTTCCAGCTCAGAGGTTCTGTCTTCCTCATGATTGACTCTGTTAGTGAGAGGTTCTAGAGAGGTTTTAAAAAGCTCTATCTGATTTTTGCTTTCTGTTGTGTTATTTTGCATTGTGCCCATCTCGTTTTTGTGGTACAATTTCAGTTCTTGGAATTCATTCTTGTGTTGGTCATGTCTTCATTATGCTTAATCAGCTAGTTATTTAGATCCTCTATTTGTTGACTCACCTTCAATTAATTTATATCTCTTCTGAGCCTTCTCTTGTTTGCTTCAATTAAGTTAAGCCTAGTGACAAAGCTGAGTGTTCTAAGAGATGGTTCTGCTCAATTTCAATTATGTGATTGTTGGGTTTTTTGATCCTTTGCTTCCAGTTCAGCAATTTTGTGATCATGGTCACATAGTTTATTGTGTTTTTATTTTAATATTCAATTTCTATTGTCTTCAATATTATTTAATTTGAGGCTTCTGTTGTGGGACTAGAAATTCTTGATGGAGATCACTCAGTTTTCTGATTTTTGCTGTTTTTTTTTTTCCGCATTGTGGTCTACCCAATTCAGGAACAGTCTTATTTTATTAAGAAGGAAGCAAGTATTTGTCCTTGTAGAATCTTCAGTAAGTGTTCTGTTTTAAATGTGAACCAGATTGGTGTAGGATGGGGTTATAACCACAGATGCACAGATTGTAGAGACACAAGTACATTAAATGCACCTGCGGAACTAGGCGGTGGGAAGCTGGGAGCTCTGGCCTACTTACTCCACTTTCTCACACTCTTCAGCCCAAGGGAACCAGAGGTTGGGGAACTAGTAGCCAGGAATCTCAAAAGCCAGGGTCAAGAGTCCAGCTCCTACAGTGCTCCATGCACCCTCTCACTCAGGGGAACAGGGATTTGGGGACGCAGCGTCCATTCATTCAGGAAGCCAGAGAAAAAGACCTACTTCTGCAGCATACACTCATGACCAGTTTGCCCCAAGCCAGCACCAGGAGTACAAGGAGGAGGGAACTGAGAGGTGGAGAAGGAACTGGGAGCTCTGGCCTACTCACTAGTGCAGTGCACCCTCCAGAGCAGGGAATCTGGGAGTGGGGGACCCAGGGACAGGTCAATGAGGATGGCAGAGTCAAACTTAAAAAAAAAAAAAAAAACTTTACACTGAATGAATGGCTCGATGTTTATTTTGTGTCAAGGATGTCCTGGATATTTATTTCATGTCAATTACTCTCTTTAGCCTTTATATTTGTATGGTTAGCATTTAATCTGAACTGCCCATTCACTGGTAAACTCCAAGAAAGCTGCAAACAAGTTTGCTTTGCTTGATACTGTATTTCTTACCTCTAACACCCAGTGAGACACACAGTGAATTTCTGATGATTGGATACCTGAAGAATGATATGAAGAAGCCTGCCTTTATCATGAGGCCTTCTCCATCTCTCTCTCATTCTCCCTCTCCTTCTCTTTCATCTCTCTCTTTCTCCTTCTTCTATGCCTATTTTTTCTTCCTTCTCCCTTTCTCTCTCTCCTTCTCTATCTCTATCTCTCCTTCGTTCTCTCCCATTCTCTCTCCTCTCCCTCCATGTCTCTATCTCTGATCTAACTTGAGATGTTATCACTTGCTGATATCTACCATACACTCCTATTTTTGCCATCAGTTCCATGAGGTAATGCCATGGCAAACATCATTCATTGCCAAGCCTGACCTTTGCTAATCATGAGCTATGAGAGGGCCTACACCTATTAAATTCTCTCTAAAAAAATAACGGTTATCCCATCTATCTGGTGCTAACTGTAGAGACTGTAAACCTCCAAAACTTTGAGCTAAATAAATTTTCTCTTTATTAATTAATTGCCTCTGATATTTTGTTATAGCAATGCACAGCTAACATACACTTGCTTCATTAAAATTTCATATAGTTTCTACCTCTTGAAATTTTAGCAATGGCAATATTTAAAAATGTTTTTGCAAGAACAAATTTTCACAAGACACATAGAACATTTTCTCTAAGCATTTTTCCACCCATAAAAAAGTTGATTATTAAAGATTTCAGCTAGCATACTATTTTGAACCATATTAAATTTTACTTGAGGTGGCTATCTCTAATTCATATGTTCTTGCTTCCTGACACAAAACTGAATCCTTCTGTGAGAAACTTTTACTAAGCACATGTTTCTAATGCAGAATAATTCTTTACATGGCTCCAAGGATTTATGATGTAATATGGAAATTTGAGAGATGAGACTAGTCCAAAATAGCATGCTAAGATCAAAATGATAATTTCCCTATGGTTGGTATGATAATACTATAGGCTTATCAATTACACATCTTCATTAAAACACAAGAAAATAGTTTTCAAAGTCTGGTGTGGTCTGTGCAACTGTACTCCCAGGCTCTGGAAAGCACCTGAAACAGGAGGATTGGGACTTATGGGCTAGACTGGGTTGACTATTGAAATTGGGTCTTAAAGAGTAGCTCATACTGCATGACAATGTTCCACTGTTTTATTTTACCCAAGGTTGATCACATTTCAACACACAGAATTTGACAGATACCATACATAATGCTTCCTGGTCATCATAATTTAATACCTTTAAGAGCAAGGAAAACAATGAAACAAAGAGAAATCAGAAACCCAAATTTTTAGGACTTATAATATCTCAACTGTATGTCAGAGAGATTCAAACCAGGATGGCTCAGGGAAATTTGTGGAAGAGGGGGCAGAAAGATCGTTAGAGCCACAAGTTGGTTCATTATGCACAGATACATTATAACTGATAGCTAACCCCACAATGCACGACCCATATTCCTCAGTGAGGAGGGTCCCTGTGGAGGGAAGGGGACAGGGAGGAGGCTAACGGTGGTACAATATGACTGTATACACACTGTGTACAAAACTAATAAAAAAATTATTTATTTGAGAAAGAAAGAAAGAATGTGTATTCCAATACTGCTTGCAGCTGCAAAACAACTCTAATTGCTTGTGCCACTTTGTGCATTTGGCTTTAAGTGGGAACTCAGGCCAGCAGATTTTACAAGCAAATCCCTTTAACTGTTGAATCATCTGCCCAGCCCTTAAGATTATTTTTATTGTTGTTTGCTCTCTAACAAGAATTAGTAATTTAGTCATAAAATATAATCATGAAATATTTAACAGTGGATAGTCCAACATGATGTCATAATTTCATATTACCTTCTTTTGAAAAATCATTGTTCTAGGGTGAACATAAATTAAAGACAAAGAAACATTTTATAATATAAAACTAACGCACAAAAAGTAAAATAATAGCCTTGCTTTTAGTTCACAGGGTAGAGCATAATATTGTAAAACATAATAATGTTCTTCCTAAGCTACAAGGAGAAGCACCATGGGCAAAAAAGACAGTTAGAGAGGAGGACACAATTTCTTACTTGACACTGAAAATGGTAAGGGCCTCCTGGTCTCAGACTCTGCTGCTATTGCTTTCTGGTTGTTTGACTCATGGGTCATCTCTTCCCCTTGGCTGGGTGTTACAGACATTCCCATTGGGTTTTCTCTGCCAACTGAAATAAAAAATTTAAGACACAATCCTTTCAAAATCACTTGTTTCATCTTAGAATGCTCACCATATGTGTTGTTATGCAACTTGAAGTTTTCCTATTGTTTTCTTCTCAGTGGTGAGTCAAATTGGTTCACTCTCATTACACAGTTCCCAGAAAATGACTCTATTCTTATAGCAGATTTTGCTTGGACACTATTCCTATACAACATATTTACTGTTCTGAGTAGTCCTGAAATCCAAGCAACAGTTTACCATTACAGTATGAATAAAATGGCTTATTTAAGATGTTTTTCTTATCATCTGGTACTTGAACTTCCTCAAAAGATGATACTAAATAATCATTCAAATAGAATATAAGAATTAGAAAGTTTCACATATTTGTAAGTGACGAAAAGCATTAGCTACTTTTCTGTCTTACAGAGAAGCAAGCAGGTTGAGAGGCTTGTTCAAGAATACAGACATCTCCAACCTACTTAAAAAATAACCCAGACTTCCGGCCAAGATGGCGACTGCCTAGCTGTGCTGCAAATCCCGGGGAAAGAAAGATAGACGTAAATCCTAAGGAGAGAGCCACCCCATCATACCTCAAAAGGGCCCCGGCTGAAACTGAGAAAAATTGGAGAAACAAGCAAGGGGGCTGTTTTCCTGATGAACCGGATACCAGCACAAGGGGTAAGGAGATCAGCACAGAAAAATCAACTCCTACCAAATCAGAGAGCCAGAGCCTCAGAGGCCCCCAACACCTCATCACTGAAGCAGACCAAAAATGAACCCAACATGGCTCAGGGAAATTTTGCGGAATAGGGGGCGGAAAGAATGTCAGAGTCACATGTTGGGTCATGATATGCAGAGACATTTAGCTTACCCATAACTGTGGGCTAACTCCACAATGCATGACCCGTATACCTCAACAAGGAGGGGCCCAGGGGAGGGGGTAGGTAATGGATGAGCCTAATAATGGTACCAAACTGACTGTATTTGCTGAATACAGAACTGACTAATAAAGAAAAAATAAATAAAAAAATAACCCAACCAAAATATTACAGTATATATTAAGGTGCTGTTTTAAATATATATTTAATTTACTTATCTAAAAGAGAGAGAAGATGGGTGTGTCAGAGCCTCTATCCACTGCAAATGAACTCAAGATCTGGTTTTACATGGGTACTGGGGAATAGCACCCAGGTCCTTAGGCTTTGCAGGCAGTTGCCTTAACTGCTGAGCCATCTCTCCAGCCATCTGGTGCTTTTTATATTTGTGATTTCAAAGTTTAAGGTGTGTCAATTCTTTAGGATACAGCTTAGGATGGACACTTGTTTATTAAATGATAATCATTTATATGAATGTCAAGTTTTAGAGACCTCAACATTAACAAAATGATATGGATATCTGAATCCACATAATGTGAGTAATAACTCTAATTCTTGTTTTCCGTTAGTGTTGTATGTGGGGGGGGGTATGGGAAGGTGCATGTGTACATGCTACATGAGGTTTCCTGCAGCTAGAGACGGGGAGTTGCTGGGGAGCTCACCTGCATTGGCTGGAGCAGAACATCAGGTATCCCCCTCCACTGCCCCTTTTTTTTTTTTTCTGCCCTTTTTTTCTTTTGAAAAAAGATACTGGAGCTTGCTGGTTAAACTATACTGTTCTCAGCTCACCTTTGTGGGACTAAAGTTAAAGGCACATATGGCCATGCCCAGCTGTTTACATGTGACCTGCAGATTCAAACTCTTGCACTCATTCTTGTGCAGGAAGCACACTTAACTGTGTGTATTTCTGTGGGGGGTCACTCACATGCCACAGCCCATGTGTGAAGGTTGAGGTGTTAGTCCTCACTTTCCACCTTGTTTGAGAGAGGATCTCCCATTTTGTCTGCCAAGAACAAAAGACTAGTAGGCCTGCAATCCTCCTAGATTGGCATCCCATTGCTATGAGTCTGTTGGGATCAGATACTTGAGCCACTTTACGTCCAGCTTTATGTGGGTGCTATGGGTTCTAACTCCACTCAGCAGGCTTATAGAGCCAGCACCTTTAACTGCTGAGCCATTCCCAGTCCCATTAGCATGACTTCTTAATACTACAAATAAACTCAATAATTGAGACGACTCATGAATTTGAAAGGTATGAAAACTTAGGTAGGTATGGAGTGAATGTCACATAATGTGAAGGATTTACAGACAGTAGAGCACTGGTGTCAGAAAAACTGCCTACAACCACACCGTGGTTTTTTATCCTGTAAATATTAGAAGGTCTAATTTCAGAAAAATAAGCTTTTCATCACCAAACCTTAAGGGTTTTTCCATTTGCTTTATTTATAATACAGTGCTTATACACTGGAGATGGAAGACAATAAAGGAATTTTAAATATGAAAAGGGAAAACAGAAATTACTAGAATTCTATGTGTTAACTGGGAGTTAATGAGCACAAAAAAAGGATTCTAAAAAGAACTAAGGGCCTTTATGCCCATGTCCAAACAATATAGGGTACTAGGATTACAAGGTAATACAAATTAATATTCCAGTTATTGTCATAGCCTTAGAAATAAATCAAACATTCACAATTCAAAAGGCAATGTGAGGGGTTAAGGATATAGCTCAGTGGATGGAGTGTTTGCCAAGGGCTTCAGTCCTAAGCACTGCATTAAACTGGGCATTTTGGGGCACACTAATAACCCCAGCACTTTAGATGTAGAGATAGGCAGCTACATAGTGAGTTCAAGGCTACCCATGTATTGAAATAAATAAATAATATATATATCTGCATTACATATGTAAATAATAAAGTATGAGTTTATTAATAGTAATGGAAAATGACATGCAATGAATATAAAAGAACTAGAATTGTCTACCGATATAGAAATGTTATATATAAGCAGTTTTATATATAACATAACAATTTATACAATTAATTATTCACTTCTAATAATGTCCCATATTCAATATGTAAGTAATGTGATGTCACTATCCAACAAATTCAAAGGGCTGTAACTCTACAAAGTCACTTAGTAAAAACTCTTTCATTTTATTGAATACAAGTTACTTAAGAAATAAAACAAGTGAAATGTATACAATAATAGCAAATTTTGTCATAATTTCTAAATCAGATTATTGAACATTATCAGGATCTGACAAATAGGATATAGAGAGTACTGCATTGAAGTTTTATATCTTAATGATCTTATATTAAGATATTGCTAAAATTTAGCAAAATGAACTTTCTAAACATGTTTTAATAAAAACTTCCATGAGACTTAAACCTGAAAGAAACTTGATTTTAATAAAAATGCAACAATTAACTCCTATCTTTAGTCCTGCATATTTTTCAGCCTACTAAAAGCTAATGTCTTATGATTATGTATAAAGAGAATGGCTCCTACCATAGAACTGGACTGAAACTAGACCAAGAGGAAGCAAATTTTCTGCATAAATTTGGCTTATGTCCTAAAATCTTGACAGTGTTCACTTTGACCTCTGTGTTCTATATAAGTTAATAAAAGTTAATGTCTTGATCCAAAATTCTCTTAACACTCAAGAGTAAAGTTTTACTATTTGGAATTATAAATGTTGACTTACTATTCAGAGTAATGGAAATGAATAAAATTTTCAAAATGCACATATCCCAATAATCACTGGAGACTATCCTCCCTAGGTTCAGCATAATAACTCTTCATATCAACTTTCTTCTATATATAAGGTTCATGTATTTGTGAATATAAATCATGAATAAGAACAAAGTGGTTTTGCTGTATAAGCTTGTGGCATAAATGATTTTATTTTAAATTTTCTATATATAAAAATTAAATCAGGGGCTGGGAGAGTTGGCTTAGTGGTTAACCGTTTGCCTGTGAAACCTAAGGACCCCAGTTTGAGGCTCGATTCTCCAGGACCCACGTAAGCCAGATGCACAAGGGGACGCATGCATCTGGAGTTTGTTTGCAGTGGCTAGAGGCCTTGGCATACCCATCCTGTCTATCTGCCTCCTTTTCTCTGTCTGTCTGTCACTCTCAAATAAATAAAAAAATAAATCAATTTTAGCAGTTCCAGAGAAATTATGTAATCTATGCAAAGCAATAAAAAGAGATGATGACATGACATTTCTTGCCTTCCAGGAATATATCAACTCTGTTTAAATTGTAAAAGATATACCACGAAATATTCCTTTTTCCTTAATAAGTATATAGCAGAAAATACTTGTAGAGCACTTAGTAAGTACTAAGCACTCTCACGTGTTAACTCATGTAATTCTTAAACCAGTACTGATTTAAGGAAGGCATTCTTGGTCCTCATTTACAGATGGCAGACATGTAGTCCAGGAGCTGTGAGGGTACACAGCTGACAAGGGGCCAAACTAGGCCCTGGGCCAGACTTCGATAGCCTGGTTCTCAGGTCCTATGTGCTGAGACATCACCCCACTCTCAAGCCTTCTACACTTCCAAGCCTCTTGTTGCTGTTTGAAGGGTCTATTAGGGTGCATTTGACCTATGGAACACATACCAGTTCCCGGAATGATATCAGGAACCAGGCCTGACCAGGTGTGAGATTCAGGGTACTCCCAAGGTGGTTGGGGCACATACTCAATATGAGTGTTTGGGAATAATCAGTACCTTCTCCATAGGAAGGTCTCCAGTGAAATCTCAACATGTAATGTCACTGTTCTCTTCCTCCCACTATCTCTTTCTGTATCCAAGTTACCTTATTGCTCACAACTTCCACTGTGCTTTTGAGAAAACTATGAGGAAAACTTATGCTATGAAAACAAGCTATAGATATGGATAGTTCTGTCTTTGTGTCAAAATATGAACAATTGAAAACATAATAATTTCAAGATGTTGGGGGCTACACTTGCCTGTAAAACCAAAAACCCATGCTGAGCTCTCCAGATTCCAAGTAAGCCAGCCATACACAGGTGAGGCAAGGCCAAGGTTTCACATACCCTCTAGTTGGCACAAGCATCTGGAGTTCAACTGCAATGACTGAAGTCCTGGCGTGCCAATTCTCTCTCTCTCTCTCTCTCTCTTTCTCTCTCTCTCAAAAATACTTTTGTTTTCTTTTTCTTTCTTTTCTCTTTTTTATTTTTTTGGTTTTTCAAGGTAGGGTCTCACTCCCTTCTAGGCTGACCTGGAATTAACTATGTAGTCTCAGGGTGGCCTCAAACTCATGGTGATCTTCCTACTTCTGCCTCCTGAGTGCTGGGTTTAAAGGCGTGTGCCACCATGCCCAGCTTTTTTTTTTTCTTTTTTTTTTTAAATATTTTTATTTTCGTTTAGTATAAAAAAATATTCAATTTACCAACCATGCATATATGGTACATATGCTAAAATATTCAAAAGGTTATAAAATTACAAAAAAAAATAAGCAAAATGAATTTGAGATGTTAAATTAGGGTTATACTATTAACATTTAAAAATAAAATGCTCACAAAATATCACTCATTTTATGTTTTATCATTTGTTCATTCATTCATTAATTCATTCAATATCCCAAACTCACTAACTGTGAGCCAAGTACTATGTTGTGTTTAGAGAAGAACATGGAGAGAACAAAATGTTGCTGTTCAGTATTCAGTATTCAGAGTAGCCATAGCTAATACGAGATCAGGAGAACAAAAGGATAACAAAATGAATTCTAAAAGTATCTCTTCTTTTGTTTTACTAATCTGACAGCTACTTTAGTATTTCCTAGAAAGGGAAAGGATTTCCAATGGTGCATTCCAATATAGCCAAGAAAAGCCTTTAACAAGAATGACCCTTCATACTTCTTTTGCTCAAGTGTTGAGTCGAATCACTTGTTGAAGTCAAAATTCAATCTTGGCCAGGCACGGTGGCCCATGCCTTTAATCCCAGCACTTGGGAGGCAGAAGTAGGAGGATCACCATGAGTTCGAGGCCACCATGAGACTACATAGTGAATTCCAGGTCAGCCTGAGCTACAGTGAAACCCTACCGTGGAAAAACAACAACAACAACAAAAATCAATCTTGTAGAGCTATTATGGGCACTTACTCTAGAGAAACTTTTTGTTATGGGGCCAGGTGAGAAAAATACAAATTTGCTGTAGAAGTTAAAGGGCTTGAGTTCATGTATGGAATTCTTTTACACTGGGGTTTTCTTTTCGTGAAAAAGGTAACAAGAAGCTGAGGAACGAGCTCAAGAGGAGAGTACTTTCCATACAAGCATGAACCTGAGTTTTGACTCATGTAAATGCTAGATGGGCAGGTGGTGGAGGCAGGGAATCCTCAGAGCAAGATGGCTACCCTGAATGGCTGAAGCAGATAAGATGGAGAGCAATCAAGAAAGACACCTGATGTCAACCTCTGGCCTGAACAGGCACATGCACACACAGTCACCTCCAAGTACACCCATACCCCTGCAACTGTGCATGTAAACACACCACACACATTGTGAAAGAGGAGGAGAAATAGTACTAGAAACTGCATTTTTGAAGAAAAGTTGATGCTTTCTCACTCTTTCTCAAAATTCTTAAGGTTCAAAGTTCTGTAATAAAAAGTCTAAGGTAATGTCTCTTAATATTTTTCCTTGCTTAAATAGGAGGCTGTTCTTTATTAATAGAGAAAACATGTTTCAGAACTAAACTAAACAGAACTAAATTGCTGAATTCAGAGAACTTTTTCCCTTGATAGTAGGCTGACAAGTGTGGCCTTTATCACTCATGATTGTATCTTACAACAGATTTTATTTCTTTTGAGATAGGGTCTCACTATATAGCTCAGGCTGGCCTGCAGCTCACTATGTAAACCAGGCTTTCCTTGCAGTAGTCCTCCCACCTCTCCCCCCACATGCTAGGAATACAAGTTTACTACTACTCACAGCTCTAGATTATTTCTTCTTGTTGGTGTTTTTTCTAGTTCTGGCTATCCTTTCATTCTCATCTGTTCTTTTGTACCCCTTCCTTATTCTTTCTCTTTGTGCTTTTCCAGCATGCCTGTGGTCTCTGCTAGCGGTTTCTCACTGTCCTTCTACTCCATCCTGCATCCTTCTGTGTGCATTCAAGTCATCTGCTTCCCTTCACAGTGCCAGAGGCAGATGGCATACCCATTTTACTGGGTGGGAGTGTCACTCTGTGCCAGCCTGTGGGAAACAGGGGGAAGGAAGACTAGAGGATTCACTAGCCCAGCAATTTACAACATTTTAAATATGGTAACTAATGGCTGAAATCGAATTGATGCAGAGAAGGGCAAAGAGCCAGTACACATTCACTGTCATGTCAAATCAAGCTTATGATGTGCTTGCTTTAGACTGTCTTCTGAAAACACACACACATACACACACACACAACTCATGGAACTCTGTCAGGAAAAATTTAGATAGTAAACTAAATTTTGAAGTAATTTTAAAATACAGTATTGTTACTGCATTATCCTTTGTGTTCATGAGTATATTTTAAGCTTAAATTATTTAAATAAAGACTTCAAATTTTCAGTTTGATAAAGAACCTGAACTTAGATATGAAAAGAACAAGTTTCAAAAATATTCACATTTTGGGCTGGAGAGATGGCTGAGTGCTTGAGCACTTGCCTGTGAAGCCTAAGGACCCTGGTTCAAGGCTCAATTCCCCAGGACCCACATTAGCCAGATGCACAAGGGGGCGGATGCATCTGGAGTTCGTTTACAGAGGCTGGAAGCTCTGGCGTGCCCATTCTCTCTCTCTCTCTCTCTCTCTCTCTCTCTCTCTCTCTCTCTCTCTCTCTGCCTCCTTCTCTCTGTCACTCTCAAATAAACAAACAAAAAAATTTAAAAAAATATTCACATTTTTATTCCATCCTTAGATTTTTTTTTCCAAATTTTATCTTTAACCCAAATCTCATTTATTTTGATCTTTTTCCCAATGTGCTCCCCCATACACTTTTTAAAAACTGGGAACACAAAAAAAATCATTAGTAATCATGCTACAAACTTACAAAAGCTTCATCCATTCTCAGCAAATACAGAAACATCGCTTAGCAACAAAACATTCAGATCTGCACATTCATGTGCATGCTTACATGCAAGTTAAAGTTATAAAGCAGTATAAAATAGCAAAGCTGACCACCTTATCAGCACTCGGGAGGCAGAGGTAGGAGGATCGCCATGAGTTCAAGGCCACCCTGAGATGACAGAGTTAATTCCAGGTCAGCCTGGACCAGAGTGAGACCCTATCTCGAAAAATCAAAAAAAATAAATAAATAAAAAATAAAAAATAAAATAAAATAAAATAGCAAAGCTGACCACCTTATGTTAAAAAGTCTAAGAATACATATTTTCTTAATTAAAGTATACTGAAATTATCAGACACTATATAGACCATGATGAAACCAACCAAATTTGAAGAATCTCAGGAAACATACATTGGATGACTCGTGGGTAGAAGCAAACATTTTCATCTTTGGTATAAATGACTGGTTTTGTCTGTCCATCTGGTTGTAATCCAACAAACAACCCTGGGCTATTTGTAGATTCTAGGCTTATGGATGCATTTTCCAAGTTCTTCTTAATTTTAAAATGACAGTACATATCTCCATTACCCTGTGATAAATATAACATGACATCATAAATGTGAGCACACTCAGGACAGAACTTAAAATCACTCATTCACAAGAACATAGTTTTTCTTCCTTTTCTGATCATCATAAAAATCTCCAACCTCTGTGCATAAATACACCATATTCTACAAAGTCCAGAAACAGAGATACTGTGATGGGCTGCAGTAAGGACACATAGAGCTTTGTCTAAAGAGTGTGGTATGTGCTATATTTTACCTTACAGTTACTCACTTCTGTAGTTAACATATGAAATGCTCCTTTTAGAACACAGAGGCACTCATAGCATAATCACTGGGGTGTGTTCTGACAAATGGGTTACTACTTCATTTTGTCATTGTGTAGATATCACAGATGCATTTATACATACCTCCTTGACGTAGCCTGAAAACATATATGTATGTGAGAGGAGAGGGCATGTAATAGCTATTGTTCCTTGGATCATGGAAAGGGCTAAAGAAAATGCTACAATCATACTATTTTGTAGTAACTTTTTCTTACAGAAGTAGGATTGTACTCTAAAATCTGTTAATTTCTCACTAAATACATAAGCAAGCAACATAGTTTTCATTATACACTATAAACTGTTTATAAGTATATACACTTATGCTTTCACATAACTGGCAATGAAGGTTTGTTTGCACTAGTATCACCATAAACATGAATAATATACATTATGATATTTCAACTATGTCACTAGGTGAGAGGAATTTTTCAGTTCTATTATGATCTTATGATACCATCAGCATGCATGTCTTTTTCCACTAACCAAAACATGTAGAATATTACTATACTCTAAAATTACATAAAAAGGGGTAGCTTTTACCACATGCCTATTCCCAATTAATACAAACCAATTTTCTCTGTTATAATGCATTTTCCAGATTGAATTTTCAAAAATAAATACATATAACTTACTCAAAGACTGTGTAGTAAAATAGTCACAAACTATCAGCCCAAGTGGAGTCTACATACCCTTCAGATTACTATAATAACCTTTGCCATTTAACGATATTTATAATATTAGAAAATATACTATCATTCATTTCTTTAAGAGTTCTAAAAGGTGACTTGTGTGAGAATAAAATTAAAGTTTCCAAGAGAAATTATTATTTTATTTATAATGTAAAAGTACATTATGAGCTCAGCTAGAACGTTAGGTTGTAATCAGTAAGAACCACCTTCTGTCTGTATCTCATCTTATGAATAAGAATTAAGAAACTTCTACCTTTTGTTTTTGCTATGGATACAATAACAAAAATGACCTTGATTTGTTCATGGCCAAGCACAGGAATAAAAACACATATACATTTAATAATAGTATACGTGTAATGGATAGAGATAGACTCCTAGGGCTTGAAGAATACAGGAAAATAAGGTATCAAATTTGGGAGAATGGGGTAAGGCTTCCTGACAAATGTGAAGTGTTAAGTTACACCAAGGTAAGTAGAGAACAATCATGAAAGTTTTCAGGAGTAGTGGCATTTTGTAAGATTCTTCAAGATTGAAATTTGTGTGTTTTCCTCATGAATAGACTGGGGTTCGGGGGATGTGGAAGTCCACAAACAGGGCACTTATCAGATTTCTCACTAGAAGCATTCTGTTTTGTCATTATGCTCAGCCCACACCTGAGGAATGGAGAACTATACTCTATATCTTTGAAGTCATATATGTTACATAATTTATTTGAAATTCATCTACACAAAAGACTTCACTCCTGTCACTTATTTATAACAGTATAGATTCAAAAATATGTATTTCAGACTTTGAATTATAATACTATACATCATTATTTGTGGTAGAAATTGTTCAAGCTTTGGCTAATGGAAGTTCCAATTGGCTTCTATGTACATTTGATACCTTTCAATTAAGTAATGATTTTGGTTTTATTTTTCCTTCTTAATTTCTGTCATTTCAAGATGCTTCAGAATCAGCTATTTTTCCAAGAAGTCTTGACTCCTTCTAATAGCATTAAAGACCACTGTCTGGGGACTGAATTTGTTCCTTGCTATTGGGATGATTAGTATTGCTCTTGGGTCAACTTATCTTGTGGAAAAAATTGTGAGCTATAATAAACCCTACGCATATAATTCTACATGAAAGCTTCCAGGTATATGTTAAGCTAAACATAAGCTCATACTGATATCTCTAATAGGTTACCATATGGAGCATTCTGTTGTTTTTTCATTGATGATTTATATGATTTCATTGCAAAAGTGAAAAAAAATCGTTCCCCTCATTTACTTGTCTAATTATATTTTAAGTACATGTATTATCTGCATTGTTAACACATAACCCCATGGAATCAACTTTATTTACTAGAGTACAGTAGTTATATGCAATTCCCTGTTACATTTAGTCTTAACAACCCAATTCATTTCCAGCATTTGGATCAGCATATTCTCTTACCACTGTTTCATCAGAGTTCCTTCATAGATTTGAATAAATGTAACTTGTCACAATCTGTATTACTTCCTAAGATTCCTAACCATCCTAAATGACATTTACCTGCATACATTTACATTCACAATTTGTGAAGTTCTGTGGTTTTAAGAAATGTGTAATATTGGGGTCCAGGCATGGTGCCACATGCCTTTAATCCCAACACTTGGGAGTAAGATTGCCATAAATTCGAGGCCACCCTGAGACTATTTAGTGAATTCCAGGTTAGCCTGGGCTAGAGTGAGACCCTACCTCAAAAAAAAAAATGAAAGAAAAAGAAAAAATGCATAATATTGGGCTGGAGAGATAGCTCAGCGTTAAGGCACTTGCTTACAAAGCCTAAAGACCCGGGTTCTATTCCCTAATACACAAGCCAGATGCAAAAGGTAGCACATATATCTGGAGTTCCTTTACAGTGGCTAGAAGCTCTGGTGTGCCCATTCTCTCTCTCTCTCTCTCTCTCTCTCTCTCTCTCTCCTACATCTTTCTTTCTCTCTTTAATAAACCAATCAATCAATAAAATAGTTTTAGCCGGGCGTGGTGGCACACGCCTTTAATCCCAGCACTCAGGAGGCAGAGGTAGGAGGATCGCCGTGAGTTCGAGGCCACCCTGAGACTCCATAGTGAATTTCAGGTCAGCCTGGGCTAGAATGAGACCCTACCTTAAAAAACCAAAAAAAAAAAAAAAATAGTTTTAAAATGCATAATGTTCACCATTGTATCCACCATAAAAGTTACTCTATAGCATACAGAACAATTTTACTATACAAAACACCACCTATATTTCATTTATCCTTTCCTCTAGCTTTCAAATATATAGTAATGAGCTAGGCGTGGTGGCACACACCTTTAATCCCAGCACTTGGGAGTCAGAGGTAGGAGGATCACCATCAGTTCAAGGCCACCCTGAGATTACATAGTGAATTCCAGGTCAGCCTGAGCTAGAGTGAAACCGTACCTCGAAACTCCCCCCTCAAATATATAGATAGATAGATAGATAGATAGATAGATAGATAGATAGATAGATAGATATAGATAGATAGATAGATATAGATATAGATATAGATATAGATAGATATATAGATATATAGTAATGAAAGATTATTTCACTGTGTTGATTATTTTTCATTTACAAAATGTCATATAACTAGAATTGTATAATGCATGAGCTTTTATACTGTCTTATGCTTAGCAACATACATTTAAGCTTTCTGTTGATTTCATTACTGAATAACATTCTATTGACTAACTGTGCTATACATGTTACTTGTTTCTAGTTTTTGTGATTATGAATAAGCTGTCTATAAATAAGTCTGTGCACATTTTATGAAAAGCATAAAGTTCCTGTTTATATTAATTTTATATTAACTTCCAATTATTCTTGTATTCTTGTCTTTTGAATTGCCTTTGTACCACACAGCCAAAGATTAATTCACTGTATTTAGATGGGTGTATTTCAACATTATCTGAGCTTGTTCATTGATCTCTATAGCCTTTTTTTTTGTCAATATCACTCTCTGTAGCCACCAGTACCCTACCTCTAATTTTGTGCTTCAATAATATGTAAAAAAAAATTAGGACTAGTTTACCAATATACGCACTTTTTTGCTAAGCTTTGATTTAAATTATTTTGAATATATAGATCAAGTTGGTAGGAGCAGACAGCCAGCTTGAATCTTCAAATCTATGAACATAGAATATCTGCGCATTTATTTATATTTCCTTTGATTCCCATCACCAGTTTTATAGTTTCCCATATAATGATTTCATACGCATTTATTATAGTTTAGATATAGAATGTCCCCCATAGGTTCATTCGTTGTTCCAGAACTGGATTTCATACGCATAGAACTAAGCCTGGAAGACTGTAAGTCATCAAGTTTAATTACTGAAGCCAATGGAAAAGCAGTTAATATACATGAAATCCACTCCACAGGAAAAGTTAGCCTATGTGGTTCTAGAAGGAGGGACTTGTAGCAAATCAGCTAAAAGATACATATAAAAGAGCTTTCTCAACCCCACTTGGAGTTCAATTTTGGTGTCAAAAATAAATAGGGGCAATAGAAACACCTTTCTGCAAGGAGAATCAAGGGCCAAGTGGGTTTTCCAAGAATTCTAATTCCCTTACAGCATCCCAGTGCAATAGAGCAACATGAAACCATCCCCACTGTGGATTAGAAACTGACATCTGAGGGTTCTGACATGACATCAATATAGCTTCCTAGACTCTCCACAGCTCACAGGAAGACATTAAGGATGCAAACTTTGTCCTGTGCTTCGGTGGCAGACTCTGTTACTAAGATGACAGTGACCTGGGAACTTGAGAAAAGGCTAGACTGCTCCAGTTTGGACACAGACTTGGGAACATTGAGACAAGAGACTATGCTGGAGTCTCAGGTGCCACATGGCTCTAAATGTTAAAACCAAAAAACAACTTCATTTAAAGTGCTATGGTTTTGATATGTTTTCAGTGTGTGCTTCAAAGGTTCATCTATTGAGAGCTTGGCTGCCATGTAGTAGTCTAGAGGTAACAAAACCTCTAAGATGCCTATTGTGAGATCCTTAAGCTAATTAGAAGAATTATTAAAAGTTTAGGGCTACTAAACTTTTAAACAGTAAGTTGTTAAAAGTGATCCTGACCTCTGAATAACTCTAAGGTTTCTTGTTTCAGGATTCCATCACTTTTTCTCACACATGTTCTATCATCATAGTGCCCTTGCTAGAGCTAGAACTTATAGACACCAATACTATAAGCTGAAGAAGCCACTTTTCTTCATAAAGTTATCCTGACCCATGTGTTTAATTATAGCCATGAAAAACTCACTAATAAATACTAATACAGATCTGGCATGTCTAGAGAGCAGCCAATAATCACCATCGAAGAGGAGAGCAGTATGGGTATATAGAGAGAGTGTGTTTTAACTTCATGAACATGTTTAAAGTAATTAGATAACATCTAAGGAAGAGGTGAAGGAGACAGAGACAGAGGGGAATGAAAGAAGTGAAGTCAAGAGAGAACAAAGGGAGAGAGAAATGGAATGAGAGGAAAAAATAGAAAGAAAGAGAAAGAGGGAGGGAGGGAGGAAGGAAGGAAGGAAGGAAAGAAAGAAGGAAGAAGGATCTGAATTATTATCAATCTATAATGGTCTAATCTCTGAACTGGATAGGAATGTGGATGTTCATGCATGATTTTGACTGAAAAAAAAAAACACTGAACTAATAAGAATACTAGAAGATGCTAGAATACCTTGTTTTTTAATTTTTTTAATTTTTTTAAATTTTTAATCAAATTCTGTTTTGGTATAGTACTCTAGTTATTCTTGCAAGCTATAGGTTCACCATAAATAAGTCCTCTCCTACATAGACCAGATATTTGAACTATGTTCTCAAACATAACACAGGTATTCTATTGCAAATTGATGTCAATTTTACACTAAAGAGCTCAAGCAATAGCCCTTAACTCACACAACTGAAAAAATCCTCTCTGAGACACTTCCCTTAACAAAATTAAAGTTGATACCTACCTGTGTTATTGCTCTTTTCAAACTACAATTGTCAGTTTACACTCCATTACTCCTTTTATTCTTGCCCAGTGTATATGTTCATGTGTGTGTGAGTAGAGTTGCCTGTGCATGTGTGGAGGTCAGTGGACAGATTTCTGGGTGGGCCTTTACTTTCTACTTCCTTGAAGGCAGGGTTTCACATTTGCTGTTCACCATAATGCTCTGTCAAGCTAAATGACCTTCAAGCTTCTGTGAAATTGTGTCTCTGCCTTCCATCTTGCAGTAGGTGCACAGGGATTATAGAAGCCTAACATGACTTCCAGCTTTTACATGAGTTCTGGGGATCCAAACTTAGGTACTCAAGGTATGGCAAATATTTCATCCACAGAACCATCTCCTTAATTCCTTATTTCTCCTTTTAATTTGTTGTTCCCTAAGGGAAGTGGGCATGTCTCACTATCATTACAAACTAAATTCTTGCCCATAAACAAGTATCCTCCTCTATGAGGTATCTGCTCATATATGTCTCTTTGGCTCAGTGACCATTTTGGCACACTGATCTTGTTTACTCTACAACTCCTACTTCTTTCTTTTTCCTTTGTGCTCATGCTACTGAGTTCCATCCATGTTGTTGTGTGGATGGTTTTTCTTCTTTAAGTATGACCTCACTAAGGTCCCTAGTGAACTGCATGCTATTTGTTGTTAACTTGAATCTCTACTATATCAAAACCTATTAAAGTGATTTACTTCTACAGGATAAAAAATTTCTGGTAACAGAAATAGAAATACTTGTTATAGGATCAGCATCACTTGATTTAAAAATATGTTTGCCTATAAGAAACGTTTTCAAATGTATAGTGCCAAACACACTGGAGCCCATAATGCTTCTGTTTGATTCAATTTATTACAATAAGCATTTGTTGAGTAACAATCAGGACTGAGGCATTGCTAAGCTTTTATGGTATAGTGTTATGAGCATGTATCATCATTTATGTTTAAATGCATTTTAAATCCCATTGGAGATTGTAGACATGCTTTATAGCA
The DNA here is from genome assembly GCA_036346955.1 of Dipus sagitta. Lineage (NCBI taxonomy): Eukaryota > Metazoa > Chordata > Mammalia > Rodentia > Dipodidae > Dipus > Dipus sagitta. The sequence continues at coordinate 122,308,888 of CM070771.1, read as the reverse complement.
GCTTCTAAATATATGCAAACTAAGGTAATTAAGAGGACTATACCCATTCTGTTTTCAATAGCAAGGTCATTTCAAAATCTAACAATCTCTGATAGATACAGTGAAAGTGAAAACTGATATCTGTGGTTGTTTAAATGTGAAAAGTCTCCTATAGCCTCATGTGTTTTGAATATTTATTCCCTAGATTGGGGCAAATGCGGTGGTGAAACCTTGTTGGATGAGATGTGTTGCTGGGAACTGGCTTAAGGGTATCATAGCCCAGTTTTTCTTGCCAGTAGTAACTCAGTTTACTCTCGTTGCCATTTCTGAGCTGCAATGTTAAGAAATGATGCCAAGCTTCTGGTCTACCATCTTTTTCCTGCTACTATGAAGCTTTCTCTTGAGACTATAAGCTGAAATGAACCCTCTTCTTCCATGTACTGCTTTTGGTTGCATATTTTGTCCTATCAATTAGGGGTAATGACAAAAAAAAGGTACAAATAATTGGGGTTATAACTGCTAAAAACCTTATTATATGGCTCATCATGTGGCTTTTGATCTTTTAGAACTGATTTGTGGGAGGAATACTGAAAGGATTTGGACCTTTGACTAACAAACACCTTGCAGTGATGTAAGCAGAGCTTGATGGAACATTCTGATGAGAATTTAGAAGACCTAAACACAGAAAGAAGTGTAGACTGGAGGCTTAGCTTATGAGGGGCAAAAAAGTACTCTGTTAAGACTGAGCTAGAAGCGGTTTGTATGAGAGGCTGGTTGCATTCTGCTCATGTCCTGTGAACTTGAGCAAAGTTGAATTGATAATAAGTGGTATGTTTAGTGGGGAAAGCAGCAGAAGGATATGAAAGATAGAAGTTGGCATAAAACAAAATGAAAACTTGGTGCTACAGACTGCATCCCATTTCAACTGCAATTGTTTCAGAGACTGCCACCGTTAAGTTTGTGCCAGTTGTTCTGCATTGGAGTTGAGATGGAGTCAGGAGTTAGGATGACTGGGTTCCTCAAAGTATCCTTGCAGTCTCCACTTTGATAAAGATCAAAGTATGATCTGACTTCTTATCTCTTTCCTTGATCTGTTTTTCCACAAACAACTTGGGCCCCACCTGGAAGAGAGGTCTTCTTTCCGAGGATTTTATCCTAACATTATGGTTGGTCAAGTTCAGCCCCCCAAACTTGGCATCATGGCTAGCCTCTTCCTGAGACAGCCCAGGTGAGCTGACTCTGGCTCACCTGAGCTGGAAGGCAGGGCCCACCATCAGAAGGTTATAAATACATTTACCAAGGGAGGGCAACCTCTGTTGGTGGCTTATTCATCCATAATGAACTTCCAGGTTCTGGTGAGTCTCCTCAGATGGGCTGAGACAAGGGGAGAACCCCCTGAACCCTACTTCCCACATGGCTCTTTACTGACTTCTGCCCTCCACATGGCAGGAGATCTTTGTACTTTCTTTCCTTTCTCTCTAACTCTCTTTTTATGTTTCTTCCAGGTCCACCACATGGGTTCTCAGATCAGATGAGTGTATTCATTTTTCTTCACTTGGTTCTGTACTTCCCTCAATAAATATAATAATTTAATAATTATCCTTCTCAGTGTTATTTCATCCAATTCTTTGGTTAGAAGTAAACATGAGCTTAGGGTTTCCTGAACCCATAACATTCAATTTCAGGACAGTCAATGGAGTGTTGAGTCTTTTGAAAGGAGGGTGCATGAAGTTCCTTTTATAAGGACTATAATGAAGGTAATTTCCTCTCTTCAATGTTGGCTTTATTGCTTTCTGGAGTAACAAATATGGCAGCCCACCTGGTACTGGTTTTGCAAGTACGACAAATGTAGGAAAGAGATGATCATAGTATTTATAATGTATTGATTTTGGTTTCTTTTGAGATTGCATCTAGGCATCATGGAGCATGGTTATAGTCCCTGAAGAGATGCCATTAGGGAACATGGAAGGAGTCATGAGGATGAACCATGAGGTTAAGTAGAGACCACAAGATTTTGGAGATGCTAGGACTATGGTACAACTGCCAAGGAAAACTGCTCAATATGTCTCTGGTAGAAATGCCTGCAAAGCAGACAGTTAATGTTGGAAGGATAGTGGAACTTAGAGCCCAGTGATTTCATCCCAGCTCCCAGATGCCAAATATAGAGCTTTGGGATCTGATATTTTCCCTGCTTGTTTTCTGTCTTGCATTGATACAGTCTCTCCTTGCTATGCCTTCTTTTTGCAGTGGGAATATATATTCTGTGTCTCTTATGTGCAGGAAGTATTTAACTTGTGTTTTGTTTTCACATGTTCACAGTGAAGAGACTGGCTCTGGTGATACTTTAGACTTTGGACTGTTTGAACAATATTTTAATTGCTAAAAACTGTAAGCCTTTTAAAGTTGGACTAAGTACATTTTCTATTATGATATGGTCATGAGTCTAGTGTGGGCCAGAGGTCAAATGTGGTGGTTTGAATGTAAAATGTCTCTCATAGCCTCATGTTTTTTGAATATTTTTCCCAGCTGTTGGAGGTTGAGGCAGAACCTTGCAGGAGGATGTATATTGCTGGGGACTGGCTTATGAGTGTTACAGCCCAGTTCTCCTTGCTCAGCTCACTCTTGCTGCTATCTCCTAGATGCTATGGCAGGATGTGATACCCACATTGCTCTACCATCCTTCCCTTGCCACAGTGAAGCTTCTCTTTGAAACTGTAAGCTGAAATAAACCCTTTGATCCCACATGCTGTTTTTGGTTGTGTGTTTTGTCCCAGCAGTTAGACGTAATGAAAACATTGTCCTTCATTTTTATGCATTAATATTATATTACATGAACAAAGAAGTGCATTCATTTTGGCTGAAAAGGCTATCAAACATTTACATAAGGAATTTTACAATCAGAAAACCAAATTAAGTCATTAATCACATTATAAAAATGTGAAAGTGGGCTGGAGAGATGGCTTAGCAGTTAAGGCATTTGCCTGCAAAGCCAAAGGATGCCAGTTCAATTCTCCAGGACCCACGTAAGATAGATACACAAGAGGGCATGTTCATCTGGAGTCTGTTTGCAGTGGCTGGAGGCCCTGGCGTGCCCATTCTCTTCCTCCCCCGCCCCCTGCCTCTTTCTCAGAAATAAATAAATAAATAAATAAATAAATAAATAAATAAATAAATAGGAAAGTGTCCAAGGAAAGTAGACAAATTAAAAGAAACTGGGGAATAGGGACATGGCTCAGCAATTGAAGGCATTTGATTGCAAAACCTGCTGGCTTAAGTTCAGTTAGCCAGACACCCACATAAATTGAATAGGTATTCTTTTGCAGCAACAAGAGATCCTGGTGTGCACACATACACACACACACATACACACACACACACATAAAAATTTAAAAAATAGAACTAATAAAATTTTGTGGAGGATTTTCTCTATAAAGGTAAAACAGCAGCTTTAAGCACAACATATCAATACTTGCATGAGTTTATTGCTGCTGTATTCAAATCAGCCATGACATGGAACCACCCTAGATGTCCAACAGGTGAATGTATAAATAAAATGTGGCACATATACACAATTGAATGTTATTCAGCTATAAAGAAAAATGAAATTATGACATTCATATTGAAATGGAGTTGGAGATCATTATAAATGAAATAAGCTCGAATAAAAAGGATAAATATTTAGTTTTCTCTCATATTTGCAATTAAGATTTAAATTTAAACATGTGCATGTGTGTGTATTTAGTATATGAAAATAGAAAAAGAAACTATGAGACAGAAGGTAGAAGTCTAAAGCAGGAGGAAAGCAGGCAATAAAAGAGGGTAATGAAAATATAAATGTTACAAATGCAGAAGTCAGAACTATTTTGGGGAAAGGAAGGAAACCAGGAAGAGAAGGATGACATTAAAGGGCAGTAAATGTGAGGCAGGATGGTAGAATCAGATATACAAGACTGATGTGGATGGCATCTCATGCATATACTTATAATAGAGAGAATCATGGGATGGTGCATGCATAGTAAACATAACAGGATGTGAGATGTCAAGCACCTATGTCAGTCAAGAAAAGGTCCTCTAATTTAAAGATCTCTTGTTTTCTCTTGTAATTAAAAGCCCTTGGACCTAGAAAATGGGAATCTTGAGTCATGTGTTGGCTTGAGCCCACTGTTGCACTGTATAATGTTCTCATCTTCATCTTTACTATCAACAAATCTATGCTATGCCTGTTCAATTCTTTGTTTAAGACACAAAGAACCTGGACATTGCATTATGAGAGATTCTCCTCTAATAACAGACAGGGAAGAAATCCATTTATTTGTATGTTAACCAAGAGGGTAGAAACAGACAAAAGAAAAGTCCTGTTTTAGTGTCAGAGTGTTCCTTCAGGCCCCTGTTAATTACTCAGGTCTGGTAGGCTCAAAATAACTTCTTTATAGAGGCCAGGAGACTTGCTAACCCAATGTCCAGTAACATCATATGTGAAAGACCAGAGCCAAGGGGCAAACCCAATGAACAGCTAATCTGAAACTGATCTGTACCATGTCTGGTTATATGGGATAGAGGAAACATGATCCTGGAAACAGAGTAAGCATTTAGAAATTGTTTTTGCTAAAAATGTCTCTGCCTTCATTTTCTGTGACTTTTACTCTGGACTAGTCACTACTTAACTGAACATAGACATGTTAGTCGCTCGGTGTCTTTGGACTCCGGTATCCAACGCTACCTAACCTCTCTCATTCTCCTTCAATACTGAAAGACAAATGCAAGATTAACTAAGACATCTTACTATCAGCCTTTCCAGTGTTCTATTTCAGACCCCCAAATGTACCTTACAATCTCTAGTAATTGTCCTAAAACTCTAGTTACCTTGGATTGAAGGAACAACAGCCCAAAATGATAAACTCCTTTGAGCAGGGCTAAACCTCCCCAAGCAACATAAGCCTCATGGGCAGATTCCTCCTCAAATGAGAGCAATTATTTATCATGCTGAAGCTACATCCTGGGGTAAAATAATCATTTCATGACAAGCAGACTGTTCTCCCTAAGAAATGACACTGGAAACAACTTCTTTAGATCATCTCTCATGACTAAAACAGAGATAATAATCAACTAGATCACACCTTGAACAAGGCTTCTAGCCCTAACCAAATTCTTCCTCTTTTTAAAGTTCACATACCATCCTGAAGATGGAATTTGGGTCACTGAACCCCTTATATTTTCTTCTCTTAAATGTGACCATGATTACTCTCCTTTCTCTGCCATTCACCATTAATGATATCTTTAACTGGCATATTGGGTTGGGAACTCAGATATACTGATTTTACCCTAAAGCTCCATTAACTATACTTTGTCACTGTAAATATTTAAGCCAAAGGAACATAAACAAGAAAACAATAATGAACAGAAGCAGGTTTCTGCTGTTGTCATATTTGGACAATAGACTCCAGCAGCAGCAGTTTCTGGGGGGTGTTAAGAACTTAAGCCTTGGGCTGGAGAGATGGCTTAGTGGTTAAGCACTTGCCTGTGAAGCCTAAGGACCCCGGTTCAAGGCTCAGTTCCCCAGGACCCACGTTAGCCAGATGCACAAGGGGGCGCATGCATCTGGAGTTCATTTGCAGTGGCTGGAGGCCCTGGCGCGCCCATTCTCTCTCTCTCTATCTGCCTCTTTCTCTCTCTGTCTGTTGCCCTCAAATAACTAAATAAAAATGAACAACAAAAAAAAATTAAAAAGATAAAGAACTTTAGCCTCAAATGAGGAGTGCACCATGGGCCTCTATCATTCTGAGTCTTGCATTTCCCTGAGATGAACAACTGGCAGTTACCCTGTATCTCCAGCCTACAGACAACATGGAGAGACAACTTAGTCTCTGGTGTTCTGACTAAATCTAACAAATCTCATCACTGTATAGACTTGCTGCTGTTTCCTTAGAAAACATGACTAATATACAATCTAACTTGAGCATAAGGTAGGTAGATATAAGATAAATGAACATTAAACTATCCCTTTTTTTGGTCATCAAGGACAGATAGAAATTCTCATTGTTAATCTATCACCATATTAGAGCCACACATAGATCCACCACACTTACAGCTACCCCAGAAACACTGCCTAGGGACTTGTAACATACAACAAGCATATGTACATCAGTAGTAATAAACTACCTCAAGGAACAGAAAGGATTGTATACTTCATGTATGTTGATTATATGAAGGGAAAGCTATTTCCTGATACTTCTCCTGGAGGGTGACTGCACATTATATCAAATCATACTTTTAACTGTTCTGGCTTTCATAGAAATGTTACTAACTTTTTTCCCCAATTGGTCTACATATACATTGAAAGACCACAAGCATGACACTTCATCTCTTAAGCTGTGAAATGTGGATCTAAATGAATTTAGTATGCTCTTGTGAACCGGTGAAGGATGTCAATTAAATGTGTATTTGTGAGTATATTTTTGCATTGCTGGTATTAGACACTAAACTGTTACAAACAAGAATAGATGGACACAGCATTAATATGGAAGTTCTAAGAAGAGAATAATTAATTACTAAAGGTCGTTATCCTAGTTGCCTTCCACATCCCTCCTAGGAGACTCAAGATGTTACAATCTAAGGACACCCTAATGTTAAGTATTTTAAATTACTTCCCAACAAAGTATTGAGGTTTCTAATGGTGAAAGTCAAAACAGCACAAGCAGCAACAAGGAAAGAGTTGAGCTGGGACTTTCCAGAACCTTGCTTTGTGAGGTAGGTTTGCAGACTATCATGAGCAGCAGAACTGAGAGTTTATTAGAAATGTAGATAGGAGTGGTGGTGCCACATGTCTATTATCCTAGCATTCAGGAAGCAGACCAGTCTAAGTGAGGAAGGGCTAGGGTAGATGGGAAGAAATGTAGTCATTCATCTCCTACTAGAATCTTCAGTATTTCTGGTGACATACATGTGCATTGTATTTCAAAAGCACGGTCTAGAGTAAAGATCCTTTAATAATCATATTTGACAGGCAGTTTCCCTTCCCACTTATCAAAAACATCAGTCAAGGAAGACCACCACATATATAATTTCCAAAATATTTGCAGGTAAAACTTAAAGTCAAATGACTCAGATAATGCTATTCTCCTGTCTATTGCGGCCAAATTTCTTAAACATTTGCTGAGGGAAATAAGAGCAGCTGCTTACTGTTCCATCACAATGACCATCCTTAATCCTCAGATACATCTGTTTGTTTTTCACACTTTCAAACATGCAAATCCCAAAACTGATTTTATGCACTCTCCAATAGGATTTTTCAGACTGGCTTCCAGCTCCTGTACAGGTCCCATCGGGCTGTAGACATAAGGCTTGACACAGGCTTGTAGCAAGTATAATCACAGCACTGTTGAGGAACACTCCCTTCAGAGCAACAAAAAGAAAGGCAGTAAATAACAGGCTCATGTTCTGCTGGGAAGAGATGGCTATGTAGTCAAATCTCCTACAGAGGTTCAGTGACCAGGATCTTACCAGGAGCTTGTAACTGAAAATGAGCAAAGTAAATAAATTAATTAATGGTAATACATCATTAATCAAAACCAAATGATGTGTTTATATCAGTGATTATTACAAAGAGAGTAATGATTAGCATCAGATGCTATAGATTTTGAAAGATAAGATACAAACATAAATATTTCTCCTAAGGAATTTATAATCATGATAAGCAAATAATTTTAATATGAATACAAAGCAGACCATAAAGAATATGCTAAGTACCTGAATTTTAGAAGTACTACAGAGATATTCATTAGATACATTCAAATAGGAATGAATGACAAGAAATAATAATTAGGACTAAGACATACTTAGATAATCTTAGGCAATCATCTGTTTATGAGGAATATACAAAAGCTCCTGAAATTTTACCAGAAATGCACTAATATTGTAAAGAAATGGATAAATGATGACCACACAAGGTCAGCCATATAAACTCTAAATTGTGGAACATCAGCAAAAACAGTAAGACATATAAGTCACAAGACATGAATATTTAAGTAAAAACAAGGAAAAGTAACTTTTGCTAATAATAAAAAATAAGTTAAAATTAGATGTTTATTCCTCAAGAAAATTGTCAGAAATCTATTCCAGGAAAATACTCACCACTAAGTCAATGAGATGAGTATATACCAATGTTGAGTGGAAGTGGCTTATAAAGAACTTAACCTAACTCAAAAGAATCTAGCATTTACCCAAGCTTCTGAGCTAAGTACCAAGTCCTCAGATCCTGATAGGTGTGTATAGGTCTGGATAGTAACAATATGACATAGGGTGGAGGCCTGTCTGTCACAATGTGTTACTTTGTCTGAGAGCAAGAAAACTGAGATCAGATACATGTAGTCCCTGCATTGTGGACTCTGGTCACCGAAGCTCAGACTAACATATGTGGTTGACATTATTCCACGAGCACTGTCACACATGGAGAAAGTAACTCTTCTTTACCCATGAGGAGAGAATAATAGGAAGTTCCATGTTTCCTGCTTTTTCCTAGGCTCAAGCCCTATGTGTCTCCTACCTATTCAATTTAATCTATATCTTTACTCAGTAAGAAGCTGCCAGTCTTCAAAATAGCTTTCAATGAATATAGAGTCCTATAATTATAGGAGGTCTTGTTAGTGGATCCTCTGGAGCTCAAATTCTGTGGTTGGTGCTACAAGTGAAGTGGTTGTAAAGACTGTTCTTTCTAACAACAAAATTAGCATAGCTTTCACAGAAGTAAAACAATATATTTATGGAAAAGTAACAATATATTCCTAGAGCTTTAAACATTTTATATAACTTGTAAGTTCAGTTTTTTATTTTCTAAGGTAAAAAAAATAATGAAGTACTAATATAGGCTAGGGTAAAGGTATATGTCAAAGTATATAGGCACAAGGAATAAAATAAAAATATCAAATGCTTAAGAATTTGAAGAAATATATAATATATAAAATCCTTACTATTAATATTGTTGAATATGTAATGAGTTAATGTTATTTTGAAAAAATAATCATCCAAAAATGCTTATATATGGTAAGCATGAAATACTTTGAAGACAAATAGATTTGGTTGGAATCATGATCCATCATGATTATAAACCAACTATGCTGCACAAGCCAAAATTTGCAATATTCCTGAAGATTTTCTCTTCACCTTTAAAATATAGATACATCTACTTACATCTTAGTAAAGTAGAACAAATAAGCAATCTTATAAATTGTCATTACATTAATGTGATAATATTTGAAGATAAATTCATAAAAACATACTATAAAGAGAATCAAGCATTAGGAAAAGATCACACATATGTAAGAAAGTATAAAATGTAATGGTTAGAAAAGATTAATGAATGATTCTCGAGCTTTTTATTAGGAGTCTCCATGCCATAGTTGTAACCTCCAACTTCCATCTGTACAGCATGTTACTCCTATCCGTTTCAATGCTCCCACTTGCCCCACTGCTTATCAAAGTAGCTGTAAACAGAATGGTAATGGGCATGGGTGCCACCTAGTGGAAAGAGATTGGATAACTGCAATATGAGTAAAAGTTTTCATGCACCAGACAAAAGAAAGGAGGCACTTAACATGTAACTTTATGACTTTTCTCGGTTTACCTTGACAAAAATCACAAATTCTTTTGAAAGTTCTGCATAGCCTGCTGATGACTCATTAATCCTTTTCCCACTGTGATCAAAGATCACTGTGTGGCCAGGAACCAGTGCTGACTCAAGAAGAGCACAACGGCTGGGTTGGTAAAGCACCCGCAGCTCCGTGAGGGCTCCTCCACCGGCCTGAAAGAACATCAGGCAAAAAAACAACTCTGATTCGTAAGGAATATAATTAAATTTAAATATACTGACATCAGTGTACATACTGTCCAATCTCATACTCCTTATATACTCCATGCATTTGTCACTCATGTGTGTATACTACAAAATCTCATACTCCTTATAATATTATATCATCCATATCTTTGTCACTCATAAGTGTATACTATACTATCCTGTACTCCTTATATCACCTATGTCTTTGTCACTCAAGCGTATGCAGTTTGTAGTCTTTGTACTCCTTGTATCACCCATGCCTTTATCACTCAAGTGTGTACACTATACAATACTTTTATTCCTTATGCCAACCATGCTTTGTTACTCAAATGTGTATACTATACAATCCTTTACTCCTTATATCATCCATGTCTTTGTCACTCAAGTGCTTTCATTCTGCAGCCTCATTGCCATGCTTTAGGGACCCATTTCTCCTGTTTTCTCAGAATCCAAGGGCAGTTTTGTTTAACACCAGTGGTGGGAAGATTTAATAAGATACTACTGTGCATTTTCTTCATGCTTATTTTTTCATTTTCATTTGAGTTCTCCTAACACTATTTAGGAGTAAAATCTAAAATTAATGTTTTAATCATTTCTAGAAGTTACTTTAAAAAATACCAAACACGGGCTGGAGAGATGGCTTAGCAGTTAAGCGCTTGCCTATGAAGCCTAAGGACCCCGGTTCGAGGCTCGATTCCCCAGGACCCATGTTAGCCAGATGCACAAGGGAGCGCACACATCTGGAGTTTGTTTGCAGTGGCTGGAGGCCCTGGCGTGCCCATTCTCCCTCCCTCCCTCTCTCTCTCTCTCTCTCTCTCTCTCTCTATCTCCCTCTTTCTCTCTCTGTCACTCTCAAATAAATAAATAAAAATGAATAAAATAATTTTTTTTAAAAAAATACCAAACAAATTGAGAATATTATGGTATGAGGAGCCATTTCCACCCAGTTGAGGGCATTTTTGAGGACCAACCCCTTTTTCCTGTTTGTTCCCCAGGGAAGCATCAGGGATCAGTTGTGTGCTGTTGAGTGACTGGGAAAAGTTTAATTGCTCAAGTATGTCAGGGAGAAACATCAATCTATTTGCTTTTAAGAAATCATCTGAGATCCAATGAATATTTCACAGTGACTAGAGTGTATTAAAACTATAAAGTCTGCCACCAGGTATTCTGATGCCCTCTTCCAGGTAAGATCTGTGTAAAACAAGATGAGTCTGTAGTAAGATGGGACTTCACCAACAGCTGAGTGCAACCTAGAGGAATATGACATTAGACTTCACTTATTTTAGAAAAATATAATGAAATATTTTGTCAACTCGTGTGTGTGTGTGTATTCGCACACGTGTGTATATATGTATGTATGTATGTATGTATGTATGTATGTAGTGCTCAGAATCAAACCCAAGGTATTGGACATGCTAGACACAGTACATCCCCAACCCTGTTTGATTAATCAATTAAGAAGATTCCATATTCACAATGTTCATATCTGTTAAGCATTTACTATAGTCCTTTTAATATTCTATAGAACACAGTAAGGGGTGTCTTGCTAAGTCCAGAGCAAAAGAGAAATGTCTTCATGGAGAAAATTTAATTTATTCAACCTTTAATTTGAATTTTAGGTCCACAAATGACATGAGCTGTCTACTCAATCATTTTCCTTAAGTTAAGTGTTAATTAAACTCCTTCTTGGTATTGTGTAACATTATATGAGTAAGCTATAGCATGAGTTACATTGTCTATGAATGTTTCTGACTCCATTGAACACCTTATGACCCTGGGAAACTCAATCTTTCTATACTTTAAAAAGTGTGTAATGGAATCTCTTATAAGGTAGTTTTAGGATAAAATATCATAATGCATGTTAAGATTTACTACTGTGTATATCAATTATTCTATGTGGTCTCATTTTTAAAATAAATACCATACATGCATTTTAGAGACAGTATACATATTAAAAGCTACTTTTCAAACCTAGACTACATAACATAAAGCAGAATTAGACAATATTATTGGGGTTTTTTTCCTAACAATATGATCAATGAGAAGTCAGATAATCTCATTAAAATGGTTAATATCAGAGAATCAGTCTACTTTTTCTAGTCTAAATTTCAGTTACTGAAATCTAGGGTATCAAGATCTCAAAAATTGGAAAAGTACAATTTTTTTAAAAATTACAAAAGAGAAATCAAAGAGAAAACATAATTTTATAAACTTATCAACTAATTCACAATGAAACATACCTTATACAGATACAATAATGTTGACAGATGCCAAACAGAAATTTTACTTATGGGCATGATAGCGCACAACTGTAATATTAGCACTTGGGAAAGTGCAGAGAATGGCATGTTCAAAGCCAGCCTAGGTACAAAAGTATGACCCTGTCTCTCCAAGTAAAATCACTACTTACCATTCCAGTAACAACACCATTGTCAAGAGCAAGAGAAAGATGTCTCAACTCATGACTCTGAAAAATGCATATATTTCCTTTGTTGAAAATAATATCAAAAAGACCTAAAAAACATGTTTAAATATTAGTAATTATCACATGTTTTAAAGCTTTTTACTTCTTCAGTTACTTATATATTGAAATCTTAGAAGAAAATCTAAGTCTTTTAATTCAGTATGTATAATTAGTGAAAAGATTAAATGTCTGTCATAAAGCATCTGAAGATCAAAATAAGATAGGAACTTTTTTCTGCATAGGTACAGTTGAACAAAATGCTTTTAAAAAATCAATGGTTTAGGGCTGGAGAGATGGCTTACAGGTTAAGGTGCTTGCCTGTGAAGCCTAAGGACCCAGGTTCAATTCCCCAGTACCCACATAAGCCAGATGCACAAAGTGGCACATGCATCTGGTGTTTTTTTGGAGTGGCTAGAGGCCCTACTGCACCAATGATCTCTCTCTCTCTCTAATAAATAAATAATTAAATAAAAACAATTTTTTAAATGAGGTTGACAGAAATTGAGGGTGACATCTAACTATGACCTCTAACCTACACATACACATACAAACACATAAACACTACATATACATGCAGATTAAAAAAAAAAAAAAAAACCTTTGAAAAGTCGGTGCACGCCTTTAATCCCAACACTCAGGAGGGGAGGCAGAGGTAGGAGGATCACCGTGAGTTTGAGGCCACCTGAGACTACATAGTGAATTCTAGGTCAGCCTGGGCCAGAATGAGACCCTACCTCAAAACAACAACAACAACAAAAAAAATTAAAACCTTTGAGCCTAGTCAATACATATCAAATGAAGAAGATCATGTTATCTAATCAATAATTTAAATTCCTCAAATTCCAATCTAACATGGAATTACCCATCTTATTATAAATATATATTCACCTAACATTAAGAAATAGAATTCATAAATTCTATATCTAGATTTTAATTCTCATTAATTATAAGGGTAAATAATCTTAGCTAAGAGCCAAGTATGATGCAGAGGAGAATGACAAAGTTCCAAATTTTAAAAGAATTTCCTCATATGCTTCTGTGATCTCATTTAAAGTCATATTTTAAAAATCAAATGGTTTGAAGATTATTTCAATAGATCATTCCAAAATGAAAGATTTTTATCTAATTAACATTTACTTCATTGTTGAATGTGCACTTATTGGTTAAGAATCAAGGACCATCTGGAAATTAAACCAATGTAGTGAGGAATTATAGTTAATCCCAGGAATTCATGTGTCACTGAAACAAGGGAAGAACTAAGAGACAGGAATTCTGACATTGAGTCAAACAGACTAATTGGTTAGATAAACTTGGACAAATTACTTTACATCTATCTCAACTTCCTCATCAAAAAAAAAAATCAGAGCAACAATTCCCAAAGGAACATTCTTTGGATGACTCACTAACTGAATGAGGGACTGTATGAGGTAATGATTAAAGCATGTGAAATGAAGGAATGATTACTATGAATATGTTAGCAATAATGTTCATGGTTTCATTCAACTTCCCATTTGGTCTACCAATTTCATAGATACCTTAATCTAAATCCATAACAATGTGATTTTTTGTTTATGAATTTTTTATTAGTTTTGTACTCAGTGAACATAGTCAAGTTGGTACCATTGTTAGCCTCCTCCCTGACCGCCCCCCTCCACAGGGACACTCCTTGTTGTGATTATTTTATCAGTTTTTTTAATTAGATGATATGGATATATTTAGTATGTAAACAACACATGTTGGTACCATCCTTTCCCTCCTCCCTGCCCCTTTTCTCCAGAGGCTTTCCTCATTGGAGATGCAGGTCAAACCCATGGGAATTGTGGGTCATGCATTATGGAAGGGTGGGGAGAGGCAATGTCTCTGTGTAAAATGTCCCAATTTGTGGCTCCAACAATCTTTCTGTCCTCATTTCCACAAAATTCCCTGAGCCATGCTGGAAGCATTTTAAGTCTACCTCAGTGATGGGCACTTAGAAGCCTCTGTATCTCTGGTTTGGTAAGTGTTGAGTGTCCTCAGTGTCTATCTCCATCACCCTTGCGCTGATATCAGATTCACTAAGGAAGCAGCACTCTTGTTCATTTCCCCAATTCCTTTGTGGTTTTAGCTGGGGCCAGGGTGGAGGAAACTGGGTTGTTTATAACCTCAGGTTCAGCTCTAATCTCAAAAAGAGAGAAGCATATTCTCCAACAGAGAATGAAGTCAGAACTGGTAAAATGGGATAACAATTATTAATTTAGAGACAATTAAGAGTGTATACTCTCTTATAGTAGAATATTAGAGGGAGCTTAACAATGAAAAGTGAGGTCATTATCTGGAAGTGATTATGACTTGTATCCCAGTTCTAGATATAGTTTCCTTTCCACTGAGCAGATATGTTAAGCCAATCCAAGAGCAGTTGGTTACCCACCATGGCTGTGTACTACTATTACACTTGTGTGAGCATCACATCAGGGTGTTTACTTCTGAGTCGCTTAGATTTTGAGTTACTTAGACAGATGTTAGCCAATTTCCCCTGGTAGCTCATGTAGCACCTTCCAGGACTAGATGGGCTAATTTTCTGGGGACTGGCTCTCCTCTGGATTCCAACCATGTCTCTCCATGGTCTGTGCCAACAGCATATGGTGTATTCAGTAGTAGGGTCTTACCACTAACCTCTGTTGGGTAATCAAATGCTCTGACAGAAGTCTGTCTTGTTTGTTTTGGGAGACCTAGTAGGTCTCTCTGATCAACAGCTCATAGTGGATGTACACCACATTCTGGTACAGGGAATTACAGGCCAGCACAAAGGGAAAGAAAAGACAAAGAAGAAAGAGAACCAGGAGAAATTTAAGGTTAGGTTTTGTCTTACCTTCTGCAGGACCCTACAATTCAGGTGCTCCTCCTAAGGTCTATAGGACCAGTTCAATTTGGGTTCAGTTTTGTGTGTGTCCCCCCTCCCCAAGCTTTCCTTTCTCCTAAGCCCTACCCTCTCTATTGTCCAAGCCACAAGATGCTATTCAGTTATGTCAGAAACTTGGGCTGATCCAGGTTAGGAACTGCAGATGAGGGAGGTCATGCGACTATTGTCTTTCTGTCATTGTGTGAGTTCACTTAGAATGATCTGTTCCAAGTTTGACAATTTTTCTACAAATTTCAATGTGTCATTTTTTTCTTACTGCTGAGTAGAATCCCATCATGTAAATATACAAGATCTTTCCTATCTATTCATCCAGTGATGGGAATCTGGATTTATTTCAGTTTTTAGCTATTATGAATTGAGCAGATATAAACAAGGTTGAGCAACTATCTCTGAACTGATGTGGAGCTTTTAGGGTAAATGCCCAGTAAGGGAATAACAGGGTCTGTTGGTAACTCTGTATTCATTCTTTTCAGGAGTCTCCATAATTATTTCCATAGTGGTTGTACCAGTTTACATTCCCTACAACAGTGAGTGCTACTATTTCTCCACATGCTTGCCAAGATTTGTTTTCATTTGATTTTTTTAATGTTTGCTATCCTTGCTGGGGTAAGGTGGAATATCATAGTTGTTTTAAGTTCCATTTCCCTAACAGTTAGGGTTGTTGAATATTTCCTTAAGTGTGTGTTAGCCATTTGTAATTCTTCCTCTGAGAAATCCTTATTTAATTCTCTGCCCCACTTTTGGAGTGGGTTGTTTGGGGTTTTTGTTGTTGTTGTTTTTGTTGATTAGTTTTTTGAGTTCTTTGTAGATTCTAGATATTAGGCTTCTGTCAGTGTTATAGCTGGCAAAGATTTTCTACCATTCAGTGGGTAATCTATGGGCTCTGCTTATGGTATGTTTGTCTGTGCAAAAGTTTTTTAGCTTCATGAGATCCCATTGTTTGAGTGCTTGTTTAATTTCCTGGGCTCCTGGGATTTTGTTCAGGAAACCTTTATCCAGTCCTATATTGTGGAGAGTGCTTCCTTTTTTTTTTTTTTTTTTTTTTTTTTCTTACAGTAGTTGAAGAGTTTTGGGTCTCATATTGAGGTCTTTAATCAGTTTGGACTTGATTTTTGTGTATGGAAAAATGAGTGGGTCTAATTTCATTTTTCTGCATATGGTCATCAAATTTGTCCAACACCATTTGATGAAGATGCTGCCTTTTCTCCAGCCTACATTATTGGCATCTTTGTCAAAGATTAAGCGGCTGTAGTTACTTGACCTAAGATCTGGGTATTCAATCCTGTTCTATTGATCTATGATACTGTTTTTATTCCAGTACCAGCCTGTTTTTGTCACTATGGCTTTGTAATGTAGCTTTAGAACAGGTATTTTTGCTGAGGATATGTTTGGATAGCTGAGGCCTTCTGCCATTTCATATGAATTTTGAGATCACTTTTTGAATGTCTGTGAAGTAGGATGCTAGTATTTTTATTGGTATTGTGTTAAATCTATATATTGCACTTCCAGTCAAGATGGCGTTCACCTAACTGTACCACAACTCCCAGGAAGGAGAGGCAAGGAATCAAGGGGTCACTGGGACATTTAGGGTAGAGAAATCTCTAATAGATCGCCAGAGGGAGCTGATTCACAGGCTCTTGGGTAACCCACCTGTCCCCAAATCACCCCAAGTGGCCATCCTAACCAGAGTCCCAGCCTCAGGCTACTTTTGCAGTAACTGTAGGCAAGGAGACCCAAGCCAGTAGTTCCACCTGTGGCCCCAGGCACAGGAGATTGCCAGGATCCACCCCCCCCCCCCCGTGAAGTCACAGACTCCCCCGCCACTCCCCCCATATCTTCAGACACCCCTAGCCCCCACACCCATCCCTCTCCACCCCACTCCACCCATCCTGACTTTGGAATTGCTCCACTCTGCCCTGCCCACCCCCTCAACTTCCACCCACTCTGCTTGGCCTGCGCCTGACCTGAGACCTCAGATCTACCTGCTTGGCCCTGCCTCCACATGAATTCTGAACCCCTCTCCTCTGCTTCCTCCCCCCTCCCCCAGCACGCATCTTCTCGAGCATGCAACTTCAGACCTGCTCTGCTCAGCTCTGCTTGGGCCCCACCCCCGCCCACCTACCACCGCCTGCAAATTCAGAAATGCTCTGCTCCTCCCCACCCTACCCCCTGGTGAGTCTTGAGCCTCCCCACACTGTCCTGACATGACACGCCCCAGGGTATCATCCTAGCTCGCCACAGCAGCTCGATCCACCCTGCCACGGCACCCCCTAGACTTCCACCCACCCACCCACCCTGCCGCATCTTCCTTCCACCTGCCCTGCTTGGCCCTGCCCCACCCCCACCAGTCAAATCCAACCACCAGGTCCTGCCCCCACATGAATTCTGACCCCCTTCACTCTGCTCCACACCCACCTGCTGGACTTCAGACCTTCTTTGCTCCACCCTGCTTGAACCTGCACCCACCCCCTGCGAATTCAGACCTGGTACGGTCCACCCCACTCTGCCCCCAGGCAAGTATTAACTCTCCCGACTCTGTCACAAAGTGACATGGCCCCAGGCTCCACTCCCACCACCAGGACAGCTAACTCCACCCTGCCCTATCACCCTCTAGACTTTCAGCTAACCCAACCCACCCCAGCCCACTTCTTCCTTCCACCCTCTCTGCTTGGCCCCAACCCCGCCCCCACCCCCAAGACAACAGATACAACCACTCAGCCCTGCCCTCGCATGAATTCTGACCTCTCCACTCTGCTCCACCCCCAACCCACTGGACCTGCTCTGCTCTGCTGGGTCCAGTACCCACCCCCTGCAAAATGAGACCAACTTGGCTCCACCCTGCCCCATCCCCAAGTGAGTCTTGATCCTCAACTCTCTGTACAGACCCAGCGTAACCCACCCCCAAGCCCCACCCCCCCTCACGCCCATCTCCCCCCCCCATGAATTACACCACATCCCTCCCCAAGGTCGACCACAGTCTCATTCTCCCTGCTCCCATACTGTGATGGGCAGACCACAACACCAAAGAAATAACATAAAAAATCAAATCAAGTAAATCTAATAAGATCTCCCAGTGCTACTATGGAAGTCTCTAATCAAAACATAGAAGAGAAAATAGGATCAGAAACCCATAATGAAGTTATAAGCAATGCAACCATGACCATGATATTGGTAGAACTTGCCCAAAAGCAGCAAAGGACTGATAATTGTGTGGACATTGCCATCACTAGACTAGACTTAATAGATAAGAAAATAGAAGGGGTCCAAACACAGTTAAAGGATATAAAGGAAAGCAAAAACAAAACAAACAAACAAAAAAAAGAAGACCTAAAAAACCAGCTGGCTATGCTAAATGAAGACATAAAGAAAGGCAAGGAAGAATTGCAAGAAGCATCAAGAAAATCAGAAAATAAGCCGGGCGTGGTGGCGCACACCTTTAATCCCAGCACTTGGGAGGCAGAGGTAGGAGGATCACCGTGAGTTCAGGGCCACCCTGAGACTACATAGTGAATTCTGGGTCAGCCTGGACCCACAGGACCAGAGTGAGACCCTACCTCAGAGAGGGAACAAAAAACTTCAAAGCCCATGAAAATACAAAACCACATAAACCAAGATAATACGGCAGGGAAAAAGCAAACCTCACAGTCATTACCCTAAATATCAATGGCCTAAATTCACCCACTAAGAAACACAAGCTAACAGGGAAGATCAGAAAATTAGACCCCTTAATCTGATGTCTTCAAGAAACCCACCTCACCACTAAAGACAGACACCTCCTCAGGGTGAAAGGGTGGAAAAGGATATGGCAAACAAATGGGAATAAGAAACAAGCAGGGGGCTGGAGATTTGGCTTAGCAGTTAAACACTTGACTGTGAAGCCCAAGAACCCTGGTTCAAGGCTCGACTCCCCAGGACCCACGTTAGCCAGATGCACAAGGGGGCGCACACATCTGCAGTTCGTTTGCAGTGGCTTGAGGCCCTGGCACACCCATTCTCTATCTATCTTTATCTGCCTCTTTCTTTTTCTGTCTGTCGCTCTCAAATAAATAAATAATAATTAAAAAAAAAAGAAACAAGCAGGCATAGCCATATTAATATCAGATAAAATAGACTTCAAACCAAAATAATCAAAAAAGACAAAGAAGGTCACTTCCTACTGATCAAGGGAACAATCCAGCAAGAGGGTATCACAATCATCAATCTTTATGCAACAACACAGGTGTACCACAATTCATAAAACATAACCTACTCAACAGTAAAAGAGAAATAACCACCAACACCACCATAATTGGGAATTTCAATACATCATTATCAGCAATAGGCAGATCATCCAACCAGAAACTCAACAGGGAAGTAAGAAAGCTCAACAAAACCATAGAACATTTAGACCTAATGGACTACACATTCTTCTCAGCAGCACGGAACCCTCTCTAAAATAGATCATATACTGGGTCGCAAAGCCTGCCTCTATATGCTTAGTAATATTGACATAATCCCCTGCATGATATCAGATCACAATGCTACACTGCTAGAAATTAACAACAAAAGACCCACCAAGAATCCCATCAGCTCCTGAAAACTGAACAGCATGCTTTTAAACAATAAATGGGTAGTGGACAAAATAAAAAATGAAATTGTGAAATTTCTAGAAATGAATGGCAATGAGAACACATTGTACCAAATCTAACGGGACACAATGAAGGCGGCCCTCAGGGGAAAATTCATAGCACTAAATGCCTTCATAACAAAGACAGAGAGATCCCAAATCAATAACCTAACCATCCACCTAAAGGCACCGGAAAAGCAAGAAGAATCCAACCCAAAACACTACAGATGGAAAGAAATAACATCAGAGCAGAAATTAATGAATTGGAAACTAAGAAAACAATTAAGACAATTGATGAAACAAAAAGTTGGTTCTATGAAAAAATAAGACTGACAAACCCCTGGTCAATTTGAACAATTGAAAAAAAAGAGGTGCTTCAAATTAACAAAATTACAAATGAAAAAGGAGAGATCACAACAGACATATGTGAAATTGGGAGAATCATCAGGTCTTACTTCAAAAACCTCTACTCTACAAAATTGGAAAATATAGAGGAAATGGATAAATTCCTAGACACATACCATCTACCAAAGCTAAACTCAGAGCAGATTAATCTCCTAAATAAACCTATCACACTCATTGAGATTGAAAAAGTAATAAAAAACCTCCCCCAAAAGAAGAGTCCAGGACCAGATGGCTTCTCAACTGAATTCTATCAAACCATCATGGAATAACTGAAACCAATCTTTGTCAAACTATGCCACACAATTAGAGAACAGGGAAAGCTCCCCAACTCCTTCTATGATGCTAATATCACACTAATACCAAAACCAGGCAGAGATGCTACAAGAAAAGAAAACTACAGGCCTATTTCCCTAATGAACTTAGATGCAAAGATCCTGAACAAAATCCTCACAAACCAAATTGAACAACACATGAAATCCATTATCCACCTTGATCTAGCGGGGTTCATCCCAGGAACGCAGGGGTGGTTCAACATACAGAACTCTGTCAATGTAATACACCATATAAACAAGGCTAAACACAAAAACCACATGATCATTTTGATAGAAGCAGAAAAGGCCTTTGACAAAATACAACACCACTTCATGATCCAAATATTGGAGAGGATCGGCATGGTTGGTTTATATCTTAATTCAATAAAGGCTATATACAAAGCTCCTAAAGCCCAAATAATACTTAATGACGAGAGACTGGAGGAATTCCCATTGAGATCAGGAAGAAGATAGGGATTTCCACTCTCACCTCTGCTCTTTAATATAGTACTGGATTTCCTAGCTCAAGCAATAAGACAGGTGAAGGAAATAAAGTGGATACAATTTGGAAAGGAAGAAGTCAAGTTAGTGCTCTTCACAGATGACATGATTCTATATGTAAGAGATCCGAGAACCTCCATTCCAAAACTCTTTCTTAAAGGTGATAAACTCCTTCAGCAAAGTAGCATGATACAAAATCAATGCACAAAAATCAGTAGCTTAGCCAGGCGTGGTGGCACACGCCTTTAATCCCAGCACTCGGGAGGCAGAGGTAGGAGAATCGCCATGAGTTCAAGGCCACCCTGAGACCCCATAGTGAATTCCAGGTCAGCCTGGGCTAGAGCGAAACCCTACTTCGAAAAAACAAAAAAAAAAAAAAAAAAAAAAAAAAAAATCAGTAGCCTTTCTATATGCAAATGACAAAGATTAGAGAAAGAAATAAGTGACATTACCCCATTTTTAATAGCCACAACAAAAAAATAAAGTACCTTGGAATAACATTAACCAAGGAAGTAAAAGATCTATACAATGAAAAAATAAAAACACTCAAAAAAAAATTGAGATGGACTTAAGAAAATGAAAAGACCTCCCATGCTCCTGGATAGGCAGAATTAATATTGTAAAAATGGTCATTCTTCCAAAGAGAGTCTACAGATTTAATGCAATTCTCATCAAAATCCCAACATCATTCTTCACAGACAGAAAAATTGATGCAAGGGAACAGAGACCTGGCCTACTTCGTGCTGTGCCCTCCAGCACACAGACCAGCACAGGGAACCCAGACCAGGGAGGTGGGAAGAGCCCAGAAACAGGGGTCTGTCCTACTCCAGCCCATCACCCAGTCTGCACACAGACTGGTGCAGGGAACCCAGACTGGGAAGGTGGGAGGAGCCAGGAAACAGTGATCTGGCCTACACTCTCAAGACCACAGCATGCCCACACTGTCTGTGCAGGCAACCCAAACCAGGGAGATGCGAGGAGCCTGGAAACAGGGATCTGGCTTACTCGCTCCAGACCACTGTGCCCACCCACACACTGTCTCCACAAAGAACTCAGACTGGCTATTTCTATCTGTTTTAATCAGTGTAACTATTCCCCTTTGCATTCTAAAATTGCATTACAATACAATTCGCATGTCATTTAAAGTACATAATCTGACAGCTTTTACAGTATGGACTCAAAGTTGTATAGCCATTATTATAGTCAACTTTAGAACTTCCTTATCACCCAAGAAAGCTCTTTACTCATTAGTAGTCATTCCAATTTCTAATCTTTTCTTCCTTCCTATTCTCCTATTCTTTTATCCTAATCCCTTGCACAAGACAATTATAAATTTGCCTGTTATGAACATTTTTATTCCTCTGTATTCAATTTTTATGTCCTCTGATTGCCAACTTCTTATCATATATTTCCCTCTAGCCATCCCTCCTCCCAAGCCTCTGGTAACCACAATTCTGCTCTTTCTGTGGAATCAGCATTTTTAGATTCTATGTGAGTCTTTCTGCCCAAACTCCCTTCACTTAGGATAATGCTATCAGGAACCTATTTTTAATATTTTGAGGAACTACCATACTATTTTCATGAAGGTTGCACTAATTTACATCCTCACCATCAAAGTTCCCTTTATGCACATTTTCACTAACATTTGTTATCAGTCTTTTTGATGATAGCCAAAGCAGATGTGAGTTATCTGACTGTGGTTTTGATTTGTATATCTCAGACAATTATTGACATTAAACATTTTTTATATATGCCTGTTAACCACTTGCTCATCTTCATTAGCGAGATGTCTATTCAACTCTGTTGTACATTTAGTCATAGGTTTATCTTTTCTTAATATTTAGTTGCTTGAAGTCCTTGTATATCTGGGGCACAAATTCCCTTTGAGACACATAATTTTCTTTCTTTCTTTATTTGAGATAGAAAGAGAGAATGGGTGGGCCAGGGTCTACAGTCACTGCAAACTAACTGCAAATGCACGTGCCACCTTGTGCATCTGGCTGACATAGGTCCTGGGGAATAGAACCGAGGTCTTTTGGCATTGCAGGCAAACACCTTAACCACTAAGCCATCTCTCTAACCCCAGACACATAATTTTCTAAGCCTCTGTTTTCAAAGTTGTCTCTTTTTTGAACGTTTCTTTTGCTATGCAAGAGATTTATCAGGGCTGGAGAGATGGCTTAGCGGTTAAGCGCTTGCCTGTGAAGCCTAAGGACCCTGGTTCGAGGCTTAATTCCCCAGGACCCACGTTAGCCAGATGCACAAAGGGGCACACGTATCTGGAGTTCGTTTGCAGTGGCTGGAGGCCCTGGAGCACCCATTCCCTCTCTCTATCTCTGCCTCTTTCTCTCTCTGTCTGTCACTCTCAAATAAATAAAATAACAACAAAAAAAAAATTTTTTTAAAAAGAGATTTATCGTTTGATGTAATCCCACTTGTCTGTTTTTGCTGGATTTGCTTTTGACAAGGTCGCATCCAAAAGATCATCACTCAGATTAATGTCATGTAGCTTTTCAGGAGCATGTTGGTTAAATTCATGATTTTGTAAAGTTACTGACACTCACTTCTTTAGTGTCTAGCTTTATACCACTGTGGCCAGATGCATGATATTATTGTTATCTTTGTAAATTACTTAAGAGTTGCTTGTTTAGTTTTTTTTTTTTTAATTTAACAATGTGCAGTTTACCAAAGAATAGGCAATCAAAATTCTGTATTCCCTAACTGTAGGTAGAATGTTCTGCAAGTATCTGTTTGGCCCAAAATGCAGTTTAAATCTGATGTTCCTCTATTGATTTTCTGTCTGGATTATCTGAAAAGTACTGAAAGTGGGGTCTACTGACACCACATTGTACTTCATCTCTCCCTTTAGAACTATTTTTTTCTTTTTTTAATGAATGACTTTTAAAATATTTTACCTTTATTTGTTTATCTGATAGAAATAGAGAGAGAGAGAAAATGGGCAAGGCAGGGCTCCAGCCACTGCAAACAAACTCCAGATGCATGTGCTCCCTTGTCCATCTGGCTTACCTGGGTCCTGAGAAATCAAACCTGGATCCTTTGGATTTGCAGACAAATGCCTAAACTGCTAAGCCATCCTTCCAGCCCCCTTTAGAACTATTTGATATCTGTATCTGTGTGTGTGATATCTGTGTGATATCTGATATCTGTGTCTATGTGTGAGCATGTATGTATGTTGTGTGTGTGTGATTAGGTGATGATACCATTTGTATAATTATACAAATATATATAGTATAGATACCAGTTTCTTAGACTGTGAATCCTTGACTCCATATGGGATCTGTTACTTAATGTGGGAGTCTGAAAAATCTGGTAACAGCAAAAGGCCTCTGAATGTACAAGAACCAAGCATCAATTCAAAATCAGGCGCATAGTAGTCTGAGATGTTTCCAACAGTACTCATCTCTGTTGCATCACATGCCTTTATTGCATACTTGGTTCTGAACATGCATGAGCTCTTTTACTGCAAATGTCCTCATGCCACACAAAACCAATTAATGCTGTGTGAAACATCTCAGCTCAAATTCAAGGCTATTGTATGTTATAAATTTTAGTATTTTTAGTAAAAGGCAAAAGATTTATTCAATCTGAAGAGAAACCAAATAACTGTGGGTTAACTCCACAATTCATGACCCATATACCTCAACAAGGAGGGGCCAAGGGGAGGGGGTAGGGCACGGATAAGCCTAATAATGGTACCAAACTGACTGTATTTGCTGAATACAAAACTAAATAATAAAGAAAAAAATTTAGTATTTTTACTGTATATGGAAAACTTTCTATTATAGAAACACTTTATAGAAATACTTATAGAAACACTTATAGAAACTTTCTATTATAGAAACACTTTATAGAAATACTTTACTGAAAACAAAGACAATATTTTCTTTATATCATTTTGATGCATGTAAGTACCAATAGTATACCTTTAAATTATATTATGTTAGGATGTTTGATTTTTAAAATTGCTGACTTTTTTTTCTTACAAAGAACTCAAAATCCTAAACAATAAAATATCAAACAAGACACTCAGAAAATGGGGCAGAGAAGTGGACAGGAATTCTCAAAGGAAGAAATACAAATGGCAAACACACATTTAAAATGTTCATCATCCCTAAATAACCAGCGAAAAACAACTATCAGAATCCACCGTACCCCAGTAAGGACAGTAAAAAAGAAAAAAAAAAAAAAAAAAAAAAAAACAAACCTCAAGTGAAAATAAATGCTGGCAATGATGTGGAGAAATAGGAACTCTCATTCACTATTGGTGGGAATATAATATGGTACAACTACTATGGAAAGCAATATGGTAACTCTTAAAAAGTTTCACTATAGAGTTACCAACAGACCCAGTTATTCCCTTACTGGGCACTTATCCTAAAAGCTCCATGCCTCAGTTCAGAGAGATATGCTCAAACATGTTTATAGCTGCTAAATTCATAATAGCTAAGAGCTGGAATCAATCCAGATGTCCATCATTAGATGAATGGATAAGAAAGACATGGTATATCTACATGATGGAATTCTACACAGCAGTAAGGAAAAATGACACAATGGAACTTGAAGAAAAATTATTGAACTTGGAACAGATCATTCTCAGCAAACTCACCCAATCACAGAAAGATAACAGTCACATGGTCTCACTCATTTGTGGCTCCTAACCTAAGCCTGCTTGGTATGTTAACATACCTAATAAGCATCTTAAGGACCGGACAATAGGGTGGGTGGGGTGGAAGGGGAGGGTAAGGCTGGGGGGGGGGACACAAATCTGGACCCATATGGCAATGGTACCTTAAAATTCTATATCCTAAAAGGCAGACTAAATGGTTGAACCTTCATCAGGTCCTTAGAGGAAACACCTGAACCACAGGGCCCTGGAGAGGGTATGATGAAGACTCATCTTAATCTTCTCCCTCTCTCTCTCTTTTTCTCTCTCCTTCTTCTATCTCTTCTCTCTTTCTCTTTTATATTATCTATCTTTTTCTTCCTTCTTATCCCTTGGTGCTAGCCTGTAACTCTTAGTGCCAGCATGTGGATGTTAATCCACAATGAGCTGTTGATCAGACAGACCTACAAGGTTTCCCAAAAGACAGATTTCTGTCAGAGTGCTTGATGATCCACCAGCAGTTAGTGGTAAGACCCTACTGCTGAAGGCACCACATGCTGTTGGTACAGAATATGGAGTGATCTGGCTGGAATCTGGAAGAGAGTAAGTCCACAGACATTTAGCTCGTCTAGTACCAGAAGATGCTACATGAGCAACTGGGGGAAAATGACCAACATCTGTCCAAGCAACTCGTAAACTACTCAGCAGCAAAGAACTTGATGTGATTCTCACACAAGTGCAATAGTGGCACACAGCCATTGCAGGTAACAAACTACTTTTGATTTGGCTAACAGATCTGCTCAGTGGAATGGAACCCATAACTGGAACTGGAAAACAAGTCAGAACCATATCCAGAAAAATGAGCCCACTATCCATTATCAAGCTCCCACTAATTGTGGGCTATAAGAGGACCTACATCTATTAAATTCTTTCTAAAATAAGAATGGTTGTCCCATTTATCTGGTGCTGACTTCACTCTCCTTTGGAGAATTTGCTTCTCTTTTTCAGATGGACACAGATCCTGAGGAGAGAATCAGCCCATCGCACCTCACCAGGGCCCCAGCCGAAACCATAGAATAATTGGAGAAATGAGCAAGAGTGCTGCTTTCTTGGTGAACCTGGCACCAGCATAAGGGTATAGGAGATAGACACAGAGAACACTCAACTCCTACCAAACCAGACATCCAGAGACACAGAGGTTCCCAAGAACTCATCACTGGAGTAGACCTAAAATGAACCAAACATGGCTCAGGGAAATACATGGAAGAGGGAGTGGAAAGATTGTTAGAGCCACATGTTGGGACATTATGCACAGAGACACTGTCTCTTACCCATAACCGATGGCTAACCCCACAATGCATGACCCACATTCCCCTAGAAGGAGGTTTCCTGTGGAGGCATAGAGGACAGGGAGGAGGCTAACGATGATACCAACATGGCTGGATACACACTGTGTACATAACTAAAACTAATTTAAAAATTGAAAATTAAAAGAAAACTTTTGAAAAACCTATAGCATAGCAACAATAAACACAACACTAGCAGTATTTTCTACCACACATGTTTGGACATGATATACCTGTATGTAGTTGGCAGTGCAGTAGGCTTATTTACACTGGCATCACCACAAACACATATTTCAGTTGCCCTATCTGCTTTTATATCATCATTGGATGGCCCTATCTCTTTACAGTTTTTACCTTAAAGTCTGTTTTTCTCTAAGCATAGGTACTGTGTGCACTTTCAGGTTCCCTTTGCATGGGGCATCTTTCTTACCTTTTCCATCTCTGTGTCCCTCAAGTGATGCGAGTCTCCTGTAGGCAACATGAAGTTGTGTGTTGCTTGTTTTCTCCATTTAGCCACTCTCTTTTAATTGGAGAATTTATTCTATTTACCATTCAAAATCCATACTAGTGGGTAGTAACTTACTCCTGCTAGTTTGATTTGAATTGTTTTGTAGATTCTTTGTTACTTTCTCTTGCTATTTACCTTTGTGATTTGATGGTTTTCAGCAGTGCTGAGATTCATTGTTTTTCTCCTTTGTGTTTCTGCTGCAATTTTTTTTCACTGTGGTTATCAAGTGATTATATAAAAATATGTTATAGTTATAAGAGAATTTTAAGATGATAGCAACTGAACTGTGTTGACAAATATTCTAGACTTTACCTTCTCTTCTAAAATTTGTATTTTTATTGTTTTCATGTGGATCATTTCATACTATATGTTCCTTAATAGCTTGTTGAGTCTATAGTTACTGTTACTGTTGAACATTTTGATTTTTACTTCTCATATCAAAGATTGGAACAAGATATGTACTGCCAATAATGTAGTGTTCCAAATTCAATTATTAATTTGCCTGTATAAATCTATGGCTTATGATTGTGATATGATTATTTTTTCACATGCATAATTATCAGTTTTTATTCTAAGAACCTGATACTTTACATTTATTATAGTTTTCATTTTAAAAACTTCTTCCTTTTAAATTGAGACAGGTTCTCACTTATGTAATTCAGGCTAGTCTCAAAATCACAATCCTCCTGCATCAATTTTATGAATGGTAGGAATGCAGGTCTGTGGCATCATGACAAGTTTAATTACTTTATAATGTATATAAAAATATCAAATACAGGTTCTGTGACAGGATGTCTATTTATGTATTTGTTAAGTGCTATTAGTCTCATGCATAGGACTATAATGTCACAGTAACCATTTTAAAATATTTTTTGAATAAATGAACTCTCTATTAGGAATAGGGAACAGATCTTTTCCAGTAAAATAATATAATTATGCCACTGTCATAAATTAGATTTTTCAGAAAGTAAAAGTCCTTTTGAATGGATAAAAAGTACACGACTTTTGAAGAATTCTAAAATACTTGCATGAGCCTCTAAAGGTTGATGGAGCATATTTTGGAGAAACACAGGGAAAGGTGAAGAGGCCTAGTATAGGAATAAAAGACTAAAGTTCACCTGAACAATCAGCAGCTATAGGTAAAGCCTCCTCTCACTGTAAGGAGACACTCCTAAGATACAGCTGTTAGGAGTCTCCTCTATAAAAAATTTTAAGTGTCTTCTCATGTTCTTAATAAACCTTATCCACTTTTATTGCAAAGTCAAAAAGGTCTTTCTCTAATCTTTCAAATGTCTCAAATCAGTCCTCCATTTATTTGCCAAACTGTTTCTACTCATTTCCAAAGCCAAACACAGCTATCTTCACAAAGGATGTTGTCTTTCCTGGAATCTTTCATAAGGGGAAATAGGAATGCTTGACAGTTTAAACTTAAATTATTAGACCATTAAAAAGGAAAAAGAAAAGTTAAGGTTTAAATTGTGAACTACAATAGAGAGTTTAGGATGCTAGTAGACTGCTTTAACATGGGATGATAAGGTTTCAGTGACAGTCAGTATTTAAAATTTATTCCACAGATTCTTGAATAAAACATGATATTCAATATGTCCTGTTGCATGTTCATGCTGCACAAAATCACATGAAAATATATAGGATCTGTTGTGAGATTTTACATCAAGAGATTCAGCAATTAACAATGTAAAGCAGGTCTGATTTACTGCAGATCAGAAAGTGTCTTTGTCCTCTATACATACTTTAAGTCAGAAAGCTCATGTACTTTGTAGAGAAGTGGGAGCAGCCATATCCCTCCTATTTAGATGTATTTCCGAGATACCCAGAATCCTCTGTCCTCACATCTCCTTTTCCTGAAATTTCTTTCTGTATCTAGATACTAACTTTCCTCATGAAGGGGGATGCATAGGAAAAAAATCAAAGAAGAGCACATTTATCTCCAGACTAAACCAAAGGAAGTCTTTGAAAGTCCTTTAAAGAAATAGAAGGGTAAAAGTAATAGCTTCATGATTTCAGAAAGGGGTAGGAAAATGTATTAAGTATTGAGCAAAAGACAAAATAGCCAGTATGTAGTTAGTACTGCCCACAAAATAATGGGCTTTTAAAAGGTCCATTATTAGAACTAAGTATCAGAGAACCATACAGAGAAAAGAATTATAGCTAATCATCACCAGATACTCACAAGAAACAGAACTGAAAATTACTATAAATCAGCCACTAGAAGTGATGAAAGGGAAGAATTCTATACTATCAAGGACAGTAAGGTAAACCCAACAGTGAGACTAGCTATAGTTTTTAATCAATAGTATCAGAAAATACCCAGTTGAAGAAATTTCCTTAAATTTGAAGCTCTCTGGAGAAGAGTGGGCTTGAACACTAAAAGTCTCTCAAATAACTTTGCATACTCCCTGTAGTAGTTTGAATAGATGTACCCCCATTTAGGAGTTTCTTAAAACTTCTTGGATTTCCAGCCACCTGTCTGGAGGAGGTGTCATTGGGTGGATCTTAAGGTCCAGTGCTAAGGTGTGGTGGTGGATTTGACATTCAATCGGAAGATATGAAAAGTGCCTGAGTTTCACCTGGAGTTTCTGAAGTGTTCCATATAGTTTTGTTTTGGCTTTTGGCTTTTGGCTTTTGGCTTTTGGCTTTTGGCTTTTTCTCTCTCTCTGCCTGGTCCTTTAAGAGGGGACAAACTTCTTCTATCATTATGGAACTTGCCCTGAATCTGTAAGCTTCAATAAAGTTCCCTTCCTCCATAACTGTGCCTGGATTGGAAGTTCATCTTAGAGAACGTGAAGTTGTCTGCTATACCCCCTTTAACCCAAACTGCTCTCATTCTTGGAGAATCTGCTTTATTTTACAGTTGACAGAGAAAATGGAGGAGAGTTGAGATCCATCAATAAGACCAGAAGATAACTGACTGCTCACCATGAGACCTGCCACTCCTTCTACATCTTCCAGGGCCCAGAAGAATTTGAAGTTTAAGTAGCACCATGAACACTGCTCTTATTGCTAACCTGACAACCAGCTTCAAGGAGATGATGGCAGACTCAGTGATCAATCACAACCTATCAAAGCAGAAATCTAGAGGCTACATAAAACTCAACGTGAAATCAGACTGCCAATAGACCTGCCATGACTCAGGGATCATTGTGGGAGAGTGGGCAGAAAGATTGTAAGAGTCACAGACTGAGTGAGTATTCCCGGAGGCACAGTCTCCCCACTACCCAATTGGCACTAACTGAGGCTTACATGACCCCACAATGAATATCAATCCCACAGAGGAGAACACCATGGAAATGGAAACAGGGAAGAGGGAATAAACAGGTATATAATCTGTTAAAAATTTTTAAAAACCTAAAAACACTTTAAAAATTGCACTACTAGGAATCAGGTGCATTACCCTTTTCAATATAATTCCAGCATAGGTTATTTACTAAAGGAGCAATAAAACTTTTCAGAAAAGATAGTCTTACAAGCTTTAAGAAATTCAAGAAGCTGTATCTACTATGAATAGTTCTCTTTAAATTCCCTGACCATTGTGATAGAAACTGAAACTGGAATTTATGAAAGGTGCATTGGCACACAGAGTGACATTCTGTGGTGGTTTGATTCAGGTGTCCCTCATAAACTTAGGTGTTCTGAATGCTAGGTTCCCAGCTGATGGATATTTGGGAAATAACGTCTCTTGGAGGTGGTGTTACTGTGGGCAGACTAATGGGTATTATAGCCAGTCTCCCCTTGCCAGTTTTTGGCACATTCTCCTGTTGCTATTGCCCACCTGATGTTGGCCAGGAGGTGATGTCCACCTTCCGTCATGCCATCGTTTTCCCCTGCCATCATGGAGCTTCCCTTTGAGTCTGCAAGCCAAAATAAACCTCCCGCCCCCCCCCCCCAAGCTGCTCTTGGTCAGGTGATTTCTGCCAGCAAAGTGAACCTGACTGCAACACAGTCTTGATCATGGCCTATTGAGAGTGAAAGGAGACATCTAGCAGATGGCACACTGAATCATAGATGAAAACAGATAGCTACGGTATAAGCTGCCTTTATCTAAAATTATTGCTTTGGCAAAAAAATAGAACTCGACATTATTTCAAACATAAGATGATAAGTGTGCACTTTATGTTTAAGGTTTACATAAAATTTTAAAGCACTATTATAATTCTTTCTATCATATAGCAAGAGTGAAGTAAGTCTAAGATACTCATGCACCACTTATAGGAGTGACTACTGATGTAGCTTTTGGAAAGAGATTCAGCAATATACACAGACTTGAAATCCTCTTTACTTAACATAATTTTTAAATAATATTTTTTAAAAAGAATATTTTTAGGAAAATAATTTAATGCAATTAAGAAATTAGAGATGATAGAAAACAGGTTCGTTTACCAAAATAGTAAGTATATCCTTGTGGTAAATCAATAAAATGGAATATATGTTATTTCAGCTCCTCAGAAAATATTTCCTAAGCAACCTATGGCTTAAGTTATATTTTAAAATTGCCTAACAAAAATTATGTTTCTATTTGGCTTATACATATCATCTTCACTTTTGGATAAATGTTCTCCCAATCCATGTCCTCATGTATCCCCTCTCCTCACCCCTAAAGATCTTTCCACCCCTAATATTCTGTCATTCTACTTACATATCTGCTATGCTTTCCACGGAAATCTCCTCCCCCAATGACCCCTTTCTAAGCTTTTGGCCTCCACTACTGACACATATCCAAAGTTATACATTAATTTTTAAAATGCTGGGATCTATATATGAGATGTGGGATTTTTTTCTTTCTGCACCTGGATTTCCTCGCTTAATATAATATTTTCCAGGTCTATCCATTTTCCTGCAAATAATTTCATTCACAGCTGAATAAAATTACATTATTTTTATGTACCACGTCTTCATTATTCAATTCAATAGTTGATGGTAATCTAGGCTGAGTCTGTTTCCTATATACTGTGAATAGAACAGGAATAAACATGGATGGAGTAGTATCTCTATAATAAACCACAGAGTCCTTAGGTATTTGCTCAGGAGTATAATAGATCTATTCTAAATTCTGGTGAAAAATTCACACTAACTTCCACAGTGGATACACCAGTATACACTCAAACCAGCAGTGAATAATAATTCCTCTTTCCAAACACCCTCACCAACATTTGTTGTCATTTAATTATTTTATGGTAGTCATTCTGACCTGAGTGAGATATACTTCGAAGTAGTTTTAATTGCCATTTGGCTAAAGATATTGAATATTCTTTTTTAAATTTTTTGCTTATTTTTATTTATTTACTTGAGAGCGACACACAGACAGAGAGAGAAAGAAGTATATATATATAGAGAGAGCAAGAGAGAGAATGGGTGCGCCACAGCCTCCAGCCACTGCAAACAAACTCCAGATGCATGCACCACCTTGTGCATCTGGCTTATGTGGGTCCTGGGGAATCGAGCCTCAAACATGGGTCCTTAGGCTTCGCAGGCAAGCACTTAACTGCTAAGCCATCTCTCCAGCCCAACACTCTTAAAAGTATTTATAGGTCATTTGTCTTTCTTCTTTTGAGAACTCTGTTCAGCTCCATGGCCTGTTTTTGATTGGGTGGTTTGGCTTTCTTCTTGCTTAGATTTGTGAGTCCTTTACATAGTCTAGATATCAATCATCTTTCAGATATGTAACTGGCAGACCTTTTCCCATTCTGTAGGTGGTTTCAACTCAATTGACAGCTTCTTTAGCTGTAAAGTCATTTTTTTTTTTTTTTTTAGTTCCTTGAGGTCCCACTTTTTTTTTTTTTTTTTTTTTTTTTTGGTATTTTCTGAGCTCCAAAGATCCTATTCAGATATGCCTACACCTTGAAGTGTACTCCCTATATTTTCCTGTAGTTGTTTCAGGGCCTCTGGTCTTACATTGAAGACCTTGACAGATTTGGGGTTGATATTTGAACATGGTGAGAGATAAAGCTCTAAATTAATTTTTTTATATAGAGATAGCCAGTTTTCACATGACCATTTGTTAAAATCCAATGTGTGCTTTTTGACTTTTTGTCAAAAGTTCAGGGACTATAGTTACATAGACTTATACTTGGATTTTCTATTCTATGTCATTGATCTATGTGTATAGGTTTTTTTCCTTTTATCATGCTGTTTTTATCATTATGGCACAGTAGTATAACTTGAAATCAGATTCTTTTTTTGACTGGGGGTAGTTTTGACTGAGGTTAGTTTGGTAGATATGGGGTCTTTTGGCTTCCATATGAATATATATATATATATATATATATATATGTGTGTGTGTGTGTGTGTGTGTGTGTGTGTGTGTGTGTGTGTATGTTTAATCGTATTTATTTGAAAGAGAGAATGTGCATGCCAGGGCCTCTACCCACTGCAAACTCCAGATGCATGTGCCCTCATGTGCATCTGGCTTACATGGGTACTGGAGAATCGAACCTGGGTCTTTAGACTTCTCAGGCAAACACCTTCATCACTAAGCCATCTCCCCAGCCCCCATATGACTTTTAAGTTTATTTTCTATATCTGGAAGAACAATAGTACTAAAATTTGGATTGGGATTGCACTGAACCTACGTACCACTTTTAGTGGGATGACCATTTTCATATTAATTATTCTAATCCACAAGCATGGGAGATCTTCCCATCTTCTGGTATCTTCCTCAGTTTCATTCTTCACTGTTTTAAAGTTTTCACTGTAGGTCTTTCATTCCCTTGTTAGTGATATTCTGAGATTTTTAATTTTTGTGGCTATCATTAATGGAGCTGTTTCCTGGATTTCATTATTGGTATGCTTTTCATTGGTATTTAAAATGGTTACTGATATTGGTATATTAACTTTGTATCTTTGTTTAAAGTGTTTATCAGTTCTGGGAATTTTCTGTTGGAGCCGTTAGGGTCTCTTTTATACCTTAACCTTAATCATTTCATAAGCAAATAAGAATAGTTTAACTTCCTTCTTTCCAATTTGTATGCATTTCCTTCCTCATCACTCTAAGACTTCAAATAATATGTTAAATAGCACTGGGGAGAGTGTAAACCCTTGCCTTATTCTAGAATGTAGGAGAAATACTTTGAGTTTTTCTCCAACTATTGATTTAGGTGTGCTTAACTCTCTCTAAATCGCTCATATAACGTTGACTTGAAAAGGTGAATATCTTTTTGATATATTATTGAATTCAGTTTGTAAATATGTTATTGAGAATTTTTATATCTATGTTCCTTGGAGACATTGTTCTATAGTTTTCTGTTTTGTTATGCCACTATCTGGTTTTTCTACTAGTGTAATGCTGCTATATACAGGGAGTTAGGAAGTATTCCCTCTTTTTCTATTTCATGGAATAATTTGAAATTCTGTTCTGCTACAAAGGTTTGATAGAATGAAATAGTGAGCTCATCTGAGCCTGGTTTATTTTTTTGATTGGGAGATTTTTGATTACTGTTTTTATCTTATTGCTTGCTATATATCTGCTTGCTTATTTCATCTCAGTTTAATCTTGGTAGACATATTTGTTGAGAGAATTATCTATTTCTTTTAGATTTCCCAATTAAGTGGAATATGGGTTTTTTTATTTTGTTTTTTTTTAACAAATTCATTCACTCAATTTTTATTTATTTATTTTTACTTTACTTATTTTGTATTGACAACTTCCATAATTATAGACAATAAACCATGATAATTCCCTCTCCCACTTTCTCCTTCACAAATCCACCCTCCATCATATCCCTTCCCCCTCCCAATTAGCCTTTCTTTTATTTTGAAGTCATCATCCTTTCCTCCTATTATGAGGGTCTTGTGTCGCTAGTAGCAGGTGTTGCAGGGTCATGGATATCCAGGCCATTTTGTGTCTGGAAGAATGCACTGTAAGCAGTCCCACTTACTTGAGGGAGAAGGAAAGAAGCAGATAGATGAGAGAGGGAGAAGTGGCATGGTAGGGCTTCTACCCACTGCAAATGAACTCCAGACACATGTGCATCACGAGGTGCATCTGGTTTATGTGGGAAATGGGGAACTAAACCTGGGCCCTTAGCTTCACAGGCAAGCACCTTAACCACTAAGCAATCTCTTAGCCCAGAATATAGGTTTTTGACATATATACTCATGATTCTCTCAATTTCATTTGTATTTGTTGTAACATCTCTTTTTCATATTTAATGTTACCGACTATGACCTTTTCTCTTTAATTTTTTGAGATAGCTTTGTTTTTGTAATGTAAGAATTAAACCAGTAAACTTTCCTTCCTCTTACAACTGCCTACATTGTGTCTTATAGGTTTAGATTGTTGTTTTTTCACGTTCATTTGGTTCTAGGAGTATTTTTTTATTTCTTTCTTGATTTACTTTTTGTAAGATGTATTTTTATTTATTAGAGACAGAGAGGGAGAGAGAGAGTGAAATGGGTGTGCCAGGGCCTCTAGCCACTGCAAACAAGCTCCAGATGTATGTGCCATCATGTGCATCTGACTTATGTGGGACCTGGAGAATCAAACTGAACCTGAGTCCTTAGGCTTCACTGGCATATGCCTTAATCACTAAGCCATCTCTCGAGCCCTCTTTTTGATTTCTTTGATGATCCACTCATTGTCCAATAATGTGTTCTTCAAACTCTAGTAGTCTGTGTATTTTCTGTAGTTTTTCTTGCTTTTGATTTCTAGCTTTTTGCATTGTGTTCAGATAAAATATAAGTAATTTCAATTTTCTCCATTCTGTTAATACTTGCTATTTGTCCTAACATGTGACATATTTTTTGAAAGTTCCATGTCGTACTGAGAAGAATGTATATTCTATAGTGCTTGGCTAGAATATTCTATAAATGTCTGGTTGGTCCATTTGATCTACGGTATCATTTTACTCCATTGTTTGTACCTGGGTGATGTGTTTATTGCTGATATTGAGGTATTAGAGTCACTCACTATTAATGTTTTGGGGTTTAACTATCTCTGACTTTATATCTAGTTGGTTTTTATACAATTAGATATGTGTTTGGTGTATGTAAGTTTAGAAATGCAAAGTCCTCTTGATTAATTGTTCCATTAACCATGAAGTGACCTTCTTTGTCTCTTTTGATTAATATTGGTCTGAACTCTATTTTGTCAGATATTAGAACAGCTAAACTAGTTCCATTTGCTTAGAATATCATGTTCCATTTACCTTTTACCCTAAGGTTGTATCTGTCTTCTGTCTTGAGGGCATCAAAAGAATGGCTTGTTTTCTGAACCAACATGTTAGAATATGTCTTCTAATTGGGGAATTGAGACTAATAATATTGAGAGTTATTTAAGTGTGTGGTTATCCCTGGTCATATTGATGATTTTGTGGAGAGTGTTGGTTTTTGGTCTTTTCTATAGCAAGTGTTCTAGGTTTGGTTGTTGCTTTTGTCTTCCTATAGATTCTTGAATATGTTTAGTCTTTGCTTTGATGTACTCCCTTCAGTATCTTCTGTAGGGAAGGCGTATTGTTCATAAATTGCTTTAGAATGTTGTTTCCTTAATCATGTAATGTTTTTATTTCTCCTTCAACTCCAAGAGCTAGTTTTTCAGGGGTATGTTAGTTTGTGTTGGTAGTTCTAGTCTTTCTGTCTTTTAAATACATCATCCCAAGCCATTTTAGCTTTTAACGTTTCCATTAAAAATGTGGCCTACAAGAGGGCCTACACCTATTAAATTCTCTATAAAAAAAAAAAGTAAGGGTTATCTCATTTGTCCTGGTGCTAACTTACTCTCCGTTGGAGAATCTGCTTCTCTTTTTCAGATAGATGTAGATCCTAAGGAGAGAGCCACCCCATATAACTCAAAAGGGCCCCGGCTGAAACTGATGAGTCTGTTTTTATGTATTGTGATATTTCTGTCTTGCAGCTGTCAATACCCATTCTTTGTTCTGTGCTTTCAGTGTTTTGACTATATGGTGATGTAGGGAATTTCTTTTCTGGTCCTTTCTCTTTGGTGTCCTATATGCCTCTTGTATATGGATGAACATCACTTTCCCTATATTTGAGGTTTCTTCTATACTTTTATGAAAATTATTTTATGCCATTAGCCTAAAGTGACTTTTTTCATTTCAAGTTTCATTCCCATTTCTTTTTCTTCAGGATTTCTCTCTATTTATTGAGTTCCATTTTCATATCCTGGCTGGACTTCCTCATTTCATCTGGCTTTGTTTTTGTCCTCTCAAATTCATCCAAAATTTTATTCATTTATTCATGAGTCTATCCATGACTTTTTGAGTTCTTTGAACATGTTTATAATCATTCTTTTGGACTCTTTGTCTGGAGTTTCCTCAAGGTAGCTTTGCTGTGGTATTTCTTGGCAGAGACATACTAAATGGTTTTTCATGTTACATTTATTTAGATTTAGCCATCTGATATGGATGTTGGTCAGTTCTTTCTGGCATGTCCATGTTAACTTGGAATGGTGCTTGGTGTTTCTATGTATTCCCTTGTTTTTGCTCTGTTTTGTGGTACTTTAGAGTTCAAGTTTGGAGGTGCTTGGTATTATTTTGTGGGCACAGAAGGTAAGTCATTTTTGGTTCAGTTGCATATGTGCTCAAATTTACATGGATCCCAGACTAAATGGGAGATCACTTGTCCTCCCTGTCAGTGTGGAAGGATGATTTCTGAAGGGAATCTGGGTGTTTAAACCCAGCACAAGTCCTAGACTACCTGATGGCTGTTCATCTGCACCCATGTAGTAGAGTCCAGAGGATTTTTGGAGATTCTGAGTGCTAGAAGCTGAATATTGGGCCAAATCACAATGTCACATTGTGAGTGGCCA
Organism: Dipus sagitta; assembly: GCA_036346955.1. Classification (NCBI taxonomy): domain Eukaryota; kingdom Metazoa; phylum Chordata; class Mammalia; order Rodentia; family Dipodidae; genus Dipus; species Dipus sagitta. Next base: position 122,270,636 of record CM070771.1, on the reverse strand, counting down.
CAAAGGGGGAAGGGAAGAGGTTAAGGACAGATCCCAACTCAATGTGATCACAGTGACAGGTGGAGGGAAGAGGACTTGCACTAGTTCATGTCACAATGGTGGGAGGTATGGGTGTGCTCCAAGTAGAGTTACAGAGGGGAAGAGATTTGCACTTGTCCCAGAAACTGTTTGTATTACAATGATAGGATCTCTCTCTCTCTCTCTCTCTCTCTCTCTCTCTCTCTCTCTCTCTCCCTCCTCTCTCTCCTCCCTCCCTCCCTCCCTCCCTCCCTCTGTGTGTGTGTGTGTGTGTGTGTGTATGTGTATGTGTGTGTGTTTCCAGGCCAGGTAGAGGGAAGAATATTGGTGTCAGTCCTTAACCTCTCCATATTACAATGAAAAATAGTTTACATTTTTATCACTCAAATGAACAAGAATGTTAAAAATCAATAAGAACAGCATATATAAAGTAACCTGCTGGTCATCCTTTCTCACACTCTCGTCCACTGTATGCCAGTATAGGTAGCAATACTGTGACTGGTGACTGAAAGGAGGTAGAGATGGCCAGCTCAGGTTCTTTCTGACTACCAGAGTGACACCATTCCAGGGGACCCTGCTATAATTTTATCTTTAGTAAGGTGCAGCTATGCTGGGATGTGGCTGCCCAATACTGCCTGAGGTTGAGTAAGCATTCTTGGGAATTCCTTGGAACTCATATAAAAATCCCCATTTGGCTCTAGGATAAATGAAGTTGAGAGTTTCATTTACAGTTGTCTTATTGGGTGAATTTATTTTTAATTGATTCCATACACAAGGAGTAGAAGAAAGTGGCACTATGTATGCACTCCTCATCAAATTCTCAATTTTAATAAATAATAAAAACATCCTATTAAGATAATTGCAAGAAAAATGTTGATATCACCAATATTATTTCAATTTTTGAAAGATGTTCATGCCACTGGAAAAGTGCTTAAAGTCAAAACATCAAATGCAGCTACTAGCAAGTAGTAAATAAATATAATACATTAATAAAACCTGGAAATAATCTTTAAAATAATTAGATGGATAAGGTAATAAACTTAAAGATATAGTAGCATCCAGACCAGTGCCAAACAATAATAGACATTTAAATAATTATTGGATGAATGAAATAGACAAAAATTATGTCCTTCTATACATTTTAAACAAGCCTGATTTATATTAAAGGATTTATATCTATTTACAAACAAAATAGCTTTGTTCCCACAAAGCAAAAACCTAGGAACAGTATTAAGAAGAAAATGTAGATACCTATGTGAAGGGGGAGAGAGTTTGTATATACCTGAATAAATATATATAGGACATATAAGTCCATTTCTAAATATACTTCACTACATTTTTTAGAAAGTTGTTAATAAATATGACAATGACATGTATAAATATACCTCTATTGTTGAACAGTGTACTGTGGTCTGTTTTGCTTTTTTTAATTGGAACAAAATAATATAATTAATGTTTTAATACTTGCTTCTCTTCATTGATCTATATTCCCATCCATATAGCAGTACCAGACTGTTCATTCTGCTTTATGTACTGAAGAACTAGCACATTAAGATTCTAGAAACACTTGAAAGTAAGATGTTCCTGTATTTTCATCACCTTACAGTCAGATTAGCCTATACAGAGACTTATGCTAGTTGCTGGGCAGGAAATCCAATGGGGCTGTTAAACTCTTAACTCATTCCTTGGAGATATAATTTTCTGGGCTTCCATGTGGCATGAGGACTTTGTTCCAAGAAGATTAAATAAAAAATCAAGGCAGGAGATGCAGCTCTTGGAAGTTACAAGTGCTGCTTGTACTGCATTCTATTAGTCAAAATATAGGCCATGATGACTGACTCAGCAAGTGTTGAGTCTGCTTTTTACATGGGAGTACAAAGATTCTTTATAAATTAGCCTGAGGAAAGGACAATTTTCTCCATTCCTAGGATTCTTCATGTCCTGTATGGTGCAGTGCCTCCTATTTTTTAAGGAGACATTGTAATGGCAGCAAAGAAGGCATCCTAATCCTGAGATGTCCCAAGACAGTAAGATGATACAGACTTCTATCTGGAAGAGAGTTGTTTACATTCCAGCACATAGATCAACTCTGCCTCTTTGTTTCACTGTGCAACATTCTTATTTTCTGGAAGACAGAAAGGCAGCTCTAAATACAATCTGAGTTCTCTGATTTGAGGGATTTCTCTCTGATATCTCCAACCACAAGTGCAGAATCCATCAGGCTCTTGCATCAGGACACTGCACAACTATGGCTCATAGAGCTGACAGGAGAGAGCACTCTCTGCTGCACTGACAGCTGGAATGTAGCTTTAGATGGTCACACATTTGTGAAGGACAAAATCAGGTTATTTCCTGTGATTGCTAACATGAGGAGAAAAGCTTATATTTTGAGGATATAAGATATAGATGAGTGTTTCTAGTAAATCCTAGAGAAGGAGTGTACAATACATGACTCAGGCTGCATATGCATAGCTATGAATGTCTCCAACACAAAATCACAACTTTTCTTTTGCCTGTGTTATATGTGTGTGTGGGTGTGAACATGTATGTGTCCATGCTGTATCAAATGTGCTCACTATGGCAGTGTGAAACTGCCTGTGCTGGCTGGAGCAGTGCCTGGAGCAGAAAGTGGGGTCTCCTGCTCCATCGTTCTTGCTGTCCTTATTTGAACCAGAGTCTCTTACTGATCCCTGAGCTTGCCATTTCGGGAAGTGCTCTTAACTGCCGAGCCATCTTTCCATCCCAGAGTCATAAACTTATTTATGCTTCAGTGACTTTTTTCGTTTTTGGAATTCAATTGTATGATTCTCAAGCTTGGACTTTGCAAATGACAGCATCATATGCAATGTGATATAAAATAAATGTGCATATGCTCTTGCTATTTGTACACATGAATGACTTCAGTAGTATGGTGCTGTACAGCTTCCAATGTGTTATCTTCCAAGTGCAGATGGTTCAATTGGCACCACCAAGACATTACATGAGCTTATGATGACTTGGTGAGTGAAACATAGTGACTATCAATAATGTTTATTGAAGAATGGTAAAGCTGATCAAAACTACATCAATCAAATCTAACCCATCAGCATATTTGTCTAAAAGGGCTAGGTTTGGATTATTTTCCTCCTTAGGATTTTTATTTAGTTACTTGCCCTGGCACAGAAGGTACAATTAGCACTTCCAGTACAGGCCTAATCTCCTGGCTTTGGGCCAGGTATTGACCCACTGTAAGTAAGCCCTGTTACCTTTGGGGTGGCTTCCAGTCTCACCTATGCTAAGTGCCTGCCTGGTTCCCTCTTTATTGTGCTGTGCGCTTTGTGAGGCTGGTTGGGTCAGTGGATCTGCTCTTCTGATCGGCTGTCCTGGGTGCTGCATAACTGAGGGGTGCCTCTGATCCCTTGCCATCCCCAGATCTCCAGTCATTCTCAGTGCTAGGGCTTGTGGAGGGGTGGTATGGAGAATGCCTGAAGTTGTTCCTGAGCTGCTCAGCTGGTTCCTAATGGTTTTGTGACTTTGCATGGCTGGTGTGAGTGGATGAACCCTTCACATTAGTTCTGTTCCTGCCAGCTCAGACAGGGCTTAAGGCATGTAGCTCTTTCCAGAAGACTGCTCCTGCTGGAGGTGATTCTGGCTGGTTGTGCGGTTGCTAGAATCTCCATGTCTCTCCTGTTTCCTGCTGAAGTTAATAATTCCATACGCATTTTCACTCTGTGGTAGAAGAGTGTATTGTGTGGATTTCCTGCCTATTTCTTCCTGCCTCCAGACGCTGCTTTGGTGTGGCTACTATGCCACCATCTTAATTGGAAGCCCCATCATTAATCATGTTTAAACCTACCATTGAATACAACAGGTGTTTAATATTTAGAAGACCGGTAAGTATTCTTGATTATTAATGGTACTTCCAAACCTCTGCTGTTCCTCAGACATTATCTGGAATGCTTCACAATCAGCCCTCCACTTCTGGCTGCACTGGGAGCTGAGGTGTAGAAGGACTGAAAATTCACTTTCTATTTTTCTGTCAACTAATTCTCATAGTAAAAGTAAACATAGTTCCTTATCTACTATGATTTTTATATCATCAAGGTATCTATAATACCACAAAAGAAAGTGAATCCCAAATACAGAAAAATTACAGATGAAGGAAAATTGTTCAATTAAAAAAACAGGCAAATGATTATTTGAGGGGGGGCAGTCAGGACAAATTTTAAGGTGCTCTGATTAATTTCAATGGGATATATACAAGTTTTCAAAGACTACACTTGAAAATGTCTTATATGAAAAATATGCTGGCCAATTTGGTACATGTTTAGGATTATGTGAGGAAAATTAGAACAGAAAAAAGTCTGTCCTTTCAACATTTTTTAAATGTTACAATTTGGATTCTATTGTAAATGCTAGATTGTAGTAGCATACTTAATGGTAAAAAAAATCAAAACAAGTTATTGATGGTGAGTTTGATTAATGTATGGAGAGAGCAGAAGATATGATATGCCTTGAAAAAAACAGAGATATTCCTAAAAAATCAGTTTGTCTTACCAGAATGTAGCCAGGCAAATTGAAGAAATTGGAAAATCTATTAAAAGAAGCCTAGAGAGTAAAGTTCTAATTTTAATTTTTATGTCATAGTGATGGACGACAGCACTGAAGCTATAAATACCACTCAATATGACATTTTTTATTAGAGGTATTGATGACAAATATGTCATCAAAAAGGGATTTTTTCAACTGCCATTAACCAAGGGCTAAACCAAGGGATTTATGTGAAATAGGAAAAAAAATATGTTAAATTGATTTTCTTTTGTCCAGTGTCAATGTATGTCATATAGTTACTGATGATACCTCTGTGGTAGTAGGTAAAAGAGAGAAACTTATAAAATTAATAAAAGATGATGTATTTACCACCCAAACTTCATGTTTAATGAAGTATCGTTGCATAATACATCAAGAAAGTTTTTGCATAAAAGTGTTAAAAATGAATAATGTCATGCAAATCAAGACCATGAATTTCATAAGGGCCAAGGGATTAAATCATTGCCAGTTTCTGGAAGTTCTTAAAAGTCTTGATGCTAACTATGTGGTATCACTTACTTTTTGACTATAAGAGTACTAAGTTGAAGCCAAATGTTAAAAAGATTTTATGAGTTGTGACTTGCTAGCAAGTTTTTTATGGTATTGAAAATAAAATTTGGCCTGTATTTGATGATTAAAAACTGGTTTACAGATTTAGCAATTTTAGTGACTTTAGCCACTCATTTAAATGAGATAAGCATACTTCTGGTCAAGATAGTGTCTGCCTAACCATACTTCACCACGTGGCAAAAAAAAAGAGGCAAGATCTTTAGAGTTCTTAGGAGTTGTAGGTCATAGTAGACCTCCAGTGGGAGGGCACAGAGAAGCATTGTAAGGGAATCTGCTGATTCCCATGCTCTTGGGTAGCCTGCCAGTTCTCCAAACTCCTCAAGCAGGCATCCTAGCCGCCCCATCACCAGATCCCTCTTGCGCTACTGGCAAGCAAGCAGGCTAGTGTTCACCCTCCTTCCCTGGGCTCTCCTGCTACTGAGATCTCCCTGTGCCATCCCAGCCACTGTCCAGCCTGCAAAGACCAGGTTCCTCCTGCACTACCAGCAGGCTACCTGGTCCCAAGTTAGCAGGCTAGGGTTCCCCCTCCTTCCCAGGGCTTTCCTGCCACTGAGACCTCCCTGAATCCACTATTGTCCCACCTGCTGCCCTACCAGGTGCAGACCAGGTCCTCCTTCACTTCCTGTAGGCTACTCAGACCCAGGCCAGCTGGCTAGCATTCACCCTCTCTCCCTCCCTCCCTTCCTCGGTTGACTGAACCCCTTTCCTGCCACCATGACCACAGCCCATCCCCCCCTGCATCACCTGACCCGCAGCAGTCCCATGTCCCTGCCCCTCCATGTCACAGGACCCAGCAGTCCTATCCACCCCCTGCTATATGGTCCCAACAACCCACTGTCCCATCCCCTCACACCTCAGCATGGCAAGACCGACCACACAATCCCATTCTCTCCCCTCCGCCACCCAGTCAAAAAATTATATGCATTGTCTGATCCCCTCCTACCCCTGTGCTCTCAGGCCACCTGACCATGCAGTCCCATAACCCAACCACCAACCAACAAGCCCTTTCATCAGGTCCTCAGGCACACACCACAGCATGGCTCTTTCCATCCTAGCAGACAGGCCTCATTGCCATCAGAAGCCTAATTGAGGCAAACATAATAGGGAATAGTCACTAAAGACACTTCAAGGGTAAACTACAGGTTTCCTACACTGTGATGGGTAGACCACAGTGCAAAAGGAATAACATGAAAAATCAAATGCCAGCAAATCCAACAAGGTCAACCAGTCCCACAATGGATGTCTCTAATCAAAACATAGAAGAGACAACAGGATCAGAACACCAAAATGAAGATACAAGCTATGCAACCCTGGCCAAGCAATTAGCAGAACTTGAAGAAAATCAACAAAGGTCCAACAATTGTATGAATGCTGTCCTCGCTAGATTAGACCTAATAGAAAAGAACCAGAAAGGGTTCTAAAGACAGTTACATGATCTGAAGGAGAGTTAAAAAAGAGAGGGGGGGGGGACCTTAAAAACCAGCTGGCTAAGCCCAATGAATGCATAAACAAATGCAAGGATGAGTTCCAAGAACCATTAAGATAATCAGAAAATGGCGAGAAAAGGGAACTCAACATAGGGATGCATACTGTATATAAAAAGGCAGTAGAGGGCTGGAGAGCTGGCGTAGCAGTCAAGGTGCTTGCCTGCAAAGCCAAAGGACCCAGGTTCAATTCCCCAGGATCCACGTAAGCCAGATGTACAAGGTAGCACATGCATCTGGAGTTTGTTTGCAGTGGCTGGAAGCCCTGCCATGCCCATTCTCTCTCTCTCTCTCTCTCTCTCTCTCTCTTTTTCTCTCTTCCTCCCTCCCTCTCTCCCTCCCTCTTTCTCTTTGTCAAGTAAATAAATAAAAATAAAATATATTTAAAAGGCAGTAGAAAATCCAAATCAGTTTAAACAAGTAAAAACTCTATAGAAGTTCTCAAGAATAGAGTCAGCCATGTGGAGGATAGAAACTCATAACTGAAAGACAAAAGAGAAGAAATAGCTTGTGAGTCCAAAAATTTGAACAAGTACAAAATTTGTGGGAACAGAGCATAAGAGAACTGTGGGACACCCTTAAACATCCCAACATTTGGATCATGGGAATACCAGAATGGGAAGAAATTCAGACCAAAGGCATGGAGAACTTCTTCAATAAAATAATCAAAGAAAACTTTCCCACTTTCTCAAAAGAAAGTCCTATTAAGTTACAAGAAGCTAACAGAACTACAAACAGATTGAACCAAATGAGAAATTCTCCAAGACATATTATCACTAAGACCCTAAACACCAATAACAAAGAGAAAGTCCTAAAAGCAGCTAGGGAGAAACAACACATTACATATAAAGGAAACCCCATCAGAATTACTTCAGGCTTCTCAATGGAAACCCTAAAAGGCAGAAAGACCTGGAATGGAACACTGCAAAGTCTAAGAATTTATGGTTTACAACCCAAACTACTCTACCTAGCCAAAGTATCCCTCATAATAAATACTGAAAGAAAAACTTTCCATGATAAAAGTGTACTTTACAATTATATGAACACAGAGCCAAAGCTACAGAGAGTACATCAGGGAATTCTCCACAAAGAAGAGTCAAATAACCAGCCCCAGGTGCCTGCAAGAAGCAGATCACAATAACCAAACTAAGAGATGGAGGAAAAAACTACAAATTCCAAGAAAAGAACAAACCTCATAAACCACCACAATATGGCAGGGATTAAATCAAACCTCACAGTCATTACCCTAAACATTAAGGGCCTTAAATCACCCATCAAGAGACATAAGCTAATAGGGTGGATCAGAAAATTAGACCCCTCAATCTGCTATCTTCAAGAAACCCACCTCATCACAAAAGATTGACACCCCCTCAGGGTGAAAGGGTGGAAAATGATATTCCAAGCAAACGGAAATAAGAAACAAGCAGGTGTAGCTATACTGATATCAGATAAAAGAGACTTCAAACTAAAAGTAATCAAAAAAGACAAAGAAGGCTGCTTCTTAGTTTATCAAGGGAATGATAAAATGACAGGATAACACAATCACCAATCTTTATGCACCAAATACAAGTGCACCACAATTCATAAAACAAAACTGTCTTGAAAACAAAACAGAAATAACCACCAAGACCATCATAGTCGGGGACTTCAATACTCCACCATCAGCAATACATAGATCATCCAAACAGAAAATTAACAGAGAACTAAGAGAGCTCAGCAACACCATAGATCAAATAGACCTAGTGGACATCTATAAAACATTCTATCCAAAATCCACAGATTACACATTCTTCTCAGCAGCCCATAGAACATTCTCTAAAATAGATCATATACTGGGCCATAAAGCCCGCCTCCATATTTTTAGGAAAATCACAACATAATTTCCTGCATATCAGACCACAATGCTGTAATGCTAGAAATTAACAACAAAAGATGTGCCAGTAATCCCACCAGCTCCTGGAAATTGAACAACAAACATTTAAGCAATAAATGGGTAATGGAGAAATAAAAAATAAAATTGCAAAATTTCTAGAATTAAATGACAATGAGAACACATCGTATCAAAACTTAAGGGACACAATGAAGGCAGTCCTTAGGGGAAAATTAATAGCACTAAATTCCTTCATAACAAAGAGAGATTTCAAATCAATAATGTAACCATCCACCTAAATGCATAGAGAAAAGAAGAAGAAACCAACCCAAAAAGCTCCAGATGGAAAGAAATAATTAAGATCAGAGTAGAAATTAATCAAATGAGGAGCTGAAGAGATGGCTTAGTGGGTAAATGCTTGCCTGTGAAGCCAAAGGACCCAGGTTCGAGGCTCGATTCCCCAGGACCCACATAAGCCAGATACACAAGGTGGCGCATGCATCTGGAGTTCATTTGCAGTGGATGGAGGCCCTGGAGTGTCCATTCTCTTTCTCTCTGTCTCTTTCTCTCTCTCTTTCTCTCCCTCTCCCCCCCCCCCCGTCTGTCGCTGTCAAATAAATAAATACAATTTTTTTTAAAACACAAAAAAAGAAATTAATCAATTGAAAACTAAGAAGACAATTAAGAAAATTAATGAAACAAAGAGCTGGTTCTTTGAAAAAATAAATAAGATTGATAAACCAATTTGATCAAGAAAAAAAGAAGAGATGCTTCAAATTAACAAAATTGGAAATGAAAAAGGAGAGATCACAATAGACATAAGTGAAATTGGGAAAATCATCAGGACTTATTTCACAAACCTCTACTCCACAAAATTGGATAATATGGAGGAAAGGGATGAATTCCTGAACACATACCACCTACCAAAGCTAAACTCAGAGCACATTAATCTCCTAAACAAACCTCACACCCACTGAGATTGAAAGGTAATCAAAAACCTTCCCAAAAAAAAGAATCCAGGACCAGATGGCTTCTCAGCTGATTTCTATCAAACCTTCATGGAAGAACTAAAACCAATTTTTCTCAAACTGTGCCACATAATCGGAGAACAGGGAAAGCTCCCCAACTCCTTTTATGCAGCTAGTAACACCTTAATAACAAAACAAGACAGAGATGCCACAAGCAAAGAAAACTATAGGCCTATTTCCCTGATGGATTTAGTCGCAAAGATCCTGAACAAAATCCTCACAAACCAAATTCAACAACACATCAAAAGCATTATCCACATTGATCAAGTAGGCTTCATCCCAGGAACACAGGGGTGTGGTTCAACATATGGAAATCTGTCGATGTAATATACCACATAAATAAGCTTAAACACAAAAACTATGTGATCATTTCAACAGATGCAGAAAAGGACTTTGACAAAATACAACATTACTTCATGATCAAAACATTGGAGAGAATAGGCATGGATGGTTTATATATTAAGATAATAAAGGCTATATATAAAGTTCCTAAGGGTTAAAAAATACTTAATGGAAACAAACTGAAAGAATTCACATTGTGGTCAGGAACAAGACAGGGATGCTCACTCACCTCTGCTATCCAACATAGTAATCAAAGTACTAGCTCAAGCAATACGACAGGAGAAAGGCATAAAAGTGATGCACATTGGAAAGGAAGAAGTTAAGTTAGCCCTATAAGCAGATGACATGATTCTATACATGAGTGACCTGAGAACCTCCATTTCAAAACTCTTAAAGGTGTTTAATTCCTTTATCAAAGTAGCACAATACAAAATCAATGCACAAAAATCAGTAGCTTTTTTATATGCAAAACATAAAGATACAGAAAAAGAAATTGGCAACCTTGTCCCATTTAAAATAGCACCAAAAATAAATGAATAAATAAAAATAACTTGTAATAACATTAACCAAGGATATGAAAGACCTATGTAATGAAAATATAATAAACACTCAAGAAAGAAACTGAGGAGGACTTGAGAAAATGGAAAGATCTCCCAGGCTCCTGGATAGGAAGAATTAACATCGTGAAAATGGTACTCTTAGTAAAAGCAATATACAGATTTGATGCAATACCAATAAAAATCACAGCATTTTTCTTCACAGAAATAGAAAAAATGATCTCAAAATTCATATGGAACAGTAGAAGGCCTCGGATATTCAAGCACAGGCTCAGCAAAAGAAACACCTCTGAAAGCATCACTGTACCTGATCTAAAGCTATATTACAAAGCCTTAATAATAAAAACAACATGGTACTGGCATAAAAACAGGATCATAGACTAATGGAACAGAATTGAGGACCCAGACTTTGGGTCAAGTAACTACAGCTACTTGATATTCAACAAATGCCCTAACAATGTAGACTGGATAAAAGACAGCATCTTCAGCAAATTGTGCTGGACAAACTGGATAACTGTATGCAGGAAAATGAAACTAGATCTCGCCATGTACAAAAATAATGTCCAAATGGATCAAAGACCTCAATATAAGACCAGAAACTCTGCTACTACTGGAAGAAAAAGTAGGAGGAACTTTCTACTATCTAGGAGTGGGAACACTTTCTGAACAAAACCCAGCAGAGCAGGAACTTAAACAATCACTCAACCATTGGGATCTCATGAAGCTGAAAAGTTTTTTCACATACAAACTTACAATAAGCAGAGCCAACAGATTACCCACAGAATGTGAGAAAAATTTTTGCTGGCTATACAACTGACAGAGGCCTAATTTCTAGACTCTACAAAGAACTAAAAAATCCTGAACAATAAAAAAATCAAACCCACTCACAAAATGAGGCAGAAAACTGAACAGGGAGTTCTCAGGAAGAAATACAAATGAAAACACACACTTAAGAAAATGTTCAATATCCCTAACCATCAGGGAAATGCAAATTCAAACAACTGAGATTCCACTTTACCCCAGTAAGGATAGTAAACATTAAAAAATCAAATGAAAACAAATGCTGATGAGGATGTGGAGAAATACAAACCCTCATTCACTGTTGGTGGGAATGCAAGATGATACAACTACTATAGAAAGCAATATGGAGACTCCTAAAAACGTTCACTATAGAGTTACCAACAGACCCAGCTATTTCCTTACTGGTCATTTACCCTAAAAGATCCATGCCTCAGTTCAGAGAGTTTTCTTCAACCATGTTTATAGCTGCTCAAATCATAATAGCTAAGAACTGGAATCAACCAAGATGTCCATCATTAGACGAATGGATAACCAAAATTTGATATGTCTACACAATGGAATTTTACACAGCAGTAAGGAAAAATGACACAGTGAAATTTGAAGAAAAATGGTCGTACTTGGAGGAGATCATTCTCAGTGAACTCACCCAATCACAGAAAGACAACCATCGCATGTTCTCACTCATCTGTGGTTCCTAACATGGGTCTGCCTGAGATGCTGAAACACCTAATAGACATCTTGAGTACCAGACAACTGAGAGGGTAGGGTTATAGGGGAGGGTAAGGGTGAGGCATGACACAAAACTGGACCCAAATGGAACTGGTACCATAAAATCCTATACCCTGAAAGACAGACTAAAAGGTTGAACCTGCATCAAGTCCTTAGAGTGAACACCTGAACCAAAGGTCCCTGAAGAGGGTATGATGATGACTAACCTTAATCTTCTCCTGTTTCTCTCTCTCTTTTCTCTCTTTCTCTTTTATATTACCTATCCTTTTCTTCCTTCTTATTCCTTGGCACTGGCCTGTAATTCCTATTACCAGGAAGCGGTTAACATCCACAATGAGCTGTTGATCAGACAGTCCTACAAGGTTTCACATAAGAAGACAGACTTTTGTCAGAGCACTTGATTACCCACCAAAGATTAATGGTAAGATCCTACTGACAGACACCATATGCTATTGATAGGGAACATGGAGAGACCTAGCTGGAATCTGGAAGAGAGTCAGACCAAGACAGCTTTTCTAGTGCCAGAAGGTGCTACATTAGTGACTGGGGGAAAATGGCCAACATCTGTCCAAGCAACCTGTGGTCTAAGCTACTCAGCAGCAAACAGCCAGATGTGACACTCACCCAAGTGCAATAGTAGCACACAGCCATGGTGGGTAACAAACTGCTCTTGAATTGGCTAATGGATTCATTCAGTGGAATGTAACCCACAACTGGAACTGGGAAACAAGTCAGAATTATATCCAAAAAATGAGTTAGCTCTCCAAAATCAAGATCCCACCAATTTTGGGCTACAAGAGAGCCTACACCTATTAAATTCTCTCTAAATTAATAATCATTATCCCAATAATTGGGAGCTGAATTCACTCTCCATTGGAGAATTTGCTTCTTTTTTTCAGACGGAGGCAAAACCTGAGGAGAGAATCCACCCATCACACTTTACTGGGCCCCAGCTAAAACCATAAATGAATTGGGTAAATGAGCAAGAGTGCTGCTTTCTTGGTGAACCTGTTATCAGCACAAGGTTGAAGGATATAGATACAAAGAACACTCAACTCCTACAAAACCAGAAATGCAGAGTCATAGAGGCTCCCAAGACCTCATCACTGAAGCAGACCTAAAACAAACCCAACATGGCTCAGGGAAATTCATGGAAGAGGGGAGAAAAGACTGTTAGAACCACAAGTTGGGACATTATGCACGGAGACATTGCCTCTTCCCCATAACTGATCACTACCCACACAATCCATGATCCACATCCCCATGGGGATAACTAGCAACCCCAATGGGGACAGTCCCTTCAGAGTGGGGAGGACAGGGAAGAGGCTAAAGATGATACCAACATGTGCTGTTTACACACTGCATATGTACATAGCTAATAAAGAAAAAATAATAAAAAATAAATGAGCTAAGCATGCGTCTTTAAGGTGAAAAGCAACTTATCAATACGATATTTCAAATCATAACAGCCTTCCAAATGAAACAGAAACTGTGGCAAGCCCAAATTATGGCAAAGAATTTTACTCATTTTGACATAATAGCTAAACACATTCGTATGAATAGTTATATTAGCCTTGGGATGGAGAGATTGCTTACTGGTTAAGGCACTTACCTGCAAAATCCAAGGACCCAGGTTTGGTTCCCCAGTACCCATATCCATTTAAGCCAGATGCAAATGGTGGCGAATGAGTCTGGAGATTCTTTGCAGCTAGAGACCCTGACAGACCGATTCATATTCTCTCTCTATCTCTCTTTGCCTCTTTCTCTCATAAATAAATAAATAAATGATTTTAAAAAGAATTAAAAAATATAGAGGTTTGCTTATGAATTTGATATAAGAATTTGAACAGAGAGTTTAATATTGATGGAAAAATAATATTTTATTATACTTATGACTATTTTCAGGTGGTATAAAGATATTATTTGACAATTTTTAAGTGGAATACAGAGTTCATTTATGAATTCCATCTTAAAGAAAAATGGGGTAATGTTGCTTTACTAAACCTTCATAGGTCCTATGTTTCCAGAAACAAATGATCCTCCTTCCACCATGATACCATTGCATCTTGAGTACATCTACATTTGTGAGCAATAATTTTAAAGAATGAAGTTCCCTAAGAGTAAGATTAGAACCAAAATATTTGATAAGTACCCTGAGAAGTCAATGAGGATTTTAATTACTTCTACCAAACTAGACACTTATGCATTAGTTTCTCAAATACGTTAAATATCTCCCTAGTTCTATGTTGCCTTCTTTTCATTTATGTTTATAATAAAAATTTCCAAAAATTCTTAGATATGTCCATTTTATCATTTATTAAAAACTTGGAACCTGTTTGACATTTTTTAAAAACTTCAAACACAATGCCACATATCCAGAGAATGTGCTTATAGCTGGGTCATAATGTGGTTTCACTGTTAGTTTTTTGAGCTATTTCTACACTGATTTCCATAATGGCTGCATCAGCTGGTAATCCCACCAATAGTAAACAATGGCCCCAATTTCCCAACATTCTCAACAGAATTCATTATCATATGAATTTTTGATAATAACCATTATGACCAGGGGGAGATGGAATTATTTAAATCTTTTTAAAAATATCTATTAGGCATTTGTATTTCTTCTTTTGAGAACTCTCTGTTCAGTTCCATAGCTGATTCTTTTATTGAGTTATTTAACTGATGTTTAATTTTTTGTGTTTTTGTATATTCAAGGTATTAATCTTCTTTCAGATGTATAGCTAGTAAAGATTTCTTCTTCCATTCTGGAGGATGCTTCTTCACTTTTCGATCATTTCCTGTGCTGCCTTTTTTTTTTTTTCTTTTGGTTTTTCAAGGTAGTGTCTCACTCTAGTTCAGGCTGACCCGGAATTCACCATGTAGTCTCAGGGTGGCCTCGAACTCACAGCGATCCTCCTACCTCTGCCTCCTGAGTGCTGGGATTAAAGACATGCACCACCACGACCAGCTTCCTGTGCTTTTCAAAAGCTTTTTAATTTCATTTTTTAATTTTTCAGCTTTGTCAACTATTCTTATTTCCTGAGCAACTGGAGTTCTATTCAGAAAATCTTTTCCTGTGCCTATATCTTGTATTGTACACTTTACCTTCTCCTTTTGTGGCTTCAAAATTTGGGTCTTACATCTCAATGGCAGTTGATCATTTTGGAGTTGATTGTTGTGCAGAATGATAGATAAAGATCTAGCTTCATTTTTCTGATAGTAGATATCTAGTTTTCCCAACACCATTTTCTAAAGAAAGTGCCTTTTCTACAATGTATATTTTTGGCATCTTTGTCAAAAATCAGGTGGTATAGTTGCATGAACTGCTATCTGGGTCCTCTATGCAATTATCTTGATCTATGTGTCTGCTTTTGTGACAATACATGCTGTCTTCATTACTAGGCATTGTAGTATAACTTGAAATCATGTATGTTGATACCTCCAGTAGTATTCTTTTTGCTCACGATTGTTTTAGGGTCTCTTGTACTTCTATAAATTTTGGATATTTTAAAAATTTGTGTAAACAATAGTGTTGGAATTTTGAATGTCATTGTATTAAATTTGTAGATTGCTTTTGGTGGGATGGCCATTCTCACAATGTTAATCTTCCAGTTCATGATCACAGGAGATCCTTCCATCTTCTAGTGTCCTCCTCTTTCTCTCCTTGGTGTTTAAAACTATTTTTATTTATTTATTTGCAAGGAGAGAGAGATACAGACAGAATGAATGGATGTACCAGGGACTCTTGCTACTTCAAACAAACTCCACATGCACATACCATTTTGTTCATCTAGCTTTATGTAATTGAACCCAGGCTGCCTGGCTTTGTAAGCTTGCACCTTTTACCACTGAGCCATCTCTCCAGCCCATCTTCAATGTTTCAAAGTTTGAATAGAAGTCTGTCATTTCTTTGTTTAGGGTTACTCAAAGATTAATTTTGAGGCTATTGTGAATGGAATTGTTAACCTGATATCCACCAAAATACTCATAGAGCTTGAGCAAAGTGGCAGGAAACAAAACTAAAGTACAAAATTAAATAGTTTTCTTATATATCCATGAGAAATAATAACTAAAAGGTTAATCTTATTCTACATCTGGTAGCATTTGTTTTATAAAACTAGGTATACCTGAGTTTGGTATATATGTGTTTACAACTATAACGTTTCCTAATGCATTATTCCCTTTATCGGTATGATGTGTCATTTGTATATTCTGATTAATTTTAGTTTCAAGTTTGTCAGATATTAGAATAATTGTGCCTGTTTATTTCCTGGTTCAATTTTCTGGCAATACATTTCTCCACACGTTCAACCTAAGGTAGTGTCTACTTTTCATTGTGAGATGCATTTCTTGTAGAAATAAAACAGAAGGATTTAAAATCTAATCTGCTAGTCTGTGTCCTTTGATTGGGGAAATAATATCATTAATATTCATGGTTATTACTGACAAGTATCTATTAATTCCTATCATTTTGAAGTGTTTGGTGCTTTCTTAGTCCTTAATTGCCCAATTAACTATCCTAGAATTACTTATTTTTTTCCTTGTAGCTTTTGGACAGGCTTATCCTTCTCTTCATGCTCAAGTATATCTTATAATATACTCTGTAGAGCTGGATTGGTGGTCATCAATTCCTTTAACCTACTTTTATCATGGGAAGTATTCTTTCTCCTTCAATTATGACTAATAGTTTTGCTGGTTGGCAATTATGGTCTTCCAGGGCTTGAAATACACCATAAAATTCCTTCTGGCTTTTAAGGTTTCGATGGAAAAGTCAACTGTTATTCTGATGGGCCTGTCTTTATTTGTGACTTAGTGCTTTTCTCTTCTACCTCTCAATATTCTTTCTTTTGTCTTTACATTGTGTTATAACTATATGGGACATGAAGAGTTTCTGTTCTGGCCCTGCCTATTTTTTGTTCTGTATGGTTTTTGTACCTAGAACAGCATCTCTTTCCTTAGATTTGGGACCTTTTCTGCTATGATTATATTGAAAATATTCTATACTCCTTTGGCATGGTATTCTTTTCCTTCCATGCCTACAGTTAATAGATGTGGTCTTTTCATGGTGTCCCAAAGATTTTGAATGCACAGTCACTCATTTTTTAAAAAATGTCATTTACTTATATCCACATGTACGTTTATGTGTATGCATGTATGCCACTGTAAATACCTGTCCAGCTTTAAGTGGTTGCTGAAGAGTTGAACCTGGGCAGTCAGGCTTTGTAAGCAAGCATCTTCAAATGTTCAGTCATTCTCCTAGTCACCACACAAAGTTTTATATTTATCATTTTCCTTGACTGAACATACAAATTCCTCTACCTTGTCTTCAAGCCCTGAGGGTCTACTTTCCCCATAACTGATCTTATTGGTGAGGCTTTCCATTGAACCTTATTTTATTTTATTTTTTTGCTTACTGTACTGTTCATTTCCAGAATAATTTCAGTTTGTTTTTTCTTCAATAGTTCTATGTCTTGAATTCTATTTTCATCTCTTCCATTGACTTCCTTTTCATTTAATATCAGTTTCATTTTTTATTAAGTAGGAACTTTGCATGGACACATTATGCACTGGCACCATCATTTCCCTCTTGACTGCCCCATTCCACTCAGGGACCTCCTCAGTGAGATTTCTGGTATTTACCATAGGGTTGTGAGGTATGAATTATGAGATCAGTAGTCATTGTGGAGGGGGAGACAAAACCTCTAGATATTCCCTCCCACCCTACAGCTCTTGCAATCTTTCCGTCCCCTCTTCCACAAAATTTCCTGAGCCATGGTGGGTGTGTTTTAAGTCTACTTTGGTGTTGAGCTCTCAGCAACTTCTGGATTTCTGCTTTGGTATGATATATACTTTTTATTTTAGTATTATTATTTTAACAATATATTTCATATGGATACATCATGAGATGATACCTTTTTTCCTTCATCCCTGCCCCCATTCCACTGGGGATGATCCTCAGTGGGGTTGCAGATGTTCCCTATAGGGTTGTGGTTTATGCATTGTGAGAACAGCAGTCAGTTATTTCAGGGGGGATGCCTCTGGGTATGATGTCTCAACCTGTGGCTCTTACAATCTTCCCACACCCCTCTTCCACAAAATTTCCTGAGCCATGGTGGGTAAGTTTTAAGTCTACTTCAGTGATGGGCTCTTAGGAGCCTTTGGATCTCTGCTTTGGTAGGTGTTGAATGTCCTCAGGGTCTGTCTTCTAAACCCTGGCACAATTATCAGTATAAGTATGGAAATAGAATTCATGCTCATCTCCCTCTGTGTTTTCAGCTGTGGCTTAGTACATTTTGAGTTTCCTCAGTGTTTGTCTCCATTACCCTGGCCAAGTTGTCAGGCTCACCATGGAAGCAGCACTCTTGCTCATCTCACTAATTCCTCCGTAGTCTCACCTGAGCCCTGGCTGATGTATGAGGAGTTGTTCATCTCCTGCCAGGGAGTCTGCTATCTTTTCTTATTTTGTTGGTAGATTTTGGTTGTCTTTGGTTCTCGTTGCATTTGTGAAAACTAAAAACAGATTCTCCAAAAGAGAATGAGGTCAGCACAGGTAAAAGGGGATAGTCATTGGCCAAAACTAGTGAGAGGTAAAAACTTTTGCCAAAAACTAGTGGGAGATTCTCGTTAGAGTCCATAATCTTGGTCTCCATAGGATTCTGACTTGGTTTACAGTTCCAGCTATGTGTTCCTTTCCATTGACTGGCTCTCTTAGCCAATCAGAAACTGGGTACATATTGACTATATTATTGAATTTAGCTGATTATTTGTATTTTTGGAATTATTTCATTTCCTTATATAAATTTATAATGATTCTTTTAAATTCTTTGTCTGAAGTTTTATCTCAGTCTCTGTCATCAGGGACCTTCATGCTTAAATTGGTTGCTGGGGGCATTTTGTCTTGATTTTTTATATTACTTGTATAATTGTGCTTGTATTTTCACATCAGATCATTTGTTGAACTCAAAAAATAGGTCACCTTTATTCTTTCAGTAGAAGTGCTTACTGTGTTAGGTACTACTAGTTGTTTAGTATCACAGTGCTATTTTTCTATGTGACTGGTTTTCATGGCACCAGGCTCAATACATAATCCTCCCCTTTGAGTAGAGTACTGTCTGAACAACAGTTACTATCTCGGGAAAGACCCACTATGAAAATAGTGATAGATTACTGTTAAGTGCTAATAATTTTATGGAGTAAAGAAGCACTGAAAGTATTGAATGTACTAATATACTAGTTATTGATGAAAGGAAATAATGAAGAACGAAAGAAATCTCTCTAGAACAAGTCAATAGTGTTGTGATGATACAGTTAAAGAAAGGAACATGAGTAGAAGGAGGAACTTTAGGAACAAAAGAAAAAAAAAACTCAAGGAAGAATGAGGGAATCTTGGCTAAAGGTAAACTAAAAAGAGAGAGGTGACAGTTTGCTAACAGATAATCTAGAAGAGTACCTTCTCTCAAGAGGTTGAGGTTCAGAGTCCCTACAAACCAGAACAGACTATGTTCTTTGTGAGAGGAAAATGTGAAAGGAAAGTCAGAGAGAAAAAAGAAAAAGGAAAACCAAACAAACAGGATACACAAAGCAGAAACAACATACAAACACACACAAAGGAACAAATAAATAGAGAGTAAGAGTGGAGTGGGGACCCATCTGGGCTTCTAAGATGACAATAAATGTTGGAAACAGAATAGGTATCGAGAAAAAGCTGGTGGAGATACAGAATTTAAAATCTGACTTAACTAATATTTGTCTTTCATCTGGACTTCCTTAGCTCTGGAATAGTATCTCCTTTTCCATGACTTCCTCTCTTGCCTCGGAAGGGCAGTTCCACTCTTCATTTTGAATCTTAGTCCTATGATCAGGCCAATCCCAAATTCTGTTGCGATTTTCTTTTTCCCTGGAGCCGAGCCTGTGGGTGTGGATATGTCAGTCATGAATCCTTGTTACAGAGTTCTCTTGTGGAGTTTGATCCTTTGCTGAGGTATCTGCATAGTTCCTTTCTCCTCAGGTCTGTTGCAAGATGGGGAGAGAGGTTAGTTTCAACCCCCCCCACCAATCTGGTGCTGTCATGGGGACCTTTCAACTTCAGCTTTGCATTTCCATTAGGACCAGCCACTGGAGTCGTTAGGAATTTCGTCTGTGGCCCATGGATCAGAGTTGTGTGTAGGGTACACACTAACTTTGCCTTGCATGGTTGCAAGTCACAGACCCTGATCTCCATCCATGTTCCTTTTTTTTCACATTACTTTGTTGTGATTGTTTGAGGTCCTTCTTCAACTTCCCTAGTTGGAACAGTCTATCAGTTCTTATTTTGTTTTTCTCCTTCACCAGCGTACATTGAGGCTGTTTGTAGTCTGCCATGTGGAGTCCTCCAACTCTTTACTCCTCAAATTATTTCACATGATATTTTGAATAAAATAAGTGTTCAATATTTAGGAGAACTGTCTTAATTCTCAAATGGCCATATCATTGAAGATGCACAATGCTACTTTTTATATAATTTAATTACCTAAATATTATTTTTAATATTTTACCAAATACAATTTTAATGCTCTCTATTTATGACAGTTTTGCCACAATTAACATGTGTCCAATAGTGATCATTTGTGTTAATGCAGAAAATGAACTATTTAAATCATTCAAATAACTATTATTAAATGATCTGAAAAACTCAAAACTATAAATTAAGCTCTGAGTGTACATGATCTGTCTCCCTTTTGCTCCACATCTACCCAGCACATTATCCTCTGATTTACCATATTTGTCTGTCTTCTCTCCAACAGCATCTACTCTGCCATCTGGATGCAGACGAACAAACCCTCCAGTCAGCCTGTTATAGAACTGAACCATATTTCCTTTCATGAACTTCCAGCTCTCGGCAGCCCACTAAAAAGGTAAACAAAACAGAGACCAGATAAAAAAAGACATAAAGAAAAGAAATTGCTAATAAATACCCTTTATCAAAAATTACTGTTTTAATACATGAAAATAGCTATTTGAAATTATTTATACTAAATAAGTGCAAGCACAAAGCAAAAATCTTACTATTTCTTTTTTCTTATGTTCTAGTTTCTTCCCTGAGAAGATAAAAGAAAGATAGGAACATTACTATCAGAAGGGTCTTGCTTTCCTCAATCATAAAACAAGTTTCTAAAATAGTGTGTGTATTTGACACTCACTCACAGCGAAGATACTATTAGCCCTGGCATATATTTCTCTGACAATTTTACCATCATCTTCCTCTTGATCCAGCCATCTATGGAAAGAAAAGAGTGTCAATACTTTTCAAGCTTTATTTTTCCCCTAACCATCGGCACTTGCCTACCCAAGCCAGAAGCAAGAATGGGAAAAAGCCAAAGACACTGAATCTATGAAGATAGAGTATTACAGAGTAGAAAAGGAAATCGTAAAATAAATGTAAGTGGGAGAGAGAACGGAGAGCTGCCTGAGGGAAGTTAATGAGTTAGCTTGCTAATTGCTAATGTCATAGATTTTTTTTTTCCACATCCACTAGTCGAAATATTCTATTTAGTCCTTTGGTCACCAGATACAGTTAAGGCTCTGGTAAGTTACTTTATAAATGGCGATTATTGGTTCCATAAGGAAAGAAAGAGGCAAGGGAGCACTGGAAAAAAAAATACAGCAAGTCAGAGCCTATTGACTATGGTGTAGTGATATCAAAATTGTGTAAAAACGCAATTACTTTTTAGAAGCTAATTTGGGACCTCATCAAAAAGTTTTCATTTTAGAAAACCCCTACTTCCCTACTAATATGTAGAGAAAAATCATGTTTTTAAGATCATTATTATTGAACAACAAATGTTTAATTTATATCATCATAATTGATGACAACCATAATTGAAAATATCTTTCTCTAGGAAAAATGGCACTTAAGATTAATATTCATAGGTTATACAATACAGCATAAATGACTAGGAATATGTGAATAAGCTATGTAGTCCTCCAAAATACATGAACTTGAAACTGACCAATATGAATTTAACTTAATCAATGTAAAACAGACCTATGACAGAAGAAGGCATATTCGCGGCTTGTTGTGGGATCCTTGACCACAATATCATCAAGAAACCAGCCATTCCCTAAACACAAGTTAAAGAATACATTGTAAATATATGTGGTTGAGGTACTAATTCATAATTTGAGAAATAAGTTTCATTTCCAAATATGCTTAGTACAATATAAATCTTTAAACTTCAAAAAAACAGCTTGTAACCAAACTCAAAGATAAGAAGCATTTAAACATATTTCTTATACATAAAACAAAAGTATAGCACAATTTTATGATTTCATACTTTATTTCAATATGATTTTCAAATCCAATTAAAGTTGCTTTTAATTTCATTGGCTAAAATCCTAACTTCATCCAAGGTATATATATCTGATGAGTTAATACTTTCTATTTCCATAAAATTACTGATGTTCCAAATTGAACTAGTCTGTCTAAGCAAAATATATATGTGTGGATATGACAAAAAGGAATATATATTTACAAATCCTACCCAAACACACAGATAGAGAAAATCTGGAATCCATGAATGGTGGACTCTCTTTTTTAAAAAAAATAACTTTTATTAGGAACTTTAAAATATAAACATTTCAGAGTGATTGTATTCCCATCAGTTTATCCTCCCATGTACCCTGGATTCTCCTTTTAAACATTTAATTTACATTCATTTAAAAAGGGAGTTAAAATACAATTTCATTTTATTTATTCACAAAACAATATTAAAGTTAGTAGTAAAGGTTTTATCTATGCAAAGATCCAATTCAAAATAAATCTGCCCACAACTAAAAATCCTTAACTTGATAAGTTAATACTGATCATCTTTAGGACAGAACTTTTAGATTCCTCACCCCTTTTTACCACTTCTGTCTCTTCCCCCAATTCCTCTCTCTCCTGTAACACGTGTATCCTTTTGCCCTTCCCTCCCCTATCTTCTGAGTCAACGTTGTATTCACTTTTGGTTATGGGTATATCATTTTAGGATTAATTGCCATTTACCCCCTTTATGCACATGCTTATAGATATTACATGTAACACCTGCATATCAGAAAGAACATGCAGTTTTAGTCCTGCTGAGTTTGTGTCACTTAATATGATTCTTTCCAAATTCATCCATTTGCCTGCAAGTTTCATAATTTAATTTTTCCTTATTGCTGAAGAGAATTCCACTATGTATATGTGTCATATTTTAATTATCCACTCATCTGTCAATGGGCATTTTGATGGATCCAATTGTTAGCTATTGTAAATAGAGCACCAAAAAAGCATGGATGTGCAAGTATCTTTGTAGCAGTGTGTGAAGCGCTTAGAATATTTACCCAGGAATTATGTGACTAGATTGTATGGGAATCCTCTTTCTAATTTTTGAGATACTTACATACTGGAATTTTATAACAGACTTAAAGGGATGGTGAGGACTTTGCTTTCTATTATTTTTGAGGCCAACACAGAAAATAAAGCAGAAAAATTACCACTGTAACATTGTATTAGATTGGAATTACAGTTCTGATTTTCATTGCCTCAAAATTATACAGGGAAGGCTGGAGAGATGGCTTAGTGGATAAATCACTTTCCTGCAAAGCCAAAGGACCCAGGTTCAATTCCCCAATACCCACATAAGTCAGATGCACAAGGTGGCACATACATATGGGGTTCGTTTGCAGAGGCTGGAGGCCCTGATATGCCCATCCCCCCCTTTCTCTATTTGACACTTCCTCTCCTCTCAAATAAATAAAATATTTTTATGCCTATAAAGAGAACTGAAATTACCAAAGTGACTGATTTTTTTTACTTTCTTTTAATTAAATTTTATATTTTTTAAAATTGGTTAAAGAACGTGGTCCTTTGGGGGAAATGGATTTAGTTATTGTCTTTTAATTTTATAAATAGAAGTATATTTATCTCACAATTTTGGAAACCAAAAATTCAAGCAGCATGTCTCTCTGTAGTATCACACCCAGATATTTGAGGGTTGGACTTCATATGTTATAAAAATGTTTCATGAAGCTTTCAAGAGAATGAGCCACTCTGTCTCCACAGCTCAGAAAACTGAGGTAGTGATTGAGGGCCCGCTTGCTTTCCCAAATTTGACACATATGACCAATTCCTGTACAATGTTCTTTTAACTTTTTTGACTAAGAGAAGTTAATCTGTTTGGTTGCAATCATATTTATTAAATAAAGACTCATTAGTATTAGAATTTCATTGTGAATCATAAATGTTATGAAAAGAAATCTACCTTCCATTTTTAACACTTGTTACCTTGAATTTTGCTCTATCATATACAATAATAACTGAACCCATTTGAATTTTTATTTATACATATGAAAATTATAACATTTTTGCAGGGCGTGGTGGCGCATGCCTTTAATCCCAGCACTCGGGAGGCAGAGGTAGAAGGATCGCTGTGAGTTTGAGGCCACCCTGAGACTACACAGTGAATTCCAGGTCAGCCTGAGCTAGAGTGAGACCCTACCTCAAAAAACCAAAAAAGAAAATTATATCATTTTTGGAACCTTTATTTTCAATACTACTGGATCTAAAAAGCTTACCCTAAAGTCCTCTGGCTCCTGCAGGAGTGTTGCATTATTTGAATTAATATTTAATATGGAATCCAGCTCACAGTTCAATTAGCTATCAACTAACAAAACACAGTATGTAAATGCTTTTTGTCTGTTGAAATATAAATGAATGTTGTCCAACAGAGGAGATGATTTTGAAGCATACGTTTACTGTTATAAAAAAATAGTCATTTCACTTACTTTGTCAACTCTTTATGATTTTTTGCTGAACCAACTTTGTTAATCACCCATCTTCTCATTAATTATGTAAACACATGCTCACTCTATGTTTGTATGAGGCTTTCATCCCTGAAGTGAAAATTTTACTTTGACACATGTCAGTAAGGAAATTTATGATTTTGTTTTGTGCTTTTCACTTTTTATCCTATTTTTTTGCTTTGCTTTTCTAGTATGTGCCCTTAAGCAATCTGCCTGTTTCAAATGGCACTTATTTATCTTATGCCTGATTTATCCAGTAATAGAAAATGTATTCATTAGAAATATCTAAATAGTCTCACAGAGTTGACTGAAAAATTGGGAAGACACATGAATAAAATGGCCACAGGAAACAAAGTTAAGCCCCATTGCCAAGACAGGTATCTCAACATGCCATTGGTGGACACTCAGTGGCATCTCAAGGAATTTCACCACTAGCAGATACCACAGCTGCCTCTATCACTAGTATGACACCACAATATGTAGCTTAAATACCTTATTATTAATAACATTTCTGTGGTGGTCTGAATCAGATGACCTCCAAAACACATGTACTGAATACTTGTAACCAGCTAGAGGCAACTTGGGAGGTAGAGCCTTGCTGGAGGAAGTGTGTTGCTGGGGGTTGTATAAGCCTAGCTTGTCAGTATTAGTCTAGCTCACTCTCCTGCTGTTGTTTTCCATTTGCTGTGGCAGAGGTGATGTCTAGCCTTTGCTCATGCCATACTGTCCCCTACTATCATGGAGCTTCTCCTCAAGACTAAAGCCAAAATAAAAACTTTCCTCTTATCAGCTGCTTTGGTGTTTTGTACCAGCAATGGGAAGGTGACTACAACATATTCCGAAAACCCTAGGCCCAGCCTACAGCATCCATATAGCCAAATTTATGTCATGTGGATGAAAAATATCTCAATTTATAAGGATATCTATGGACAATATGTTTAAATTAGATAGACAATGCTTTAAGATCAGTTTTCTACAAGTTTTATTCAGATAATTTACTAGGCTTATGAGAGTTTCATATAATAGAGTAGGATCTGGACTTCATTATTTCTCTGATTGACCTTACCTGGACCAAGTCCATCATGGCCTATCACAATCTTGTACAACTCTCCAAGGTGTACAGCTTCTAGGAAGAAGGTATCAGTCTATAACCAATGAAAAATCATCATAATTAAGTATACAGTATAGTCTACTCTGACTTCTACCAAGAATATAAATGTAAATTAAGATGTGGTAAAAAATGATTGTGAAAAGACATAGGTTCATTAAGCAAATATACAAATCTGTCTACATTAAGAAAATAGAAGCAAAACAAAAATAGAACAAGTAAGTTTTCAAATATATATTGATTCCTTTATTATAAATATGTATCTCAACATGCCACTGGCTTTCATAGTGGCTTATGAAAGCATATTTTTGTGGCCTCTCTACAGCTATATTTTTAAGTAATTACATGACAAATGGAAGAGTAAGAAAGTGCTATAAGACTGTGTTCATTTCAAGAAAAATCACAATTATCCATATTGGGATGGGAATTTTTAGCAATAATTATGACTCATTTTCAAATTCAATGCTTCTACAGTAACACTAAGATACTGGTGCAAAATATCAGAAACTTCTAAGATTTATATGATATTAGAAATTTGTTGCCATGTCTACAAATATACCACCCTGAACATGCCTCATCTCAGAAGCTAAGCAGGGTCAGGTCTGGCTAGGAGCTGCATGGGAGAAACATGTTACCAAAAGAAGTTATTCTTATTCTCAAATGGTTTATATAATCAGAATATGCATAAAAGTGATGATCACAGAATACTTTTGATAAAACCTATAAAACTCAGGCAAGAATGTGAATTCCTATAATACCAAATGTTGGGTTGGTAAAGTGAGATCATGAGTGAGACCTTGTCTCAAAAGAAAATAAGCAAAATTTTGTGATAATTTTGTGTAGGTTTCAGTGTAAGAAATAATACGTGATGTAATTCAAAAATAACCTTAAAGGGTTCTGGTTAAGATGGAAGAATAGAAGCTATGCCAAAGAAACCTTGGGAAAATGAGGTAAGATATCAGGTGCAGGCACAAGTGGGGATCTGCTTCACCCCAACACCTGGAGAATTAGGTTGAGCAAGTGGTTAACTCCTAATCCCCACACTGGGGTATGAACTCAGGGCAAAGGGGAACTGTTTGATCCACACACTTAGCGTATTCTCTGGCCAAGCAGGGAGCTGCCAGAGCTGCAATCATAGTATGTTAGGGCTGGCCAAGTAGAGAGCTGCCAGATCCCCACACTCGGTGTATTAGGGCCAGGCAAGGAGGAGGGAACAACCAGATTCTCACAATCAGTGTGTTCAGGCCAGGCAAGCAGGGAACTGCCTGTAGACACACTCAGCATGGTTGGGCAGGGCAAGCAGGGAAGTGATGAATCCCCACACGCCACATGACATGTTGGGATGCACAAAATCCTGAAGGTGCACTAAGCACATTTGGGTATCATACAAAAGTGGGGGATCTGCCTGATCCACACAGTCTGCATGTTTGGGCAGATCCACAAGTGGGGATCTGTCTGCTATCACTCAGCTCATATCACCCCCACAAATGTGTGACACAGGTGGGGTGGGCTCCACAATCACTGTGATTGAGGTCGAGCCTAGATAGCAGTATCCCAGCCATCTCTCCTACTCTTCCTGCCTGCCACAAGCAGCTATAGCCAATTCTACCAACAAGGACCAGGAAGTGAGCAGCATGCGGAAAACAGAACACTGCTTGGTCAATTTGTTGACAAGGACTTCCAGGGTCTTGCCTGGAATCAAGAAAGTCTGCACACAAAGAGGTCACAATTCAAACTTAAGTGTACCCAGCCAAAACCTGAACTTATGCCATCCCACCCCCATCTTGACCAAACTTAAACAGGGAAATCAACGCAAATTCCACAAGAGGTACTAATTTGTTCATTCTTAGCAAAACAAAACAAACAATCCCGATGCAAAAAAGTAAAGCAAGACACCAATCCAAGAGATCCCAACCAAGAACAACTAGTCCCATAATAAAACCTCCCTCCAGTGCCAACCTAGAGGAAACCCAGCAATAGAGCCCCAAAAGGAAATTACAATAGGCATATTAAACAAAGTTAATGAGACCATGATCGAAAGGCTGGAGGAATTAGAAGAGAATCAATATAAACTGCTCACAAAAGTATTTAAAGCATGTCTGAATGAAGAGAATCAACAAAAAGAATTTAAAACTGAACTCAAAACGTGGCTGAAACAAATGGAAGCAATTTAACAGAAAGAACTCGATAAAACCTCAATAATATCTAAGAGAATCAAAAGGAACTTAATAGAATGATAAAGGAAATTGAGGAGAATAAACAAAAAAAGCAAAATGAACTGAATGGGAAGTGGAATGCAGTCAATGAGGATATAATCAAACATAGGAATGAATTCCAAGAAACAACAAGCAACTCAAATCAAGAAATGAATTTAGAATTCAACAGAGATGGAGATGCTGAAAAAAACACAATAGAAAACAAAATGAAATCTCTTTTAAAAGGCTCCCAAGAAAGCCTCAGCAGCAGAATAGACCATGTAGAGGACAGACTCTCAGAACTCAAGGACAAGACAGAGGAAATAGACTGGTACTCTGAAAACAATGCAAGTTTAAAAGAAAAGTGTAACAAGAATATGATAGAAATTTGGGTCATGAACATACAAAAAGGGAAAAAAACACAGGCAAAAGGCATAGAAAACATGTTCAACAAAATTATAGAAGAAAATCTCCCTAACCTTACAAAAAAGTGGCCCATCAAAGCACAAGAGGCACCCAGAACAGACATAAACAGAAAAGAAATTCCCCATGTCACATTGTTGTTCAAACTTGTGGGTCTGCCCAAACATGCAGACTGTATGGATCAGGCAGATCCCCCACTTTTGTATGATACCCAAATGTGGTTAGTGCACCCTCAGGCTTTTGTGCATCCGAACATGTCATATGTGGAGTGTGGGGATGTGATACATACACACAGTGTAGTTTTATTCAGTTGCAAATAAATATGAATTTTCAGGAAAATGAGTGGGGATCTTAAAATTTTTATACTAAGTGAGGTAATCCAGGTTCAGAAAATCGAATGCCACATGTTTTCTGTCATATGCAGATCCTAGCTTTGAATTTTTATATTTGTATGAAAACTGGAGTAAGAGTTAGTTGTAGAGGCAAAGATACTAGAAAGAGGTTAGGAGGGAAGGAGGAGATGTGTGGTTTTATGAGGAGGGGAATACATATATGAAGTTCACAGTGCATAGGGGCAGAATACTTTGGGTGGAAAGGTCTAAGTATGCAGAGAAGGTGATGGAGGAGAGGATGGACAGAATGAGGGTTAATCAAAACTAAAGATGCTATGAATAAGCCATATTGAAACTTACTGCTTTTAAAAAAATACATAATATTTTATTGAGTAGAATATTTTACTGACAAATCATGTGCTGGTACCAGCATTTCCTTTCCTCCCTGCCATATAACATTTTTTTTTTAAAAAAAAGATAGAGTTTGGGCAGAGGTACCATGTGGGGTGGATCATTCTGCACCCTGAAGCCATACATTGGTACAGAAAAATATCAGTGCCAGGGTTGGATACCTCCTAATGAGCTGTTGGTCTGAGAAGCGCCCAAAACAGAAAATATCATGTAGGCTATTGCCAAGGCTCTTGGGTTGCCCAATAGAACTAGATGGTAATATGCTATTACCAAAGACAATATATGTTTTGGTTGCCAAATACTGAGAAATCATGTTATAACTGAGCTCTATATCTCTTACCTGTTGACTAGCTGTCATAATGCTAGAAGGTGCTATGCAGCTTGATGTGGGGGCCTTAAACAGTAGTGGACCCTGTGAGCTACACAACTGGCTAGCCAAGCAAGATGTTTCCACTAGTGCAACGGTGGCATGTATATTACACAGCTGATCTATTTGGATTTGAGGCCTGATCCACGGGAGAGAATTCATGCCTGGGACTGATAACCTGTGGCCAGGTAGGTCATAACCTAGGGGGAAGATACTACTGTTGTTTGTCAACGGATATATTATGACCACCAAATTGCCCTCTAAATATTTGTGTGCATCCCCACATATTAGTGCTGCTTTCACTTTTGGATGGATCAGCTTCTCTTTTCAGATAATGATGACTACTAAGAACCTCAGTAGTGCAGAGAAGAAATGGCAGCTGAGTGTTCAGCACTAAATGAGACCTCTCTATCATACCCTCAATGTTATGAGTCCATTGAAGGAAAGGTAGAAAAATAAGGTAAGAGCCAAAGGATGGGTAAGAGTGCTTTGGAACACTGTCTTCCAGAAACAAATTGATCATTGCATTCATGACCTCAGAGTAGCTATGGTTACCTGCACAAGATTTGCCTAAGATTGGGCCTATCAACATGTTGTCATAAATTATGGAGAAGAGCAAAATATATACATCAAAATAGAAGAAAGAATAATAAGAAAAGGGGGCTAAATGAAAGAAAGAAGAGTGCTGGGAGGGAATTATGTAAAAATTTTAATAAAGTTATTTTAGTAATTCCATGCAAGTGAGAAATGGAATGAGAATAGGTGTGTTGATATTAGACAAAACTTTAAATGTGAAACTGTCACAAGAAAGCAGAGATGAAACTAGCAAACTAGGACTAGGGAGAATGCTCAGCAGCTATTTTGCTTGTTGCACAAGAACAAAGACCTAAATTTGATCCATAGCACCCATGTAAAAATCCAGGCATGACCATACATGCTTGCAAATCCAGCAATGAGTGGGGATGGATACAGAATGAATACATATGGATACAGAAGGATTGTGAGCTCACTGGTCAACAAGTCTAACTAAAAATTGGTGGGAGTTTCACATTCAGTGACAGACTTGTCTCTGGAAAATAAGGCAGAAGACTAAATTTGCCATATGGCTTCCACCATCATGAACAAGGGGTGCACACACACACACACACACACACACACACAACTAATGTGCATACTCTATCAGCAGCCTGGGAAATAAACTGGGGGCAGCTGTGGAGCAGTTACCGTCGAAGGTAGATTATTCTGGGAAGGCACTGAAGTTTTGATAGTGAACAGATAAGCATATTTTCTAAAAACACAAAACCTTGGAAAGCAGGGGAAGAGAAAATATGCTTCAGCAAGCAGGATTCCCAGCTTAGAGCATGCATAGCTATTGAGGACGGGGACTGAGGCAAAAGGAAGAGAACCTTGGATACCATGCACTATAGCAGAATATTTACAAAGTGGGATGGGGAGAGAGGACACATACTTCCATGAGCACACTGAGAAGGAGTAGCAAGACAAGAGGGGATGAAAGATCAAAGAAAGAAGAGACTCAGAAAACACAATTACCTCTACATTGAAAGAATACCGAGAAGTTTTACTTTCTAGCCACACAAGGTTCCTAGATTCTGTTTAGCATTTTCTTCTTTCTGACATTCTGATACAGTAAAGTGGTGGAAAGCTATTTGGAAAGGATCCTACCTGAGTCCGTGGTTTTAGAGACAAAATTTTCCATACTGACCAATATCTGAGACCTGGCCCCCAAGTGTCAGGTGTTTATACACTAACTGGTCCAATTACAGGGCAAAGACTGAGTAGAACATAGGAAGTTCTATGAGCACAGAAACTGTAGAGAGCCATTGAGAGGAGAGGAGACTCTTCCCCTCTGGACCATCAAGTAAAGAATCTAGCAGAGGGCTGGAGAGATGGCTTAGCTGTTAAGTGCTTGCCTGTGAAGCCTTAAGGACCCCAGTTCAAGGCTTGATTCCCCAGGACCCACATTAGCCAGATGCACAGGGGCGCATGTGTCTGGAGTTCGTTTGCAATGGCTGGAGGCCCTGGCACACCCATTCTCTCTCTCTCTGCCCCTTTCTCTCTCTGTCTGTTGCTCTGAAATAAATAAATGAAAATAAACAAAAAAATTTTTAAATAAAAAAAAAAAGTTTAACAGAGAGCTTCCATAGGGGTGGTGATCAGTGGGGATGATTTTAACTGGGAGCCAGGTAGAAGTGTCATTGCTGGTCACTGTACACTCATAAAGTTTCCTCATCACAAGATTAGACACTTGAAATCAGCAGACTTGACCTGCCAGTAGAAAGCTCACAGTCTGCTCCATCCACTCTTGAGAAGCTGGAAGACTGACATTAATAATAAACAATGACTCTGCCAACAAACCACACCCTCTGGTTGCTAAGTAAAACCCACAAAGGAAAACAGAAAAGGCTAACTATCAAAAGGCTCTGCTCTCACCAAGTATAATCAGTCAAAGTAGATAGAAATAAAAGGTAGTTGGCATATATTTAGATTCTGTAATGCTGCTCATGCAATTGCCATCCTTGGAAAAAAGGAAAACTGTCCTCTTTTTTATTTTTATTTGTGTATATGTGTCCATGTATTGTGGTGTGACTGCATGCGTGTGTTATATAACTGTGGACATATATGTCTATGGAAGTGCATGAAGGCCAGAGGACATACATGTCTATGGAAGCGTGTGAAGGCCAGAGGACATATGGGTCTATGGAAGTGCATGAAGGCCAGAGGACATACATGTCTACTGAAGTGTGTGAAGGCCAGAGGACATACGTATCTACTGAAATGTGTGAAGGCCAGAGGACATACATGTCTACTGAAGTGTGTGAAGGCCAGAGGACATACGTATCTACTGAAATGTGTGAAGGCCAGAGGACATACATGTCTACTGAAGTGTGTGAAGGCCAGAGGACATACGTATCTACTGAAATGTGTGATGGCCAGAGGACATACATGTCTACTGAAGTGTGTGAAGGCCAGAGGACATACGTATCTACCGAAATGTGTGAAGGCCAGAGGACATACATGTCTACTGAAGTGTGTGAAGGCCAGAGGACATACATGTCTACTGAAGTGCGTGAAGGCCAGAGGACATACATGTCTACTGAAGTGCGTGAAGGCCAGAGGACATACGTGTCTACTGAAATGTGTGAAGGCCAGAGGACATACATGTCTACTGAAATGTGTGAAGACCAGAGGACATATGGGTCTATGGAAGTGCATGAAGGCCAGAGGACATATATGTCTACTGAAGTGTGTGAAGGCCAGAGGACATACATGTCTACTAAAGTACATGGAGGCCAGAGGACATACATGTCTATGGAAGTGTATGAAGGCCAAAGGACATATGGTGTCTACTGAAGTGCGTGAAGGCCAGAGACAACCTTGAATATCGTTCTTCAAGTACACTATCCACCTCTTTTTAAGTCGGGTTTTCTCATTGACCTGGAAATCAACAGTTGGTTACATTGGTTGGCCAGTGAAGCAATAAGTGTCCTCCTATCTACCTCCCAAGCACTGGGTATGAAACTATGTGCTACCATGCCCTGGATATTTACTTAGATAAGCAAGCACTTGACCAACTAAGCCATGCATTCAGATGCTTTTTTTTTACCCGTTTAACTAAAAAAGGTTTTAATTTCATTTTCCCTTTTATTTGCTTTCTTTGTTCTTCTCTTTATTTTCTCTTCCATAGAGACATTTTCAATAATACCAAATGGTTTAAGTATTTCCATATATTTTAATTATGTTTCCTTAAATAATGTAGTTTACTTACACTTTATTTTTTGTAATACCCTTGTTATTTCTCCATTTAATACCTAATTTCTTTGACCATCATTGTCCAATAATGATTTGTTTTAGTTTTGGTGTTGGTTTTTTTTTAAAAATATTTTATTTATTTATTTATTTGTTTGACAGAGAAAAAGGGAGAGAAGGAGAGAGAATGGGTACGCCAAGGCCTCCAGCCACTGCAAACAAACTCCAGATATGTGCGCCCCTTGTGCATCTGGCTAATGTGGGTCCTGGGGAATCGAACCTGGGTCCTTTGACTTTGCAGGCAAGCACCTTAACCACTAAGCCATCCCTTTAGCCCAGTTTTGGTTGTTTTTTGAGACCAGCTTTTGCCATAGGGCTCACAGTGGCTGTGATAGATTGACTGTAAATGTTACCCATACACTCAGATTTTTTTGATTAATATTAAGCTTTTGATATAAGTCTCCAGCAGGCTGAGTCCTGCTGGAGGAAGTATATTACAGGGACCAATCACTGAGCCCAGCCCTAAGGTTTGTTCTTTGCCAACTTGATTTCAAGCTGTTTACTCAGTCTCTCTGCTATGGATTTATGATGAAGTAAGCCATCTTCCTCCACCATGATGAAGTTTCCACTGGAATCTGTAAGACTGAAATAAACCCTTTATTCCATAAGCTGCTTTTGTTTGAGTGTTTATGCCACAAGAAGGTAACTGCAACATAAAATTGATACTAAGAAGTGGGGTCATTCCTGCAATGAATCTAACCAGGTGGTTTTTAGTCTTTTGGAACTTGTTTGCAGGAAGAATATGGAGCTAACACATTGGACTGGGAAAACCTTGCAATGCTGAAAGCAGAGCTTGATGGGCTCTTCTGGTGAGAATTTGAAAATGCTAAATGTAAAGAGAATGGTGGACTGTGAAGGCTTGGCTTATGAACCTTCAAAGGTGAAGGAAAGAAATTTGTTGGAACTGAGCTACTGGCAGAAAGGTTGGCTGTGTTCCACCTATATCCAGAGAATTTGAGCATAGCTGAAATTAAATGTAATGGATTGGTATGCTTGGCAGAAGTATAGAAGAGAAAAATATGAAAGATGTGCAGTTTACCACAGGAAAACTTAGAGCAAGTTTGAAGTTATAGACACACAGACTAGTTTAGATTTAAGCTGAAATTGTTAAGGGGATTACCACAATTAAAGGTGTACCACTGTTTTGCATTGGGACAATGGTAAAGATGCCCTAAGGGTGAAACTCAACCTGTGGAACTGCTCAAGCTAGGAAAAATGAAAATTCTTTTAAAAGGAAGGAGCTTGAAGGAAGACTGGTGAAGGAGTATCCTGCTCTTCAAGGTCAAGCCATATTGTCCCCTGTATTTACAAATGTGGCTATGCCACCCACCTGGCACTGGTTTTATAAGCATGAAAAATGCAGGGAAGAGGGCCTTGAAGTGCACATGGTTCCAGGAGCTGCTGAGAAGCAGGGTTGAAATCCCTAGAGACAAGCAAGGCCATTTATGGAGCCATGAAGACAAACCATGCTTTGCAATAGAGACCCTGATATTTGGTAGTACGACTGTAGGATGGCTGCCAAGGAGATCTACTGACTTAGAATGGAATTTTTCCCTGGCTTTGAGCAGTCCAGCTGGAGGGGCAGAATTGGAAACCAAGAGACTGTCACTGGTTGTAGATATTGGACTTGAAGTTGTAGATGTTTCATGTTTGCCTGAAGGTTATTGATTTTGCATTGGTCCAGTTCTCTCTTTGTTATGCCTGCTTTTTGCAATGGGAATGTTTACTCTGTACCATTATGTGTTAGAAAGTATATAAACTGTGTTTTTATTTTACAGGGCTCACAGTTAAGGATATTTTTGAATTTCAGATGAGACTTTGCACTTTTGGACAGTGTTAAAATTGGCAAAGAATATATGGTTTTTGGAAGTTGGACTGAGTACATTTTGAATTGTGAAATGATCACGAGCCTAAGGGGACAGAGGGAGAAAACGGTGGTTTGTTATTGTATCCCACAGCCTCAAGTACTTTTGATTAAGATTAAGTTTCCTACCTAAATCTCCAGAAGGCAGATCCCTGCTACAAAAAGTATGCTACTGGAGGTAGATCCTGAATCTAGCCCTAAGGTTTGTTCTGAGCCAGCTTGATCTCTGTTTATTCTGTGTCTCCACTATGGATATGTGATGAAGTAAACCAGGTTACTCTGCCATGATGAAGCTTCCTCTGAAATCAGTAAGACTGAATTAAAACCTTTCTTTTTATAAGCTTCTTCTTGTCAGGTGTTGGTCCCACCAATGTGAAGGTAACTACAACACTGGCCTTGGACTTATAATATTCTGACTCATTCAAGATTATAGACCTGAACTACTATACCCAGATTTCAATAGGTAATTTTTCTTTTATATTTTATTTATTTATTTGCAAACAGAGAGAGGCAGAAAAGAGACAGAGAGGATGGGCATACCATGGCCTCTAGTCACTGCAAACAAACTCCAGATGCATGCACTACCTTGTGCATCTGGCTTTATGTGGAAACTGGGGAAATGAACCCTGGTCATTAGGCTTTGCAAGCAAGCACCTTAACTGCTGAGATATCTCTAAGCCCTCAATATTTATTTTTTAATTCTTTCTTCTTCATTCTTCTCATTTCTCATTCCACATATTTCTACTCTGTCTTCAGTTAAACTATTTTGCTCTCTTCCTCTTTTGTATCATCATCCCTTCACATGAAATCTTCCTATATTTTCATTGGTTTGGTTATTTGCTATTTGTTTTTCTTGCTTTACCTTTCACTGGATTTGCCCTATCATTTTCTTTCTTCTTTTTCATGATGCCTTCAGTTTACTTTTCCATTTTCTATATTTATAATACTATTCATTAGCATTATTCATCCAATTTTCTTTGAAGTCCTACCCTTGCTACATCTTAGTGTGTGCAGGACTGACTTCACTTCTTTATTCCTGTGAAGTCACTGTGGTTGTGGTAATGTTTGTCAAAAGTAGATATGAATACATTTCAACAATGGGATTATCTATAATTTGTAATGCTTCTATAGCTCATTTTCATCTCTCTGAATGGTACTGGCTATTGGCCCCAGTGCCTTGATCATACTAAGTGTTTACCTAATGAGGTAGACCCCAGTCCAGAGAAGAAAATCCAAATCTTAACCCTAAAGGTTGTGAGCATTTCAATTGAAATAATTTTTGACCAATTAAGACTTAAATCCACTGATGTCCAAGTCTAAAAACAGAAGAAATATGAAAATACAAGATAGCATTTCTCCTCTAAAAGTTAACAACTTCATCATCATGGACTGTAAGCACAGTGAAGTAAATAAAATTTTACAAAGAAATCAAAATTATGATAATAACAATAATCAAAACAATCAAAGAAGACAAATAGGCAATATGAATGAGCAGCTAAATGAAATGAGGAAGACAATGCACAACAAAACCAGGAATTCAATAAAGAGATAAAAAAATTTTAAATTGAAATTTTGAAAATGAAAACCTCTATCAATCAAATAAAAACAGTAGAAAACTCACCAGGAGTCTGAAACAGGTGAAAGAATGAGTATTAGAACTTGAAGACAATATAGATAAATTATAACAATGAGACAACTATAAAATGAATGAATGAATGAGGCACAAATGATAGGCTTCTAGGACAACATTAAAAGATCACATCTGATTGTGACAGGAAGGAAGAGATAAGTCAGGAAGGGTGTGAATCCTCTCAGTTCAACCCCTCAAACTCAGCACAGTGCATGCCCTAGCCACCCACCATTGTGTTACTGACAGACAGGCTGGGAAGGGTGAGAATTCTCTCTACTCCATTCCTCCATTCTAGTGCACCAGAACCACCCACCACTGTGATTTAGAGGGACAGATAGGATGGAAAATGAAATGAATCCTCACCCTTCCACCCCTCACCTAATGTGGAACTGCACCCACACTACTGATCATTGTGATTATACAGAACAGAAAAGCTTGTGACCCACATGAATCCTCTCCCCTCCACAAATGCAGTCATCCACCCAGAACAGCACATACCCATACTAACAACCACTGTGATAAGGTGTGACAGACAGATTTAGGACAGGGGCAAATCATCTCCTGGATATCCTGCTACCTCGTCCACACAATACCACCCACAAATGGAACAAGGACCTTATTAATGTAAGGCCTGAGAATCTAAGAAACTAGGAGAAAAAGCAAAGAGAACACTTCAAAAAAATAGCCTTATGGAGGGACTTTCTTTTTCTTTTTAATTTTGTTTTTTTGAGGTAGGGTTTCACTCTAGGCTGATCTGCAACTCACTCTGTATTATCAGGGTGGCTTTGAACTCACAGCGATCCTCCTACCTCTGCCTCCTGAGTTCTGGGATTAAAGGTGTGTGCCACTATGCCCGGCCTGGCTTAGAAGGACTTTCTTAATAGGAACCTAGTAGCCCAGGAACTAAGGTATGTAAACCATATGGGGGAACTTATGAAAACTAAAAAGCTACAGTATAGCTAAATAATAATAATAATAAAACTGTCTTCTGAATCAAAATACACCACAGATAATTACAGAAAATATTTTTCAACTATATATTCAACAGAGGACTAATATCAAAATACATAAAGAACTCATAAGTCTAAGCAATAAAAAACAAATTACATGATTAAAAAATGGCCTATAGAACTAAACAGAATAGAGAAGTATCAAAAGAAATATAAATGGCCAATGAATGCCTAAGATAATCTTTAAAAACTTTAGCCAACAGATAAACGCAAATTAAAATTACTTTGAGATTTCCTCTTACATCTGTCTGAATAGTGTCATCAAAAAATCAGAAAACAAGGCTGGAGAAATATCTTAGCAGTTAAGGTGCTTGTCTGCAAAGCATAAAGACTTAGGTTCAATTCCCAGTACCTATGCAAGACAGATGCACAAAGTGGCACATGAATCTGGAATTTGCTTGCAGTGGCTAGAGGCCCTGGTATGCGCTTTCTCTCTTTCTGCTTCTTTCTCTTTCTTTCTCTCTCAAATAAAATAAACCAATAAAATAACAATAAATGATAGCAAGGATAGCAAGGATAGCAAGGGTGTGGAGAAGAGAAAAGTTCACTGATGATGGAAATGCAGGCTGGCACAGCCACTGTGGAAATCAATAAAGAGGGTCCTCAAAAAGCTAAAAATGAAACTACCATATGACCCAGTTATACAATGGCTGTGCATATACCCTAAAAGCTCTATACTCTACTTAAAAGATACTTTCTCAGCTATATTGCTCCTTTATTCACAGTAGCTAATAAATGGCATCAACCTAGATATCCTTCAGCTGATAAATGAATCATGAAGACGTGGTAAATATACAAAATGGAATTTATTCATCTATACAGAACAATGAAATTGTAAAATTTTCCGGAAAATGGACAAAGATGGAAAGTATAACACTAAGTAAGATAAACCAGGTACAAAAAGAAAAATGCTACATGCTCTCTCACATATTTGGAACCTAGCAGTGAACATTTAGATTTTAATGGTAGGTGAAGATACCATAGAGTCATGGAGGCAGAGGAGAGGAAAGGAGTGATGGAGAGAAGATAACAGATATGTAAATAGAGGAGTTATGGAAAGGTCTAAGAGAGGAGTCAATAGAGGGGGATAGAAGAGAGGAAGCAACGGAAGGAGCTGTAACCAAAACTAAAGATGACGTGAATATTCCATATGGAACCCCACTTCTTCATTAGATATTATAAAATATAAGTTAAGCCACAGGCTGTTACAGGAAAATCCGGTGGCAAGGGTGGAAACCTCCCAACAAGTTATTGATCAAGGAGGCCTATAAGGTCCACAAAATAATACAAGCTATTTCTAATACTCTTGGTTCCTTAAGAAACCTAATACTGAGCCAGTGTGGTAGCTCACGCTTTTAATCCCAGCACTCGGGAGGCAGAGGTAAGAGGATCACCGTGAGTTTGAGGCCACCCTGAGACTACAGAGTGAATTCCAGGTCACCTTGAGCTAGAGTGAGCCTCTATCTCAAAAAAACAAAATAAATAAATACATAAAATAAAAAGAAAAAAGAAACATAATACTGTATATGCTAATTTTAAAAATAAAAATAATAAAAAATAAGAGAAACTACAGAAGCTATGCAAATACTAAAAGACTAAATAATACATTCTCAAGTTACCAGTAGGTAACTGAAAAATTCAGTGAAGGAAATTTAAAATTCCTAGAAACAAATGAAAATGGCACCAAAGCTTACAGAACCTCTGCGATACAGCTAAAGAAATGCTAAGAGACAAGTTCATATCTGTTATCAGAGCTTCATTGAAAAGCAAGAATGTTGGAGCTACTTGGGATGCTCAAGTAGGATTACCACAAGTCTGAGGCAAGCCTGAACTACAGTGTGAGTTCCAGGGCAGCCTGAGCTAGAATGAAATCCTGCTTCAAAAAGCCAAAAATAAAAATAAATCAGAGAGCTCAGATAAATAATGTAATGATACACCTAAAGGTTTTGGTAAAATACAAACATGTCACACCTAAAGGCAGCATGTGGCAAGAATTAATAGAGATGAGGGTAGGAATTAACAAAATGGAGGCCAAGTGAAATATAAATCTACCATT
This sequence comes from Dipus sagitta, assembly GCA_036346955.1. Lineage (NCBI taxonomy): Eukaryota > Metazoa > Chordata > Mammalia > Rodentia > Dipodidae > Dipus > Dipus sagitta. Next base: position 122,230,640 of record CM070771.1, on the reverse strand, counting down.
AAACAAAAAGTACAAAAGAAAAGAGGAAATGAGAAGACTCTTTTCAAAAGAAGTACAAACGGCCAATAAATACATTAAAAAGGGCAGGAGAAAGTGCTCATTGGTTAAGGCACTTGCTTACAAAGCCTAACACCCAGATTGAATTCCCCAGTACTCACATAAAGCCAGATGTGAAAACTGGCTCATGCATCTGCAGTTCACTTGCAATGGCTATAGATCCTGGGATATTCTCTATCTCTTTCTCTACTTCTCTCTCTTTCTCTCTATGTCTCATTGCAAATAAATGAATAATAAATGGTTCTTTTAAATATCCATAAAAATGTTCAACACCATTAGCTATTAGGGAAATTCAAATCAAAACTACACAAAGACCTCATGTCACCCAATCAAAATAGCTAGCATTAAGAAAACAAAACAAAACAAAAACAATAAAGAAAAAAAAAAACAGCATATGCTGATAAGGAACCAGAAAAGGAATGCCATACCCAGCTGGTGGTAATGGAAATTATTACAGGCACTGTACAAATCAGTATGCAGGTTCCTTATAAAATTAAGTATAGAACTTTCATTTAAAAAATAATCAGGGGCTGGCAATATGGCTTAGTTATTAAGGATCTAACCTGCAAAGCCAAAGGACCCAGGTTTGATTCCCCAGGATCCACATAAGGCAGATGCACAAGGTGGCATGTGTGTCTGGAGTTTGTTTGCAGTGGCTAGATGCCCTGGTGTGCCCATTCTCTATCTCTCTTTCTCTCTCCTTCTTTCCTCCTCAAATAAATAAAAATAAAATATTTTAAAAATATAAATAAATTAATTAATAATAATACATAATCAGCTTCTTACAGAAAAATTTGCATGCCCACATCTATTCAAAATATCTGAATTATAGAATCAGGATGGAAGTTCTCCAAAAAGTTAATACACATTTCATTTAAAAGACTCAGTTTACTATAGCGATGCCTGCACATGGTTACTGCAGCACTATTCTCAATATCCGTATTACAGAATCAGCCCTAGGTGCCAATCATAAGATAGATCAATAAATAAAATGTATATATACACAATAAAATTTTAACAAAGTCATAAATTAGAATGAAACTATGTCATTTACAGAAAAATTGATGGAATTGAAGATCTTAGGTGAAATAAGCCAATTTCAAAAAAAAAAAAAAGTTACATGCTTTCTTTGATAAGTAAACCCTAGAGAAGAAAATAAAAAAGTAAAGGGCATGAAGGTAAAAGGGGAACTACAAGGAAATTGGAAGGAAGAGATAAGGAGAGATGATAAGGAAGAACAATAAAGTGGGTGAATATGATCAAAATACATTATGAACATGTATGGAAATATAAATGGTACCCATTATTTATACAATTATTATAGGCCAATTAAAAACTGTCAAAGAGATAAAGAATAAAGGAGTAAAAGTCAGTAGTACAGGCCATGAAGCTAGGAAGGGACCAAAAGGGAGGGGGGGAAAGAGGAGGGCTTAAGGAGAGAAGACTGTAGATATGTAAGCAGAGGGACACAATTCTGGGGGTGGAATGGTCTAAGTGGGATCAGGAGAAGGGATGGAAAAGAGGAGGGTAAATCACAATTTAAGATGTTATGAATAAGCCATATGGTAACCTGCCTTATTTGGTAGCCAATAGTACATATGTTTAAAAAAAAAAAAAAGAAAGAAAGAAAGTTTGGACAGAAGTACCATATGGAAGTGAATAAGGGTATGCCCAGAAGTCAAATATTATTATTAGAAAACTTTTATTGCCAGGGGTGGAATACCTTCCAGTGAGTTGTTAGCTAGGGAGGTCCCTGATACCCCCCAAAATTATAAGCCATTGTCAAGGCTCTTGGTTGCCCACCAGAACTAGATGGTAAGAACCTATTGCTGAAGACTTCACATGTTTGGGCTTCAGATCACTAAGAAATCAAGCTGGAACTGAGATTAAAACCTCCTCCCTGTTGACCAGTTGTCAGAATACTAGAAAAGGCTATGTAGCATGTAGTGTTTTGGGAGAAGTCACCAATGGTGTAAATCAGCAGTGAATTCTGCAACTCTTATAGCTGGCCAGAAAAGGCCAAATGTGCTAATTGGTGCAACAGTGGCATGTCTGTTACAGGGGAAAGCAACTGTTCTCTGCCTTAACTGGAGGCCCACTCCATGGAAGGGAATATAAACCTGGAACTAAAAACCTAGTCAAAAGCCTATGGCTTGGGAGGTCATAAATCCTTAAGGAATAACAACTACTGTTATCTATCTAAAAGGATACATTATGTCCACCAAACTACCTGCTAAACACTTATGTCCATTCTTTTTATTTTAGAGAGTGAGAGACAAAAAAATTGGCATAGCAGGGCCTCAGCCACTGAAATTGAACTACAGATGCTTGCACCACCTACTGGGCGTGTGTGACCTTGCACTTGCCACACCTCTGTGCATCTGGCTTACATGGGATCTGGAGAGTCAAACATAAGTCCTTAGGCTTCACAGGCAAGCGCCTTAACCGCTAAGCCATCTCTACAACTCATTATGTCCATATATTAAGTTACTCTTACTTTGGGTTCAAGAAGCTTCTCGTGTCAAATAGTGGTGACCAATAGGGAGATTCAAAATTCACTATAGTGCTGAAAAGAAGTGACAGTGGAGTATTCAGCACTAAGTGAGATATTTCTATCACATTCTTCAAGATTCAGGGTTCATTGAAGAAGAGGTGACAGAAAGAAGGTAAAAAAAATTGTTTATTGTTTATACTTATGGAAGTTATCAATAAAAAAGCTTAAAAACAAGATAAACACAGGCATTATACAATGACAAAAATAATTCACCAGGAAGCTACATTTATCAATATGTTTTCACATAACATCAAGTTATTCCCATGATGGGCATTTATTGTAAAGGCTCCATGCTTCACTGCAGAGATATTTGCTCAGCCATGTTTATAGCTGCTCAATTCATAACAACTAAATACTGGAATCAACCTCGGTGCATTAAGTTGTGGGTATTTACAGAATGAAATTCTACTCAAAAGTAAATAAAACTCACACAATGAAACTTGTAGGAAAATGGATGGGACTTAGGGGAGATCATACTCAGTGAACACACATAATCACAGAAAGACAATGCCACATGTTCTCATTCATTTTAATTCCTAACCTGGAATATTTTAGGTTGCTGGCATACCTCACCGGCAACTCCAGGCCCAGATAATAAGGACTGGAAGTGTCTGGAGGTAGAGAAAGAGGAGGTTGGGGGAAAAGAAACACAAAACTAAACCCAAAATGAACTGGTACTACAGAAGACTTTCTCCTTGAAAGTAGACTAAAATATTAACCCTCAACAGGAGTGGGGGGGGGGTGGATTATCTGGAGGATTATCTGGAAAGAAGGGCCCTGGAGAGGGTGGTATGAAGCCTAATCTTAGAACATTTGCTTCTGGTCTGTAACTCCAAGTACCAAAAATTGGCTGCTACCCACATTGAGCCATTGATGGGAGAGAACTACGAGGTCCCCAAAACAAGATAGGCTTCTGTCAAAGCACTTGATTACCTATTTCAAGTAAAAGGTAAAACCCTATTGCTGAAGATACCATATGCTTCCAACATAGAACTCAGAGATACCCAGCTGCCATCTGGAAGAGAGCCAGTTCCCAAATAGTTAGCCCATCTAGTGCTGGAAGGCACTACATGAGCTACTGGAGGAAAGTGGCCAACAATGGTAGGAGCAAGCAGGGGTCAAAGCAACTCAGAAGCAACCAGCCTGACAAGATGCATAAGCCAGTGAAATGGTGGCACAAAGCCTAAGTGGGTAACCAATGGCCTTCTGATTAACTAAGAGATCTTCTCAATGGAAAGGAACCCATAGCTGGAACTGGGAACCAGGTCAGAATCTTATGGAGACCAACATTATGGTCTCCCAATGACAACCTCACTCTAGACTTTGGCTAAAAGAGGAGCACAGTGAGAACTCCATCAGCAGTTTTGAAGGCAGAATCAGTCACACACTATAGTCATCATTCCCTGTCCTTTCACTGATGGATTAACAATAAGGAAATTCAGGACTTCATCAATACTAAAGTGTGATTGGATCTAACAAACATACAGAATCAACAAAGAAAAAAAAGAATATTCATTGTTCTCAAACACGCATAAAACATTCTTCAGAACAAGTCACAAGTCAAACCATAAACAAGTTTTAACAATAAGAAAAGGAATCTTTTTCAACCACAGAGGAATGAAATGAGAGAACAAGATCAAAAAACTAGAAACCCTCTATTTAAACAACTTTTGGGTGAAGTGATGTGAACAAGATGGCAGAACAGGAGGCCTCACCTGACTTTCAATACTAGAGACATACCAAAATAACAACTACACATAGACCATTTCCTTTGGTATGATATTTAACCTTCGTTGTGAATGTGACAGGATTTAGGATCACCTAAGATACTGGTGAAGTACACATCTGGTGTCTTTCCAAGAAAGAGTCACTTAAAGAGGAAGGCCTATGATAATGTGGGTGGCTTCATCTCATAGGCTTGGGGTCTAGATGGAATAAAAAGGAAAAAAGGAGAAAGCCAACTGAGTATTGGCATTCTGTGTTCTCTCCTTACTGGCCAACCATGATGTGAACTGAACTGTTCTTCAAGCTTTTACCACCATTATGCCCTGCACCTTCTGCAACCATGAACCCAAATCAATAACTCATACTGTTAAGTTATTTATGTCAGGTGTCTCGTCACATAGGTAAGCGCTGCAGTCATGTTCACATTGCTGGCAGAAATCACCCGACAAAGAGCAGCTTGTGGGGAAAAAAAAGGTTTCTTTTGGCTTACAGACTCAAGGGGAAGCTCCAGGATGGCAGGGAAAATGATGACATGAGCAGAGGGTAGACATCACCCCCTGGCCAACATAAGTTGGACAACAGCAACAGGACAGTGTGCCAAACACTGAAAAGGGAAGCTGGCTATAACACCCATAAACCTGTCCCCAACAATGCACTGCCTCCAGGTGACGTTAATTCCCAAATCTCCATCAGCTGGGAACCTAGCATTCAGAACACCTAAGTTTATGGAAGACACATGAATCAAACCAACACAATAAGTAATATACTTAGAGAAAAATCTGGAAACTTCTTAAAATATTTCTATACAGTAGTAGTAACAGAGAAAATATAAACATCAACACAGAAAAGCTGAGGTGTGCAAAAACTATACCCTAGCAATATCACTGCATAATCAGGAGAGAACTCTTGATCTACCTTGAGGATTGAAGGTTTTGGGCAACCAAAGACAGCACCCTTTCCTTAATGGTTGTCACCTAAGCCATTGGTTCTTGAAGCCACCACTTCTGGAAGCCCATAGCACTCTGCATTTACAAATTCCTGAGACTGGAGAATAAGGAGATGCTTTTCTCCTGGACTCAGTGCAGTAAATTGGGTAAAAACATGTTTAATTTTCAGTTTCTCCCTTGAAGAGGTTTGACTTTCACAGTAGCTGCCAGAGTGTTGTTCTTTTAAGTAGCCTACATCTAGGAGCCAATAGAGAGAGTAACTGGTAATTCTCTGGGAGCCTAAATAAGCATGTGGATATTTCCCATGACTTCACACTTGGCTCATATAAGTAATAAAACTAGGTCTCCAGCATTTTCCTAGGGAAAAACAATTGTCCACATATCAAGAACTCCAAGTTAAACAGCTTTGACTAAAAGGACTTGCTCCTAAATCACTTAGCTCTAGTCACATATGATCTCAGCATTCAGGAGTCTCTCAGGACCACAGAGAACAGAACAAAGAGACAATTTCAAATGAGTACAGGAACTCTTCCAGTAGCTTTCCACAGAAGTTTCAACACAGAGTGAGCAGACAAAAATCACCTAGGTCCCAGTTTGATTGTACACTTTCTAGCATGTTATTTGAGTGGTGGGCTTCTAACTACCCTGCATCAGGGAAGTGATGGGACAGGTAACAAACTAGAAATTCTCCCAGAGCAAATACAGGCATGATGGCACTTCTACAGTAATTTCTTACAAGCCCCTGGACCACTCCAATGATAAAAGCAAGCTTCTCCCCATAAGGAAAGTGCCCATACATTTATACAACTCACAAATTATACTGCCCATGAGCACCTGCAAAATTCCCACATAGGACAGAAATCCCAGGTGGCTGCTCAACCATCTGGCTCTGGAAGGAGATGTGCTGTGTTTTTGTGAGTATTCTGAGAACATAGAAATCAACCTAGATGATTGGTAGAGCATGTTGGTGGATGTACACAAAAGCACTTCCACTTCTATTTTCTCCTGGTGCAGTGCAGAACAAGTGGCCAAAAAGAAGCCCAACTCTCAATTTCTCCATTGTATTAGTTACTTGTCTCATTGCTGTGATAAGATACTCGACAAAAAGCAATTTAAAGGACTGTGCTAGTTTGAGTAAATGTCCCTCAATAGATTCAGTTTTATTCAAGCTTCTTAGATTTCACTACTTGACTGGAGGAGATGTCACTAAGTGGATCTTAGGGTCCAGTCCTAAAGTGTGGTGGTGGATTTGGAATGCCAATCTAAAGATATGCAAAGTGTCTGAGTTTTGCCTGGAATTCCTAAGTGTGCTTCTGTAAGGTGTGGCTTTTGGGGTTTTTGACTTGGGGTTTCTCTCTCTCTGCTTGGACCTGCGACAGTGGGCCAGCTTCCTCTGTCATTATGGAACTTCCCCTGGATCTGTAATCTTCAAAAGATATCCCTTCTTCCATTACTGTGCCTGGTTTGGAAGTTCATCTCAGCAACCTGAAGCTGCCTACTATAAGGAGGAAGGGTTTATTTCCACTTACAGTTCAAGGGGATGGCTTATCATAGTGAGAAAGGCATCCTGGATAGGAAGGTGCGGTAGCTGGTCCCATTGCATCCAGAGTCAGGATACAAAGACTGATGGATGCTGGTCATCAGCTTCCTTTGTCCTTTTGTTCAGTCCAGACCACAAGCCTATGGGATGGTTCCACCCACATTCAGGGTATGTCTTCCCTTTTCATTAAATCTTTCTGGAAACACATTCAGAGAAATGCTCAGAAATGTGTTTCCATGGTGATTCTAAATCCAATCAAGTTGACAATTAAGATGAACAATCATATCCCTAAAAAGAATTTGACTGCATATCTAATGCCCTAGCTCCCAGCTGTTGTCCATGAGTCAGGCTTTAGCTTACATCTAGGAGCTGATTGGACCAGGAATCAGGACTGGCAGATGATACTTCACACAGTTCTTCTCTCTGGCTTGCTCAAAGACTAGAATCAAGCCTTCAGCTAGCCTTTCTGTCCCTGAGAGTTGATGACATCAGACATTTGGAAGACTCCTTGGGAGCAATAAAAAACATTGTAGGAGGGTTGAAATTGCATGGTGTGAAAAGGAATGCAGACATATGCAAAGATCCACTTCTGGGTTTAGTATAGAAAATGAGAGATGAACTCCAGCTCCTGAGAAGAAACTAGATTATACACCTAGCAATCTACCATTTCTAGCTTCTTCTTACAAACTGGCCTTTATCTTACCTGGTTTGGGGCACTGCCAAAATTGAAATACCATTATCTTCTGAGAGTTACCAAAAGTAGATAGGATTTGAATAAGTACAAAAATGTTAAGCTGTACCTGGTGGTACAAGCCTGTAATTCCAGTTACTTGGGAAGCTGAGGCAGAAGGAAGTTCAAGGCCAAATTTCTGAGCTATAGAGTAGGTTTAAGGCCAATATGGGCAACTGAGTGAGACCTTGTGTCAAAATCATTTTCAAAAAGAGGTAGGGATATATTTCAGTGTCAGAGAATTTGCCTAGCAGACATGAGGTCACAGATTAAATCTAAACTACTACAAGTAAATATAGTATAAATAAGTTTTTAGAACCATAAGTCACTGGTCAGGCTTGTTGGTGAGTTTAAATCCCATATGCAATTAGTCTGAAAATACTAGGGTGGTTGACTCTTATTTAATTTTAGAAAGCAACACAGACATTCAAGAAAAATAAAGAAACAAGGGAATATATTCTGAACAAAACAACAAAAAAAACCAAGTGCATTATACTGGAGATAAGTAATTCAGTAAACATAGAATTTAAAATGATAGTCCCAAATATTTTAGGTCAAGATGAGCAATGAATAAACAAAGTGAGAATTTCAACAAAGAGAATGTATAAAGGTTTTAAGACTATAATATATAAATTTTGAAAAGCTAAGAAATGATTCAATTTTAAAATGAGCAAAGGATATGAATTTACTTTTCTTTATATATGACATACAAATAGCCAAGACATATAAGGTATTTTGAACATCAGTAAATATTACAGAAACACAAACCAAAACTACAATGATCAATTCACTTATAACAAAAAGACGATTTTCACTGAAATAAATATATTAATCAAAAGGTATGATGTACTCTTGGTAGGACTGTAAAATGCTATAACCACATGTCAGTTTCTCAAAAATTAAAAATAAACTGCCATAGGACCCAGCCATTCTACTTCTGAGTATATGTACAAAATAAGCAAAAGAATCATTTCAAAGACATATTTTCACTCCCATGTATTATTAGTAATAGTCAAGAGGTAGAGGCAATCCATGTGTCTCTTAATAGATGCATTGATAAACAGAACATAATGTTTATATAATATATTAGAATGATATTTCATTTGTGAAAGTCCTACTACATCCTGCAATACACATGAACATTAAAGACATTTCACTAAGCAAAAAGAGTCAGTCATAAAAAAACAACTAATATATAACTACACTTATATGAGTTATTTATCAAATTCATGTAAACAGGAGAGTAAAGTGTAAGCAGGAGACTAAACTGGGAAGATGTTATTGCATAGTTGTAGAATTCCAGTTTGGGAAGGTAAATTTCTAGCGATATGCTGTAAAATAATGGGAACTATAGATGCTTCTTGATGTATAACTCCTAACCTATTGGACATCAGAGTTTAGCAAGGCAATAAGTGCATTGGAGAAACTCACTGACTAATTCTGATGATTCATGGCTAAGAGCTTCAGTCCATCGCTGCCCCTCAGCACCACAAAGAAGTACTGTACTGCATATAACCAGCTCAGGAAAAGATACAGGTTAAAAATCCAAATACTATGGCTGGAGAGATGGCTTAGCAGTTAATGTGTTTGCCTGTCAAGCCAAAGGATACAGGTTTGGTTCTCCAGGACCCATATAAACCATATGCACAAGGGGGCACATGCATCTGGAGTTCATTTGCATTGGCTGGAAGCCCTGGAGCACCCATTCTCTCTTCTCTCTCTCTCTCTCTCTCTCTCTCTCTCTCTCTCTTCCTCCCTCTTTCTCTCTCTCAAATAAATAAAAATAAAATATATTTTTAAATATCTAAGACCAATAAAGATATATATATATGCACATATATATATATATATATATATATATATCACATATATATAATTCAAAGACTAATTTTGTACTCAGTGTGTGTCATTTTCATAACACTTTGCTCATAATACTGGAAAAATTTAAGTCAAACCATCATAAGTGGGATACCAACTACATACTTAAGATTTCAGAATTTTGTGCATAAATGTACTTCTTACAAATGTTAATGGGGGAAATTTTACACAATAAAAATCTTCTAAAAATCAGACAAGTAGCTAAGGAGATGGCTCAGTAGTTAAAGGAATTTACTTACAAAGCCTGCTGGCCCAGGTTCAAGACATCAGTAACCTTGTAAAAAACATTGTAAAAAAAGAAAGAAAGATGCAAAGAGTGTGGCACATATGTCTTAAGTCTATTTGCAGTGGCAAGAGACCCTAGCATACAAACACACACACACACACACACACAATTTTTAAAATCAAATAAAATAATTTCCATTTACTTACTTGTCCTCTTAAAAAATGAAAGGAGCTCTTTGATCGAACTAGTTGTCTACATCCTGTATCTCCTTTTGACCCATAGATAGAAATGTAGACATTGGCTACTGTTCCAGCATTCCACAGCTCACCCGTTGCCACATTTACTTCATACATTGTCACTAACAGCAAAAGAAAATTAAGATTTAGGTGCCAAGAATTAGTCATATAATTGAAATTGCTATGTAAATATAATCCAGATTTCTAGTTCTGGGTAGGGTGTAGTAATCTATGCTAGCCAATGATTCCAACTGAATACAGCTATAAAAATTTAGTAGAAAGAAGTCTCCTTGTTTGTATTACTAGCTAAGTTTAATCAAGTTTGCCTATATGAACATAAGTGGCCATCACTTATCAGAGAACATGGCAACACCACTGAAGAAAATCTCTCTCCCCAGCAGCCAATAATTTCTGATAACCAAGTAGAGAAGGAGGAAGGATAGGGGAGACAAGAGAAGATACTGAGGGGAAACATCAAGATACATTACTTACTTGCATTAAAATTTGGTCATAAAAATAAAAACAGGTAGGATAAACAAAAATAAACACCAAGATTCCATAATTAAATACAACCATGTAAATAATTGCATTAAATTTAAATGGACTCCAATTAAAAGAAATAGCTCTTGGATTTAGATTATTTTTTTAAGTGTTATCCAGGACTCTTCTATCTACTAAGTGAGACATCACACCCTCCAAGGCTCAGGGTTCACTGTAGAAGAGGTGTCAGAAAGAAGGTAACAGCCAAAGAAAGGGTAGTACTGATTACAATGCCATCTTCCAGACACATTTAAATGGCCTTGATATCCAAGACCTCATAGTGCCTCACACAGCCTACACAAGACCTTCATAATGGGAGGGAAAACAATGATGGCATCAAAACAGAAGAGACACTAATTGGAAAGAAGGGATTTAATGGAGGAACAATTTGGGAGGGGAATATGGGGACACTGGGAGGGAATTATCATGGTTTATTGTGTATACTTATGGAAGTTATCAATAAAAGTTTTTGTATAATCTGCTTTCTATTACAAAAGGATTTTGATGATACAAATTAGAAAAAAAATTCTTTTAAATCCCATACAATAATGCATGAGAAATTTGATGAAGTTGTATTAATTGAGAATACTTTAGATTTCTGGTCAAGATGGCATCTACCTAACCATGCCTCACCTCGCAGGGAAGGAAAGGCAAGATCGTTTTGGCTTTTTAGGGGTTTGGAGATCCTAGTAGACCTCCAGTGGGAGGGCTTGGAGGAGCAAAGTAGGGAATCTGCTGATGCTCATGCTCTCAATTAGCCCACCAGTCCCCCAATCCCCTCAAGCAGCCATCCCAGCCTCAGTTCCAGCGGCCCCATCAACAGGTTCCTCCTGCACTATGCCATCCCAGCCATGATCACCATGCACAGTCCAGATACTCCTTCAGGAAGTGCAGGCTACTTGGACCCAAATCATCAGGCTAGCATTCCCCCTCCCTCCTTCAGGTTTCACACCACCAGGGACTTCCACACATGACCGCCTTCCCACCTTCTGCCCCACTGCAAGCAGACAAGATCCTCCTGCACTTCCTGCAGGCTACTGGGGCCTCAGTCAGCAGGCTAGTATTCCCTCCCTCCTTCCCTGGGTTTTCTGGGGACCTCCACTCATGACTGCCGTCCCACCCCACTGCCCCACAATTAAATGAGGTTATAGAATAAATGGACCTAACAGATATATACAGGACATTTCATCCAAATACAGAAGAATACACAGTCTTTTCAGCAGCACATGGAACATTCTCTAAAACATACCATATATTAGGACACAAAGCTAATCTTAACAAATACAGGAAAACTGAAATAATTCCTTGCACTCCATGTGATCACAATGGGATTAAACTACCAATCAACAGCAAGAAAAGCTATAGAGCATATATAAAATTATGGAAACTAAACAATATACTACTAAATGATGAATGGGTAAATGAAGAAATCAAGAAGGAAATCTAAAATTTCATAGAGTCAAATGATAATGAGAACACAACATAACAAAACCTTTGGGACATAATGAAGGCAGTCCTAAGAGGGAAATTTATAGGTTTAAGTGCCTATATTAAGAAATTAGAAAGGTCACAAGTAAACAACTTAATGCTTCACCTTAAAGCTTTGGAAAAAGAAGAACATGGCAAAGCGAAAATCAGGAGACAGGAAGAAATAATAAAGATTAGGACAGAAATTAATGAAATAGAAACCAAAAAAAAAAAATCCAAAGAATCAATGAAACAAAGAGTTTGTTCTTTGAAAGGATAAACAAGATTGATAAACCCTTATAAATCGCACCAGAAGAAAGAGAGAAGAGACAAAAATTAATAAAATTGGACATGAAAAAAGCACCATTACAACAGGTACCAAAGAAATTCAGAAAATCATAAGGATATATTTTAAGAATATATATGCCTCTAAGTTTGAAGTTCTGGAATAAACCTTGATTCATATCACCTACCAAAATTAAATCAAAGTGAGATAAACAATATAAATAGACCTATAACAAGTATGGAGATCCAAGCAGTTATAAAAAGTCTCCCAACTAAAAAGAGTCAAGACCCAGATGGATTCACTGGTGAATTTTACCAGACCTCCATGGAAAAAATAACACCATTGCTTCTCAAACTTTTCTAAAAAAATAGAAAAGGAAAGAATTCTATCAAACTCCTTCTACAAAACCAGCATCAACCTGATACCAAAACCAGACAAAGACAGAACAAAAAAAGAAAATTACAGCCCAGTCTCCCTCATAAACATAGATGCAAAAATTCTGAACAAAATATTGGCAAACAGAATACAAGAATATATCAGAAAGATTATTCACCCTGACCAAGTTGGTTTTATCCCAAGGATGCAAGGATGGTTCAACATACACAAATTAATAAATGTAATGCATCATATAAATGGTCTGAAGGATAAAAATCACATGATTGTCTCAATAGATACAGAAAAGGCATTCAACAAAATCCACCATCCCTTCATGGTAAAAATATTATAGAAACTGGGAATAGAAGGAACATATCTCAACATAATAAAAGCTACTTATGACAAACCACAGATCAACCTCATGAAACTGCAAGGCTTTTGTACAGCAAAGGACAGTGTGAATAGATCAAAGAGGCAACCTACAGATTGGGAGAAAACCTTTGCTACCTATACATCTGATAGAGGATTAATATATAGAATTTACAAAGAACTCATAAAAGTAAATAATAAGGAATCAAACAACCAAATTAAAAAATGGGCTATGCTAAATAGAGAGTTCTCAAAAGTAGAAATACAGCTGGCATATAAACATTTTTTTAAAAAATGTTCTACATCCTTAGTCACCAGGGAAATGCAGATTAAAGCTACATTGAGATTCCATCTCACTCCTGTCAGAACAGCTGCCATCATGAAAACAAATGATTGTAAATGCTGGAGAGGATATAGAAAAAGAGGAACCCTTCTACAGTATTGGTGGGAATGCAATCTGATCCAGCCATTATAGAAATCAGTGCAGAGGTTCCTGAGACAGCTAAAAATAGACAGCTATACCACTTCTAGGCATATATCCTAAGGACTAGTCTCACTACCTTAGAGATACTTGCTCAGCCATGTTTATTGCTGCTCTATTCACAATAAGTAGTAAATGGAACCAGCCTAGATGTCCCTCAACTGATGAGTGGATAATGAAGACATGGTACATTTACACAATGCAGTTACACTCAGCAGTAAAGAAAAGTGAAGTTATGAAATTTTCAGGAAAATGGATGGATCTGGAAAGTATTATACTTAGTAAGATATCCCAGGCCCAGAAAGCCAAACATCACATGTTCTCTCTCATATGTGGATCCTAGCTACAAACGATTGGACTTCTATGTGAGTAGGAATAAAACTCAGTAGCAGAGGCCAGTAAGCTAGAAAAGAGATATAAAGGGAATAGAAAGGGAGGGAGGGAGGGGGGACTTAGTAGGATGGCGTTGTATATAAGTGAGTAGAACAGATTAATGGGGGTGAAAGGCCTAAGTGGGGTCAGGGGAAGAGATTGAGGAAAGGAAAACTGGATGGAGGGCTAATCAAAATCTAAGAGTATGATATAAATAAGTCATATGGAAACTACTTTTTTGGACAATGGAACACTCAGGAATTATAGAGAAATTTTCAGTGCCAGGAATGGGATGCCTTCAAGTGAGTTGTTGGCCAGGGAGGTCCCTGATGTCCCCAAAACACTACAGGCCATTGCCAAGGCCCTTGGCTTCCCACCAGGAATAGATGGTAAGACCCTATTGCTGAAGACTCCACACACTTGGGCTGCAGGTCACTGAGAAATCCTGCTGGAGCTGAGCTGAAAACCTCCTCCATGTAGACCAGCTCACAGAAAGCTGAAAAAAGCCATTCTGCATGCAGTTCAATGGGAGAGAGAGAAATCACCAGTGAAGATACTCAACAGTGGACACTGCAAGCCTTAAATTTTCCCAGCCAGGCTAATTGAGCCAATGGATGCAATAGTGGCATGTCTGTTATGGAGGAAACAAACTGCCCTCTAATTGGACTGGAGGCCTGCTCCATGGGAGAAAATACATCCCTCATACTGCAAACCTATGACAGGAGTAGTCATGAGCCCTAGGAGTGTAACATCTATTGGTGTCTGGCTGTATGTATATACTATACTCACAAAACTGCCCAGTAAGCACTTCTCGTAATGTTCATACCCATATATTAATGCTACTCTCACTTTTGGTTAGAGAACCTTCTCTTTTCAGATGGCATTGACCTTGGGATGACTCAGAAGGCACCATGGTGTTAAGAAGAAGTGACAGAGGAGTGCTCACCACTGAAACATCTCTATCACAAAGAGCCTAACAATGTAGACTGGAAAAAAGACAGCATCTTCAACAACTGGTGCTGGACAAACTGGATAACCATATGCAGGAAAATAAAACTCTATCCACACATCTGCCATGCACAAAAATCAAGTCCAAATGGATCAAAGACCTCAATATAAGACTGGAAACTTGGCTACTACTGGAAGAAAAAAATAGAAGGAACTTTACATGATACAGGAGTGGGAAAACAATTCCTGAACAAAACCCCAGTAGCTCAAGAAATTAAACAATCACTCAACCATTGGAATCTCATGAAACTGAAACGTTTTTTCACACACAAACATACAATAAGCAGAGCCAACAGATTACCCACAGAATGGGGGAAAATTTTTGCCAGCTATACGAGAGGCCTAATTTCTAGAATCTACAAAGAACTGAAAAACAATAAACAAATCAATACAATGAACAATAAAAAAATCAAACAACCCACTCACAAAATGGGGCAGAGAACTGAACAGGGAGTTCTGAGAGGAAGAAATACAAATAGCAAACACACACTTAAGAAAATGTTCAACAACCTTAACAATCAGGGAAATGCAAATTAAAACAACTATGAGATTCCACCTTATCCCAGTAAGGATAGTAAACATTAAAAAATCAAATGAAAACAAATGCTGATGAGGATGTGGAAAAATGGGACCCCTCATTCACTGTTGGTGGGAAATTAAGATGGTACAACTACTATGGAAAGCAATATGGAGACTCCTAAAAAGTTTCACTGTAGAGTTACCAACAGACCTAATTATTCCCTTATTGGGCATTTACCCTAAAAGCTCCATGCCTCAGTTCAGAGGGATTTCCTCAAGCATGTTTATAGCTCCTCAATTCATAATAGCTAAGAACTGGAATCAACCCAGATGTCCATGATTAGATAAATGGATAATCAAGATGTGGTATATCTACATGATAGAATTCTACACAGCAGTAAGGAAAAATGACACAATGAAATTAGAAAAAAAAAATGGTCAAACTTGGAAGAAATCATTCTCAGTGAACTCACCCGATCACAGAAAGTCAATCTTCACATGGTCACACGCATCTGTGGCTCCTAACATGGGTCTACCTGAGTTGCTGACATAACTAATAGACATCTTGAGGACCGGACAATAGGGAGTGTGGGGTGGGAGGGGAGGGTAAGGGTGAGGCGTGACACAACTGGACCAAAATGGAACTGGCACCAAAAAATTCCTATACCCTGAAAGACAGACTAAAAGGGTGGAATTTCATCAGGTCCTTAGAGGGAACACCGGAATTAAAGGGCCCTGGAGAGGGTATGATGAAAACTAATCTTAATCTTCTCCTGTTTCTCTCTCTCTCTTCTCTCTTTCTCTTTTATATTACCTATATTTTTCTTTCTTCTTTTCCCTTGGTGCTGGCCTGTGACTTCCAGTACCAAGATGCAGTTGACATCCACAATGAGCTTTTGATCACAGAGAACCACAAGGTTTCCGAAAAGAAGACAGACTTCTGTCAGAGCACTTGATTACCCACCAAAAGTTAGTGGTAAGACCCTACTAATGAATACACCATATGCTGTTGGTATAGAACATGGTTGGAATATGCAAGAGAGTCAGTCCCCAGACATTTAGCTTGTCTAGTGCCAGAAAGTGCTACATTAGCGACCAGGGAAAATGTCCAACATCTGTAGATGCAACTTGTGGTCTAAGCTACTCAGCAGCAAACAACCTGATGTGATGCTCACCCAAGTGCAATAGTGGCACAGAGCAATGGTGGGTAACCAACTGCTCTTGAATTGGCTAACGGATATGGTCAGTGGAACAGAACCTATAGCTGGACCTGAGAAACCAGTCAGAATCATATTCAAAAAATGGGTCTGTTCTCCAATACCAAGTTCCTACAAATCTTGGGCTACAAGAGGGCCTACACCTATTAAATTCTCTCTGAAATAATAATGGTTATCCGGTGCTGACTTCACTCTCCATTGGAGATTCTGCTTCTCTTTATTAGATGGATGCAGAACCTGAGCAGAGAATTAGCCCATTGAATCTCACCAGGGCCCCAGATGAAATCATAGAGAAATTGGGGAAATGGGCAAGAGTGATGCTTTCTTGGTGAACATGGTATCAGCACAAGGTTGAAGGAGATTTACACAGAGAACACTCAACTCCTACCAATCCAGAGATTCAGAGACACACAGGATCCCAAGACCTCATCACTGAAGTGGACCTAAAATGAATGCAACATGACTCAGGGAAATTCATGGATGAGGAGGCAGAAAGATTCTTATAGCCACACATTGGGACATTATGCACAGAGACATTGCTTCTTCCCCATAACTGATGGCTAACCCCACAATGCACGACCCACAATCTCCAATAAGGAGGGTCCCTTGAGAGGGGGGAGGACAAGGAGGAGTCTAATGATGTTACCAACATGTGCTGTTTACACACTGAGTATGTACATAACTAAAAAAGAAAACAAAAGAATAAACAATAGTTTGCTACAGAGATTAAGGCAGGAATTTAATAATGGTAAGCCAATTCAAGAAGATAATGCAAAAAATCCAAATGTGCACAACAAACAACAAAGCTGCAACACCCATAAAGTAAATATAGAACTTCATAAAATTAGACATTAGCAAGTTTACAGTAATACCTGGAGATTTTAACAGCCTTTTCTCAGTAGTAAATTAGCAGTAAGCTATTTAAAAAAATAAAGAGATTTCCTGGTGTGGTGGTACATGATTTTAATCCAAGCACTAAAAAGGCTAAGGCAGGAGGATCACTGCGAATTCAAGGCTAGCCTGAACTACATAGTGATTTGCAGGTCAGCCTGGGCTATAGAAAGATGCTACCTTTCTCCCACAGCCCGTGTCTGAGTCCCTTGTGCGGTCAGTGTGTGGGCAGGCATGGTGGTCTGGGGTGAGTAGGCTGGACCCATTTCTGGTCCCCTCCCACAGCCCCAGTCTGTGCTCCTTGCACAGTCACTGTGTGGGCAGGCAAGGTGGCCTGGAGAGTAGGCCAGACCCATTTCTGGTCCCCTCCCACAGCCCAGGTCTGAGTTCCTTGCACAGTCAGTGTGTGGGCGGATGCTATGGTCTGGATTGAGTAGGCTGGACCCATATCTGGGCTCCTCCCATTTCCCTAGTCTAGGTTGCCTGCACTGGTCCATGTCCTGGAGTGCTCAGCATGAAGTATGCCAAGTCCCTGTTCCCTTACTCCTCCTAGTCTCTGGTCCTGGTAGGTCCCATTGTGCCTTGCTCCAGGAGGCCTGGCCCCTGTGTGAGCTGTAGAATCAGGGTTTTCGCTCTGGTATCTTGACTGGACACTAAGTACCAACATCCCTGTTCACCTGAGTCAGAGGATGAATGGGCCAAAGGACACAAACTTGCTTCCTCAATAAAATAAAGAGTCTTCCTAAAATGTGTAGACAACAATGCAAAAAGCCAACGGAAGACAGAAAACTGAGAGATCTCCACCAAGAATGTCTAGTCCTACTATGGAAGCCTCCAGTGAAATCAGAGAGAAATCAACAGAAATTCATTCCCAAAATGAAATCACAACAACCAATGAGACCCTGATCAAAAAAGTCACTGAACTTGAAGCAAACTAACAAAGAACCAACAATTGTATCAATGAAATTGAACAGAATCATCTAGAGTGTTCAGCTTTTGACAGTAGGCTTATCTTGATGGAAGAAAATGTTGAAACCCTCCAAAGAGATATGAATAAATTGAAGGTAAGTCAAGAAATGGAAGACCTCAACAACCAGTTGATTAAGCTTAATTAAGACTTAATCAAATATAAGAAGGAACTACAAAAAGCATCAAGAAAATCAGAATTCAAATTGAACTCATACCTCAAAAAAGAAATGGACATTGTACAAAACAACACAACATAAAACAAAAATTAAATAGAATTTATGAAAACCTCTCTAGAACCACTCAGCAACAGAGTTACTCATGTGGAAGACAGAACCTCTGACCTGAAAGATAGGACAGAAGATATCGATAGGGAGGCCAAAATTTTTTCTAAGTTCAAAAAATTAATTGAACAGAATACAAGGCAACTGTGGGACACTCTAAAACAACCAAACATCTGGATCATGAGCATACCAGAAGGAAAGGAAATCCATACCACAGGCATAGAAAACATACTCAACAAAATATTGAAGAAAATTTTCCAAATCTTGCAAAAGAGAGGTCCATCCAGATACAAGAAGCTCACAGAATATTAAACAGGCAGGACCAAAGAAGAAACTCTCCAAGACACATCATAGTTAAAACCCTTAACAAAGAAAACAAAGAGATAGTGTTAAAAAGCAGCAAGAGAGAAGCAAGTCACAACATACAAAGGCAATCCCACTAGAATAACAACAGTTTTCTCAATGGAAACCCTGAAAGCCAGAAGGGCCTGGAATGGGACACTTCAAAGTCTGAAAAACTATGGCTTCCAACCCAAGCTACTTTACCCAGCAAAAGCATCCCTCATAATAGATGGTGAAAGAAAAACTTTCCATGAAAAAAGCCAACTCTATAATTATATGAACACAAAGCCAAACCTACAGAGAACAGTTCAGGGAATACTCCACGTAGAAATAGTCAAACAACCAATCTCAGGAGCAAACAAGAAGAAAATCACAATAACCAAACAGACCAGGCTCAAAAGAGTATATAAAAAAAGTAAGCACCCAACCCCATAAAACACTTCATCATGGCAGGGATTAATTCAAATCACGCAGTAATAACCTTAAATATTAATGGTCTTAACTCACCCATCAAAAGACACAGGCTATCAGGATGGATCAAGAAACTGGACCCTTCTATCTGCTGTCTTCAAGAAACCCACCTCACCACTAAAGATAGATACCTCCTCAGGGTGAAAGGTTGGAAAATGATATTCCAAGCAAATGGAAATAAAAAACAAGTGGGTGTTGCTATATTAATATATGATATAACAGACTTCAAAACCAAAATTAATCAAAAACGACAAAGGCGGCCACTTGTTACTCATCAAGGGAATGATCTAACATGAGGACATCACAATCATAAATATATATGCGCCAAACTCGGGAGCATCACAGTTTATAAAACAAAATCTACTCGACAATAAAACAGAAATAAACACCAATATCATCAAGATGGGAACTTCAATACACCATTATCATCAATAGACAGATCATCCAAACAGGATATCAACAGGGAAATAATAGAGTTCAACAACATCATAGATCAATAAGGCCTAAAGGATATCTACAGAACTTTCTACCCCAACTCTACAGAATACACATTCTTCTCAGCAGCGCATGGAACCTTCTCCAAAATTGACCATATACTAGGCCATAAAGCATGCCTTCATAAAGTCAGACGAAAATTGAAGTAACTTCCTGCCCCATGTCAGATCACAATGCTTTAAAGCTATAAATTAACAAGAAACACATGAAGAACGCCACCAACTCCTGGAGACTAAATACACTTTTAAACAATAAATGGGTCTTGGAAGAAATCAAAAAAGAAATTGTAAAATTCCTAGAATTGAATGATAATGAAAACACAACCTACCAAAACTTTTGGGACTCAATGAAGGCAGTCATAAGGGGAAAATTCATAGTCCTAAATGCCTTCATTACAAAGACAGAAAGATCACAAATCAATAACCTGACTGTCCACCTAAAGGAGCTGGAAAAACAAGAAGTATTCAACCCAAAGAGCTCCAGGTGGAAAGAAAAAATCAATATTAGAGCAGAAATTAATGAACTGGAAACTAGGAAAACAATTTTAAAAAATTAATGAAACGAAGAGCCGGTTCTTCAAAAAAAACCAAGATGAACAAACCCCTGGCGAAAGTGATCAAGCATAAAACAGGGAAGTCTCAAATTAACAAAATCAGAAATGAAAAGGGAGAGATCACTACAGATATCAATGAAATTGGAAGAATCATCAGGCCATACTCCCAAAACCTCTACTCCACTAAATTAAATAATCAGGAAGAAATGAATGAATTCCTATACATATACCACCTACCAAAACTAAACTCAGAGCAAATCAATCTCCTAAACAAACATATCACATCTGTGGAGATTGAAAAGGTAATCAAAAACCTCCCCAAAAAGAAAAGTCCAGGACCAAACAGCTTCTCTGCTAAGTTCTATCAAACCTGCATAGAAGAACTAAAATCAATTTTTCCCAAACATTTCTGCATAATCAGAGACCTCCCTAACTCCTTTTATGAAGATAGCATAACCCTAACACCAAAACCAGAGATGCAGCAAGGAAAGAAAATTATAGGCCTATATCCCTGATGAATTTAGATGCACAGATCCTGAACAATATCCTTGCAAACCAAATTCAACAACACATCAAAATCATTATCCACCTAGATCAATTAGGTTCATCCCAGGCATACAAGGATGGTTTAACATATGGAAATCAGTCAACGTAATACACCACATAAATAAACTGAACTGTAAGAACCACATGATCATCTCAATTGATGCAGAGAAGGCCTTTGACAAAATACAAAACTATTTCATGATCAAAACACTGGAAAGAATAGACATGGAGAGTTTATATCTCAAGACAATAAAAGCTATACATAAAGTTCCTAAAGCCCAAATAATTCAGCATAGCTCAGGGAATTTTCCAGAAGAGGGAGCAGAAAGATTGTTATAGCCACAAGTTGGGACATTTTGCACAGACATTGCCTCTCCTCCATAACTGACTGCTGTCCCCATAGTGCATGACCCACAATCCCCATGGGGTTGACCTCAATCCCCATCCCCAATGAGGAAGGTCTCTTCAGAAAAGGGGCAGGGAGGAGGGAAAGGATGATACCAACATGTGATGTTTACATACAAAATATGCCCATATCTGATAATAATACAATGAAAAAAGAAAGATGCTACATCAAAAAAACAAAATAACAATAATAATATAAAGTAAAAAGATATGGATGGTTGGAACATCATCAACTTGACCTACATGAAATTTATAGAAAGAAATATAATCAGACTACATGAAAGAAGGTTATGTATTCTCAAGTGAAAATGCAACATTTGCCAATGTAAGTAATATATACTGGGCTATAAACCTCAATAAATTTCAAAGTAATGAATTTATCAGAATATGCTTTCTGACTATAAAAGTAACCATTGTTAATTTTTTGATGAATTGGCTCTTAACTAACAGTTTCTTTAAAAAAAGTAACAGAATGCATTAAAGAGTTAAATGAAGACTCTGAAGTGAGCAGCATAAGGAGAATTGCAGAAGAAAGACCACCCCTCCACAGTAACACTAAACATCAATTAAACATGTTTCTTTCTGTACTAAAACCAAGCCCAGATTCAATGCACAAGAAATCCAAAAGTGGCACTGGATGTCAAGATACAGTGCTCACAAAGAACCTTATAGTTCTAATTCAAAAAGCAAGAAAGAGAACTTCTAATATACAGAGGAATAAATACTACTTTCCTCCCCATTTGTCTCTTGTCTGGAACCCCAATCCTGGGAAAAGAAAAGCACAATAACCAACACACTAAAGGAAAGGAATCTTCCCTTCCATTCAGTGTAGCTAGCCTTCAAAAACAACTCTCATTGCTTTTTTGACATTATTTTATGTCCTAGACACAGGAATACTACAGAAGTACAAAGAAAAACATAACTAAAGCCCTAGCTTTTTAGGCAAAGAAACAAAAAGATCTGGCACTTTAACAGCTTTAGAAACTAAACAAGAATAGTGGAGATTGCTCAGTGGTCAAAGTGCTTGCCACCATCACAATGAAGTCATATTTACTTCACGGTGATCCAAATTATGCAAAGCAACAAATATAATATATGATACAAATAGACCTAAAGACAGAAATCACATGATCATCTTAATTGATACAGAGAGGCTTTTGACAAAATCCAACATCCTCAATAAAAGTACTAAAGAAGCTGGGCATAGAAGGAAAATATCTCAATACAATAAAGGCTGTATACAATAAGCATATAGACATTACATTAAATGGGAAACATTCAAACCATTTCCACTAAATCATAAACAAGACAAGGATGTCCACTTATTGTTATTTAATATAGTGGTGGAAGACCTTGCCAGAGCTATAAAACAAGAAAAACAAATAGAAGGGATACAAATAGGAAACAAGTCAAAGTATGTATAATTGCAAAAGAGATGAGATGAGACGAGATGAGACGAGGACTCCATCAGAAAATTCTTGGACCTGATGGGTACTTTCAACAAAGTGGCAGGTTACAAAATTATCATATAAAAAGTATAACTTTTTATGCACAAATAACAATCAAACTAAGGGATAAATCAAAGAAGCAACTTCATTCACAAATTACCTAAATAATAACAAAGAAATACCTATGAATAAGCCTTACCAAGGAAGTGAACAAACTTTAAATGAAAACTTTACAACACTCCAAAGAGAATCTGAAGGAAACATAAGAAGACTGGTCAATATGCTCATGGGCTTGAATAATAAATATGAAAATGGCTACCTTACTAAAAACAATTTACAGATTTGATGCAACCTCTATCAAAATTATAATGACACTCTTCACAGGAGTAAAAGAAACCAATCATAAAGTTTATTTAGAGGCATAAAAGACCAGACATAACCAAAACATTACCAAAAAATAAATTTAATTAAAGTTAGAAATAAACAAACATGATGGTAGGTACCATCATATATGATCTTAAGCTGTATTTCAGAGCTTTAATAACAAAAATAGCATGATATACACACAAAAATAGATATGTAGAACAAGGATAGAAGATCCTGGGATAGAGAGATGATTTAATAGTTAAAGCACTTGCCTGAAAAATCTAAAGACCCGTGCTCATCTCTTCAGGTCCAGACATACAAGGTAACACAAGCCCTCAAAGGTGCACAAGCACACAAGGGGCAGAGGTGTCTGGAATTCAATTGCAGTGGCTGGATGCCCTGGCGCACCAATTCTCTCTCTCTCTCTCACTCACTCCCAACAACAACAACAAAATAAAAAGGCAGTCTGGTGGGCTTGCCTCAAAAAAAATTTTTTTTAAAGGAATAGGATATCCTGACATTAAACTGACCAGCTATGCATAGCCACCTTTTATTTTTTTTAACAAAAATGCCAAACATACTCATTAGAGAATGGACTGTCTCTTTGGCCAGTGGTGCTGGGAAAACTGGAGCTCCACATTCAATAGAATCAGACTGAATCCTTATCTCTCACCCTGTACAAAAGTTAACTCCAAGTGGATCAAAGAATTTAACATGAGACCTGAAACTCGAACTGATAAGAGATTTGCTGGTGATGCTATCAAGAGAATACAGGCATTATTTCAAAAACAGCTTAAGCACCTGTAATACAACTGTGTTATTAAATAATCATGAATTCTCTGAAAAACTGGAAACCAGAAAGTCTACAAGAGAAATATAAAATTCAAAGGTGAATCGATTGGAAATTTTAAAAAATCAAAAAAACACCCTAAATAAATTATAAATTTCACTGAACAATTTCGCAAGCAAAGTAGAAATGACAGATGAGAAAATCAGTGAAAATGTTTCCAACAATGAACTCTCACTGCCAACTCCCTCCATGAACCTGCTACAGATACTGTGGAGCAGCAAGCAGCCCTAGGTGTTGCACACATCCATCCCAGGTATAACCTTCCCAATATGGGACAAAGACACTCAAGAGAGAAAGCCAGGGTAATTTCTGCATCCTGCTTCCTGGAAGCTGCTAACTAAAATCACCCCTGAACCCCAAGCCCAGAGTGGTTTCCTTCTGAAAGCAGAGAGCCAACCTACAGGTGCTTGGGGAAGCCACAGAGACATAGGTAAAGCCACGCTGGAGACCTATTCCTGAGGCTTCTGCAATGAAAATTTTCAGTGACCGTTCAACTCCCAAGTCTGTGATCCCAAGCAAAGGGACACTGCCCTCATCTGAGGGCCCCTGTTTTTTGACAAAAGCCCAGCCTCAGCCACACCACCCCAAAGTCTGTATCAATGGTCTCCATGGCTCAGTCCCATGAGGAATTGGCTTAAAATGTCCAGAAAGAAAGGCACTGTCCAGTGAAAACCAGACATAGGTAAGTGCTCACTCTGGGCCTGAAGAGATCTAGAGCTGGAAACCCTGAGCTGGTCTCTGCCAACCCAAAGCATAAAGCAATCCCCTGACCCCTACAAAGCCAGGGTAGCTCAGCATCTCCAGCAATCACAATAAGATTCTAGGGTGGGCAGGACTTTCCCATTACTCAAGCCTACAAAATGCCCTGCCTGTGAGAGCATACCCACAGGGCGTCATCTGTGTTTAGCCTCAAGGGCAGGGCAGCTCAGACCAGAAAACTCTGAGAAACTTACTACAGAATTCTCACCTGAAGAACCCACACACACTTGATCCAGCTTACCTAGGTTACAAACTATATAAACTGAGGGAAGGAAGGGAGGACATTCACTCATATATATAGGACCAATAACTAACTCGCCTATATCCCTTAGGATATTTTGTTTTACTTATTATATTTGTTGGACTTTGTTCTTCTTTTTCTGTTTCTTCTTTCTTTCTCCTCTACTTTCTTTGACTTTTCATACTTTGCTTTTAAGTTTATTATGTTTGTTTTTCAGTTGTTATATTGTCTTCTATTATTAATGTTGTTCTATATTTCATTTCTTCTTAATAGATATGAGTATCCTAGCAGTTTAGCCACTATAATTGCATATTGGCATTAATACATGGCATTGTATACATTATTAAGCTACCCTATTTAAAGTCTCTATCCTAGCCAGGTGTGGAGGTACATGCCTGTAGTCCCAGCACTCAGGAGGTAGAGGTAGGAGTATCGCTGTAAGTTGAAGGCCAGCCTAGGACTACAGAATGAATGCCAGGTCAGCCTGACCTACAAAATAGACATTCAGGACTATCTCTCACTCATCTACACTCACAAAAATCAACTTCTCTTCATTTGTATATCTACGATAGTTTTCATCATTCCTTGTCCAAATTTCATATCTTCTCCTTTAATTCCTTCCCATGCACATGTAACCACTCAAATACTGCTACCCTTTGCTTTTAAAAGATCCATAGATGCTGGGCATGGTGGCACACACCTTTAATCCCAGTACTTACCTACCCAGCAGAGGTAGGAGTATCACTGTGAGTTCAAGGCCAGCCTGAGATTACATCATGAATTTTGGATCAGCCTGGGCTAGAGCAATACCCTACCTCAAAAAACAAAACAAAGCAAAACTTCATAGGCTACACCATCTACAACCAATACTCTAATGTCAGACTGTTTGTGAACTAAAGAGAACAAGAAAGTAATACAAAAATTTATTCTACAACTGAGCAAAAACACAACTACCAACAAATCTGAGTAATTCAACACTGGGCCTACCCCTAAAAACCTGAAAAAAAAATTTACTTCCTATGGAAACTAAAAGAAATTACTGAAGACAAAGGAAATAACCAAATATAGCTGGAAAGGGCGGGGGGGACAAATGAACTCAAAGAACATCCATTTCTACATGTGCCTAAGACACAACAAAGAAACACAAGGAGTAAAGAACAAAAAAACCACTATAAAACACTCCAATCCTTTCAATTCCTCCATAATGGGAACTGAAAAGAATGTGACAGTGGAAATGTGAGAGAAAAAATTTAGAGTCCTACTTCTAAAACCAATTAAGGACCATGTAGACACCTCAAATAAGCTGGTGAGTGATGTTAAAAAAATACTGTATTTGAGGCCTTAACAAGACAGTCTGTAAGGTGAATGAAAAAGTGAGAAAGTTAGAAGAAAAGTCACAAATATGGAGAATAAATTCAACAAGAAAACTGAAATACTGAAAAATAACCCAAACAGAAATTATGAAAAAGAAAGCAATAATCAAATAAAATAAAAGCCACATCAGAATGCATTAATAACAAACAAGATCATGTAGACAAGTGATTTTCAGGGATGGAGGACAAAAATGAGACAATACTACACACAGACACATGTAAATAAAAAAATTAAAGAACATGACCAATATTACCAAGAACTCTGGGATAAATTCAAGACACAAACCTCAGAACTCAAGGGATATAAAAAGGAGTTGAGACAATGCAAAAGTAATTGATTGTATTTATTTATATACTTATATATTATTTTTATCTATATATTTATGTACATCTATTTTATTTATCTTTTTATTATTTTATTTATGCATTATATGTTTATACATAATATAATATATTTACATTATACATATGTAAATTTCCAAAATCTAGACAAAGAAATTGACATTCAAACATATGAAGCATGTAGGACTCCAAACAGATATGACCAGAGAAGGACCTCTGCAGGACACATCATAGTAACAATGTCAAAAGCTACCAAGTAAAGCAACAATACTGAAAGCTATAAGGGCAAAACACCAGCTCACATACAAAGGTAGGAATATATGAATAACCTCAAACTTTTAATCAGCAACTCCAAAAGCCAGAAAAGAGTAGAATGATATATACCAAGCTCTGAAAGTAAACCACTACCAACCAAGAATACAATATTCAACAATGTTAATTTTTTTAATTGTTTTCAAGATAAACACAAGCTAAGGCAATTTATTTCAACCAGACCAGCTATACAGAAAATTTTAAAAAGAATACTATACAGAATAGAAGAAGAACCCCAGGCCCATCTTTGAGAATACATGATAGGATGTACTTCAATAAAGAAACAAATCAGCAGAGAAGAATTGGGACAGAATCATTATGTCTAACATAAAAAAATCACAAGCTCTTAAGGCAAAAGGAAAAGAAATGTCAATAATCCACCCAATCTGAACATTATCCCATAAAATATGGGAAAATAATAAGCATCTTCCCATAGCTACTCTAAATATAATTGGTCCCAACTCACCAATAACAAGATGTAGGCTAAGGAAATGGATTTAAAAAATAAAAAAAGATCTAGGGCAGGGCTAAAGAGATGGATTAGCAGTTAAGGCACTTGCCTGCAAAGCCTAAAGACCCAGCTTCAATTCCCCACTACCCACATAAACCAGATACACAAGGCCCTGGTGTGCCCTCCCCCCCCTTCTCTCTCTCTCTCTCTCTCTCTCTCTCTCTCTCTCTCTCACACACACACACACACACACACATAAACACCGTCTTTCTCTCTCTCAAATAAATAAATTTGAAAGAAAAAGATCCAGAGCTGGAGAGATAGCTAAGCACTTAAAAGGCTTGCCTGAAAAGCCTAACAACCTGGGTTCAATTCCCCAGTACCCATATAAAGTGCCAGATACACAAAGTGACACATGCATCTGGAGTTCATTTACAGTGCTGGAGGCCCTGGCACATCCATTCTCCCTGTCTGTCTCTCTTTTCTATCTCTTTCTGCTTAAAAATAAATAAATAAAAATTTTTTAAAAAAATAATATCTGGGCTGGAGAGATGGCTTAGCAGTTAAGCACTTGCCTGTGAAGCCTAAGGACCCTGGTTAGAGGCTCTATTCCCCAGGACCCATGTTAGCCAGATGCACAAGGGGGGCGCATGCGTCTGGAGTTCGTTTGCAGTGGCTAGAGGCCCTGGCGTGCCCATTCTCTCTCTTTCTCTCTCTATCTGCCTCTTTCTCTCTCTGTCGCTCCCAAATAAATAAATACAAAGTAACAACAAATAAATAAATAAATAAGATCTAACTGTCTACTGTCTCCAAAAAGCATACCAAGTTATCAAAGAAGTCCCCTCAAAAGATAGAAATCAAATTACTAAGCAAACAAAAGCTATAAATAAGCAGGAGTGGCTATCAGTATAAAGTAGGCTTAAACCAAAAATAATCTGTAGTCAAAAAGGAGCATTACATATTAATGAGGAGAACAATTCATCAAGAAGATTTAACTGCCAACACTTATGCATGAAATATTGGAGCTCACAATTTCATAAAATAGATACTAGACAATCATATAAGTCCATACAATAGCAGTGGGAACACTACTTTTGTCCAGAAAATAGTAGTGAGACCACTCTCTTACTGAGATAGGTCATCCAGTCTAAAATTCAGTAAAGAAACTTTGTATCCAAACTAGAGATATATCAAATAAAAAACCTAATATTCCATCTCAAGTTTTCATAAAAACAACAAGAAACCAGTCCAAACCTAATATATAGCAAGAAATAATAAAAAGCATAAAGGCAGAAATTAATGAAATAGACACTATAAGAACATTACATAGACACAATCAAATGAAGACTTAGTTCTTTGACAAATTAATAAGTTTGCTAAACCTTTAACAAAGCTAAAAAAGAAAGAGAAGACCCAAATTAACAAAATCAGAGACAAGAAAGAGAGTTGTTACAACAGACCCCATGAAATCCGAAATATAGTGGGAGAATATATTGAAAACTTATATTTCAGGATGTGGGAAGACCTAGACAAATTTCAAAACAAATGTAACCTTCCAAAGTTAAATCCAAAAGTTATCAATAATCTAAATAGATTCATCATAAGCAAATAGATTGAAGCTGTAATTAAAAGTCTTCTAACAAATACAGTGCAGTACAAGATGGATTCACTGCAGAAGTCTACCAGATTTTTAAAGACGACCTAATACCAACTCTTCTCAAGTTGCTCTACAAAATAGAAACACTTCCAAATTCATCCTACAAAGCCAGTATTACCCTGATTCTTAAATCAGATAAAGACACAACAACACAGATGCAAAAATTATCAACAAGATTCTCAAAAGCGGAATTCAAGAACTTATTAAGAAGATTATCCATTATGACCAAGTAGGATTCATACCAGGGATACAAGTTTGGTTCAACATAAAGAATCAATAAATGCAGTACACCATATGAAAAATTTAAGGACAGAAGTCCTACAATCACGTCAATTGATACAAAAAAAAAAAAGGCATTCAACAAAGTCTAGCATGCCTTCATGATGAAAATCCTAGATAAATCAGAAACAGATAGAGCATACCTCAGAACAATAAAGGTCATATATGACAAGCCCACAGCCTAAGCAGTACATTAAATGGGGAAAACAGCGAGACCATTTTCTGCAAAATCATGAATGAGACAAGGAGGGCCACTCTCTCCATGCCCATTCAATATCCTGTTTGAAGTCCTAGCTAGAGCAGTAAAACAAGAGGACACAAAACAGGGCTGGAGGGATTGCTTAGTGGTTGAAGCCAAAGGACCCAGGTTCAATTCCCCAGAACCCACGTTAGCCAGATGCACAAGGGGCCGCATGCATCTGGAGTTCGTTTGCAGTGGCTGGAGGCCCTGGTGTGCCCATTCTCTCTATCCCCCCCTCATTTGTCTGTCAAATAAATAAATAAAGATAAAATATTTTTTAAAAAACAAAAAAGAAATAAAAATAGGAAAGGAAGAAGTCAATCTATCCTCATTTGCAGGTGGCATGAAACTATACTTAAAATATCCCATAAAATCCAAAAGAAAATGCTTAGGGCTAATGAACTTTCAGTAAAGTTGAAGTATACAAAATCAACACATAATCCCATAGTTTTCATACACATCAAAAATAAACTAGCAGAGAAAGAGATCAAGAAAAATATCCCATTCAAAACAGCTGCAAAACACCTGTACAATAGTGGCACATTGTCTTTGTGGGTAACTAACCATCCTGATTATACATGAGGTCTGCCCAGTGGGAGAGAAGTCATAACTGGTACTGGGAACCAAGTCAGATCCCAGGACCTGGAAACTCACAAACCTCAGAGATAATCCCAGTTGCTTTTTGGATAAGTAGAGTGGGCATACACATAAAAATGTCCCTCAGGGCAGGAGGGATTGCTTAACGATTAATGCATTTGTCTGCAAAGCCAAAGGACCCAGGTTCAATTTCCCAGGACCCACGTTAGCCAGATGTACAAGGGGGCACACACATCTGGAGTTTGTTTGTAGTGGCTGGAGGTCCTGGCATGCCTATTCATTCTCTCTCTCCCTCTTTCTCTGTCAAATAAATAAATAAAAATATTTTTTAAAACTGTCCCTCAAATTTCTATGCATATTTCCCTTAATCAAAATTGCTCTCACTCTTAGTTCAAGAATCTGTTTTATTTTTGCATATAGTAGAGAATAGTGGGGAGATCCAAGATCTACAAATACACAGACCTGCCAAAGCTCAGGGATTATTGCAGAAGAGAGGGTAGAAAGACTGTTAAGAGCCACAGGGTAGGTAGAAACATGCTGAAATACAGCCCCCTCCCCAGAGACTGACTGAGGCCCTAAATATCCCACAGTTAAAACCAATAAACCTACTGAATATGGCCCTCAGGGAAATGGGGACCAGAGGAGAGGGATAAAAGAGTATAACCTATATAGAAAAATAAATTGAATTTAAAAATAGCTACAAAAATTTCAAATTCTAGAAATAAACCTAATCAAAAATGTGAAACTTGGTTATCAAGGAGAGCTAAATGGTAAGAACCTATTGCTAAAGACACCACAGGCTATGAACAAAGGATCATCAAAAGATCATGCTGAAGCCAGGCATGGTGGCACATGCCTTTAATCCCAGCACTCAGGAGGCAGAGGTAGGAGGATTGCTGTGAGTTCGAGGACACCCTGAGACTACATAGTGAATTCCAGGTCAGCCTGAGCTAGAGTGAGACCCTACCTCGAAAAACCAAACAAAAAAAAACAAAAGATCATGCTGGAACTTACAAGGAAGCTAGCTGTCTGCTGGCTAGCCCTCATAGTGCTGGGAAGTGCTATGCAAGTTCCTGGAAGCGGGGGGGGGGGGGGGGGGGGGGGGGGGGGAATAATGGCCGCAAACAGTGTGAACAAGCAGGGGATTCTGCAAGATATGAAATCAGCTGGACAAGATGTACATACCTGTGCAATAGTGACACACAGCCTATGTAGGTAATCAACATTCTCTGATTGGATATGAGACCCATTCAAGTGGAAGATAACTCATACTTGGTACTGGGAATCAAGTCAGAATCCTGCAGGTAGGATGGTCATAGACTCCATAGATCTCCCACTGGTCTTTGGCCAAGAAGAGTGGCTATACCCATAAAAATGTTTCCTAAGTAACTATTCTTATCCCCTTTACTCCATTCTGCTCTCACTCTTGGTATGAGAGTCAGATTTTTTTTTTTTGACAGATAGGATCAGTACAACAAAAAGAAATATAACAGTTGAATGCCTATCATGAGACAAACCACCCCTAGCACATCTACGGCCCAGGAGACTTCACAGAGGAAGTGGTAATTTAAACATGAGTGCTGCTCTCACTGCAATCCTAACACTCAGCTCTAAAGAAATGGCAAGAGACACTGAGGATGCTCAAAACTCATCACAGCAGAAATCCAGAAGTTGTAGAGAGCTCAGTACTAAAGCAGACTTATGATACACCCATCAAGGCTCAAGGAATATTGCAGAAGAGTGGGCAGAAAGATTGCAAAAGCCGCAAGATAGAAAAGAGTATTCTGAAGCATTGTTCTCTACCAACAGAGACTGACTGATGTATTCATGACCCCACAGTGAATGCCAACAACCCCACTGATGGGAGTCCTCAGTAGAATGGGGAATATAAGAGGATAACCCAAGGGGAATAGAACCCACATGGAATTTATCCATTCAGTAAAGTTCATAACTAATTTTAAAAATTATTGAAAAATAATCAGGAAAATAATTCAGTTAGAACTAGAAACAAGCTAATAGCCATCTCTTTTTTATCATTTTAACTGTAGATACTGGTTAACAGGTGGCCATATTTTGGAGACATATGGTATATTGATTTATACATTTCTGTGTTATTTTTATAACAAGCTTACATATTTTTCAAGGTGGTGGGAATGAAAGATTGCAACTACCTAAGTGATTTAGAAGTATTATAAAGGTTATTTAATTAAAGTATGCTGGAGAGAGAAAGAAGAAAGAGAGAGATAAAGAAGGAAGGAAGCTCAGTGGAGCTTTTTGGAGTCTTAGAGATATTTTTTTTCTGTTGATCTAGTTGATAGTTACACTGTATATGTAAAATGTATAGAAATTACATATGGAGAAGATCTCAATAATGGATACCATGAGACATTAAAAAATATATCAAAGGGGATACTACACAATGAAAAGAACTTTTATGTTCCTGGATTGGCAGAATTAACATTTTAAAAATGGCTGTCATGCCAAAAATAATATACAGAACCAAGAAAATTCCCATCAAAATTCCAATGACATTCATCATTGATCTGGAAAAAATATAATCTAGGAATTCATGTGGAAGTACAAAAGACCATGAAATGTCAAAGTAATCCTGAGGAGACAGAATACAGATTGTAATACCTGTTCTCAAATTATACTATAAGGCAAGAGAGAAATACAGTGTAGTACTGGCACCAAAACAAAAATGTAAACCAATGGAACAGAATAGAGGATGCAGAAATGAATCCATACTGCTTTTCCCACCCGATCTTTGACAAATGAGCCAAAAAAATTAAGTAGAAAAAAGCCTATTCATAAAATGGTACAGACAAAAATGGATATATACTTGCACAAGAATGAAACTAGATCTATATCTTTCACCCTGCACAAATATTATTTCAAAGGATTATCAAAAATCTTAATCTAAAACCTGAAATGCTGAAACTTCTAGAGGAAAAAAAATAGGGAGCATGCTTCCAGATATATCCATAGACAAGAATTTTCTGAACAGAACTCCAATAGCATAGGAAATGGCCCTAAAAAAAAAAAAAAAAAACAAATGGGATGGCATGAAATGAAGCTTTTGCACAGCAAAGGTAAACATAAGCAGGTTGAACAGAAAACCTATAGAATGGGGTAAAATATTTTTCAGATATACTTCAGTCAGGGGGATAATAATCAGAATTTATATTAAAAAAAAAACACTCCAAAAATTAAATAACAAAAAAAACCCCTACCAATCACCAAATGGGCAAATAAAGTGAACAAAGAGTTAACAAATTAAAGCCACTTTGAGATATCATCTCATCGTTTTCCAAATTGCTAGCCTCAAGAAAACACACAACAAATGTTGGGGAGAGTGAGTGGAAAGAAGGACTCTTATTCACTGCCGGCAGAATGCAAACTATTACAGCCATTATGGAGATTAGTGTGGAGGAATCTCAAAAATTAGAACTAGAACTCCTGTTGACCCTATGCCATTCCTGGACATATACCCCACAGTCTACTACAGAGGTACTTGCACACCCATTTATAGCTGGTATATTTTCAAAAGCCAAGAACTGGGATCACCCTAGATGCCCACCAACAGATGAGTGAATAATGAAATTTCAGTCAGCAGTACATAAAAATTAAATTGTAAAATTTGAAAGAAAGGGATGGAATTATATTAAGCAAAATGACCCAAACTCAAAAAGACCAAAACCACATGTTCTCTGGCCTGGGATCCTAGTTAATAATATCTATATGTCTATATCTATATCTATATCTATACCTACATCTATATCTATATATAAAGGCGGGAAAACCTATAAAGGTAGAATTGTAACCAATAGCATCAATGAAATGATGAAATGAATAAGAAAATGTGGGGGGAAGGCAAAATGATACATATTGCATGAAAACAAAATGGAGGAAGACTCTCAGTGGTGGGGGGAGGGGAGAATGGAGGGAAGAGGGATGATGACAGGCACATAAACAAATTGTATTTGATAATGCCAAGAGAATAATATCTAAATCTCTGTAACTAAGTAAAAATAATGAGATTTAATTTAAAAATAAAACAATTAACAGACCCACCTGCACCGTTGGAATAATAACAAGAGATCAAATAGTCCTGATGTGGTGTTTGAGGAGGACAGAATAATCTGATTCCAGAATCCTGTTTGCTCTTAAACAGTCTCTTTTACACTAAATCCTTCCTTTACATTTGATTAAGATCCTGTAGGTTCCTGAGCCACTTCCCACTCATAAGCAATTTCAAAATAAAGATCTCTACTTCCTTCATAATGTATCTCTTCACTCCTTCCTCTCATACCCAGCACCTTCTAAAAGTGCACCAGAGACTTAGGTGCTCCACTGCAATCTGCGGGTTACAAGAAGGCAGGAAATCCATCCAATACATCCCAGTCCCAGATGATGACTAGCTACAGCCCATCCACTAGCTGCCAGTAATGAAGCCAACTTTTTATTATAAATTTTCACCAAAAAATTCTTTCTGCCACCATAGGCTTAAATTAACAAAACTCCAGAGTCCCCAGGAGCTTTCAATACTCTGTCCTCTCAAAGAATTGAAAAAAAGAAAAGAAAAATACAGTACATAGAGCTGCCTCTACAACTGCTCTGCCCCTACTGTCAACATTTCTGAGGAAAAAAAAAAAAAAAAAAAAAAAAGCTTCCTTTTAAATTCAAGCCACTAGAGGCTGGGGGATGGCTAAAGGATTAAAACTCAATCTGTTAACCCTTAAAACTGATAAATGATAAATTTTAAAGCCACAATAAATTTAGTTCTGGTTGTAATCTTTGTAAATAAGAACATATATTACTGTATTGACTTATAAATGAATACTGACAAAACCCAAAAATATTAAATTGGCTCAAATTCCTTTCAAGTTTCAATGTAACTAAAAGGCTAAGAACAAATATGCCCTACTGTGACATGTCCATCTAAAGCTGGTCAGCTAATCTGTACATATGTGTCTCATGTACTCAGCTTTGCAAAATGTCTGCTAGGGGCTGGA
Source organism: Dipus sagitta (assembly GCA_036346955.1). Classification (NCBI taxonomy): domain Eukaryota; kingdom Metazoa; phylum Chordata; class Mammalia; order Rodentia; family Dipodidae; genus Dipus; species Dipus sagitta. The sequence continues at coordinate 122,195,229 of CM070771.1, read as the reverse complement.
GGGATGGCTTAGTGGTTAAGACACTTGCCTGCAGAGCTTATGAACCCAGGTTCAATTCCCCAGAATCCACATAAACCAGATGCACAGGGTGGAGCAGGCGTCTGGAGTTCGTTTGCAGAGGCTACAGACCCTGGCATGCCCATTCTCTATCTACCTTTCTCTTTCTCTCTCATAAATAAATAATTTTTAAAAATTTTTCTGTTACGTATTCATATTTTTGTCCATTTAACTTATTTATGTTTCATGTTCAAGAGCTACTTCACAGAATCTGACCACCAATGTTATTATTTCAAAATGTTAACCTAGTTATATTTGAAAATGTTACCAAATTACATTATAGATTTAAGGCCAAAATTTTCAGATGCTTCCAACTTTTTTACTTGTCCATATTATTTAGATGATATCAAATGTTTATTAGATGTGTTTAGTAAGCATACAAATGAAATTTTACATGCTGAATACTGAATTGTCTATAAAAATTAGTAAGATATGTACTAACAAATGGGTTTAAAAACTAGTTCTAATATGCTTCTCTGTGATCTTACATTAAAACTAAATGACTAAGTAATAACTCAGGTTTATTAGACACATGTAAAGATCTAAATTTCTGTCCTACCACCTTTCTTGTCATAATAATTTCATAGCTTACTGATGTTACTTTTCTTAAGACAATAGTTATAAAGAAAATAGTCTTTAAAATGTTTAATCAAATTAGCTGTGTTCCCCTGTCAACTTTCCAACTACTGGAGAAACTGACTTTCAAGATTAAAATTTCTGGGCTGGAGAGATGGCTTAGCAGTTAAGGTATTTGTCTGCAAAGCAAAAGGATCTCAGTTCAATTCCCCAAGACCCATGTAAGCCAGATACACAAAGTGGCGCATGTGTCTGAAGTTCGTTTGCAGTGGCTGAAGGCCCTGATGTGCCCATTATCTTCTCTCTCTCTCTCTCTCTCTGTCTTTCTCTCTCTCCCTTCCTCCCTCCCTCCCTCCCTCCCTCTCTTCCTCAAATAAATGAAAATAAAATATTTTTAAAAGATTGAAATTCCTGATTTTTCTATTATAAGATGATACTTAAGTACCAGTACCTCTAAAGATAATTAATCTCCTACCTTGTTCATGCTAATTCTGCCAAATGGTTGCTACTGAGTTTTCATTTAAGACTATTTTTAAAAATCTATTTTGGTTTTTAACTTCAAATGGTAATGCCAAAATCTGCTATCTTGACTAAGTTTCACCTATTTTAATAGTCTTTGGTTTACCAATTTACTAGCATTAATCAAAATGTCTCTAAAGTATATCAGATTGTTATATATTTTCTTTTCAAGACAAATTGAGAATATTATTTGTTTGGATGTGCTTTCCTTTTCAAAACCATATTTATCAATGGTTCTGTTTTTGTCTAGCTTAAACTTAAAAATCATTTCAAACCCAAGTTGTTCTAATGTAAGATCTGACTAAAATGTTTATCTGAGTTCTAAAATCTCAAGCTCCTGTTACTTAAAATGATAAATTACTTGACTCTCAATGCATTGTCTCCTCCAGATAATAGCCACACGCTAAAACTACCTTCTTCAGAAGAGAAAGCCTGACTCCTGACTTGTGTCACTCCATACTGCCACCAAATGTCCTCCAATAGGCATGCTTGCCTCTAAAGATATACAGGTTAATAAAAATATATTTTAAACAGAGACACCAAGATATTGTCATGCATCTAACTGCCTTTGCTCACAATTTTCTAAGTACCTGCTTACCTCTCTATTAAAATTGATTAATTACAAATCTCTCTAAATGTTACTAAGCTTTATTGATAACTTCTAAATAAAATATGCATGTCTTCTAGCATGTTTTTATTTTAAAATGTTCTTGATCATAACTGACCTTCTGGGGTCCCTGTCATTGTCTCCCAAGGTTTGAAAACCAACAGAAGTAAAGACCCTACAAACACCTTCTTTGTCCACTTCTAGTCTAAAGAAACCAGATAGAATTAATGCCCATTTCTGAAATTATTTGGGTCTCAACTCTCAAATAGTGATACTTAGTTAGGCTCCAAGGTCAATAAGAACTGAAATATTTTTTTCATTGGCCATAGAAATATTAAGAAGGGATAAACCATTCCCTTCTACTCAAAAGACTAGTCTCAGATATTCATTCCTGGATTAAAAGTATCTAGACCAAAGAATATTAAGGTTATTAAATTCACAACTGAGATTATATTATTAGAGGGTATTACTATTAGAAAATATTGAATTTCAGCCAGGTGTGGTGGCGCACGCCTTTAATCCCAGCACTCGGGAGGCAGAGGTAGGAGGATTGCCATGAGTTCGAGGCCACCCTGAGACTCCATAGTGAATTCCAGGTCAGCCTGGGCTAGAGTGAGACCCTACCTCGAAAAAAAAAAAAAACCAAAAAAAAAAAAAAGAAAATATTGAATTTCTACAAACAAATTCAAATCTGCTCTTAAAATATTGCTATGCTTTTGATAATACCCACAAAAAATTGTTTGCAAACAAGAACTCTATTGGTATGTTTTCCATTAGATTAAGTTTTTATTTCATGCCTCTCTGTCCACAACAATAAGGTCTCTTTCATAAAATATTGTTCTATTCTCCTTGCCAACAGAAGCCCTAGTTAATGCCCCTAATTAAAGTTATGTTATCTAATAGCCCCTAGTTGTGTCTAAATTCTAAACTTTTTGCTTACTCAATGTACAAATCTGCTATTTGTTTGGTAGCACACCTAATCTCTATAATTAGATATTCTTCTAATTTCATATGGTTTCTTGTTAGATATACCCTCACTTTTTTAATAGAAAACTATTTTAATAGACAAAATTGAGCTTAATTATATGAATTTCATAGTCCCTATGGTTATATAAACTGACAATAACAAAGCTTTTGCTTTTCCAGTGTGACACACTTTCACTAATTCCAGAAATATCAATTAACTTCCCTTATTGAAGTAAAGAATACCTTCTTCCTTACATGTACAAACAGCACTCCTTGTCTCCCTACCTACCACCTAATGCTAATTAATACTTTCAACCTTAGATAAAATTCTTGTCTGATGTGTCACCTGTAAATGTGATGTGACATACAGAAAATACATATAGATGTAATGACTGGATCCTAATGGCTAATAGATTTAACAGGATCCTAATGGCTAATAGATTTAACATGATCCAGGAAATTGTGGCCTTTGTGGCTCTGATAAGCATCATTCTCTGGAATAGCTGTCTCCCTGCTGCTTCAGCACCAACTAACAGACCCTAGGACGAAATCTCCTAGTGACATGGGACAACAGCCTGCCATGTGCACAAAGTACAATGTGATTTTGGAGAAAGGGAACAAAGAGCTAAGGTTTCTAAAAGCCAAATCTATGTCAGTAGAACTTCAAATGCAGCAATTGTGGAAAATTAAATGCTGCATGTCCAGAGCATAAAAGTTATTTCAGGCTATGTTAGCTTTATAAAATAGCCAGTTTATTATTTTTCTGTATGTGACTTGACATCTCTGTGACTAGATGAGACACCTTGTTGCAGTCAGCTTTGCATTGTGGCAAAAAAAGCATCTTGTGGAGAAAAGGGTTTATTTTGGCTTACAGACTCGAGGGGAAGCTCCATAACGACAGGGGAAAATGATGACATGAGCAGAGGGAGGACATCACCTCCTGGCCAACATGAGATGGACAACAGCAACAGGAGAGTGTGCCAAACACTGGCAAGGGGAAACTGGTTATAACACCCATAAGCCCACCCCCAACAATACACTGCCTCCCAGAGGCCTCAATTCCCAAATTACCACTAGTTGGGGACCCAGCATTCAGAACACATGAGTTTAGGGAGGACATCTGACTCAAACTACCAAGTTCCACCCCTGACCCTATAAATTGATAACCATAAATGATGTAAAATGCAATGCAGTCGTCTAACTTTAAAAGTCCCCATAGATTTTATCAATCTCAATGCTGTTGAAACATCCCTATAGTCCAAGGACTTTTAGCTGAGCCATAACAGCAAAGAATAAAAAAATAAAAGCACAGAATAAATATTCACACTGCAAAAGGTGGCATTTGGCATAGCAAAGAAATATTTCACCAACAAACAGGGCAAGCATTAAACTCTGTAGCAACAAGTCTGACAACTCTAACCAGTGACAAGTCTCCTAGTCTGATAATTCTAGCTGGTGACAAATCTCCGGAGTTCCAATTCTGCGCCTCCATCCAGGCTACTTACAGTCCTAGAAAACTTTACCTGGTGCCAGCACCTCTCCTTGGCAGCCATCCCGTATCTGAAATCTCCACTAGGTCTCCACTACAACCCACAGTTCATCCTCATGGCTTCATCAGGCCTCCAAGCAGGTACTCCAGTAAGCCTGCTTCACACTGCCCATGGCCATTTCCAAAACACAAAACCATGTTGTAAATTCAGTGACCCTTTCTTTTCTGCATTTGTTAAATGCCATAGTACTAAGTGGGCTACCAATTTATTAATCCAGCAAAGAATAAAGCCAACTTTGAAAAACAGCAAACTCCTTCAGAATTCAGGCCCCTTACTTCAAAAGAGCCAACATTCTTCCTGCTGCTCCAATGCAGATCAGTTGGCCCAATCTTAAAGGTTTTAATCTCTCAAACAATTGCAGCTGAATAGGCAGCAGTTTCAGCCCAAAGATTTCATTTCTTTGTGTCATACTTCTCTGCTCATACCAGTCCATTTCTATGCAATGCAACCTGCACAAATTCTCAGGACATAGGCATAGCAGCAAGCCCCTCACACAAACTGCTTCTAGCCCATTCTAGGCAAAGCTTTTTCTCACCCTTATAAGCAAAACCTCACAGTCCATAGTTCTTCCTGCAATCATATCTTTCAACTCTGACCAAAATAGCCCATCAAGCTATACTTACAGCACTATAAGGTGTCTCTTAGGTCAGGGTTTCAAATCCTTCCACATTCCCTCCTCAAAAATCAGCTCCAGGGCTGGGGAGATGGCTTTGTGGTTAAGCGCTTGCCTGTGAAGCCTAAGGAGCCTGGTTCCAGGCTCAATTCCCCAGGACCCATGTTAGCCAGATGCACAAGGGGGCGCATGCATCTGGAGTTCCTTTGCAGTGGCTGGAGGTCCTGGCGTGCCCATTCTCTCTCTATCTATCTGCCTCTTTCTCTCTCTCTCTCTCTGTTGTTCTAAAATAAATAAATAAAAATAAACAAAATTTTAAAAAAATCAGCTCCCAAAGGCCAAAAGTCATATAGTCAGGTTTCTAGCAGCTATGTACCCACTCTTAGTACAAATTTTATTGTTGCAGCCAACTTTGTATTGCTGGCAGAAAACACCCAACCCAGAGTAGCTTGTAGAGAAAAGGGTTTATTTTGAGTTATAGACTCAAGGGGAAGCCCCATGATGGGAGGGGAAAATGATGGCATGAGCAGAGCATAGACACCTCCTGGCCAACATCAGGTGGACAACAGTAACAGGAGAGTGTGCCAAACACTGGCAAGGGGAAGCTGCTTATAGCACTCATATGCCCACCCCCAATTATACATTGCCTCCTGGAGGCTTCAATTCCCAAAATTGCTACCAGCTGGGGACCTAACATTCAGAACACATAAGTTTATGAGGAACACCTGAATCAAAGCACCACACACCTCTTGTTCAGAATTACAATTCTCCTAGCTGCGCTTTCTTGAAGCTAGACCTATGCATGTCTCTGAGGTGTAACTCATTCTCTTATATGCCAGGGCTCCCCACACCTACAGTTCAACCTCTTACTTGCCCACATTTTAACAGACCCAGTTTTTGCTTCCTTGGTAACCATTTTTAATATTCATTGGCCTCTTTCTAGCTTTCTGTGCTTCCAGGTGAAAACTTCATCCTAATTCAAGAATATAGAGAGCCAGAGCCTCAGAGGTCCCCAACACCTCATCACTGAAGCAGACCAAAAATGAACCCAACATGGCTCAGGGAAATTTTGCGGAAGAGGGGGCAGAAAGAATGTCAGAGCAACATGTTGGGTCATGATATGCAGAGACATTTAGCTTACCCATAACTGTGGGCTAACTCCACAATGCATTACCCAGATACCTCAACAAGGAGGGGCCAAGGAGAGGGGGGAGGTCACGGATGAGCCTAATAATGGTACCAAACTGACTGTATTTGCTGAATACAAAACTAACTAATAAAGAAAAAAAGAAAAGGGAAAAAAAAGAATATAGATACCAAAAAATAAAAGGCTCTTTTCAGCACAACTCTACCACATTTTCAGCTCAAAGTCACTAAAGATCAATACCCACCTGAACCTCTAAGGATCCTTGGTTGCTCTTTCCCAATTTCAAATTTTCCACTCTGTTCTTTTTTTTTTTTTTTTTTTTTTTTTTTTTTTTTTTTTTTTTTTTGACAGAGAAAAGGGGAAAGAGAGAAAGAAAAAGAATGGGTGTGCCAGGGCCTCCAGCCACTGCAAATGAACTCCGGATGCGGGCGCCCCCTTGTGCATCTGGCTAACATGAGTCCTGGGGAATCAAACCTGGGTCCTTTGGCTTTGAAGGCAAATGCCTTAACTTCTGAGCCATCCCTCCAGCCCACTCTGTCCTGTTTTATATAACCAAAGATTCTGGAATGTTAGTATCAGAGCTCTTTGCCCCCTCCCAACTGGCTTGAAGCAAATTTTCCTTAAAATGGTTCTCTCCTATTCCACAGAGGACCCAGACAACCTGGCTCCTTGAGCGCAAACTTCTAGAAGCCCCTTCCCACTGGTCAGCTTGCCACACCCAAAAGCATGAAATAAAAGCCCTGCTGTCATTGAACACCTTTTATCTATATCTCTCATTCTCTCATCCTGCATCTCACTCTTGCTCTCGCTCTCACTCTGTCTCACTTTTCCTCCCACTCTCTTCCCCATTTCTCCCCCAGGCACAGCCTGGGTCCCAGCAGCTGCCTCAATGGTGCCTTTAACCCAGTGTGTCACCCACAGCCATGAGCCGACATTCTGCACCTTTGGGCATCTTCTCCCAACCTTCCTTGACTTCGTAAATTTTCTTAAACCCAGAGGAGTTTATAGATGCACAAACCTTATTGAACCTAATAGGAAAATTTGTGATATTTTACATGTCTAACCTTCTTGCCAAAATCTAGCATATATGCTATATGAATAAGTTAGGTATACACCTAGATATGTAAAGTTTAACAGTGACAACATAAACCACATTAACAGAAGAAAAACTCCACATAATCATCTCATAAATAAGGAAAAGGCATTTTAAAATAATTTTTGATCAAAACATGACTTTTAATACTTATATAGGACATACATATCAACCCCTCCAATATCATGGAAGAGGGGGTGGGAAGAATGTTTCTTCCTTTCTCACACTCTTGGGTCCTCTTGCTCTCTCTCCCTTGTGTGCATATCCCCATTTTATTTCAAATCCTCTCTCACTCCTCCTTTTCTTTCTTCTCCTCTTCTCCTCCTCTTTCTTCTTCTTTGCCTTCTTCTCTCTCTCTCTCCTCTCCTCTCCTTCCAATAAATTCTTAAACCTCTAATGGGAACCTGGACATATAGTGTTCTGGCTGGGATATAGAAGTTCTACTGAGATGGCCTCCCTTCTTGGACTCCTTCACCTTTCCTCCTTTGCCTTTGCCATGCTTGTGCTTTTTCTGCACTGAACACTAGCTCAGTTCTCTGGTGATTCAGGCTGTTGGGACACTTACGTTTAGGGGACCTCAACATTGAATCAGGTGATATCCTATCTGGCAGGGCAACAAGGACCCTCTATTTCACTGAACCCAACAGAGGTACAAAGACATTTGTTCTCTACTCTGGTTATTTTCCATGTGACCTTAAATCACAAACTGTGGAGACTTAAAGAGGTAGGAAGATGCTTGAACCTCTTACTTACCTATGCCTGATTCAGTGCCAGAGCTTACCAGACTCTCCCCAGACTTTCCCATCATACTCTCCCCATCAAGCAGAGGTCTAGGACCTCCTTGCCTCAAAACTATTTGAGATTTGATGTTTGATTTCAGCTCAGAGTTACTTTTCCCCGAGGCAACCAGCCCCACAAAGCACTTTGACCTCCCGGATCTATAATCCCTGGGAAGCTCAAGAGTTAGGAACTCTTAGAGATAATATTAGTGCCACAAATCAAGAGATCACCACTTAATTGAATGAGTTTGGTCAAGGACAAAGTTTACTTCAGTGAAGAAGGCTGCATATCCACCCCACAGCTGGTAAGAAGCACACTAGGCAGGAGGTCCACTGTATTTAGTTCCTAGTGTGAAGGAACACTGGCTTTGCTTCATTAGCTCAGGCTTGACCTTACAATCTATTCCTGAATGCCTACACTAAACATCACAGGGAAGAGAAAGAATGGGGTAAGGCAGGGTCAGTGGAAACTTTTTTGAATTAACAGCAGGTTACAACATAAAGTTTTAACCTTCAGAATATTGTAGAAAGTATATCACGTGTGCCTATGCCAACAAGTATGACCACTTTCCATATAATGGAGACCAGACAAAAGAATAAAGGAGGGATGGAGAGATGGCTTAGCGGTTAAGCGCTTGCCTGTGAAGCCTAAGGACCCCAGTTCGAGGCTCAATTCCCCAGGACCCACGTTAGCCAGATGCACAAGGGGGCGCACGCATCTGGAGTTCGTTTACAGAGGCTGGAAGCTCTGGCGCGCCCATTCTCTCTCTCTCTCTCTCTCTCTCTCCCTCCTTCTCTCTGTCACTCTCAAATAAATAAATAAATAAACAAAAAATATTAAAAACAGAATAAAGGAGAGGGTCAGCAATGAGATCTATCTTATAGAAAAAAACTGAATTTATCACAAATCTCTTCTTTTATATTATATATTGTTTTCTTCAGCTAAGAGACATTAACTTTCTCATTCTTGGGCATCTAGAAGGAAAAAGTGGTTGGAATGTGGGGTTGAAGGGTTTTTTTTTAGTTAGAGTTGTTTCTATTAGTTTTTGGAATAACTCTTTCACATAGGAAATAATACAACATCCTGTCGACACAGGAGAGAGATTCCTTTAACAATTAGAACCAATGAGCAAACTGGGTTGGGAAAACAGATAATCCCTAGATATGTTGATAGGTGAAAAAGAAAGCATCTATGTCATGATAGGAGGCCAGTATAATACTTTCATCTCAAATAACACCAGTCTTATTAGAATCATAACTAAAACATTACAAGACCTAACTATATTACCTAATGACTTGGCTAAAAATTCAGACATAGGTGACATATTTACTAATTTGATAGAACAATAGTTTGGGTCAGGCATGGTGGTTCATGCCTTTAATCCCAGCACTCAGGAGGCAGAGTGAGTTTGAGGCCACCCTGAGAATACATAGTGAATTCCAGGTCAGCCTGAGCTGGTGAGACCCTACCTCAAACAAAAAAAGAACAATGATTTGATAAATGGAAGGGCCTCATGACCTCTGGCCCTACATCTCTTATTATAGTTTTTGGTATCCTAGTGTTGATAGGTAGTATATTTTCTATGAGTACCTTGATTTACATTATATTAGCTATAGCTCATGAGAGAAGAATTCCTTCTACCCAGTGAGTAACTGGTCAACTATTACCAACAGATATCTCATATGACCAATTTTGGCATTTCTGTATAGTCAGTCTACACACTCTCTAAAGATCTTAGCCCAGTACTCCTCCCTTCAGGAAGTTGTAGTCTCAGGGTCTGTTTATCTTAAAGTAAGTGAAGCATCCCTGGGTAATTTGTTTAGCTAAAGTATGGATTGCCCATGCATCCTTAAATTCTAAGGATAGCATCACACATAGCTTGAGGGCCCAATGACTGCCTTGATGTAATTAGTGTAATAATTCATGTGTAATGGGTTTGGATGACATTTCCTATCCATCGGGTAAAGTTTGTCTTCCATACCCATCCTTGGGCATCCTTTGGCTATTGTTTTCTTCCTGTGGGATAAATAATTGGAGCTTGGAATTAGAGGGAAAATAGGGTGAGTTAGAAAAGAGGAGGCAGCTTCATCGAATAAACTGTTGATTTTGATAGTATGTCCTTTTTGTTGCTCTATGACTTGCACTATTGCAATTTCTTCAGGCAATATTAAGTAATCTAAGATCTGAATAATGAGTTTTTTGTGGAGTAAGTTTTTTCCTTCACTTTTTTTTTTTTAACAAGGTAGGGTTTCATTCTAGTCCAGGCTGACCTGGAATTCACTATGTAGTCTCATGGTGGCCTTGAACTCAAGACAATCCTCCTACCTCTGCCTCCCAAGTGCTGGGATTAAAGGCATGCACCACCATGCCAAGCTTCCTTTACTAGTAATTAGACTATGTTCAACACAGATTTTTCCAAAAGTGTGCTATTCCAAAGATATATTTAGAATCAGAATAAATAATTCCTTCTTAAGGTTTGGCTTAGAGCGAATGGTTCACAGGTCTTAGCTGACCAATTATTTGGCAATCTCCCTGATTCCATGATATCAAGGCATTCTCTGTCCACTAAAGCATACCTACCCATGATGCCTCTTGCCTTCATCATTCTAGAGGATCCATATATAAAGAGCCAGAGCCTGCTCGTAAAGGGAATTTCTTTTAAGTAAAGCCATACTTTGGTTTGATATTCTGTGATATATAGACAACAAACAGTATTTGACCTTCAGTTAGAAATTCAGCTGGATTCAGGGACTCATTGTTGGTAAAAGTTAAATCACCTCTCTCTAATAGGAAGGTGTTATGTTTTAAGATCCAAGAGTCAGTGATCCATGTTCCTCCCTTTGGAGAAGGATAGCCCATATCTGAGAGGGGTACTGTGCTGACTCAGTTTTCCCCAAAGGTTAATTTTCTGGTCCCTCTGTCAAAAAAGCAGTGTCTGCCACTGACTGGACACATTCAGGCCAGCCACAGTGACTTGGGTCTAACAATCTGGATAAGAATGTCACCACTTTCATTGCCCCCCATGTCTTGTATTAGGACTCCTAATTCCATCCCTTCATTAACATTAACACATAAGTGAAATGGCTTTTCCAAGGAGGGCAGGATTAATACTGGAGCAATAATTAGGGTTTGCTTAATCTTTATTATATGATTCCTCCTGGCGTCCATATAAAGAGGTCTAGTTTCTCTTCTAATAATTTAAAGTACATATTGACGGTTTTCAGTGCATAGGACTGGTCTATAGTGGACAATATTCTTTTAAGCCCAGAAATTTCCTGAGTCCCTTTTCAGTATAGGGCTGGGGAAGGCCACCTATGCCTTCTACCATCTCTAGCCCCAGTGCCCTCCTGCCTCAACTAGCAGATGCCCCAAGTACTTAACTTCTTTTCCTATGAACTATGATTTCCCACTAGATATAGACTCTTAATCCATGACTACCATGGAAATTTAGAAAGTTAATGGTCATGTTAGTTACTTCAATTTGGTCAACACCTGATAGGAATAAGTAAATCCTCTACATATTGGAGCAAACACATATAGAAGGGGGACTGAATTTCTCTAAAATTTGTTCAAGAACTTGACCACAAAGGTTAGATGAACCAGTAAAGCCTATGGCAAAATGGTCCATCTATATTATTGTTTTCTTCTTGAATGGGGTCTTCCCATTCAAATATAAAATGACCCCTGTTGCTAGAGGATAGGCCCAAAGAGCAATCCTGAGATCTCTAACAGTAAACTACTGATGATTATGGGGAACTTTGCTAAGAAGTTATATGGATTAGGGACCACAGGGTGTTTGCTGTTAGGAATCTGGTTAATCTTTCCTCTAGGGTGTTAGGATAATGTCTCCTCCTGATTGATTCTTCAAGGTGCTTTAATTCAGTTTGTTTAGAAGCTATCCATAAGCCACCTCCATTCCCTTCTCAAGCCCAGCCATTGGAGTTAATTTATCTTTCAGTCAGGGGATCATAAGAATAGAAGATTCCTTAATTTCATTTTGGTCTGTGCTGAGTCCTACCCACAACATGAATATCCAATCTCTTTCCAATAAGTTAGACTTGGCTTTAGGGATGAAAAGAAATTGTGCCCTCGTTTCTTTATCATAAAATCTGAAAAGGGTCTTTTCAAAGAGAAGGGCTTAAAATGCCTCTCCTTTTTTCCCCCAGAGAGTATGAGTTATTCCAGGGAAAGATGCTGTCCTGAAGGCTGTACACAAGAGAAAGAATGGACAGTGACCAAATCCATGAGGAACATGATTTCCTCTTCATGTAGACTTACCTTTAAATTTACTAAAGGCTCTTGGTAGGTACCAGTAGTGTAATAGAGCTCTTAACCCAGAAATGTCCCTCATCAAAACTCGTGAGTCAGATTGTCTTCCCTTTATTTTTCCATTCTGGGCATTTCCTTTCAAAGTGTCCAATCTTTCTACATTCCTCACCCTCAATTTCACTGGTCATATGGTCAGGTACGTGCCCCGTTGAAAACCTGTTTTTTTTTTTTTTATGAAGGCTGAGCACACTGGGGTTCAGGATCCTGTTCCTGGAGCATCTACTCCAGGATAGAGAGCATAATAGGAGCCTTCTGCTTCTGTTTCTCATCATCTCTCCTCAAATATATCTTCTATGCTTTTCTAAGTAATTCTATTGACTTATCTTTCCAGTTTTCTGTCTTTTAGAGTTTCTTTAACATGTTAGGCCATGTGTTGGAGACAAAATGGAGTTTGAGCATTCCTCTACCTAAGGGTGGGGGTCTTCTGTATTTGGTCCTAAGTCTTTCCTAATTTGATCTTTTAATCTGTTAAAGAATTCAGAGAGTTCTCTGCTTTTCCTTGTTTGATGTCAAAGACCTTGCTTATGTTTTGAGAACAGGGGACAGATAGTTTCATTCCCCTTATAATTAGACTTCCAAGGTCTTCCATACGTCCTCAGTGGGCTGCTACATTATCATCCTATTGGGGTTCCTGGTGGGGGGACTTTTTTGTATCTGCTTGCCCTGCATTTGAGTTGGCTAGGTTTTCACGTTTTCGTGCAGCCATTGCAGCTTTAGTAATCATTCCTCCCTTTTCCCCTGAAAACGAATTCCCAATATGGACATCAGTTCAGCCAAATATAAATTTGTGGTCCCAGTAACTGTCGGAACTAGTAAGAGGGGCATTCACAAATTCCATCCCTCCCCTAGGGGAACATTTTGAAGTGGGTGCATTGGTTGGGAGGTTCTCAGGGTCTTATGTCTTTGAGAACTGTAAACTGGAGGTTGTAATATCCCTCTCACATTGCTAGATTTTCTTAAGTCTCTGCAAGGACGGGTATTTTATTTCAAAGCCAGTGCTTGATCGCAGGAGACCCTGAAAACTGGAGAGCTCCAGTGGCAGTTGAGTCACATAGTCTAGGCATCAGTAGCTTGATTTGTGGCTTAGGGTGGTTATATATGGGTGAATAAGTCCCATTTCTAGACTGATTTGTGGTATAATGCCGTGTAGGTGCCATTTCTGTATGGGTTCCTCCTTGTGGTCTGCTGGATGTTTTGTCTTTAATGAGAGCAATGTTATGGGACCTTTATTCCAGCAGAGGGCGCAATCGATCTCCTCTCTGGAAACAGGACTGAGTTAATATTCCATCAAGAGCTGGGAAACTCAGTCCTCACCTCAGTCAAATTCAAAACACTGAGGGTTTGAGCATCAGTGCTTGAGTTCAGATAGAGAAGAAATTCTTTATCATTTGTTACTTTTTCATGCCTTCAGTGCAGGCATTTGTCTGCGCAGTATTTAAGCATGAGTCCAAGAGGACTATCTGGGGGAATCTTAGTTTCAGTTTTATTTCCTTTAGAGGACTGTTCACCTTGATTACTTCCTCCCTTGGTCCTTGAAAGTGTATCTCATCATAAACTCAGCCCCCCACCCCAAGCTATGGAGGTTTCTCAATCAGAACACTTCATCTGTTTCCAACCCATTCCCTTGCCAGGTTACATCCCCCACCCAGCGCTTCTTAGCAATAGGCAAGTCAGTATAAGCCCCTGACTAGATAGATCAGTGGGGTACCGGGAAGCTGTGTGAAGAACCAGGATATCTACAGAACTGCTGGTCGGGACTCCACGATCCCTTGGTGTCTGGGACACACCTCATTTACTCATTCAACCTCCACAGTGACCGGATCAGCAAGAGAATATTCTTCCTTCCCACGGTTTTTCTTACCGCGATCTATGCACAGTTGCTGGTCACTGTGGAGCTTTTGTGGGCCCTTCCCCACATTGCCAGAAAAGTTCGGACCTGGGTTTGTCAGCCCAAGGCCATGGCAGGCATCTCTCCTGGGAGGTGGTCTGGGTGCCCCTTGGGTGGACTAAAATACCGGAAGGGCCCCGGCTATTAGAGATATTAACAGGTCGTAAATCAAGAGCCTACCACTCAATTGAGAGTTTCCACAGGCAAACTACCTCTGAGCAGAAGGGTGAATAGCCACCAAAAACTGGTAGGGAACACACTGGGTCGGCCTGTCTTTTATACCTAATGTGAAGGAACACTGGGCTTTGCCTCGTTGGCTAAGGCTTAGCTTTATAATCTTTTCACAATTGGTAGGGCGAGTGGAAACTATTTTTTTAAATTAATTTATTTGTAAGAAGAGAGGGACAGAGAGACTGTAAGAGAGAATGAGAATAAGAGAGATCCTGGAATAGGGCCTTGAGGGCCTCCAGCCACTGCAAAAGAACTCCAGATGTATGCACCACTTTGTGCATCTGGCTTTATGTAGGTACTGGGGAATCCAGCATGGGCCAATGTCAGGCTTGTAAACAAGCAACTCTAACTACTAAGCTACCTCTCTAGCCTCAAGCAGAAACTTTTTTTTTTTTTTTTTTTTTTTTTTTTGCTTTTTGAAGTAGGGTCTCACTCTAGCCCAGGCTGACCTGGAATTCACTATGGAGTCTCAGGGTGGCCTCGAGAGAAACTTTTTTTAAAATTAATATTTAGCAAGTTACAACATACAGTTTTAACCTCTACAGCATTTTAGGCATTTTAGGAGGTAGATCACATCCGACCACTCTCCATACAATGGCGACCAGTTAAGAGAATAAAGGGTAGAGAAGTACCAGTGAGATTTATCTGATAGGAAAGACTGAATTTATCATATACCCAGAATGAACCTCTTGTCACAGCACTCTTTTAGTACAATGCAATAGCAAAATGCCAATCTCTCGCTTTCTCTTAAATTGCCCCCCCCCACCCTCCGCCACCCGCTTGAAAGTACTAACTATCTTACTAAATCTACTTTTGCCTGCCTGCTCACCCCCTGATCTACATTCTAACTCCTCTTTGGCATGCAGCACAAAATCAATAGCCACTGGGTTTGAATGTGGTTTTCTAGTTGAGCAAAGGCAACATGCCAGGTTGCTGAGATTTTAAATCAGGTTAACTATTTTTAGAAATCTGGTTTCTTACGGACTTGATTGACTGTCCTATCAATATGAAGAGGGAGACTGACCCTATCTCCTACCCTAATGAAACTCAAGCTGAAAGAAACTAAATTGGACATGACTGTGGCTGCTAGGCAAAGCCCACATTTGCTAGTCATTACGGTCATGTGAACAGTTCTTTACGGTAGCAGTTGAAGTTAATATAGTTCACCCATCAACTCCATGATGTGCACTCTCCCCTGGGGCATGCAGTCCCACCCACATTGCACCCTCAGTGGAGTCTTCCCAGAGGCAAAGAAAAAAAAAGATATTTTTGATTCGAACTATTAGTAGTTGCCCTATCTTTAAGATATAAATTTTCTAAGCATAGTCATACTTTTGAAAACAGATTAAAGATTGCCTAATGCAACAGAGGATGTAACCTGGGTAGTAGTATGACTTTAAAACTGACAAATATGCCAGTCAGGGTGGTGCTTGCCCTTAATGCCAGCACTAGGGAGGTTGAGGTAGAAGGACCACTGTGAGTTCAAGACCAGCTTGTCTACAAGAGTGAGTTCTAGGTCAGCCTGAACTAGAGTAACACTGCTTCATTAAGAAAAAAATGGGGGGCTGGAGAGATGGCTTAATGGTTAAGGTGCATTCCTGTGAAGCCTAAGGACCCAAGTTCAATTCTCACGGTTCCATGTAAGCCATATGCACATAATGGCACATGTGTCTGGAGTTTGTTTGCAATGGCTAGAGACCCTGGTGCACCTGTTCTCTCTCTCATCGTCTCTGTCTCTAATAAATAAAAATAAATAGTTTTTTTAAAAGAAATCATAACAAATGATAAATTCAAAAGCTACAAAATCAATAGGTCTTTTGGTCTTTATAGCTAAGGATATATACATTGTCTATACTGTTGCTATATGATATCATTCACTTATAAGTGAGTACTCACATAAATCAAAAATATTAATTAGCTGAAATCATTCAGTTTATAGTGGAACAAAAATTATTAAAGCCACATCCAAAGAATTCTCTCCTAGGTGATTCTAAATCCTGTCAAATTGACAATCAAGATTAACCATCATAAATCCATCCCTTATCTACCTGACAACCAAGCACATCACTTTTTTTTGAGTCAAGCCCAACAGAATCTGGAGAGTCTAACATGGGTCCTTAGGCTTTGTAGGCAAGCACCTTACCACCAAGCCATATCTCTAGCCCCCCAAACATCACTTTTAAACCGTTACCTTTTAATCCTGGTCCCTACAGTCTCATGTTTATCTCATAATGCAAAAAGCTATGAACACAGCTTGAATGCTATCCTTTCTTGAAAGTTCCTCCACTAAACAAACTAGTCCATTGCTTATAAATTCAACTTCACCCAAGTTCTCAGGACATATGAAAATGCAACCAGATTCTTTGCCAGAATATAATATGAATAGTGCCTAGCCCAGTTCCTGATTAGAGTCCTTGCTGTCCAAACTCTCTTGAGCAGAGTCTGCATTGTCCAAGTTTCCACTCAACATTCTAATCTTCCACACTCCCACAATAGTGGCACCTTAATCTCTGCTTACCACACTCTAAAGATCTCTGTCCTGCAGCTCCATGTCTTCCACGCTTCTCACATAAACCAGTCCCAAAAGCAAAAGAACCATATGGCCAGGTTTAACACAGTAACAGCTCCTCTTCCTCATATCCATTTTCTGTATTATTATTTTTTTCATGTTGTGATAACATACCTGAACAAGCAACTAAAAAGTAAGGAAGGATTCATCTTGGCTCACAATTTAAGTACAGTCCTTCAAGGCTGTAAGGACAGAGTGGCAGGACTATGAGATGGCTGACCACATTGCACCCAAAGACAGCACCTATGGAGATGAATGCCGGTGCTCTGGGTTACTTCCTTTTTATTCAGTCAAGACCACAGCCAATAGGGGGTGCCACCTATACTAAGGATCAGTCTTCTTAACTCAGTTAAGCATCTCTAGATGCACCTTACATACAATGCCAAAGGTCTGCCTTCTAATTTAATCTGAACTCCATCAAGCTTATAATCAAGATAAACTACCACACATACAGATCAATATCAGGAACTAAAATACAATAGAGAAAGGAAAAATATCACTGAAGAACTTGACATGAAAGCATCAGAGTTTAATGCCAAGTTCCCTGTGCTAGAGAGGATGGTGTTCATGGGAGAGTTAAGAAAAAATTGATAAGTTCAAAACAACTTATGAATAAAACATGGATGAAGTGTGAGATACCCTAAAAAGACTTAACATCCAGATCATGGGTATACCAGTAGGGGAAGAAATTCAGACCAAAGGCGTAGAAAGCTTATCCAACAAAGTTATTGAAGCAAACTTTCCCACCCTCTCAAAAGAGAATCCCATCCAAATATAAGAAGTAGGGTTAGAGACGTAGCTTAGCAGTTAAGGCATACACCTGCAAAGCCAAAGAACACAAGCTTGAATTCCCAGAACCCACATGAGCCAGATGCACAAGGTGACACGTGAGTCTGGAGTTCGCTTGCAGTGGCCAAAGACCCTATTGTGCCCATTCTCATTCTCTCTCTCTCCTCTCTCTCTCCAATAAATAAATACCTAATTACAAATTACACTACTGGACAGGAGACCCTACCTAAAAAGTATTATAGCATATGGAGACTGAAGAGTTGTTTCAGCAGATAAGTGTGGATAGGTCCTTGCTTGCAAAGTCTTCAAGCCCAGGTTCAATTCCCAGGCTATCCACATAAAGCTGTATGCAAAAAGTTGTGCAAGTGTCTGGCATTTGTTGGCAATAGCAGAAGTCTGGGAGCATGTGTGTGAGTATGTGTGTATGGATAAATTTATACTATAGAACCATTAGAACAAAAACAGCACGGTATTGGCACAACATGGTACAGACATGTAGACCAATGGAATACATAGAGGACACAGGAATAAAGCCATCTAGCTATGGTCATCTGATTTGTGACAGAGGTACCAAATATACATGTTAGAGGCAAAATAGCCTATTTCATGACTACTGCCAAGAAAACTGGATATATACATGTAGAATAATTAAAGCTTGCTGCCTCTCACCTTGTACAAAAATCAATTCAAAATAAATCAATAACCTTAATATAAAACCTGAAAGTTTGCCAGGCGTGGTGGTGCACGTCTTTAACCCCAGCACTCGGGACGCAGAGGTAGGAGGATCATGTGAATTCAAGGCTACCCTGAGACTACATAGTGAATTCCAGGTCAGCCTGGGCTAGAACAAGACCCTACCTCAAAAAAACAAGAAAAAAAAAACATGAAACTTTGAAAACATGGGAAAATACTTCAAGACTTTCTAAATAGTACTCCAGAAAAACAGTGAGGAGCAGCCTGCAAAACGGGAGAAAATGACTGCTGGCTACTCATCAGACACAGTACTAGTAATCAGAGTATGTAAAAAATTCAAAAGCTAAATACCAAAAGATTTAAAGGTAGCTGTATCAGTGAACAAGAGTGTAGATGACACAGCTTTAAAAAGTAGAAGGACAATTGTCTAATGAATACATGAAAAATGTTTAATATCTTTCCTTATCAGGTAAATGCAAATCAAAACTACATTGAAATTCAACAACATTGAATTCCTTAAGTCAGTATCGGTATCACCAAGAAATAAACAACAAATGCTGGTGAGGACACAGAGAAAAGGAAACCTTATACATTGTTGGTGTGAATATGTATTAGTACAGCTACTATGAAAATTGATATGGTGGTATCTCCAAAAATTAAAAATAGAACTATTACATCTAGCTAGACCACTCCTGGGCATATACCCAAAGGGACAAAATTTAGAGAGAATCAAGATTCCTGTATATCCATGTTTATTGTGGCATTATTTATGGTAGCCAAGTTACAGAATGATACTAATATCCTTTGACAGATAAGTGGGTGAATAAAATGCAATATATAAATACAACATAAATTTATTCAGCCATAAATAAACATGAAATTATGTCATTTCCAAGAAAAATAATGGAACTTAGAATTATGTTAAGTAAAATAAGCCAGACTCAGAAACACAGAATCATGTGTCTTCTTTCATTTGTGGAATCTGTATTTTTAAAACATTACACATGAAAGTAGAAAGAGGACTGTTTGGAAGAATAAAGAGACCAGTGGAAGAAGGGATGAAGAAGAAGCTATAATAATGTGTACAGGAGGTAAGTTTGATGAAACACATGATATAAATGTATTAAAATGTCATTATCTGCCAATTTTATACAAAGGATACACACCAATAAAAAAGGAAAAAAAAAACAACTAAGACAACAGACTATAGTATATGTCCTAAATTAGAAAGAAAGAGGGCTGGAAAGATAGCTAAGCAGTTAAGGCATTTGCCTTCAAACCTTAACTACCTGAGTTTGATTCCCCAGTACCCACATAAAGCCAGATGCACAAAGTGGCACATGCATCTGGAGTTCATTTGCAATGGCTAGAGGCCTGGTGTGACCATTCTCTCTGTTTCGCTCTCTGCTTACAGATAAAATAAAATTTAAAAACAAGTTAAAGAACTATTTTTACTAATTTTCCATTTAATGACCCTCATATATGATTTGCACATATTTTATAAGCAGAGGCTAAAGACATAGGAGTAAGCAGCTCTTAAAAATCAAGACACCCTGGATTATTAAAAAAAAAAAAAAACAGTGATTAGCCAGACATGGAGGCACACCCCTTTAATCCCAGCACTCAGGAGGCAGAGGTAGGAGGATCACCGTGAGTTCAAGGCCACCCTGAGATTACATAGTGAATTCCAGGTCAGCCTGTGCTAGAGTGAAACCCTACCTTGGGGGGGGGGAAAAAAAAACAGTGATTACCTTCCATCAAATGAATCACTAGTCTATTCTCAGTATTAATAGGACATGTAAATACTCCTATGTTTTTGACCAAATGTTTAAAAATGTCATTGAGCAATCATGTTTTCATTTCCTGAACAAAGAAATACAAAAGTGCAGGCCATCCTTCTTGACTTGCACTTTTTAGCCCTTTATTTCATTGACATTCAATTTACTCACTGACTTCTACAAATTAATCTACTTATTTTGATAGCATTTCAGTTGACCTTCCAACAGACCTACCTTGTGATACCAGAATACTCCTGAACACTAGTATGTGAAACATCTAAAACACATTTTTCTGTAGCTGCCAGAAATAGTTTATTTTCACAAGGATGAGGGAAGAGAGAAAAATAATGATGTCAAAATTCAAAGGGGAATAGTTGGTAAGAGGAGGAGATTCAGTGGAACAGGGGTAAGAAGAAGGGACAAATGAATGTAACGGGAAAAGATTATGATCAAATTAGATTATGTTCATGTGTAAAATTACCAATAAAAAGGAAAAACAGTCCTTAATCATTCATTCATCAACTTATTCAACATGCATTTACTGAGTTTCTTTGTCCTTCAGCATGTAGGGAAACTAGTTCTGATCATGCTGCCTGGAGTTGACTCTTCCCTACCTGGAAAGATGGGTTGTCCTTTATTTAAAATAGGAAATTCTCGACATATTTCCCCATCCTCTTGATCTCGTGCCAACCATCGTTGAACAGGAATGTAAAACTTTTCTCCAGAACTCATGTTTTGCAATTCTATCTGTAAATAGCAACGATATTACTTGTTTTTATTTAAAAAAGCATTTTATCAAATAATCAAAATTTTTGTCCAAGCCTGATATTTAGATAAGAAAACATTTTAGGGATGGAGGGATGGCTTAGTGGTTAAGGCATTTGCCTGCAAAGCCAAAGGACCCAGGTTCAGTTCCCCAGGACCCAGGTAAGCCAGATGCGCAAGGGAGCGCACCCATCTGGAGTTCGTTTCCAGTGGCTGGAGGCCCTGGCACACCCACTCTCTCTCTCTCTCCCCTCTTTCTCTGTCAAATAAATAAACTTAAAAATAAATCATTTTAAATTTTTTTATATATAACAGATTAATACTCTTTTATCACCTTGTCCCTCCTCCCATTACCCTGGAGTCCATCCTCAGTGGGGTCATGGTATTCACTGTGGGGTCATGAAGGCCACGATCAGTCCCTGTGCTATAGTGGGGAATGGGGAGAACCATGCCTCAAGATATTCATATTCACTCTGTGGCTCTTACAATCGTTCTATCCCCTTTTCCAAAATGATCCCTGAACCTTGGCAGATCTATTGGCAGTCTGATTTAATGTTAAGCTCTCTGTAGCCTCTGGATTTCTGTTTTGATGGGTTTTCATAGATCACCATGTCTGGCACCATCACTCTGGAATTGATTGTCAGGCTAGTAGATGCACAAGGTGGCACATATGTCTGGAGTTCCTCTGCAGTGGCCAGAGGGCCTGGCGGGCCCATTCATTCTCTCTCTCTCTCATAAAATAAATAAAATAAAAAGATTTTCTCAAAGGTGAAAAAAAGCGGCATTCGTGTCACCTCTTCCTTTGCAATTGCTCCTAGCAGATGTGGTAGAAGCACATCTCATGGTAGTCAGTTGGCTATCTTCTTGTCTTTTTGATGAATCTTGGTTCCCTGCCATTTTCACTGTCATCTTCCACTGGTTTGTTCCCTTCCAGGCCCATTTTATTTTTTAATATGAAAAAGTATTTACTTGACCAAAAAAGAGTTTGTTTCCAATTTGTATTTCAAGTACAATGTCATTTCCTTCCTCTATTCCAAAATTTTCCCATTTCTATTTTCCTATTTGAAATATTTAAATAAACATGTCAGCATACACCATAGTTTTTTGTTTACTTTTCTTTGGGGCTTTCTTTGAAGTGGAATAACATGAGATAGGTCTCATGTACTTCATGTTGTCCTCAAACCTTCTAAGAAATTGAGGCTGACCTTGAATTCCTAATCTCTTGTATATACTTCCTGGAGGCTGGAATTGCATCTATGAGCCATCATGCCCATCTCTTCCCGATTTCTATCTCTGGCATTAATATTTTCTCTTTAAAGATATTTATAGTATTTAAAAATCTCTTTTTTTCCTGTTTCATCTTCTTAAGTGAACAATTAGCTTGTTAGCCCCCAAGGTGATTTTTTATAAAATATTAGCATGAAGTTATAGTTCATAGAGTACAGGATTAAACTGACACAGTATCCTCACTGGGTCCTGTGGTGGTTTGTTTCAGGTGTCCCACATAAACTTATGTGTTCTGAATGCTAGGTTCCCAGCTAGTGACAATTGGAGAACTGGATGCTCCTGGAGGTGATGTATTGTTGGGGAAGTGTTTATGGGTATTATAGCTAGCTTCCCCTTGCCAGTGTCTGGCATATTCTCATGCTGCTCTTATCCACCTGACATTGGCCAGGAGGTGATATCCACTCTCTGCTAATGCCATCATTTCCCCTACCATCATGGAGCTTCCCCATGAGTATATAAGCTAAAATAAGCCCTTTCTTTCCACAATCTGCTCTTGATTTGACATTTACTGGTAGCAGTGCAACACTGACTATGACAGTATAATTGGTACCAAGAGGTGGGTTCAATCCTGCTAGAAATCTGATTCTGCGGTTTTGGCCTTTTGCAACTGCTTTGAAAGAGGAATGTGGATGAATTTAAGATCTTGGCCTAAGAGATGACTTGCAGTGTTTTAAGTACAGCTTGATGGGCTATTCTGATCAGAGTTTAAAGACCTTAATGCAGTAAAACTATGGACTGTGAGTTTTGGGTTTTGAGGGTAAGGAACTAGCTTTACCCAGACTGGGCTAGAAGCAGTTTGTGTGAGAAGTTTGCTGTTATGCCCAAGTCCTGAGAACTTGTGCAAGTTTGCATTGCATATAAATGACTAGTGTGAGCAGAGAGATGTAGCACAGAAAGAAATTAGATCTTTGGGCCAAAACTGTTGCCCAGTTTCAATTATTTGAGAGATTATAACCACTGAGATTGGGCCAGCTCATCTGCACTGGGACAATAGGAAGAATTGTACATCTTTTGTGGGGATCTGAATGCTGAAGAAGGGTCATATTCTTCAAGGTCTGCTTTATTTCAGCTTGGATTAACAAACTGGAAGCCCACCTGGTAAGGTGGAATATTACAAATGCAGGGAAGAGAGGGTCATTGAATTTGCAACATGGTTTTGTCGTTTGGAAATGGCCATTGGTAGTGTGAAACAGGCTTGTTGGATTATGTATGTGGAAGCCTGATGGTGCAATGATGATGAACCATGGGTTGCAGTGGAAACTGAATGAAATGCCAGGACTTTAGGATGGCTGCCAAGGAGAACTACTGACACTGGATGAATGTTCCCAGGACGATGAATAGCCTAGGCTGGAGGAGCAGAATTTGAACTCCCGAATCTGGTCATTGGTTAGAATTATTGGACTTGGAGATTTTTCACCGGCTAGAGTTGTCAGATTTGGAGCTACAGAGTTTGATGTTTACACTGTTTGTTTTGAATCTTGCTCAATATTTCTTTGCTATGCCCAATGCCATCTTTTACAGTGTAAATGTTTATTCTGTGTCATTATGTTTTTTATTTTTATCTTTTGGAACTACAGCTCAGTTAAAAGACCTTGGACTATGAGAATGTTTGAACATCATTGGGATTGTTAAAAACTATGGGGACATTTAAAGGTGGATGCATGCATTGCATTTTACGTCATGTATGGTTATTAGTTTATGGGGGCCAGGGCAGAATGTGGTGGTTTGATTCAGATGTCACCCACAAACTTATGTGTTCTGAATGCTTGATCCCCAGATGGTGAAAATATGAGAACTGGATCCTCCTGGAAGTGATGCATTGTTGAGGACTGGTTTATGGGTATTGTCGCCATCTTCCCCTTGCAATTGTTTGGCATATTTTCCTGTGCTGTTGTCCACCTAAAGTTGGCCAGGAGGTGATATCTATCCTCTGCTCATGCCATCATTTTCCCCTGCCATCATGGAGCTTCCCCTTGAGTCTGTAAGCCAAAACAAACCCTTTCCTCTCACAAGCTGCTCTTGGTCAGGTTCTTTGTGCAGCAACACGGTCTCATGTACTTCATGCTGTGCTCAAACTTGCTATGGAAAGAAGGCTGACTTTGAACTCCTGATCCTCTTATATATACTTCCTAAGGGGTAGAATTGTATCCATGAGCCATCATGCCCATCTCCTCCCAATTTCTTTCTGTCATTAATAATTTATGTTTAGAGATACAGCATTTTAAAATCTCCTTTTTTCTTATTTCATCTCCTTAAATGATTAACTTTTTAGCTTAAAGCGACTTTTTTATAAAATGTTTAAAAAGTTATAGTTTATAGAATACCCTTGTTGGGTCCTTAGCAATGATTCAGATACTAACAATATTTATTTGTGAACATGTTATGTAAAATTTATCTTGGCATTAAACAAGTATGGTTTAATAAATGGGAGTGAAAATCAAGAAATTTCAAAAAAAAAAAAACCACCTAATAGTAGACATTAGGTTTTCAGACTATAATATCTAGGTATTCCCAATGAGGGTATTGTCATTCTTTTAAAAGCTTCACTGAAATAGATCTGCTAAAGTTTCAACTTTAATGTGCTTAATAAATGACACTAGAGGCTGGAGAAATGGCTTAGTGGTTAAGGTGCTTGCCTGCAAAGCCAAAGGGCTCCAGTTTGATTTCCCCAGGACCCATGAAAGCCAGATGCACAAAGGAGTGTATGCATCTAGAGTTCCTTTGCAGCAGCTGGAGGCCCTGGGGTTCCCATCACCCCCTTTCTCTCCTTGCCTATTTCTCTCTCTCTCTCAAATAAAGAAAAATAAAATATTAAAAAAAGAAATGACACTGAAAAGGCAAATTTTTAGTACCCAAACCATTTAAGATCTGTGTTCTTCCGCAGGTCAGAATTTCATATTTATAAATGCTCATCAAGAACTCTTCTGATACAGTGTCACTTTCAAAAAGGGTTGCTGCAAACAACAGAGAATACACACTCGTTTGCAAGGCTGCCAAGATCATGACTATTTGGTTTGTTTCTTTTAATTAAACCCCAAAAATATTCTTAAGAAATAAAAACTAAGGAAGCATCTTATTTTTATGTTGTAATCTTTCCTACTTAAACTTAAAAGAATTGGGCTATAAAGATGGCTCAGCAGTTGAAGGTGCTTGCTTGCAAAACCTGACAACTTGGGTTTGGTTCCCCAGTACCCATGTAAAGCCACACTCACAGAGTGAGGCAGGCATCTGGAGTTCGTTTCCTTTTTGTTTTTGTTTTTTTTTTCCTTTGGATTTTCCAAGGTAGGGTCTCACTCTAGCTCAAGCTGACCTGGATTTCACTATGGAGTCTCAGGGTGGCCTCGAACTCATGGCCATCCTCCTACCTCTGCCTCCCTAGTACTGGGATTAAAGGTGTGCACCACCACGCCTGGCTCTTGGAGTTCATTTTCAATAGCAGGATGCCCTGTTAGGCCCGTACTTGATCACTCCTCTTCTCTTCTCTACTCTTCTCTTCTCCTCTCCTCTTCCTCTTCCTCTTCCTCTTCTCTTCCCTACTCTTCTCTCTCTCTTTCTCTCTCTCTCTTTATTTCTTTCTTAAAAGATCCATGAGTATTTTATGCAAATCTGTTATTTTACTATATTTTACTATTTTATAGAGAGCCCATGTTTTTATTCAAATCCCCTTGGGTCATAGGTACAAGTTGCCTTACTTATATTTTCAAATTTACATATTATATGACAACTAAACAAAAGATTCCAAACCCATTACCTAGCATCTAATTTGGTCAAAACAATAAACTGTATAAGAGTTTCATATACTCATAATGAGACTGAGTAAAGAACATGCCTTAGGGGATGAGTAGCTCCATGGTGGTGTGTATGTTTAGCATGCACAGTTCAATCCCTGAGCACCTCCCCTCCCCAGAGAGGAAAAAAAAAATAACAGTGTTTCTTCAAAGAGAAAAACAGAAAATTTCAGGCTTGAAAGAAATTGATGTTCAATAAGACAGTATCTACAGGATTTGCCATAGAAAAACAATAGGAAACTTAGGCTTATTTTTTATAACATTCCTTTACAATCATGTTGTAATCTTTTCAAGTCTCAGTATTTCCACTTCATAATTAATTTAATATTGCTTATTTTTTATTAATCAAATGACATGAGAGAGGTATTAATAAAAGTTTTATAAACTGTTTTATTGAGAAAATAGGAAAAGAGAGTATTATATAATCAATGTGAATACTGTACTTTAAAATGTCCTTATGTCATAAAAGAAAACATTATTTCATACAGAAGGCAGACAGAAATTTTGAAATCTAACCACTACATTCTATATTTTCACAAAGTAAAATTTATTTTTATCATTTTGCTTCAAGAACTTTTTGACTTTAATGTAAAGTAGATGCCATTATTAACAATTATTCATTCTTACTAACACAGTAAAAATATACTTTAAGCAATTATTCATCTTCCATGAATTTTTCATTACTTTTCTCATATATTTAAAACTATAGAAAAGTAAATTTGCCAAGAGGAGAAAGAATTTGATGAGATGTTCATTTCCTATTGAAAACCTGAGTTTAGAGATCATTTTTAAATTAATAATTTAAAAAGAGAGAAATATACTATACCCAAAAACAAATGATATGCTGCCTGGTTTCCAGATTTGCACTTACTGGCGATCAGGAAAATAGCATAAGTTCACTCTAAATAATGTAGAAATATAAGCTTTTTTGCATCTTGAAAAATACGTAAGTGGCACTATCTTGCTGAGCATAAATACCCTACATTCCAAAACTGGCATACAAGTCTAATAGATTACTATGTCATCACTGTAATGATATATCTTTGCACTATCTTTGAACTAAATGCAAAAATGTGCATTTTTAATCAGTCATGCAGGTTTATTATGAAACTGTTAGAGTTGATCTATCACCCAAAGTGTTTGTTTTTCTTTACAGGAAAGCCAAAGTATTTCTAAGGTGTTTTGAATTAGATGGCCTCCATAAACTCATGTGTTTTGAATGCTTGGTTCCCATCTGATGGGAATTTGGGAAGTGGAATCTTGTTGGAGGAGCTGTGTGGTTGAGGGCAGGCTTTGGGGTATTATAGCTAGCTCTGCCTTGCTAGAATTTGGCTCACTCTCCTGCTACTGTTTCCTACTTGATGTCGGCAAGGTGACATACAACCTGTGCTCTACCACCTTTCCCCTGCCATCATGAGCCTCCCCCTGGAGACTGTTAGCCAAAAATAAACATTCTTTCCATCAGCTGCATTTGGTCAGGTGCTTTGTCCCAGTAACAAGAAGGTAACTGCAACAATTGCATAGTTTAAGTTATTCCCTCAATCAATGAGGGAGTAATTAATCATAAGAATATTGAGAAATAAATTGAGAAGCGGACTGACTAAAAAGTTACAGGTTGGACTCCATCAGTTCATGACAGATATGAAATTCTCTAAGGGTTGAGTCCTGGAAGGAACTTGCATAAAATATTGTTTAAAAGTGGGAGTGTGCTGATATATTCTTACCTTCTTACAGTGCCAAGAAGGGGTGTGTCCAGAATTGGTATGGCCAATACGAATCTTAAACAGCATTCCAATATCTCCAACTGTGATCTACAAAGGATTCAAGGAAACATCTCATTGTAGTTTTATAATATTCACTGAAAATAGCTAAGACTAGTATACTAAATAGTAATAAAGGGTCATCAAGAAGATATTGGAATTTCAAACATGTGTATCTAATGACAGGCACCAAAATACATCAAACAAAAAATGGTACTTGCATCAAAACCAGTGCCTCACATATGCTGAAGATATGTTGTACCACTAAGCTACCTTCTCCAGACCAATGGAATAAAATTAAATAGAAACTAATAATGAAACACACCGTACATAATAATAAACACTTCAAAGCATCACTCTGAATAATGGATAAAACAGACAAAGCCATAACAAAATAGAGGTCTTGGACATTACCTAACAGCATGAGCTAATATCTGTACAAAACTTCATCCAACAACAAAATACATAGTCTTCTCAATTATATACAGAACATTCTTTGGAATAAAACATATGTTATATAATAAAACCAGTTTTGAAAATTTTAAAACGATTATGACTATGCATAGTGATGCATAGCTGTTATCCTAGTACTAAGAAGGTAGAGGCAGGAAGACTGCAAATTTGAGGCCAGCCTGAGATGTATTGTAAGACTATATCTACAGGCTATGGAGCAAAAAGAATAAAATAATACAGATTATTATTTCTAAACACAAGGAACTGACTATAAATCAATAATGGAAGGAAATTTATAAATGCAAATAAAATGTGTATGAATTTTATAGCATACTTCTTAGCAATGAATTGGCCAGACAAAAAAGTACATAGTAATTAGAAAATAGTTTGAGATGAATGAAAATGGGGCAGGTTAGAGGTAGCATAGGCCAAAATATAAACAAGGAATGCCCTTGAGTTTATAAAGGGGAACCTGATTTCTCCTTATTCCCTTTCCCTAGAAAATTAAGAAGGATTACTCCCTCCCTAAGAATAAATGAGATTACTCCATTTTCTAGAAACCCGGTGGTACCTAGACACCTAACTTGGGGCCTGGACAGACCAGCTCAGCCTTCATCCCATAAATTCCCATAAAAGATCCCAATCAGAAATACCAGTCTGGCTTCACCATTTCTGGTGTCCCATTTTTGCTCTGCAGGAGCTCTGCCTTCTTTCCTTCACATAAGCTCTATGATAAAATCTTTCTGAACTTCAATTTCTATGATCTATGGGTTTCATTCAGCAAAATTCCTAAGAACCTGAAGAGGCCACTGACTCAGGGGAAGTTTTGTGTAGCTGTGATTCTGTCAACCTAATCCCTGAGTTACAGCCCAACTAAGAGCTAAGAAATGCTCTATCATTCCAAAAGATATATGAAATTCTCATATCAAAAACAAAACTACAACATACAATAACATACGGAAAATGGTACAAGCAAAGCTCAAAGACAAACTTACAATTGGAACTATACATAGTAAAAGGAATAAAATCCCAAATAGCTTAACATTATAACTCAAAAAGTTAGAAAAAAAAGACTAAATGAAACCCTAAACTAGGAAACAGAAGGAAATATTAAAAATTAAAGTGATGATAAAATACAAAATAACAAAAGAATCTATGAAACCAAAATAATTGTTCAAGAAAAAATTGAACAGAATTCACAAGAATTTACTACTGTAAATTAAAAAGACAGAGAGACTTATGGGTAAAATGGCAGAATAGTAGCCACACCAAAGCAGTCTAGGGGGTTGGAAATACGCAAAAACAAAAAAAGAGCAAAATACACTCTTCTACTGAAAAATGAAAGTGTATAAGGAATTATCAACCTCAGCAGAGAAGAAGACACCCAGATCTAGCAACAGCAGCACAAGGGAGAAATGGCTCCCACAGTGGTGCTGGTCAGTGCAGCCAGCAGGCTCTGCCTGATCTGCAGGAGAAGCTAAGTAAAGGAATTTTCCACTCACACCAGCCTCCTCACAAAGTCAAGGAGGAGAACTCAGCAGTGACCAGGTGAGCAATTTGTGAGGAAGAGGATCAGGGGACCACCCACACAGCTCCAGTACAACTTCAGGCACCATTCACAGCCTCAGCTGTAAACACCAGCAACTACTTCAGAACTGGGGAAAGGAGCACAAGTAATCACAGGAGAGGACCCATTGACCCAGCCAGCCTATCCAAGCCCACAGTGCAGTAAAGAGGGACCCAAGAGGGCACTCAGCATAGCTGAGACCAAAGCCGCCTCAAAAGGTAACAGCCTAGTTACACCAGATCAGTACCTACCACAAAGCCTAGCACTGGAGGTGCTAATCACAGTTTCCATGCCAGGGCAGGTTATGAGTTAGATATGATTTACAGTTGGCTTTGCCATTCTTAAATAAGCTATATTTGGGGGTTATCCTTGGTTGCTTCCTAATTTATAGTGCCTTTATCTTCTCCTGTTATTGATGGAGGCAAGGTCTCACTTGGCACCAGGCTGACCTGGAACCCTTTACACACCAAAAATCTCAGCCTCCTAGTTGACAGGATTATGACATTGGGGTAACACATACCCTAGAAGTGCCTATATTAATAAATTACATAGGTCATAAGTAAACAACTTAATGCTTCACCTTAAGGCCTTGGAAAAAGAAAAATAATGCAAACCAAAAACTAGTAGACAGCAAGAAATAATAATGATTTGGGCAGAAATTAATGAAATAGAAACAAAAAAATACAAAGAGTCAATGATACAAAGAGTTGGTTCTTTGAAAGGAAAAACAATTTTGATAAACCCTTAGGAAATCTGGCCAAAAGAAAGAGACAAAGAGTTGAAAAAGGCAGCATTACAATGGATACCAGAGAAATACAGAAAATGAGGACATATTTTAAAAACATATACTCCACTAAGTTTGAAAATCTGAAAGAATGGATGATTTTATAGATTTATATGACCTACCAAAATTAAATTACGATTGGACAAACTATTTAAATTAACCTATAACAAGTATGGAGATCCAAGCAATTTTTAAAAATCTCCCAACTAAAAAATGTCCAAGCCCAGATGGATTCACTGGTAAATTTTACCAGACCGTCATGGAAGAACTAACACCAATGCTTCTTAAACCTTTGCATGAAACAGAGAAGGAAGGAATACTACCAAACTCCTTCTACGAAGTCTAGCATCACCCTGATACCAAAACCAGAGAAAGACAGAATAAAAAAAAAATTACAGCTCAATCTCCCTCATGAACACAGACACAAAACTTCTCAACAAAATATTGGAAAACAGAATACAAGAATATATCAAAAAGATCATCCACCCTGACCAAGTAGGCTTTATCACAGAGATGCAGGAATTGTTCAACTTATGCAAATCAATAAATATAATATACTGTACAGATGGACTGAAGGACAAAAATCACATGATAATCTCAATAGATGCAGGAAAGGCACTTGACAAAATCATGGTAAAAGTCCCATAGAAACTGGGAATTGAAGGAATATATCTCAACACAATAAAGACTGTTTATGACAAATGTACAGCCAACATAATATTAAATGGGGGAAATCTTGAAACTTTTCCATTAAAATCAGAAATAGGACAAGGGTGTCTACTATGTTCACTGTCATTTAATTCAGTACCAAAAGTCTTAGCTGTAGCAATAAAGAGACACACATAAAAGGGATACAAATTGGGCTGGAGACATGGCTTAGCAGTTAAGCACTTGCCTGTGCAGCCTAAGGACCCTGGTTCAAGGCTCGATTCCCCAGGACTCACGTTAGCCAGATGCACAAGGGGGCATACACATCTGGAGTTCATTTGCAGTGGCTGGAGGCCCTGGCACAACCATTCTCTCTCTCTATCTGCCTCTTTCTCTCTGTGTCTGACACTCTCAAATAAATAAATAAAAATAAACAAAAAAGGGATACAAATTGGAAGAGATCAAATTATCATTATTTGCAGAATATATGATTCTATACATAAAGGACTCTAAAGACTATACCAGCAAATGCTTAGAGCTGATAAACACTTTTAGCAACATAGCAGGATAAAAAATAAACACACAGAAATCAGTAGCTTTCCTATATACTAACAACAAACATGTTGAAGATGAAAGAAGGGAATCATTCCCATTCACAAATGCCTCCAAAACCAACTAAATAAATAAAGTATCTTGGAATAAACCTAACCAAGGAGGTGAAGTATTTCTATAATGAAAACTTTAAAACACTCAAGAGTGAAAATGCAGACAACACTAGGAAATGGAAAGATACCCATGTTCTTGGATAGGAAGAACCAATATTGTGAAAATGTCAATCTTACCAAAAGCAATCTACATTTAATGCAATTCCCATTAAAATTCCAAGGGCTCGGGCTGGAGAGATGGTTTAGTGGTTAAGCGCTTGCCTGTGAAACCTAAGGACCCCAGTTCAAGGCTTGATTCCCCAGGACCCATGTTAGCCAGATGCACAAGGGGGCGCATGCGTCTGGAGTTTGTTTGCAGTGGCTGGAGGCCCTGGCGCACCCATTCTCTCTCTCTCTATGTGCCTCTTCCTCTCTGTCTGTCGCTTTCAAATCAATAAATAAAAAATAAACAAATTTTTTTTAAAAAAATTCCAAGGGCATTCTCCATGGAAATAGAAAAACTATCAAAAAATTCATTTGGAAGCACAAAAAAAACCTTAAATAGCTGAAACAATTTTGAGCAACAAATATAAGGCCGGCAGTATCACAATACCTGATTTTAAACTATATTACAGATCCATATTAATAAAAACAGCATGGTACTGGCACAAAGACAGACACATAGATCAATGGAACAGAAGAGAGGACCCAGATGTAAATCCAGGCAGCTACAACCAATACAAAAATACCAAAAATACCAATACAAAAAAAAATGCCAAAAATATTCATTGGAGAAAAGAAAGACTCTATAACAAATGGTGCTGGGGAAACTGTTTATCTATATGTAGAAGGATGAAAAGTGATCCTTATGTTTCTCCATACACAAGAATCAAGGCTAATGGATCAAAGACCTTAATATCAGACCTGAAATTCTGAAACTGATAGAGGAAAAAGTAGGAGAAACACTTAAATATATTGGCATAGGGAAAGACTTTCTGAATATAACCCAGTGGCTCAGGAAATAAAATCACTAATTAACCATTGGGACCTCATGAAATTAGAAAGCTTTTGTATAGCTAAAGGACACTGTCAATTGAGCAAAGAGGCAACCTGTAGATGGGAAGAAAATCTTTGCCAGTTATTCATCTGACAGAGGATTAATTAATATCCAGGAGATACAAAGCACTCAGAAAAATAAATAATAAATCAAACAACCCAATTAAAAATGGGCTATTAGCCAGGCGTGGCAGTGCACACCTTTAATCCCAGCACTCGGGAGGCAGAGGTAGGAGGATTGCCGTGAGTTCGAGGCCACCCTGACACTACATAGTGAATTCCAGGAGAGCCTGAGCTAGAGTGAGACCCTACCTCAAAAAAAAAATGGGCTATGGAAGTAAATAGAGTTCTCAAAAGAAGAAATACAGATGGCACATAAACTTAGAAAAAAAATGTTCTATATCCTTAGCCATCATGGAAGTGCAAATTAGAGCTACTTCGAGATTCCATCTCACTCCTGACAGAATGACTATCATCAAGAAAACAAATGACAATAAATGCTGGTGAGGATGGGGAAAAAGAGGAACCCTTCGACACTGTTAGTGAGAATGTACTTTGGTACAGCTATTGTGGAAATAAGTGTGGAGGTTCCTGAGACAGCTAAAAATACATTTATCATTTGACCCAGCTATACCATTCCTATGCATCATATATCCTAAGGCCTCTTCTCACTAACTTAGAGATACTTGCTGAACCAGGTTGATTGCCACTCTATTCACAATAGCTAGGAAATAGAAACAGCCTAGATGTCTCAGAACTAATGCATGGATAATGAAGATGTGGTACATTTATACAATGGAGTTCTATTCAGCAGTAAAGAAAAATGAGATTACGAAATTTCCAGGAAAATGGATGGATCTGTAAAGGATTATACTAAGTGAGGTAACACAGGCTTAGAAAGCCAAACACTACTTGTTCTCTCTCATATGTGGATCCTAGCTACAAATGTTTAAACTTATATGTGAGTTGGGAATGTAAACTAGTACAAGCGCTATAGAAATCAATTTGGAGAGTCCTGAAAAGGATGAACATAGACCTACCAACAGACCCAGTTATTCCCTTACTGGACATTTATCCTAAGTATGCCATACAGAGATGTTTGTTCAACCATGTTTGTAGCTGTTCAATTCATTATAGCCTAGAACTGGAATGAACCCAGATGCTCATCATCAGATGAATGGATAATGAAGTACTGGTACAGTTACACAATGGAATTCTATTCAGCAGTAAGAAAAAACGCTACCATGAAATTTGTAGAAAAATTTACAGAATTGGAACAGATCATACTTAGCGAACTCACACAATCACAGAAAAACAAACACTGCATCTTGTCACTAACTGTGGTTCCTAACCTGACCTGCTCAAGTTGCTATCATACCTGATAGGCAACTCAAGGACCAGAAAATAGGGATGTAAGAGTTTGGGGGAAAGGGAGGGGAGGAAGGATAAATAGACAAAATTTTAAATCCAAAATGAACTGATACCATAGAAACCTTTATCCTTCGAGATAGACTAAAAGATATAACTCTCAAAAGGAGTAAGGGGGGAGCACCTTGAGAATTAGGGCTCTGATGAGAGTGGGATGAAGCCTAAGCTTAAAAGAATTTTTTTTCTGTTTCTGACCTGTAACCCCCAGTTCCAGGGATTGGTTGCTACCCACATTGAGCTGTTGACTGGAGAGACCTACGAGGTCCCCAAATCAAGACAGCTTTCTGTCAAAGCACTTGATTACCTGCTTGAGGCAAAAGCTAAGACCCTATTACTGAAGACACCATATGCTGCTGACACAGAACACTGAGAGACCTGCCTGGAATACAGAAGAAAGCCATCCACAGACAGACTGTCTAGTGCTGAAAAGTGCTACATGAGCGATTGGGGAAAATGACCAACAACAGTCTGAGCAACCAGAGGTCTAAGATACT
Organism: Dipus sagitta; assembly: GCA_036346955.1. Classification (NCBI taxonomy): domain Eukaryota; kingdom Metazoa; phylum Chordata; class Mammalia; order Rodentia; family Dipodidae; genus Dipus; species Dipus sagitta. The sequence continues at coordinate 122,160,370 of CM070771.1, read as the reverse complement.
CAGAAGCAAACACCCTGACATGATGCACCAGTGCAAAAGCGGTGCACAGCCTCGGTGGGTACCAATAGCTTTCTGGTTGGCTAAGAGGTCCACTGAGTGGAAAGGAACCCATATCTGGAATTGGAGACAAGATCATTGTCCTATGGAAACAAAGATTTTGTTCTCCAGTGTCAAGCTCTCACTAGTCATTGGCTAAAAGAGGGGTTACATACATCACATGCTCCCTAAATTAATAGTGCTTATCCCATTTAAACTATGCTGACTTCACTCTCTGTTGGAGAATCTGTTCTTCTTTTTCAGAAGGTAGCAAGGCCAGAGGTGATAAACTACCCCTTGCACTTCAGCCAAGCCATAGCTGAAGCCACAGAGAAATTTGGGAGATAATCAAAAGTACTGCTTCCATGATGTTCCTGATAATCAGTGCCAGGGTGTAGGAGACAGACCCTGAGGATACTCAACACCTACCAAAGCAGGGATCCAAAGGCTCCTAAGAGCTCATCACTGAAGTAGACTTAAAACTCACCCACCATGCCCAGGGAATTTTGTGGAAGAGGGAGCAGAAAGATTATAAAAGCCACAGGTTGAGACATCATGCCCAGAGGCACTCCCTGCCCCCCAAAATAACTGATTGCTGCTACCACAATGTGTAAACTACAACCCCAAGGAGAATATCTGCAACCCCACTGAGCAGCGTCTCCAACAGAATGGGGTCAGGGACGAGGGAAAAGAGGGTACCAACACATGATGTATCCATATGAAACATCTTGTTTATAATAATAATAATAATGAATATTTTAAAAATAATAATAAAGTATGGCAATGATATTTCATACTAATCTGATAAGAATGATGGTTCCAAATTGTTTAGTCTCTTCTGCAATATAATAAACCAAACGCCCAGGATTATGCTGACATAGATGCTGGCAAATATTTACCCAGAGATACCTTTTCTGATTGTGATAATATTCTTTCCACCTGGATCAAAACAATCTTTCTGAGTATTTATATATTCATTCAACAGAAATTATTAAAGCTCTAAAATTGTAGAACAGTTTGTAGTGAATGTACTACAAACCATTTCAAGGCTTGCTACAGTGGCTGACACATCTGACTGTAGTTTAGTTTAAACGCATAGTAGGGCTGGAGAGATGGCTTAGCAGTTACTATGCTTGCCTGCGAAGCCAAAGGACCCAGACTTGAGACCCCAGTACCCACATAAACCCAGATGTACAAGGTGATGCATGCGTCTGGAGTTTCTTTGCAGTGGCTGGACGCCCTGGTGTGCCCATTCATTCTCATTCTCTCTCTCTCTTTCTCTCTCTCTCTCTCTCTCTTTCTCTCTCTCTCTCTCTCTCTCTCTCTCTCTCTCTCTCCTCTCTATATCAAATAAATAGAATATTTTTTAAAAGCATGGTAATGGGCCCCCCTGCTTCATCTTTCCTTCTCAATTTCTTTCCACATCCAGATTTCAGTGTGCAAATCCATGTTTTAATAACTTGAGAAAGGTAATAACAAAGAATAATAATTTGATAACATTTTTCTTCCTTAATTCTATTTTGCCTTTTATAAGCTTAACTTTGAACTTTACTACAGATTCATAATGGCATAGACTCTCACTAATGACAATGATCCATATAAAAACAATAAGGGCTAGAAAGATGACTCAGAGGTGAAAAGTGCTTGCCTGCAAAGTCTGATGGCCCAGGTTAGATTCCCCAATACCTATGTAAACCCACATACACAAAGGGGTACATGCAACTGGAGTTCATTTGCTGTGGTAGAAGGCCCTGGCATACCCATATTCTCATTCTCATATTCTCATTCTCTCTCTCTCTTTGTCTCTCTCTCTCTCTCTCTCTCTCTCTCTCTCTCGTTCTCTCATAAAAATAAGTAAATGGTTCATTAAAAAAAAACAATAAATGGGGCTGGAGAGATGGCTCAGCAGTTAAAGGTGCTAGCTTGCAAATCCTGATGGCCTGGGTTTGATCCCCCAGTACCCATGTAAAGACAGATATACAAAGTGGCACACATGTTGGGCGTTCATTTGCAATGATTGGAGGTCCTAGCAAACCCATATACACACTCTCTTTCTTCTTTCTCCCTTTAAAATGAATAAACAAAAACATTTAAAAAAAAACAATAAATGTTAAGCATCTAGTGTTTCTTCTTCCCATATGGTGAATCTACTTGAATTAAATATGCTTGATTAATAATAGCCATGAATGTCTATGGATTGATCTTCTACAGGATACAGGGCTTTAATAGGATGAGCTCAATTTAATTGCGCTCATTACAAAGTACATCACAGCTGTACCATTTCTATTAACAGTTCTTACTCAGTTTTATTACTTACAGTAAAGATGTCTTCATGGCCATCCTGAAATGGAGCCCCATCTCTTCCATAAAGATATATAGGAGCTGAACTTCTTTGTTGTCCATATAATATAATATAAATTTGTGAGCTGGTCCCTGCATTTGGAAAGTCACTGGTCACTATGCAAACTTTCCAATTTCCACCTATAGAAGCAGAAATAATATACAACATTATGGCAAATTATTAAAAGGAAAAGTTCATAATGATAGGCCATTATGAAGACAGAAGAATTCAAGATAGGTACAAACTACTCTTCACCTCCTTTGGAAGAAAAGTATCAGAGCTGAGAGTCTCAAGTTTGATCTTTACAACTCTCAAGAATATCACCAAGTACTACATTGTGATTGAGAATGGTTCCCAGAAGATCTGTAAAAATAAGGCTAGAGAGAAAGCATTATCCCCTTGTGTCGGGAGCCATTTGGCTGGCCTTGTATCCATAGCTCTGGGCCATTTGGCAGCAAGACTTTAGCAACTACATGTAAGCAAGATCATGTATATTCAGTGTTACTGATAAGAACTGGTCGTTCCTTAAGATTTATGCTTGTATTGCTGGGACCAAAGGATTTGTTTGTTTCCCAACCTTGGGATAGTCTTTTGTACTGAGAAGTGATTGAAGTGCAAAACTCAACAGAAAGGTGTTGTTTTGATAGAGACTTGTACAAAGCTCGTGGAACTTTTGTCCATGGGTAAACTGTTTACTAGAAGATATAAAAAGGACTGCTGAGAAATAAACGGTGCTTCAGTCCTTGCTTCAGTCCTGGACTGGAGTCCTTGCTTTCATTCTTTCTCCTGTCTTTCTTTAATCCTCACTCCCCATCAGGCTCAAACCCTTTCAGCCGGTAGGCTCTGGCACCCTTATAGCTGGTCATGCCTAGACTCAGAGAAGATTCACTTATAGAACTTCCCTGAAGCTCCCAGCATATTTACATTTTCACGTAATACTCAGCTCTGGCAGGTAATATGTACATTCAACAATATGTTTTTTACAATTTTATTTATACATTCATTTAGAAGTTAGAATGAATTTGAGAAATTATCTGATACAATTTCATTCCTTATTTTAACTATCCCAAACTAACAGGTGAAGTAACTGAGTTCCACAGACATTAAGTAAACTTTGCATCACCCAGCAACAAATTAAAGCAGTGGTAGCAAACAGAAGACTGACTGTGAACATTGCCAAGATTTATACAACTGGCTTATCTCAATTTAATTTTGCCATGTTCCTTTAAGTTAAATATTAGAAAGTTAGCCTACACATGAAGTACTGAAAAAGCAGAGAACTGAAAAAGATTCTATAAAATAATATAAGCTGAAAAATTCATTAATAGGAATTTAATGACATTTTATTCATTGGACTATAATTTCTGTCTGCTAAATTTGAACCAAAGTATATTTTTAATTTTGACCACTCAAATGAATAATCAATCTAGATTACTGTTGATTTATATGGCACAATTATATGTCAAATTAATACAAGTTTATAAAAATCTACTTTAAAACATAAAATTGCATTTTGCTTGTCCAATACATGATAAAAAGCCATGTTAGTCTCCCAAGTAATCTTGGTAAATAACAATACTTTTGTAAGTAAAGATTAAATTTAAAATATAAGATTACATCCTATCTTTAGCAAGAGCAGAAACAAACTTTAATTAAAACCCTAAAAATGGGGAGATACTACCTATTTTCCCAGAATCTGGTATGCTAGTGCTTGTTGGAATAAAAGGAAATAAAAGCTCTTTAGCTTCTGCTTACTTAGAAATACAAAAAAGAGCTCATCAAAGAATCAATCGTGCTAAACATGGAAGGACCAAATCAATAGAGAAAGAAACTGCATTTCTAACAAATAAGGTAGAAAAGGATGAGAACTATAGGAATAGAAATAGAATACAAATTGCATTGCATCTTTTTACTAGAGGTTTTCTCACCTCCCTAAATCATTAAAACTTTTAGCCTTGCAAGGGAGTTCTATAAAAATAAATAGAATCTAAAAATTATTACTCTGAGAGAAAACTGATGCCAAAATTAGAAAAGCTATTAGAAAATAAAAGTATAAAGACACATATGTATGAAAATGCTATAGTGAAACCTTCTGTTTTGAAATCATGACTCATATTTTAGTTTACAATGTATACTTCAAGAGGAAGGTAACACATTATTGAGTCATAACTAGTAGTCCAATACCTATGGAGGAGTAGCTAAAAACTTAAAGCAATGTCTTTATGAAGTAATAGGTCAACAAACCAAAAAGTGGAAAAAATAACACAGAACAATTAACATAAGGCTTTGTTATGTTAACTTTGTTGACATAAGATCAGATCACAGACAAAAAAATTAAAGACAGTACAAAAACTATGCATAATCTTTACAAAATAGAAACTAGATGAGTAATACAGAATGTTTCAAAGATGTATAAGGGCACCTTTCTCAGAAATAGGAAAGAAGATAAAAAAAAAAAAACTTCTAAGAATGTTCTCAATGTATATATACCCTTTAGATCCCAAGATGAAAAAAATGTTGGAAGGGTGGTAAAGCAGACTAGAAAAAAAATTCAGGTTTAGAAAAATACCTTTGTGAAAGCCGAAAATTATCATTAGATGTACAAAATAAGTAGAAAACCTAAATGGTGCCATATTTTTCTTTAAAAAAAAACATAAATTTATAGTAGACTTTTTTCACAAAGAACTTTAGGACCAGATGGTTTCACTGCTATGTTTCCTTTCAGATATTTCAAAAAATAATAAAAATTCTACACAAACAGTTTAGAATAGTTTCCTATTTATCATATGGGAGGAGCATTACTCTGATACTAAAGCTAGAAAGACATTATTAAAAAGTCAAATCAGAGCTGGAGAGATAGCTTAGTGGTTGAGATATTTGCCTGAAAAGCCAAAGAACCTCAGTTTGATTCACCAGGACCCACATAAGGACAAGGTGGCACATGCATCTGGAGTTTGTTTGCAGTGGCTGGATGCCCTGGTGCACACATTTTCTCTCTCTCTCCTCTCTCTCTCCCCCTCCCTCCCTCCCTCTTTCTCTTTCAAATAAATACATAAAAATAAAAATATATTTTTTAAAAGTCAAAGTATAAAGATGCATATGCATGAAAAAGCCATAATGAAAGCTATTACTTTGAACTTAATTTTTTTTTTCTTTTGGTTTTTTTAGGTAAGGTCTCACTATAGCCCAGGCTGATGGGGAATTCACTATGTATTCTCAGTGTGGCCTCAAAGTCATGGTAATCCTCCTACCTCTGCATTCCAAGGACTGGGATTAAAGGCATGTGCTACCATACCTGGCAAAAAATTAATTTTAAAATACACAGAAATATGACTTGCAACATGAGATAAAAAAAGAAAATCTTCCAAAAAAAAAAAAAAACATGAGAAAGTCTAACCAACCTTTAAGTTTATCCCATGAATGCAAAGCTGTTTGATGTTGAGAAATCCATCGTTGTAATGCATCACATTAACAGAATAAATGAGAACTCAAATGAATTTATACTCAGCATCATTATCCATTTCAAAACTTCAGATTAAACCACAGAAAACATAAAATTGGAAAGAGTGAAAATACCAGCCTTGGTAAGGAGGCACAGTAACAAGAACTTTCAATAGGAAAAAGAAGAAAATGGTACAATACTTTATACACAGATGGGTACTTTCTGTAAATTAAGCATACAACATATCTCTTCAATGTTATTCTAAAAACTTACCTAAGGTAATACAAATGTCCATGTGAAAGACTTCTCCATAAGTTTTACTAACAGTTTTTTTCATAATAGCCAAAATCGAGAATAAGATAAATGCCTATCAACAGATGTTATAGATTGAATTGTATCTTCAAAAAAGATATGTTCACTTATTAAGCCCTGGTACCTGTAAATGTCACCTTATTGAGAACAGGGTTATTGCAAATGTAATTAAAATATAAATTAAGATGAGCTCATTCTCAAACTTCCTGGCAAGATGGCAAACTAGAAGCTGTGAAAAAGAGGAACAGTTTCAAAAATTCACAAACCCAGTGGCAGAGGACCTGAAAAAAATATATATATATTGGTTAAAGCTCCAAAGTTTACCAAGCCACACTCAGGTATATAGCCTTGGGGCTTCCAGTGGGGGAATGGGAAGCCTGTTAAAAAAGTGGGGCAAGAATCCCCAATGACAAGAGACTGGCAATTCTAAGGCCCCAGGATAGGTCCACAGCCTTCACAAGCCTCAAATTCAGTTGAAGGTTTTGGTGAGTGTAGCAGCTACCTTCTCATTTCTGAGATAAAACACCTGAAAGAAGCAACTGGAAGTAAAGGGTTTATTTGGGCTTAGGTGGTTTAGATGGAAATTGCATCATGGTGGGGAAGGCAAGGTGTGAACATAAAAGCTGAGCATCACATCTTATCACATCAGCAGGGAGGAAGCAGAAAGTGTGAGCTATGAACACCCAGTAGGACTAGACTAATAAATCCCAAGGCTAACCACCAGCAACAAACCTCCTCCAGCAAGGCTTCATTTGCCAAGGTTCCATCAGTTGGGGGTTAACTTATGAGGCTTAACCAAACACACATGAGGCTCTGGGGAACATCCTACATTCAAACTATTACAATGAGACACTGGTTCTTCCAGAGCACAGGTCAGTAGTGGAGAGGAATCCCATTTTCTAACCATCTTAGTCAGATAGCAGTGGCACAATCTTGCAAGAGAAAAACTGAGGGACCTTGGAGACCAAGAACAAGAAAGAATCACAATGCAGGGAAAGTGACTTAAATCTGCCACAGCCAGAGTGTGAAAGACAGCTCTGAGAGGCAGCTGTGGAGAATAGGAGAACCAGATGTGGCCAAGATGCAGGCTACAGGAGTCTCAGCTCAGGTAGTGAAGTGCATAACCCAACCTTTGGAGGCTATTAGCAGATTTTATCAGTCAAAAATAACCCTAGTGTTTGATAAGTTCTAAACCTAAAGTCACAGAGTTGATCAGCCTCTGGAGCTGCCTATGTTCCATTCATGGCTATGAAGTCAGAAAATCATGAAGTACATTCTTCCAGCAGAATGATTAGGACTTAGGAGATCTTGAAAGAATGCAGACAAGTCCTCTTCCTGTATAGCACACCCACACCACACTTGGGAGAAAAAGCCCAGTAGAATATAAGCCATCCTAGAGTATAAAATCCAGGGAGTCTCAAGAGGGTTAGAGACTAAAATTGGATTTCTGTCCAGTGACCCATGGTGTGTGTGCATGCACACATGTGTGTACACACACACACACACACACACACACACACATACACACACGAAGCTAGTAAGTGAAGGCAGCTCTAAAGAGATATCAGATAATTATCCAATACAGGCTCAAAATCAGCATAAACCATATGAAAGAGTAGGCAAATTCAACTACTGCCTACCCCATTCAGTATCCAAATTTTGAGTGCCCAAAAAGAAGCTGGCCAACATTTCATCTTTTATTGTGACTTTCTTCACCTTTCTTCTTCCCTGTGCCTCATCATTTTTTACTACATTTACTACATTTCACTTTTAGCAGGATTGCTACTTTATCATATTTTTGTTTTTGTTTTTTATTCTGATTGACACCTTCACATAATTTTGCATACACATTTTTCATAATTGGGCAACCTTATTATTTCCCCTTTTATTCTTAATATTTTTATTTACTCGTTTATTTAAGATAAAGAGGTAGACAGAGAAAGAGAATGGGCGTGCCAAGGCCTCTAGCCACTACAAAGTCCAAACTTTTGTAGGTACTAGGGGATCAAACCTGGGTCCTTAGGCTTCACAGGCCTGTGCCTCAACTGCTAAGCCATCTCTCCAGCCATTTTTTTAAATTATTTAACTCTATATTTCCCTTTTTATCTCTTTTCAACAGCCTTAGTAATATTTTTACATTTTTTCTTTGCATTTCTTTCCTATTTTTTCATTATTATTACTAACAATATATTTTGCATCATGTGTTACTACCCTTTTTTCCCTTGTCCCTGGCCCCATTCCACTGGGGACCCTTCTCAATGGAGTTGCAGGTATTCCTCATGGGGTTATGGATTATGCATTGTGGCGGCAGCAATCAGTTATTTTGGGGGGAGAGGGAATGCCTTTGGGCATGATGTTTCAACCTGCGGCTCTTACAATCTTTCTGTTTCCTCTTCCACAAAATTCCCTGAGCTATGATGGGTTTTAAGTCTACTTCATTGATGAGCTCTTAGAAGCCTCGGGATCTCTGCTTTGGTAAGTGTTGAGTATCCTCAGGGTCTGACTCCTTCACCCTGGTGCTGATTGTCAGAGTTACCATGGAAGCAGCACTCATGCTCATCTCCCCCATTCCTCTGTGGTTTGACCTGGGCCTTGACTTAACTGCAAAGGGTAGTTTATCTCCTCGGATCTCACTACCTTCTGAAGAAGAAGAACAGATTCTCCAATGGAGAGTGAAGTCAGCATGGTTTAAATGGGATAAGTGTTATTAATTTAGGGAGAATTTTATTTTTGTAACCCCTTTTTTAGCCAAAGACTAGTGAGAGCTTGACACTGCATAGAATAATCTTTGTCTCCATATGATTCTGATCTAGTTCCCAATTCCAGACATGGGTTCCTTTACACTGAGAAGATCTCTTAGCCAATCAGAAAGCTAGTTTACTCACCAAAGCAATGTGCCACCATTGCACTGGCATGTACATCCTGTCAGGGTGTTTGCTTCTGAGTAGTTTAGACCTTTGTTTGCTCAGACCATTGTTGGCCTCTTTCCCCTAGTAGCTCATTTAGGGCTTTCCAGCACTAGACAGGCTAACTGACTGGGGACTGGCTTTCTTCTGGATTTCAGCCAGGTCTCTCCATGCTCTATGTCAACAGTATATGGTGTCTTCAGCAATAGGGTCTTACATTTTGCCTCAGGTGGGTAATCAAGTGCTTTGACAGAGACCTGTCTTATTTTGCAGGACTTGTAGGTCTCTATGCTCAACAGTTCACTGTGGGTAGCAACTGATTTATGGTACTGAGAGTTACAGGCCAGAGACAAAAAGAAAAAAAAAAACTTTTAAAGCTTAGGCATCTCCAGGGTGTTGGCATTGGCAAGGATGTGGAGAAAGAGGAACCCTCATCCATTGTTGATGGGAATGTAAACTTGTACAACCACTATGGAAATCAATATAGAGATTCCTAAAAAGGATGAACATGCAGCAACCAACAGAAACAGTTATTCCCTTACTGGGCACTTACCCTAAATGCTCTGTGCTTTACTACAGAGATATTTGCTCAAGCATGTCTATAGTTGCTCAATTCATTATAGCTAAGAACTGGAATCCTCACAGATACCCATAATCAGATGAATGGATAATAAAGTTGTGGTACATTCACACAATGGAATTCTACTCAGCAGTAAGGAAAAACGATACAATGAAATTTGTAGAAAAATGGACAGACTTGGAACAGATCATACTCAGTGAACTCACACAATCACTAAAAGACAAACATTACATGGTCTCACTTATCTGCAGTGCCTAAGCTGAACTAGCTCAAGTTTCTGACATCCCTAATAGACAATTCAAGGCCCAGACAATAGGGATGTAAGAGTTTGGGGGAGGGAGAGGGGAAGGAGGGGAAACACAAAACGAAATCCAAAATGAACTGGTACCATAGAAACCTTTCCTTGGAGACAGAGTAACAAACATAGCCCTCAGCAGAAGTAAGGGGGTACACCTGAAAATTAGGACTCTGGTGAGGGTGGGATGAAGCCTAACCTTAGAAGAATTTTTTTTTCTGTCTCTGACCTGTAACTCCCAGTACCAGAGATTGGTTGCTATCCACAAAGAACTATTGATCAGAAAGACCACCAAGGTCGCCAAATCAAGACAGCTTTCTGTCAAAGCACTTTATTACCTACCTGAGGCAAAATCTAAGACCCTATTGCTGAAGATACCATACGCTGCTGACACAGAGCATGGAGAGACTTGGCTATAATCCAGAAGAAAGCCAGTCCCCAGACAGCCTGTGGTGCTGGAAAGTGCTACATGTGCTACTGGGGGAAAATGGCCATCAATCATCTGAGCAACCAGAGGTCTAAGCTACTCAGAATCAAATACCCTGAAAGTCTGTACATGCCAGTACAATAGTGGCACACAGCTTAGGTGGGTAATCTATAGCTTTCTGATTGTCTAAGCAACACACTCACTATAAAGGAGCCCATATCTGAAATTGGGAACCAGATCAGAATCCTATGGAGACAAAGATTGTTCTCTCCAGTGTCAAGCTATCACTAATCTTTGACTAAAAGAGGGGTTACAAAAATCAAATTCTCCCTTAGGTAATAATGCTTATTGCATTTAAACTATGCTGACTTCACTCTCCAATGGAGAATCTATTCTTCTGTTTCAGAAGGTAATGAGACCTGAGGAGATAAAGTACCCTTCACACTTCAGCCAAGCCACAGCTGAAACCACAGAGGACTCGGGGAGATGAGCATGAGTGCTGCTTCCATGATGAACCTGATAATCAGCACCAGGGTAAGGGAGATAGACCTTGAGGATACTCAACACCTACCACAGCAGAGATCCTAAGGTTTCTAAGAGCTCATCACTGAAGTAGACTTAAAACTGACCCTCCACCACTCAGGGAATTTTGTGGAAAAGGGGGTGGTAAGCTTGTAAGAGCCACAGGTTGAGACATCATGCCCAGAGGCATTACCTTCCCCAGAAAATTACTGACTGCTGCTCCCACAATGCATAATTCACAATCCCATAGGGAATACCTGCAACCCCACTAAGGAGGGTTCCCAGTGGAATGGGTACAGGGACAAGGAAAAAGAAGGTACCAACACATGATGTATCCACATGAAATATGTTGTTAATAATGATAATACTAGTAATAAATGATTTTTAAAATCAAAGTTGCCAGGTATAGTGGCCCACACCTTTAATCGCAGTGCTCAGAAGGCAGAGGTAGAAGGATCACTGTGAGTTTAAGGCCAGCCTGGGAGTACAGAGTACCAGATCATGTGAGCTAGAGTGAGACTCTACCTCAAAAGTGAAAAATCAGAAAGATCTTAAATAAATAACCTAATGATGTGCCACACAAACTTTTTTTCGGGGGGAATTAAATCTAAAAGAAAGAGATGGAAAGAATTACTATCAGGACAAAATTAATAAAATGGAAAATAAAAGAGCAATACATAGAATCAAGGAACCACTTTGCAATGATAGACAAGATTGACAAGCAAGCCAATCTAACCAAAAGAAAGAGAAGATCCAAATAAAATTAGAGATGAGAAAGGGGACTGATACACCAGATTCCAATGGTGCATAGATCATTATGATCACTTCAAAAACTAAAAAATAGAAAAATGGGTCCTAGATCTGTATGACCTATTAAGTATATATAAATAGGGCTAAGGAAATGGTTCAGTAGATAAAGAGCTTGGCACTCAAACTGTACTACCTGAGTTCCATTCCCAGAACATTTATAAAATGCCAGAAGCCGTGGGGGGGGGGCTGTAATTCCAGCATAGTGACATTGATGGCAAGATTGGATGTGGAGATAGGAAAATTTCACAGAAGCTCATGGCAAGCATAGCAAACAATAGCAAAGAGAGCATCTAGAGTGAGAAATCCTGCCTCAAATTAGGCTGACAAGCAAGGACTGACCCAAAGTTGTCCTCTGACCTCCACATGCATGCCATGGCTTATACAGTGAGTACTGACACCAAAACTGGATAAGGACACACAAAATAACTATGGACCGATGTTTCTAATAAATATAGATGCATACATTCAGATAAAATGCTTGCAAACTGAATTAGGAACACATTAACATCACATACCATTATTAGGTAGGGATAGAAGGGCAGTTCAATATTCACCAATCAATAACACATAAATATACTTAAAGACAGAAATCATATGCTCATCTCAATAGATGCAGAAAAGGTCTCCAACAAAGTTCAGCTTGCCTTCATGGTGAAAGTACTGAAAAAACTAAAAATAGAAGGAATATGCATCATAATAAGGCTATATATAACAGAACTATAGCCAACATTAGACTAAATAGGGGGAAATTGAAAACATTTCCTTTAAAATCTGGAAAGAGACAAGAATATCCAGTCACTGCATTTAATATATAATATAGTACTTGAAGTCTTAGCTAAAGCAGTAAGAAAACAGAAAGAAATAAAAGGGCTATAAATAGAAAGTGAAGAAGTCAAATTATCCCTGTTTGCAGACACCATGATCCTATATTTTAAAAAACCATAAACACTCCACTAGAGGGACTCTTAGACCTGAAATACATTCTCAGTAATGTAGCAGGATACTAATCAATATACCAAAATCAGTAGTATTTCTATACAGTACTGATGAACTTGCAGAGAAGGAAACTGGTGGAGAGGGGAAAATTTCATGCCCAAGAGCTTCAAAACAATAAAATGAAATTCATAGGAAAAAAAAAAACTAACCAAGGAGGTGAAAGACCTCTATAAAGAAAACTTTAAAACATGGAAGAAAGAAATTAAAGGTATTAGAAATCACATGGATTGACAGAATTACATGAAGAGCTAAAGCAACGCAAAGTAAAAAGAACAATGCTGGAAGTATTACAATGCCACATATAAAATTATATTAGAGAAACTAGGAAAATTCAAAATCCTCGGTACAACAAAGATAACAATCACCAGAGTGAAGAGATAGCTTATGGAATGGCCAAAAAATAAAATCTTTCCCAACTACATATCAGAGTGGAGATTACTATCTAGATCTAGAATATGTAAAATATTGCAAATATAATAAAGCAGCTAATAACTACTAAACTAAAAAGTCTCTCAAAAATTTAATATAAATGGCCAATATTTTTTAAATGTTCAACTTCTTAGCCATCAGGGAATTACAACTACTGTGAGACTCATCTCATCAGTCAGAACGGCCATCATAAGCCGGGCGTGGTGGCGCACGCCTTTAATCCCAGCACTTGGGAGGCAGAGGTAAGAGGATCGCCATGAGTTCAAGGCCACCCTGAGACTACATAGTGAATTCCAGGTCAGCCTGGGCTAGAGTGAGACCCTACCTCGAAAAACCAAAAAAAAAAAAAAAAAAAGAACGGCCATCATCAGAAAACAAACCATAGTAAATTCTGGTGAGGATGTGGGCAAATGGAACCCTTGTACCCTGCTGGTGGGAATATAATCTTGTGCAACCACCATTGAAGTTCTTTCAAAAATGAGAAATACAGGCTGGGTGTGGTGGCACACACCTTTAATCCCAGCACTTGGGAGGCAGAGGTAGGAGGATCGCCATGAGTTCAAGGCCACCCTGAGACTACATAGTGAATTCCAGGTCATCCTGGACCAGAGTGAGACCCCACCTCATAAAACCAAAATAAATAAATAAATAACTAGAAATTCAACTTTCATATGACCTAACTATATCACTTGTGAGGATATACTCAAAGAACTATTAACTAACATACTACAGAGGTACATGATACATCTACATTTATTCCTGCACTATTCACAGAGCTAAGCACTGTGACTAGACTAGATGTCCATTAGTAGATGAAGAAAGAAAATGTGATACATATGCACAATGGAATTTTTCAGGCACAAAGAAAAAAATGAAATCACGGCATTTGAAGGAAATGGGAGGGCAAACACTGTGTTAGTGTAATAAGCCAGACTCAGAAAGAAACAATAATGCGTATTTTCCGTCATGCAGAATCTAGATTTCAGTTGTGTCAGTGTGTTTGCATGTGCGCACATGTGTGAATGCACATGCATATGTACGCCATGGAAGTAGAAAGGGAAGCATTAGACATGGGAAAAGAATCTTAAGGGTGGAAAAGAGGATGACAGAATACCTGAGATATGAAAGCAGAATAGCAGATTATTTGAGGAAAGGAAGGCAACCAACCAGTGGGTACAGGGGAGTAGAGGAGGGAAGTAGGGGAGGAAGATAAATAATAACAAAATATAATGACATATATGAATGGAAATGGCATAATGAAGCCCATCTTTATATTATAACTTAAAACATTAACTAAAATATTTAAAAGATGAAATTATATTAGAAAGGCTGAGTTTTAATCTCATGTAATTTAGAAGAAAGAGACGCACAGGAAAACTATCATGATGACAGAGACAGAGACTTGTATCTAAAAAATGTCAAGGACTATTGGAAACAACCAGAAGTTGTTACAAATTACTAAATGTGTGTGTGTGTGTGTGTGTGTGTGTGTGTGTGTGTGTGTCATTATAAGGCAACAGACCATGTTGTATTATAGTTAACACAAGAAAGTAAGAAAAACTGGCAATAGAAGTACAATGCTACTGAAACAGGATGCTACCTAAGAATGGAAAAGAGGCTTTGGCATAATATTCAGAGGTGAAAAAAAACATTGTAATATTTGCTAGCAAAAGCTTAAATGGTCTCAAATATAAATATGAATTTTAAGAATTTTCCGGAGAAGTCACAAATGAAAATGAGCAACACATTAGTGGAAACTGGTAGAAAATAATTTTTATTCTACAGTGGCAAAAATCATGCCTAAACTGTGTTTAGCTAGTGATTGTCAATAATAAATTTGAGTATTTAGCAGAAAATATTCCCAAGTAATAAGTGGAGGTGTGGGCTGGTTTTTTATCCTTGCTTCTTATTGTAAAGTTTGGGAGTGACCAAGACCATACATATCACTCTGAGGCAAAGATGAAAGCTTTTACTCAGGAAAACCACAAGCTTCCAGGGTTAACTCACAGGAAAGGAACACAGCCAACCTGAGTTTTCAGGTAGTGGGCTTTATATGGCTTACTCAGTTGGGGGATGGTGAGGAAGGGAAAACTTGAATAAAAAAAAGTTCCTTTAGGGGAGATCTAAGATAGCCAGTGCGTGAGACAAGAACAGTGACCAGGCAACTTATGAGATAAGAGGGAAGTAAACCATGACCTGGGGGCATTGTTAGGCAAGGAAGGGATAATGGCTGGGTAGTTTCTTAGGGAATGTGGGTAATCCACTTCCTTATATCTCTGTTGCCATTCTGCTGTCTTTGGTGGCTCCATTTTGGAAGCTTGTCCCAACCTAACATTTATAGTAAAATTTAAGGAGAGGTCAATTTACTGGGAAATGGATTGTCAAGTAAAACAGAACCAGCTGCAGCAGCGTTACAAAATTCTCAACCTTGCCAGATATCTTGCATGAGAATTAGGGCAAAAATTTGGACAAGCTCAAGCTAAAATGATTAAGAACATGGATTATTGATCCAATCAACCATCTTAACAGAAGCCAGGAACAGAGATGGAATTATTCAGGAAAAACTGAAGAGAACTCTCATATCTAATGTGGATACACTTACCATACACAAAAGACCCAAAAAGAATTTTATCCTATCAGCTGAAAGAAAAATAGGACAATGAAAGTAAGAAGGACACCAAGGGCTACAGAACATAGAGCCAGTAGCATAATGTGGTGAGAGGGTAGGTTTACTGCCCCAAAGGGGTTCTGTCTGTTGGTAGTGTCTCTGCTTGGATCTATGGAAGTGAGCCAACTTCTTCTGCCACTGGTGGTGTACCCCTGTAATGTGTGAGTCTGAAATAAACCCTTTCCTCCTGTAAGCTGTTTCTGGTTAAGTGTTTGTCCCAGCAACAAGAAGCTGACTAAAACAAAAAACATGGCACCAAGAGTGGAGTCATTGCTGTGATGAATCTGACTATGTAGATTTTGGTCTTTGGAATTTGTGTGCTGCAGGAACATGGAAGGACATGGAACTTTGAACTGGAGAAGTTATAGAGCACTCTAATGATAATTTGAAAATGCAAAGTGCAGAGAGAATTGTGAAGTGTGAAGACTTCACTTATGAACTTTCAAAGGGGAAGTTGTGAACCCTGTTGAAACTTGGATACTGGTGGAAAGACTGGTAGTATTCTACCCAAGCCTAAGACTTTTAGCAAGGTTGAATTTAAAAGTAATGGACTGGTGTGCTTGGCAGAAGGTAGAGAACAGAAAGATATGAAAGACGCATAGTTTATCACAGGAAAAAGTCAAGCAAGATTAAAGTTACAGGCACAAAGACTAATTTTAGATTATTGAAGCTACAATTGTTAAGTATATTGCCACCATTAAGGGCAGGCCAACTGTTTTGCATTGGGATAATGGAAAAGATGTCTGAGGGTAAAATCTACCCAGAAAAGGCTCAATGTGTACAAATACAAATTCTTTTGAAAGGTGGCAGCTTGAAAGAAGACTGATGAAGGTATATGCTGCTCTTCAATGTCATGGTCCCCCCAACCCAGATTTAGAAAATTTATTGTGCTTCTGCTTACTTGGTAATGGTATTGAAAGCATAAACAATACAAGGAGGGCTGGAGAGATGGCTTAGTGGTTAAGGGGCTTGCCTGCAAAGCCTAAGAACTCATGTTCAAATCTCCAGGTGCCACATAGCCAGACACACAGTGACACAAGTGCACAATGTCGCACATGTGCCACATGGGGGCACACATGTCTGGCGTTCATTCCTAGCAGGCTGAAGGTCCTGGCACACTCATTCTCTATTTTTCCCTGCTTTCTCTCTCTCTCTCTCTCTCTCTCTCAAAAGAGCGAGAGAAAGAAAGAAAGAAAGAAAGAAAGAAAGAAAGAAAGAAAGAAAGAAAGAAAGAAAGATAGATAGAAACATGTCATCAAGTTCAGGAGCTTGTGAGCAGCCATGTGAAGCAGGCTGAGGTCCCTGTATAAAGATCCAGTAAGGTCACTGTATGAAAAGAACCAGTTTCAGGAGGTGCTGCTGAGATGTGGCAAGGTGAAATAGGGTAGACATCCCTGTATGGAGACCAAATAAGGACATTGTATAGAACTGTAAATATGGATCATAGTTTGCAGTAGAGACCCAAAGTTGGTTTGGATATGCCAAAACTATATAACAGATACCTTCTTATGGCTTGAAGTGGGATGTTTGACTGGCCTGTGACCAGCCCAGCTGGAGGAATATACTTGGAAATCCAGATACTTTTGTCACTGGTTATGAATGTTGGATTTAAACTGCATATTTTTGATGTTTACCTGATGGTTATTATTTGCATTGATCCAGTTTCTCCTTGTTATGCTTTTTTACAATGGAAGTGTTTACTCTGTGCCAGTATGTATTGGAAGTTTGTAACTGTTTTTTTGATTTTACAGGACTCACAGTTAAAAGATTAAAATCTCAGTGGGACTTGGGACTTTTGGAACAGTGTTAAAGTTGGACTAAATGCAATTTGCACTGTGAGATGGTCATGAGTCAATTGGGGGCTTGGGCAGAATAAGGTAAAATCAATGTATGGACCTATAGATTCAAGTATATTTTTTATTATGTGAGTGGCAGGGCCTCCAGCCACTGCAAACAAACTTCAGATGCATGAGCACCCTTCTGCACCTGGCTTACACAGGTACTGGAGACTCGAACCAGGGTCCTTAGGATTCACAGGCAAGTGCCTTAACCAGTAAGCCATCTCTTCAGCAACAGATTCAGGTATTTTTTATTAAGAATTGAGCTTGGAGCCGGGCATGGTGGTGCACACCTTTAATTGCAGCACCAAGGAGGCAGAGGTAGGAGGATCGCCATGAGTTCGAGGCTACCCTGACATTACACAGTGAATTCCAGGTCAGCCTGGACTAGAGGGAAACCCTACCTCTAAAAGCCAAAATAAATAAATAAATAAATAATTGAGCTTGGGGCTGGAGAGATGGCTTAGCGGTTAAGTGCTTGCCTGTGAAGCCTAAAGACCCTGGTTCGAGGCTCGATTCCCCAGGATCCATGTTAGCCAGATACACAAGGGGGTACACACATCTGGAATTTGTTTGCAGTGGCTAGAAGCCCTGGTGCGCCCATTCTCTCTCTCTTTCCATCTGCCTCTTTCTCTCTGTCTGTCGCTCTCAAATAAATAAACAAAATTTTTTAAAAAAAGATCCATGCTCAACTCTCCAGATCCCACATTAGCCAAACATAAAGGTGAAGTGTAAGGTCACACATGCCCATTAGGTGGCGTAAGCATCTGGAGTTTGATTTCAGTGGCTGAGGCCCTGGCACACCAATTCTCTCTCTCTCTCTCTCTCTCTCTCTCTCTCTCTCTCTTGCTCTATTTCTAAAATAAAAAATAAAAAAGCTACCCTCTTAAAAAAAAAAAAAAGAATTGAACTTGTAGCATGAGTCTCTAGCAGGCTGGCTTGTGGAGGTGTCACTGGGGACAGTTCTTGGAGTCCAGCCCTGAGGTATGTTTCAGGGTGGATCTTGAGTATAGACCTAAGGTGTGAAAAGAGCAGTTTGAGCTCTGGTGTTTTTGTGGTGCTGGCTATTGGTGGTGTCTCTGCTTGGACCTATGGACATAAGCCAGATTTTTCTGCCATTGATGGTGTTACTCTGGAATTTGTAAGCCTGAAATAAACCCTATGCTGTTGATGGCTGAGTGCTTTCTCAGCAACAAGAAGCTGACTGCAAGACAAGTACATAACTTTCTCCATTGATTAAGTTAAATTAAGGTTGCTTACATCATTGGTAGAAAATTATATACTACAGAATGGGCAAGTTGCCAGATGAACCTGACCCTTCCATTTCTCTGCAACCATTAGCTACTTTTGGACATGGAGGATCTCATGCATCCTTCCCTCATCAAAGATGATGTTTTGACAGGCTCAGTCTTGTGCAGGTAACAACAGCTGTAGTGAATTCATGAGTATGAGTAGTGGCCATATTATATCCAAAAGACAACACTGTGAAGCACTCTTCTCTATCTCCTTGCCTTTACATTCTTTCTACCCCCCTTTTCAGTTAGGTTCCCTGAACCTTGGAGGGGGTGTTTTAGAGCACAAAGTAGTCACTTATGCTCAGTAATTTTGCTAGCTATGTACCTCTACATTAACCTCTGCCCATCATAGTTCTTCTGCAATTAAGGTTTTAAACTACACTAATTTACAGGAACAAATATAGATATTTGGTGGGCATAGTGGTGCATGCCTTTAATCCCAGCACTTGGGAGACAGAGGTAGGAGGATCACTGTGAGGTCAAGGCCACCCTGAGACTACATAGTGAATTCCAGGTCAGTCTGGGCTAGGGTAAAACACTACCTCAAAAAACCAAAAGAAGGGGCTGGAGAGATGGCTTAGTGGTTAAGCACTTGCCTGTGAAGCCTAAGGACCCCAGTTTGAGGCTCGATTACTCCAGAACCCACATTAGCCAGATGCACAAGGGGGCGCATGTGGCTGGAAGCCCTGGCGCGCCCATTCTTTCCCTCTCTCTCTCTCTCTCTCCCTCTCTCTCTCTCTCTCTCCCTCCTTCTCTCTGTCTGTTGCTCTCAAATAACTAAATAAAAATAAACAAAAAAAATTTTAAAAAGAACAAAAGAAGGGCTGAAGAGAAGGCTTAGAAGTTACAATGCTTGCCTGTGAAGCCTAAGGACCCATGTTCAACTCTCTAGATCCCACTAAGCCAGATGCACAAAGGTGAAGCAAGTGCAAGATCACACATTCCCCCTAGGTGGCACAAGCATCTGGAGTTTGATTGCAGTGGCTGCGGCCCTGGTGTTCCAATTCTCTCGGTCCTTCTCTCTCACTCTCACTCTCTTTAAAATAAAAAAGATTGTAAGAATAAAAGAACATATATATGTAGATATATATAGATATATAGATAGATGATATAGATAGATAGATTATAGATGATAGAGAGACAGATGATGGATAGATATATAGATTGATTTAAGAGGCAGTTTCACATGCTGTCTCTATAACATAACCACAGTAGTAGATCCACCAGGGCTTATGTCACTAGCCATAGGCTTTTGGTCTAGTTCATAATACCAAGTATGAATTTCCTCTTGTGGATCAAGCTACAAATCAAACCAGAAAGTGGTTAGTTACTCCCATTAAATTCATTCCACTATTGCATCAGTAGGCATATCTTGCCTGGAAGCTCAGTTGTAGAATACATGGGGATGCACAGCTGGGTAGAACTGTTGATGGCTTTTCTCTGCTAGTGGTTCACATAGCACTTTCTGTTATGAAGAAAGCTAACCTGCAGTCAAGAAGCTTCCAGCTCAGTTCTAGCTTAGTTTCTTTATATCTGAAACATGTCATTCTTTAACACTAGGGACTTACAATCTAGTTTTGGTGGGCAACCATGAGCAATAATAATATCCTATATTGATTTAGGGGCCTCTGTAGCCTCATTCACTAACTACTCATTAGGTGGTATCTCATTCCTGGCACTAAAATTTGTGATTAATAACCTGTGGCTTCATAGAACAGCTTTATTGACATATAGGGAAACTTCATTCAAACACTTTTGTAATTATATTTTAATTGGCTTACCATGTCTTATTCACATGTCCTTATTTTTGATTCATCCTCCTACTACCACCTTCATTCACTCATTCCCCATACCTCTACCACTGCTTCAACCTTTCCTTCTTACTATATCCCATTCTACTTTCATGGAGGATATTAATTTAAGGAGCTAGAAAACAAGCTGTTACTAGATGAATATAATCTAAATAACAAGTGTCTTATAAGAACAGAAGAGACACATAGACTCAAGTAGAAGGAGTAAATGCCATGTAAAGGCAAAGTCAGAGTCTGGATGGAGCTATTCAGTTGTAACCAGTGAATCTTCACTTACAGCCCATAGAAATAACATTCAGACTTTCAAGTCTCCAGAACCATAAGAGAATAAATTTCTGTTGTTTTAAATCATCTACAAACAATTTGCAACAAAAATTATAGAAAACTAATATAACAGGTGATAGTAAAGGAAAAATGTGAGCAGTTACATAAATGAATACTACTAAGAAATTATAAGGCCTAAAACACTACTATGTGCAATACTGGATGAATATCAGTTATAATAGTCTAATCCTTAGTCAAAAAATGTACTAATGATTACACATGAGAAAAATATAGATATATATAAGCATGCTTATTTATAGGGACTAAAAGTGCATTCTTTTCTAGGGCCAACACTGGTGGAATTGTCTGGAAAATCCATGAAGAAACTACTTAGGATACCTGAACTATTTTATATCTTTATTGAGATGGTATTATACAAGTGGAAACTCCCATCGAAACTTCTCATACTTCACATTTAATCTGTACATTTTATGCAAATTATACTTTAATAAAGTTGTTTTCCAAATATCATAAACTAAATTTGCAATTCATAACCCAAAAACTAAATATTTGATTTTTTAAATCAGCATGCAAATGAAACTGATATTCCTCATTAGCAAGTAATATGTACAATCAATAAAATAAAATTAACTACAGATATCACAATAGAAAAACAGGTAAGAATATGAACAGTATATTCACTAAAATAAAAAGAAAAATGTGACCAGAAAAATAAAATACATATAAGACAAATATTTAAAAGAAGATATTCTCCCAAAGAAAATGGCAAAATCTCTAGCTTTTAAAATATTTAGTGTTCTGAGATTTTGAAAACCTTGGGCTTGCTCATATACTGTTGACATCACTGTCATTTCATATATGATTTTTGAATAGAAATTTGGTAATATTTGCAAAAATTTATAATGCATAGACCCTTTTGTCTAATAATCTTACAACTATAATTTACTGTAGATTTATTCACAAAATATCAAACCATATGCACTAAGAATATTTTTCAAAAGTTTTATAATAAGTGAAAATTTTGGATATAGTCATATATCTTTTAATTGTGAATAAGTCAAAAAATTGACAATCAAATACCATACAACTATTTTAAAAGAATGATAAAGAAAAATATGACATGATCTAGACAGTATTATCCCAGCTTTATGAATAAAAAGAATATTTATATATACACAGGTGCTATATGCTTTTAAGTTTTAAGGGGATAATGAAGACCTCTTTTTAAATAGAATTCATAAATTAGAGTAAAGAGAAGCTAACTGTTCATTTTATTCTGGCCTATACACTTCAATTTTTACAATGTGCTTTTAATTTTTGAATAGATACATGCTTAAGTAATAAATGGCATATTATAGATATAAGTGTCTTTGGAAGACAAGAACATGGGAAAACTGAGTCTAAATTCTTCCAAAACAAAACAATGTTTTTACCTTGTGACTATAAAAATTATCTCTTGAGTTATTCCATATTTACAGAATTACTCATAATCATATGTCAATTTTCATCCAAATACACTGTAAAACAATTGACAGAACAGAATTTTTGATAGCCTACTAGCAATGCTAAACAGAAAGTACAGAACTATTACTAGAAATCAGTGTGCCAGGACTTTCATCAAAACAATAGATGGTGGTGCATCAGTGCTCACAAAATGGTTTGACTTTTCTACTAGCTTGAAAACTTTCATTGTGAAGTGGTGAATAAAAGTAGCTATTCAGGCTGGAGTGATGTTAGTGGTTAAGGCATTTGCCTGCAAAGCCCAAAGACCCAGGTTCAATTCCCCAGGACCCACGTAAGCCAGATGCGGTACATGCATCTGAAGTTTGTTTACAGTGGCTGAAGGCCCTGGTGTATCCATTCACTCTCTCTCTCTCAAATAAATAAAAAATTAAATTAAATTTTAAAAAAATTTTAAAAAGAGAAAATCACCCTGGAATGTTGCTTCTTAAAAGAGAGAGAGAGAGAGAAAGAAAATAGATTTTCAAGCTATGCAGAACCATGTTGAGAACTAGACTTTTAAACTTGAGTTTAGGTAAGATAAACTTTTTTATTTGGTTTCTTTATCTGGAAAATGAAAAACATACATTTTTCATGAGAGCTAAAGCAGACATTTGTTAAGCACATAGTATCTGGTACATAATTGCCACTTAACAAAGGAATGGTTTTATCAGTGTAATTGTTACAGGATTATCTAGTTTATATCAGAGCATTCAATCTCAGCAGGACAGGACCAAATTGCTTCTTGCAGGGCAAAGAAAAAAAAATCATAAGGTTTGTGGTCGTCTAAATCTCCAAGCTACCTGAAAAATATCATTCCTTAGCAGTTCATTCCTCTATGAAGCAAGAACCAGTAATGATAAAAATTGAGAAACTAACTAAGCCACTTACAATTACATATAAAGAATCAGTAATGTGGATATAGCTCAGTGGCAGAGTGTCCACTTAGCAAGTACAAGACCCTAGTTCAACTCTAGTATCTAAACAAACAGGCTGCTGTCTTGTTAAATGTCAAGCAAAATTAGCCCATAAATGAAAACCATAAATGAAAATTAAATGCACCTGTCAGCATACCTGGATGACTGCTATTCATATGCACAACAATTTTAAAAATAGGAAAAGAAAAGGACTCAGCCTTCAGGATATCCTATGGAACCACAGAATTACAAAGAAAAATTATATTGGTAAGCATCAGTCAAATATAAATCACAAATACTTGGGGTTCATCCATTAGAAATAAAACTTCAAGCAAAGCAATAAATAGGATACATATCTTAGCTATTGCGCTTTGAGGTATGAATCAGAAGTAGCCATAAAATAACATTGTAGTTTTCCAAAATATACAACTAATGGAAGATAATTCTATTTCCCTTTTCATGCCATAAAATCTTCATTTCTATTCATTATCTCTTAAAACAGCAGAAAAATAATTGAGTTTCTGGGTCACTGTATGTAGTTCTCACTGTTTTACTTCTGCCCACTAAGCATTGAGCAACTTAATTCCTTCATCATTCTGTGGTCTCCAGTTTCCTTCAAGCATACAGAGGCAAGGCTACTCCTCTACCTATAGGTTAAAATTCAGCCGCAGTGGGGGCAAATTACAAGTTAGTCACTCAAGTCTGGCCTCCAGCTGATGCTGGGCAAATTTTAAATTAGACAGAAATCAAAGAGCCTCGAATAGCCAAAACAATTTTGAAAGGCAAAGCTGGACATTTTCATACTACTTAGTTTCAAGGCTTACTAGCTAAACATAGTAATCAAGACAGCATGCTTTGACATATAGACAGAAAAACAAGGGAACAAAATCACAGTGATAACCTGATTGCATTGAAAAATTAATATCTTTAATTCTAAATATTCAATAGAAGAAAAGATAGTCTTTTAACAAAAAGTACTACAATAACTAGATGGCCATATGAAACAACATGAACCTCAACCCTTACCTCCTACCATATATTTTTTAAGTATTCAAACAACAAATAAAATAAATAAAAATATGTATCATTATTAGGATAGTAGAATAGGTAGCAATTTCTTATATAAGACTGAAAACCCATGAATAACAAAAAAGAAAATATTTTACCAAAAGAAAGCATAGCAGCTCATTAAAAATTCCAAACAAGGGGGCTGGAGAGATGGCTCAGTGGTTAAGTCACTTGCCCACAAAGCCTAAGGACCTAGGTTCAATTCCCCAGTACCCACACAAAAGCCATATGTACTAGGTGACACATGTATACGGAGTTCATTTACAACAGATAGAGGTCCTGGCATGCCCATTTTCTCTATCTGCCTCTTTATTTCTCTCCCCCCCTCAAATAAATAAAATAAAATAATTTTTAAAAAGGAAACAAAAATTCCAAACAATAAGAACATTGTGACCATTTGAATGTATGTCCCCTAATGGACTCAGTTGTTTTGTTAAAACTTGGATTTCCAGCCACCTGACTGGAGGATGTGTCACTGGGGGGGCAGATCAGGTACCTAGCCTAAAGGTATGCAGAGTAGTCTGAGTTCTGCCTGGTCCCCTACTGTTTGCTGCAGGTTTTGTGCATGTTTGCTTGTGGTGCTGGTGGTGGTTCTTCTCTCTGCTTGGATCTGTGGAAGGGGTCCAGCCTCTTTCACCATTGTGGAACTTCCTCTGGATCTGTAAGCTTCAAATAAATCCCTTCCTCCCATCAACTATATATGTTTGGAAGGTCATCCCAGCAATGTGAGCTGATTACAACAAACATGAAAAGGCAAGCTATTAGGTACTGGAATATATGATGCCCAGAATGTATAAAGAACCTTTCAACTCTAGCCTTCAAATATCCAATAGAAAATAAGATTGCAAAAGATCATAAGAATGGCAAATAAGACATTTAACAAAGTATAACACCATTATTCATTAGAGAAATGAAAATTAAAACCACAAAGAGCTACTATGAATGTATACATTCTACTTGAAAGTCCAAAAGAACCGAGTACAAGCAAAACTACAGGGAGACGTTGTAGTTACCAAGGAGATAAAAAATGGTACCGCTACTTTTCTGATAATATAATTCATATATATGATGCATGTTGATCCCTAATTTACCCTCTCTTTCCTTTCCACTAAAACTTTTCTTCTTCCCATTAGATCCCATCCTACTTCCACACCTTATTCTTTTTTATTATTATTGACCTGATTTAAATTAGGTTTGCTTGTATAATTGTGGGTAAGAGGTGACTTACTAAAGAATGGGTAATTCTCTAGTGGCTACAACCCTAGCAAACATGACTTCCCTTCTGCCAGCAATCATCCATTTCCACTATTGACTCTGGAAGGCATGGGATTTCATGGACCCCTCCCCTCATCTATGATAGGAAACCAAAGTGCTCAGTCATGTACAGGAAACATTGTCTGCTATACTGGATTGTGTAATGGATGTGCCATATCCATAAAAACAGCATTACAGCATTCCACAGCCTCACTGAAGGAGAAATAGGAAAAAGCTAGGTTCCTTTAAGCAGTTTCAGTTAGGAAATGAAGCCCAGAGAAAACCAATGATGCCACATCACCTTGGCATGGATGGAACTCTAGGAAGGAATGGAACTCACGTATGACCCACAACATCTACAGTGCCCCCTGATGCCTACAGTCTGACACACTACCTAGATAGGTGGCCTTCACTGCCCAGGTGGTCTAGCCCTGAAGTCTAAACCAATTGTGTCTTCCCCTTCGCAAACCTCAATTTGATGAAAGAATACATTTGTCGATTGACTAGAAAGGCTGCTTTTGGCCTTCTTTGATTTTCTCTGACTTTCCTCAGTCTGGTTACAGGGATACATGTGAGTCTGGCTTCCCCCCACCCACCCAGCCTGACTAGGTCAGGAAAGTAGAATACTGCTTCTTGATCTGGGTGGTTTTTCTGCTTGCCACTGCTTGATAGCTTGGTTAACTTCTCAGTTTAATTATATGTATGATCTTTTCCTCTGGTCTCTGAATCTACCACATACATATATTTCCCTAACACTCCAAACCTACCATGTGGGTGCTTTCTCTAACTCTAAGCCTACTATCTGTGTAATTTATCTAAACTCAGGGTAAGCATGAGTGTAACTCTCTTTGCTACTCATTTCTCATCTAAATTTCTTGGTCTATGCTTTGGTATTTTCTGTCTACTATTTTTCGTTAAGTTGTCACAATTTTTCCTCTTAACTTTATTTCATGGGGTAACTCAGGGTGTATTCTATGGGTGTTCCTTCTAAATCTCCCTACACAATCTTCTATGCTCTATCTTCTACCTTCTTATGGCCCCACTCCAGTCTTTCCCTAAAAAATCTCAATTTCTCTTAGATGAATCTCACAGATTATGCTGTGCTTTCCACATGAGTACATTTTCCTATCTTCCACATCCTTATGACTTTACCCTAGCCTTCCTCCTAGATCCTGTTAGATCCAGAATGACTCCATCTTTGGACTCTGATGGTGATTTCATTGGAGCTCTGTTTCCCAAGAGTGACCCAACCACATCTCCCAATTATCACATTCCTAGAATGACCAGATCACCCATCCCCATTATCACCTTCCTGGAATGGTCCAAGCCACCAATTACCAATTATTGGATGTGGTCCAAGCTCAGAGGCAAGGTGGACTGCCCTGCAACCAAAGAATTACAATGACCACCCAGGGATCATAAGTATCCCACCATCATCTGTAAGGTGGCTTCTGACAGTGTCTAGTCAGGGCCCTTCTGAGGCTTTCCCCAGATAAAGCCTGCTTCTGCTGGTGAGCCAAGCCTTCTAGTTTCATATCCCTTGTCTGCTAACAAATGGTGCTAAAAAGACCCAGGACAGGTGCTCAGAGGAAGGATGCTCTTACAACCCAGGAAGAAACAATGGGCAGCATAGCTTGTTCTGAGCTAACCCCTGGAGCTTGAGGTGTTCATAACTCCACTTTGTTCTCTTCCTCTGTCTCTTTCTCTCTCTGTCTGACCATGGCAAATTGTGTAATAATTGCAACTCCCTTGGACAGGACAGCGAGGCCTTCGAGGGGCTCTCCAAACTCCTAGGTGGCTGGAACAAATCTCCAACAGCCCAGTAGGGCAAGTCACCTGCCTGAAAGCTTCTCTTCCACCCTGCTCCCTGGATCCCGGCATAGACGACCATTTGCCTATCAACTGGATCATCTAACACCAGACTCTTTAGCTCAAGGAAATGGTGAGTCAACCTCCATCTCTCTTCCTAAGGTAACTAGGAGACAGACCCTGCTCCCTTGTCTTGTCCTCAGACAGACACCCTGGCATTTCCCACCTTCCATGGGTTCCTAAATTTCCTGCTAGACTGTCTCCTGGCTGATCTTAATAAATTAAATCTTGAAATCTAAAAATCTGTCTGTTTTGATCCTCCATTGTAAAATTGGCTCCCTGCAAGACCGACTCCTGGCTAATCTTAATAAACTTGGAGAGCCAATGAGTTGTCTGCTTTGATCCTCCATTGTAAAATCGGGGATGGAGGTACCCCAAAATGGACTGTTCCACTCCTCCCCCTTCTCTCCCTGCCTTGTCCAGGAGCTTTTCTTATAGATAATATTAGCTCCATTCTCTGATAAGTCAGGTGACTGGCACCAGGTCCCTCAGGGAGGAGTCCAGGACCACATTGCTCTTTTCCTGATTCATTTCTTGAGCTTAGACTTTAAAGACCAAACGCCTCAATTTTTTTTATTGCAATACAGTCTGTCCTGAAATAATTCCTGCTGGCCTGAAAAATGGCACATTCATCTTCCAAATTTTTAAATATCTTGACAACTTCACAAACCGGAATAGCTCCTGTCAGCTATGTTCTTCTACCAGATATTCACTTATCCCCCTATTTCCTGTAATAACATTCAACAGTCATAGCCATGCTTCACCACAGCTCAAGAAGTTAAAGGGATCTGTGAATGGCAGCAGCTCGTTCCAGGCTAAAACCTGAATCCTGATGAGTTTCTGGCATCCACTATATTTTTCTTTCTTTTCCCTCCCTCTCCCTCTCTCTCTCTCTCTCTCTGCCCCTTCATACCTGGCCCACCAGACTGTATGAGGTTGGCTGCCCTGCCGACAAGACTGAGCTCTGGCCAGGGAGACTCGCTGGTGAGCACCCAAATTCCTGTACTAGTATTAGCCATACCTTGGAGCCATTACCTCAAGGTAATCTACTGGGCTTTGGCCTCTTCTCCCCACCATGACTACTGGAAAAACAGTGATTAACAAAATTCAGATATATCTTAACTAGTTTTGTCTGTTTTATCTAAAGTGTGATATAAAAGTCAAAAGTGCAAAATTGATGCAAATGACCATCTGGACCTCTAAAGTTCCATCAATCCACCTCAGAGGGTCTTACAGCAGACTAACTCCATCTATCTGGGTCCCCTTTGATTGTTCTCTAAGGCCTAGTCAACAAGAATAGAGACAAAAGAAATTTCTCTTTGTCCCACTTCAGCTTGAAGAAGTCAGATCTGAATCTGATGTTCATTTCCCAAAAGAACTTGGGGGTCTCTATCTACTTTAAAAAGTTAGACATTAGACTTGGAGGTCATTAAAATACAGGCCCAATTTCCTTTGTCCCCAATAATACTAAAAGGGGAAAAGCCACTGCCTTCTGATAAGAGGTCTGGTCCTAAATAGGGATATAGAATATGTAATGTGTGCTAATAAATTTACAAGGTTGGAAAAAAGTTATTAAATTTCTGAATGAAGTATATTTGAAAGTTAAACAAAAAGATAAAATGGGTATATTACTAAAGTTAAAGTTCTAAGGTTTAAATTTAAGTTTTCTTAAATACAATTCTACTCTTAAAATATTTACAAAGTGTCTGATTTTGTTACAATAGATCTCACAGATATTACTCTATTGAATGTTCAAAAATGGGTTACAAACAAGAATATTTTGCTAAATGAGATAATTATTGAGTTATATCCAAATGCTAAGTTATGTATTTTTCATGTGTAAGGCCTTTGTCTGATAAAATATCTACTTACAATAATAGATTTCTTAAATATTCTGTTCTCACATGGTTTCCCACTGATTAAAACTTTTATTTGTTTTCCAGAAACTTATTCTAATATCTACAAACTGGGCCTGACTATATAAAATTGCACTTTGCCTTAAAATGAACTGCTAAAAACAAATTATCAAGAATAATGAAACTTTTAGCTTTTGCAGCCTAACATACTTTTATTAGTTCTTCTAAAACTAAGACCTTTTGATCTCTGGACCAAGTAAACTTCAAAATTAGTCAGTTTCTTAATTTCTATCATACTTAAATTTAAAACTGTTTGATTTCAAGTGCTTCAAAGTAGCATCTCACCTACACCTTACCTAAATCAAATGTTATTGGCAGAAATTTCAATTAACTTTTCCTCCTTGTCCTACAGAAAACATTCCTTGTCTCCTTAGCTACTGCATATGTTGCTAGTTCCAACCTCAAATACAATTCTCATATGTCACTGTAAATATCATGTCACATACAAAAATTCATATATAGTTATATAATAAGACCATAATGGCTAATAGATTTTATATGATATAGGAGTTTCTTTCATAATGGCTCTGATAAATATCACTCTCCTGAAGTGCTACTTCCCTGCCTGTTCAGCATCATCTATAAGATGCTAAAAGAAAGACTCTTAGCTATGTGGGACAATAATAGCCTGCCATGTGCACAAAGGGAAAAGTGATGTTTGGTAAATGAAGAACCAAAACCTGAGGCTCCCAGAGGCCACACCTGCGTGACTAGAACTTTATCGATGGACTGCAGCAATTGTGAAGAAGTAAGTATTACCAGTCCAGATCCAAAATATATGGGGGATGTATTAACCTTTTAAAATAGCCAATTTGTTAATTTTCCTGTATATGACTTGACATCTCTGTGGCCAAATGAGTCACCTGTTGTTCTGTGTTATAGTTCTTATAGACATATTCCTATTAAACTATACCTATACAGACCTTGCTTATTTCCTCCAAGGTAAAACTCATCCTCTTCTTTTCCAGGCCTAACATTTAATATTTTTCTCTTTCCAGTGTTAGGAGTCAATCTTCTATTTGCCTATTTACACAGTTTGTTTCAACGGCTCCAGTTCCAGATGGTTTCAGAAGTACCTACTGCTCCTTGGGATTCTGAGACTACCATCCAGTATAATTTTACTTCCAGAGCCACCTCTTGGGATGAGACCAAATCCATGCTCCTGCTGTAGTACCACCAGGCCACACATCTATCTCAACCCTCAGGATCAGAACCATGTTTCCAGAACCAGTTCCTATAACATTTCGACCCTGTCTTTCTATATAATGATAGAGTTGGGAATGTTAGAACCAGAATGGGACTCTGTCATTTCATTGTAACCCTCTTTCCCAAGAGTGACCCAACCACCCCCCGCCCTGCCCCTGTCTCTCTCTGTCTCTCTCGCCATGGCAAATTACATGTGAATTGTGAACTGCAACTCCCCTGGACCTAACAATTATGGAAAGAGCCATCTTTTCAACTCATGTAAATTTTTTTTAAATGAAAAGAAATATCTACCATTACAAAAATCCTAAATTTTTCCACAAGCATAGAATTTGCATCACAGTATAGAAAATGTGAATGTTTGTCAATTGAATAGAAGTATTATTAAAAAAATAAAAGAGATGTGCTAAGGCACCCATAGAAACTCCTGTTGTAATAGCAAGTTTTGCTAGACAATTCCAAGTTCATCTTAGGTGAAGATTCCAAGACACCTTTATATTCCAGAAAAGTCCCAGAAGCAGTCATGAAGCCTAGGCCTTTCATGGCATGGTTGCAGGTAAGACACAAAAGATTCATCTTCATGGTCTGTGAATGAAGTTCTAGAATCTCCCTCTGAAACTCACAAAACTTATTATTGTCATCGATGTCATCTCAATGGTCTGAATAGATAACAGTTACATGAAATGTCAATGACTTCTTGTTGAAATTAACCACACTCATTAATTCTTTCCACAACTGACATTTCCTTGCTTTGTGACCCTAGAGACAGTCTTTACCTCCTGTGACAACTCATAAAATAATTGATGACTCAACAGACCTCTATCCTCAGCACCATTAGATTGATCAGACTCTTCAACAACCACTCAGACAGAGTCAAGGCAAAACTCATTGGCTTTGTCACCACCTCAATGTTTTATAGAATATATGTTGGGGGAATTTATTACAGAGTCCACTTAGTTGGTTTAACATCTTCAGAAAACTTTTAAATACTTCTAAAAAATTATGTTTCTTGTTTTAGGTAATGAGAATATAATGAGTATTTTGATATTGTTCTTAAAAACTGAAATACACTCATAAGCTATGCTACGTTATAATTCTAACAACTGATTTCACTGCATGGTGTTGTAACCAATAAACTCAAGAGCATTATCTAAAATTTTTGGCAGTTTCATATGTGTATGTATGTATTTATGTACATGTATATATATATATATATATATATATATATATATATATATATATATATAATTTTGATCACCTTTACCTCACTTACCCTGTTTCCCTCCCACTTCTGCTTAATCCCTTCATTCCAATTCATTTCATGGTTTTTTTTCTTTGTGACCCACTGAGTTTAATTAGGATTGCTTGCATGAGGACCAGTGATTACACTATTGGGGAAAAATATTACCCCTTTTGACAACCCATTAACTTCCTCTACCTCCTCCAGAGGGATGGGGACTCATAAGACACTCTCCCATCCTTGACAGAAGGTTAGCAGGCTCTATCTTGTGTAGGTCTTGGGGTATAGGTAACCACAGCTGTTGTGAGGTCATGAATGTAGTGGTCATGTCATGCCCAAAAGACAGCACTTCTCCCATCCTCCAGTTCCAACAGTCTTTCTGCCCCCTACTTCTGTGAAAAGCATTAAGGTGAAGGATAATAAAACATGTATGAAATGAAAGTAAATGGAGGAGGGGTACTGGGATGTGGTGGGAATTGGGAAAAGGAGTGGAGAAAGGAAGAATTAACCAAAACTAAGGAGGTATAAAACTTACATATGGAAATTACATATGAATTACACATGGGTATTACCTTCTACTGATACAAATATATTCTAAAAATTCCTCTGAGTAATCTTATGTGAACACAAATTGTGTTTACTTCTTCATGTCAAAGTTCAGCACTATGAAATGCTTCTAATTTCCAAGATTTTTATGTAATTTTCTCTTGTATAATTCATTCTTGTGACTGGTTTCTACAGTGAGAAGTCAGTGTCACTTGCAAAGAGAGTTCATATGATTAAGCATGCATTCTGACACTGTGGAGCTTCTCCTCGTGACGATGTTTATTATTTACACATACACACATGTGTATGTATGTATGTATATACATACATACATACACATATTATATACTTTTTAAGCCAGGTGTGGTGGTGTAACAAGAGGCTGAGGTAGGAGGATTGCTGTGAGTTCAAGACCAGCCTGGGACTACATAATGAATTACAGGTCAGCCTGGGCTCAAACAAGACTTTGTCTCAGAAAACAAAAAACAAAAACAAAAAATTATTCATTAATTTATTTATTTGCAACAGAGAGAGGGAATGAGCATGTCAGGGCCTCTTGCCACTGCAAATGAACCCGACACATGTACATCTGGCTGTACGTAGGTATTGGGAATTGGACCCAGGCCAGCAGGCTTTACAAGCAAGCACTTTTAAACACTGAGCAATCACAAGCCCTCGTGATGTTTACTGAGCATGCTGTGCTCCAGGCATGATGATGGTATTGTTGGTGGTAGTGGTAAATACTTACCTCTACTTACTCCCATTCACCAGTAGTTGAGATCAAATTGTAATAAGCTGTTCCCAATCTTTACAAAGCCCCTGTTTTCTCTTCTTTCTTTCACTTTAGCAGATGACTCACCATTAATTATGAATGTCTTTAATACCCTGTATGTTGGCCTCGAATACAGGCCCTTATCTTTATTTCTTTAGCTTCAATGGACTGCTCTGAGATCGCTTTCTCTCTTAGGAATCTTGCCCTGTACATTTAATTCCCTGCTTTAATTATTCATTTCTTAAAGTACAATTTATTTTTTTAAATTTTATTTGTTTGCAAGCGGGGGGGGGGGAGGGAATGGGCACACCAGAGCCTCTTGACACTGCAAACAAACCCAACATGCATGCTCTACTATGTGCATCTGGCTTTACATGGGTATGGGGAATCAAACCTGGCCTATCCACACAGCTCAGTGTTCTTTACATTGCCACTGGATTCATGATTTTTCTTGCTGCTCCTTGCTTTCACTGGGATGACTCTTTCTTACATAGTTTAGATTTCTTCTGGGATGGCACACTGCAGCCAAGTCTCGACAGAAAGTATGCAGCTCCCCCTGACCATCCATGCTTACATCAGGTAGATGCCGTGAGCTTCCTTTCTGTTAACATGCTCTGGCAGGTTATGGTGTTATCTGGGAGCTATGAACTGCTGCTTGTGCAAATGGTGCAAGTGTCTATTGATATTCCTACCTCTGCTCTTCCAAGTGTGTTTAATCTTTTTTATTAAATCAGGGTTTTTTATTGTGATAACCATGTTTTCCCCAACTAAGGGTTTAGTATGTTCCAACCACATTCCCTTTCTTTCTTTTTTTGGGGGGGTAGCTATTAGAATTTTTTTATTTCTCATGACACATGTTGTCAAACTTCATCATATGACAGATGGAGAGAGTAACACACATAAGGCAAGGCCTTGTGAACTTGGGAGCATGCAAAATAGTCATTTTAAGAGAGCTTATAGATGCAGCTTGACAGCACTCACTCCCTATTATACAGTTTTGAATTCCATGATCTACACAGCTCCAATAATCTTACTTCATTTCAAACAACCTATATATAGACAGACATAGTAACTGGTCCCACATTGTGGACACAGTTGGGATTTTTGCTTTAAGAATGCATACAAACTAGGTAGATTCAAACCATACCATCCTTTAGTACAGTTACATTTGGCTGTGCAGATTTTGCATCCTCTTGGATTAAGTTTTATCAAGTGAGAAAGAGGAAAGAACATCAGGAATGAACAACAGCAGATTTGAATGAGTGGTGGATATTCAACCCACACAGCCTTGTGAGCACAGGAGAACGGGAGAATGTATTCTTGGCATTCTGTATGGAGATTTGCCATTGTCTCATATTTTGAACATCATGACAAGAAGTAAGTAACAGAGGTTGCAAATGAAAACATTGTAACCTGAAAAGTAGGACAGATTAGAGTCACTAGAAGGGCAAGTCTAGGGAAAGGGGTGGGGAAAGAAGGATAAGAAAATAAAGGGGAAGAGAAAAACAAACACCAGAAAGTAGAAAAGGAACTGAAGAGAAATGAAGCATTCTGATGCTGATGGTGATTAAAAGGACATGATAATAGTAGTAGTTATAGCAAGTAGGAGAGAAGTGGTTAAACGGCCTCAATCAAAGAACTGTAAGTAGGAATGGGCCTTTGGGCCATAGGAATAGTCCATCTCCTGTCCCCATGGCTAAACAAAAAGGATGTGTGTGAGGGATGGGGCACCAGGAAAGAAATAAAGAACCTTTGTACCTGGGTATTTGTATCTAGAGAATTAGACTATGATTTTTTTTTAATAATATTGTAATGAATTTCTTGGTTTATCTTTTTTTTAATTTTTTCTTTTTATTTATTTATTTGAGAGCAACAGACAAAGAGGCAGAGAGAAAGAGAGACAGAGAGAGAGAGAGAATGGGCACGCCAGGGCCTCCAGCCACTGCAAATGAACTCCAGATGCATGCGCCCCTTTGTGCATCTGGCTAACGTGGGACCTGGGGAATCGAGCCTCAAACTGGGGTCCTTAGGCTTCACAAGCAAGCGCTTAACCAACAAGCCATCTCTCCAGCCCTAGACTATGATTTTTATAAGACCCCTGACCCCTTTAAAGGAAATCATCTATCAGTTTTTAAGTTATATATACTTATAGAAGATTCCTTGTTTGATTACAATAATTTACTGTGGGCCCTATGACTTCCATGGAAGCCTCTTTGTGATGAATGATGTGAAAGTGTTTGATTTTTGCTATTTTCAAAAGGTCAGGATCATAATGCCCTCCAGAGTTCTAAGTAGCTTATACAATAGGCTTGCTTGTTGTTTTTTGGAAAAGGTTAGCCAGCTCCTGGAGTGGGCGGGGGGGGGGGGGGGGGAAGGGGCTGAACCTTGAGAAACTTTTTGTTTTCCTTGGGAATAAATTTTGACTGTCATTCATTCATCACTAATCTCTTCACCAAGGCTGTACATCTCTGCCAGCATAGAAATGCATAACAGTTCCTGTGTGGTTTCTTTTCTCTTGGGACATTTTTGCTTTTGGAGATGTTCCCCTAGGCCTTTCTTTGGATACGTAAGATTTACTTGTAGAAACAAGCTTTTCCCTGAAGTCCTGAAGGATAGATTTATTTACATGACTCATGTTGACCATTAGTTTTATCATGAGCAGTAGATAGGTTTTGAATTACTGAAATGAAGTATAGGCAGGCTATATACCACAACATAACATGAAGTAGTAAGATGTTAATTAACTAGGTCAAAGGCTTTCAGATAGGATTCTGTCTCAAAATACCTTGACATACTTAACTAAACACGAATGCTGAGGCAGCAATGGTATTAAACAAATTTATTACCTTATGTTTATATGTTATATATACATATATATACGATATTTATATATATACAATTATACACACACACACACACACACACACAATATTTAATGTCACCCATTTCTCAGTAATTACCTTAAGTACTGATTCAGTGTATTTCAGTAACTTTCAAATCATGTTCTTCCATGAACCTAACATTCCATTTTAATTTACTTTGTTTTATTGATTTACCGGAGCTTTAAGCAGTCTTACTTAGGCAGCAATCTGTAGACTCCAGTCATTCATCCACATTAGTGTTACAAAACAGAACTATTCTCAAGAGGAAAAAATAACAGTTAAATAATTTTTACTCCATTGACTTTTGTCTGTTTGTAGTGCTGCTGCTGTCTTTGTGCTTCCTGTGCATGAACCAAGAACTAAATACTGATAAGGTATATAAATATCCATGCATAGAGACAAAGGACTGTTAAAAGTCAATGACTAGGTATTTTATCAAAACTCAATGGTGAATATTGTTTATCAACCATAACAAGAGTATAAATAGATCAGCTTAAAACATTAAACATATACTTGTCCCTATTTAAAGATTTGTTACTTAATTTGAGAAAGAATTTTCAGTCACACTTTGTTGATGATATTCTTTAAATAAATTATCAAAGAAGTTATGAAGAGATAAAAACTTGTGGGCTGAAGAGATGGTTTAGCAGTTAAGGTGCTTGCCTGTGAAGCCTAAGAACGCGTGTTCAAATCTCCAAGTCCCACATAGTCAGATGCACAGTGATGCAAGTGCACAATGCCACACATGCACACAAGGGGGCACAAGCATCTGGAGTTCATTCCTGGCATGTTCATTCTTTTTCTCTGCCTCTTTCTCTCTACCTCTCTCAAAATAAATTTAAAAATTAATAATAATAATAACTGTTTTTTAAAAAACTTGTAGAAAAAAATATGAAGTGCCTTAATATGGACAAAATTTATGACTTGTCAAGCATATTCTTAGTGGATAACTCTGCTTTTGATTTTCTTCAAGTTATCTTATAATCCTTTAAATTATGAAATAAATATAATGCAAATTATTTTATATAGAGAAGTATAAATGAGTTATATCCTATACAATATAATTAATAATTATGCTAGACAAACTCATATCATGCCTTATTGGCTTATTCTTGGTGATTCTTTAAAATCTCCATTGAGCCTATGCCAA
Source organism: Dipus sagitta (assembly GCA_036346955.1). Lineage (NCBI taxonomy): Eukaryota > Metazoa > Chordata > Mammalia > Rodentia > Dipodidae > Dipus > Dipus sagitta. The sequence goes on along the minus strand of CM070771.1, from coordinate 122,123,060 downwards.
TATGTTAATGGCTCCCTCAATTAATTTATAAGTCAAATAAAATCCTTGACACATATTCATGTCAGATTCCTCTTAGCCTCAATGAACATGGACTACATATGTTTTCAGGGTAAATTAGAATACCTAACATCAAACCATAAAACTCAGGACAATTTATACAGACAAAATACAGGTATGAAAGTGAAAGTGCTTCTCTCCTAACCTCCCTCTGTAACTTTAATCCCTCTATAGCTACACTGAGGATGCTGTCACCCACAGGACAGAGTTATTCTAAAGATGAACTGAGATCATATATATAAAAGGCACATAGAACAAAATTTGACACTAAGCACAGCTCAAAATGTACCTTATTAAAGGTCATATTCATAAATGTTAATCATATTGCTTTTAAATATCTTAGCACCCAGCAGAGCTAAATACTTCTCAACTGGAACTACAAATGTGAAAAGCATTTATATTTATAAATTTTTTAAAATTAAAATGTGATATTATTCCAAGGTCTTATTCTAAGAGTTGTATAAGCATCTCTCTAGTGAGCTTCTCATAACCTAAAAAAAAACTAGCTCCTCAGAAGGACTTTGAAGAACTTCCCTCATGTTATCAATGAGTTCCACAACATAGTAGCCACAAATATGAAATGTGGCCTCAGTACTTAATTATAAAGCTTGAAAATGGAGCATTGATCTGAAACAATCTGAAGTGTCATGCAAAAGTTACCCCTATCCATTCAATGACTCATTCAATTTTTATTATCTCCCACTCTCCTGGAATTAACACTGATAATTCTTGAGAGTTGGGAGTTTGACTTTGTAATCCTCTACTTTTGAACTAATAGTATATTTCTACTAATAGTATATTTCCTTTATTTACGAAAACTGCTATATCTTCTTGGCTTCTGCACAGCTGGATTACTAGACTTCTTCTGAGCGGAAAAAGTGGGGACCCATACTATCCCAATAAGTAAGGCACCCTTGTCCATTCTAGCCTTTTTGGGTCCCAAGCTTCTGACACTGCATTGCACAGCTGCCATCTAGTGGAAGAAAACAATGTTACCAGTCCATGTAGAGAAAATAATAGACCCTGAATTCAGATATACATCCTTCCATATTTACAAGGTATTAGTTTATTAGGGTTGAGAAGCATGTGAGTCTACTGGGTACAGAAACTAGATCTGGCCCTATGTCTCTAAAGAAAAATCAGGTTTGTATAACCTTCCTAAGTTAAGTTTCATTTAACCTTCAAATTTCAGTGTTATAGGGTTTGTTGTCATTGTTGAGACAGGTCTCACACCATAGCCCAAGCTAGACTGGAATTTACTTCATGATTTTTTTTAATGCATGGGCTGGGGAGATGACTAAGCAGCAAAGAGCAAGCACTTGCCATGCAAGCGTGAGAGCCTGAAACATTATGAGTTCAACACCCAGCACCCAACTGGGCATCGCCACATAAACCTGTAACCCCAGTCCTATGAGGAACAGAGACTGGAGAATCACTGGAGCTCGCTGTCCAACCAGTTTGTCAACAATGGCAGCTCTAGGTTAGTGAAAGACTCCATCTCAAGGACCTAATGTGGAAGAGCAAGAGAGGACATTCTCTTCTGGCTCACACACACATGCGTACATGCATATACCACACACCACTGCCACATGCCAAAAAAAGCATTTTAGTCCAAGTATTGTGAAAATAAAATGCCCTTTTAAATCAGGTATTTCTAAAGATTATTGAAATTTTGCTTTATAGAATCCTTCAGTATATTTTCACATCCTCTACATCTGTGGAGCTGGAGCTAATGACAAAGAACAAATGTCATTAAAACCACTTCTCAGGTTGCAGAGATGACTTAGCAGTTAAGGCATTTGCCTGCAAATCCTGAGGACCCTGGTTCAATTATCCAGTATCCATGTAAGCCTGCTACACAAGGAAGCACATGCATCTGGAGTTCGTTTGCAGAGGCCATGGTGCATCCATTCTCATTCTCATTCTTTTTCTTTCTTTCTTTCTCTCTCTCTCTCTCTCTCTCTCTCTCTCAAAATAAATCAATAAAATAAAGACTTGCCTTTAAAAAAATCACTTCTCTTCTATGCAGCACATTGTAGATGCTGACTATGTCCTAATAACAAGCTAGTTCTATGACAGAAGCATGAAAACAGCATGGCACTGGATCTCATCATTTAATGCATATGAATATATTCCTTTAAATTAGAACTACACTATAAGCCATTCCTTACTAATTCAAGATTATAGTTTCAGTTTCCATGTCCCAATGCTATCAGAGCCACTTGGGACATTGTAATACAGTATAATTGTCAAGCACATTATATTTCTAAACTTCTTGGTTAATATGCTATTCTCCCTGCCTCCTTAATATACCAAAGTATCATACTCTCCAAAATTAACAATATACACATATATTCACTATCTCACTGCCAGGAGTAAAGGCTAATATTTTTAAGCATTTTACCTTTGCTTCCTCATGTGAAGAAAAATATAATTTTAAAAAGCATTGATTTTAAAGGATGAGAGACTAGGTTCAAATTCTGTCATATCTGCTGTATACTAATAATGAAATTAATTTATCTCCTTGCTTCCAAGTTGTTATATATTAAAAGATCAAAAAGTAATAAAGCCAAACTGGCATTACAAAAAGGATTACAGATAATAAACTTGTAGTTCTACCACAGTCCCTGGTATACAAGAGGCACAAAATTAATGTTAATTCTTCCCTAATATTTCTACAAATTTTCACTACATTTTTTCATTATTTTTAACAGAAGCTTATACATCATGACTTCCATACTTCAATTAGAAGAGGGTACTATTTAATGTAGAAAAAGCCTATGCTATGTAGAGATAGTCCTTGGCTAAAGGAGACAACCCCAATTTTTTATGGATTTAGGACTCATCTAAATGAGACTAAAATTGTCCCATATGTAATTACTTTTAATTAAATGCCATATATATGTTGAGAAGCTCCATGTTTTGCTTCAGAAAGTGAAATTTTACTTTTGGGTCAGTTATAGACATAGGTTTCTAAAATTAAAAAAAAAGTTACTATACAACCATCTAGTCATCAAGGAGAAGGAATATGATTAACACCCAGGAACTATATTACAATTACTCAAAAAAGCGTGGTTCACCAGGACTGAAAGACCCTGTTGCTGAAGAAACAACATCTGATGGGTTCAGGACATTAAAAAATTTATGCTAGAAGTAGGTGTGTCCTTCCTACTGGGTAACTTTCATACTGCTGGAAGGTGCTATGCAGATTGCAGACTGAAGAAAGAAAAGCATCAACATTACCACCTAGCATTGAATCCTGTATTATACAATACTAACCCTCCAGGCAGGATGTGCCATCCTTCATAATGGTAACATGAAGGTTACAGGGATAACCAAAAGCTCTATGGTTGGATTTGAGACACGCTCCACAAAAAGAATACCAGGTCAAAATTACATGGCTGGGGAGAATGTAGCACTCAGGGAAGAACCTACTATTGCTGTATTTTAAACAGATGTGTTGACAAACTGCCTCCTAAATATTTATCTTTATATCCACAGATAAGTTCTACTTTTAGCCTTGGTCAGAAAACATTTGTTTCTCCTTTTTATATCTTTCCTTTTTTGCAGTAGGGGGTGGTTAGTGTAGGGAATAACTGGTCAAACACTAAAAACAAGTGATTTGTCTTGAATGAGACATGCACATCATTTCCTCCAGGGCTCAGGGAACATCACATGGGAGATGAGGCAGAAAGAATATAAGAGCTGGAAGCTAGGGTGAAGTGTTGTGGAACTCTGGCATTCCAACATGGCAAGGACACTGTACTCATGAACTCACACCACAGGTTACCTGTAAATGGGGCCAGTCAACATTCTGTTGTAGGCAGGAAGGAGCCTTGGTAGACTACCCCATCCCTACTAAGCTAGGGTAGGGAAGACATTCTCTTCCATGGCATAGCCACTAATAAGAGATGAGGAGTAGAGAGATACTGGGAGGCATAAGGGAGAGTAATGTGGGGGTACATATGATCAAAAAATATATATATACATACATACATATGAGAATGTCAAAAAACAAATACAGGGGCTGAGGAGATGGCTCAGCAGTTAATGGAACTTCTTACAAAGACTGAAGGTCAAGGTTCAATTACCCAGTACCCACGTAAAACCAGATGCACAGAGTGACATATGCTTCTGGAGTTCATTTGCAGTGGCTGGAGGCCCTGACTCACCAATCTCTGTCCCTCTTCTCTCTCTGCTTGCAAATAAATAAATGAAAATATTTAAATATAGGAAATAAAAAATAATTTTAAATTGTGGCTCATAGTACATATTTTTATGCTTCTACATTGTTTTTATTTATATCTAATTAAATGTTTTAATTAAAGCAGTAAATATACAAAATGAATTTTCAAGTTCTTCCCAGTAATTCTCCTCAGTTTGGAGAGAATTTTAATGTCACCATGTTTTTTTCTAATCCAGATTAAATCATTTTAGATCCTGTAATTTTTCTTCAGAGAATGCCTTCTATTCTCCCTTTATTCTGAGTTCTGATCTCTTAACAGCTTATACTTTTTTAATATTTATTTATTTACAAGCTGTTGGGGGGAGAGAATGGGAGTGCCAGGGCCTCTTAAAGCTGTGAACAAATTACAGATGCATGCACCACTTTGTGTATCTGGCTTTATGTGGATACTAGGGAATCAAACCTGGGGTGTCAGGCTTTGCAAGCAAGGACCTTAACCACTGAGCAATCTCTCCAGCCCAACAGTTTATAAATTTTTAAAAGGTCATAATTTCTAGAAAGAGTAAAGAACTTACTAATGAATTGTCTTTATATGAGAAAAAATAGTGAGTTTTGTCCTATGAAAATGCTTGCAACTCTGTTGGAATATTCTGGAGTGAACAATCTGGCACACAAAACTAGATGATTGTGGTGGAGATAATCTGATCATTCTCTTTATCAAATTAGCAGTTCAAGTAATACATAAAGTAAGTTAAGGCTATGTTTATTCCATTTATTCACCAATATATTCAGTACACATTTTATACTTAGTTGACAATATAAAAAGGAAAAAGACATAATTCTTATCCTACGCATATTTTTATGTCCTGGACAAAAAATGTCATAGACACAAGAAAACACCTAAATTTAAAATAAAACCGTAATTACTAGGAAACATGATTAAAGACAAATCAGTTTTATACAAGAGTATGTTTTCCAGGGTATACTCATTTAAATGAGTAAAAAAATTCTTAAGAGATTCTCTAACCTCTTGTCCATCCTATGCACTTTCTCCATGGGAAAAAAAATGTATTAACAGGTAATATTATGTTATACATAATACTGTACTGACACTGAAATTATAAACCATCTTGTTTATTATTGCTTTCAAGATCAGTTAAATTTAATTGGTTTTCCTCTTCCCAAATAATAAGAATTTCACCCTCAAAAATATGCATTTCTAACATATTTCTGTTGCTAATGTTTAAGGAGGCCTCAAGTCGGCAAATGTCTAACCAATAAACTTGACCACGCATTTCAAAAGATAAATGGCAGTTGATATATTGTCTTACTACTTCATTGAGATTTTTTCTTGGGTCCTTGAATCTGATAGTTACTAAGTTGTTGTTCTCATCAATTACTTGAAATAGATAGGTCAAATTACTGGGATTTTGTGTGTTTGAATTCAGATCTCCAACAACTAACAATGGAGTGTGCAAGAAAGTTAAGCAAAACCTGTTCTTTAAATTTGATTGAACTTTCTTTAAGTTATTTTCTTGTAAGTCCAAGAAATTGATTCTTTTTTGTTTCATTCCATTATCCACCAAGTTAAACATGTTCTTGAAGCAAAGCAGATCCAATGGATCATCAATGGTATTATCAACAATTTCTTTATTCACACTCAGTTTATTATTATCCCTGGCCATGGTTTTGTTTGACTGTAGCAGAAATGGGTATATTTTCCTCCACAAACGGGAACCCAAAGAATTTTCTATATCAGAATTTTTGCGATAAGCAAATCCTCGGTCCTCCTCATTTACAGACTGGATAATCACAGTTAATATTGGGCAATGTTGACCACAAAGAGCATACAGTTTGTCCAAAGAATCACCTTCCTGAAGTACACCATGGGTCATATTACTGGCAGGCAAAGGTTGAGTTTTAATAGTATTATCAGGAACAGGGTGGACTTTATTACCAGCAGGTGTAAAGGCTTGAGTGACAGATGTGCACACTCTTTCTGACTGATTGTTACCCTGCTCCTTCGTGTGGTGATTTGGTATTCTCTCTTTGGCACACGTCTTATTCTGAACCTCTAGAAAATCTTCACCAAATGGTTCAGAATCACTACCATGAGGCAAGTTAAAATAATTGCATTTCAGTTCAAGGGGTTGAGTCATTTCCTCCAATTCTGAAGAGGATAGTTCAGCCATTGTTGGGCCTGGGGCCAAATTTCCAAAATGTGAATATGGGACCTCACTGCTGTTATTATCAAGTAGGGTGTCCACTGATGTGGTGTCTGCATTGCCATACATGCCAGGATTTTCACCAGGATTTTCAGATGACACCCTTAGCAAATGATTTTCTCGCAGAAGCCACTTGCCATTGTCAATTAGCTCTCCTTTCTCTTTATCCATAAGGAACTTATGAGCATTTTGTTTTGTACCATGTTCTACAATGTTGCCTCCATGACAAACACTCTTTCTTCCATTAACATCACATTTGCCTAGCCTTTCCCCCTGGATATCTGCCAACACAGGAGAACTGCTAGATACCTGCTCAGAAGAACCAAATGACCGACCATCAGAACCATAAAAATTTGCTTTCCTATCACAATGAAATTCCACAGAATTGTAAGGACAAACTTGAGATCTGTGCATAGACCCATGAAAAAATGATGGCTTCATAATTTCCGTTTTCCCATAAAGTTTTTCTATTGTTCTTTTAACAAATCCTCTATTGTACTCCTTCTCTTGGGTAGCCTTATCATTATTACTGTGGCCACTACTGGAGGTTTTACATGACTGCTCATTCTCACTCTCACTGTCTGGTCTATAGTCAGACAAGTCAGAAGTCACCGGACTTTTGAAATGTTTCTTAAAATCAAGAGAAGACTCTGTGTAATTTCTATCTTCCATGTTTTTCACCATCATTTTAACTGTCATATTGATTTCTCCTGAATTGTTATCCTTTTCAGTATTCTGCTTGGAATCATAACAAAAAACTAAAGATGGTGGTGTTACCTGCTTCGTACTAATTGTCTCAGAAATCACAGCATTATTTTTTTCTTCTTCTATGTTATAACTACCTGGTATGTCCATCAATTCTAAATTTGTACTAGGCTTTAACTCTCTTTGCATTGATTCTTCAGTGGTTTGCTCTCCTGCATGTACCTTTGTGTTATAGATGTAAGTGTCATGGTTTTCTAATTCTTCAAAAGATTCCAACTCTGACATGTTATTTCTTTCACTTGATGCCACACTGTTGGTTATTGAGCCTGGCTCTTCAGAAGTCCTTGATTCTTCCTTATCAAAAGATGCATATTTACTTTTATCCTGAAATTTTTTCAGTGTATAATTTGTAAATTCCTCTAGAGAACTATGACTCTTGCCAAATTCTGGATCAGTTTCACTTAGGGAAAAATCACCAGGTCTTAAGTTACTGACATTTTTATGTGATGCTGATATATTAAAGTCATTCTTATATCCAGAGTCTGACAAAATATTTGTAACTTTATGAACTTCATCAGATATTTTGAACTCTTCAGTTGGTTCCAGTTTATCACTGTATGTTTCTTCGGTATTTAAAAAGTCAATGGTATTACAGTCATTGAGGGGAATGTGGGTCTTGTCAATACAGCTGGGTGACTCATTGATATGGCTCTCTTTTTGATCACAAGGCTTGTGGGAATCAGGAAGGAAACACACCTCTCCTAGAAAACAAGCATTATCCGTGGAGGCCTGATCCACAGGACAACAATTAGCAGTGATAACTGTATCAAGTGAGTTACTGATCTCTTGCAGAGGATAACTCATGTTCTCAGAGAACAACTCACATGGGGAGTCATGTGACTTGTTAATCATCTCAGAAATACAAACCTCAGGGCTATAAGCCTCACTGACAGAGTCACCTACATTCACAGGGATTTCCTGTGTTCTCTCATCTTCATTACAGTTAGGAAGTCTCTCAGTGCTGGCTGTGGTACAGTTTTCAGAAAGACCTCCTGGTACTGTATCTTGTTCTCTCTTACTGGGTCCATTGCAATTTATGGCTGATTCCTCTAACTTGGCAATAGCTGCTTTCAAGTCATCAGCTTCCTCTGTGATGGCAATGTGCTTTAGAACCTCCAACAGGGCCAATGTTTCTGAAGACCTGCTGGTAATCTTGTGGGAATCACCTTGACAGAAGCTATTCATAGTTCCCTTTAGATTCAGCACCAAAAGCCAAGCTAAAAGGAGATTATTGGATGAGTTGTGTATTGCAGAAGGGAAGAGAGCATCTGCAAATGAACCTGGTATTTGAGCAGTTCCATTCTGATTCTTGTGGCTACTAAGAACTGAAGCTTCTAGGTGGCGAAGCAACAGGACTGGCAAGAGGTCTTTTGGAGCATTCTCTTCCATCGTGTCTACCTGGATGGCAGCCTCTACACTTGGCCCTTTTTTAGCTAGGTTTATTTCTTGGTAAACAAGACTCACTTCTGGTATTGATTTTTCAGCCAATAGATGGATTTTAGTATCAGGATCATTAACAACTGATGAGGTGCAATATTCATGCAGAGAAGCCATGTAAGCATCATTTGGAGATCTACTTTGGCTCTCACAGAGATGTGGGTTAAGTTGTCCAGTATTATCTTTAGTATTAAAAGACTTACCTACCTCCTTACATAGCTTGTCACCTTCCCCATTGACATTTTTAGCTATGTGATTATTGCTTTCCATAGCAAAACTATTTGCCGGGCTTCTGTAGGGAACATCTTCTGGAAACTCATTACTGTCATAATTTACAAAATTTCTTTCATTTTTGCATAGGGTAGCCGACTTTCTATGGTCTAAATCCCGATATGGATTTATGTTCTGCAACCATCTCTGCACGTAATTTTGAACTGAATGATGAGGAAGACCCTCAAGAAATTCAGCTTTTTTCAAAGAAGCTAAAGAATCTTCCCTGATTGGAGCATGCTGTTTACTTAAAACAGCACCTGACTTCAATTTGTCTCCTTTTTGTTTTTTCTGGCTTTTTAAATTTGCATGTAGACCACTAACTTTTGAAACTAAACCCTTTTTGGCCATTTCTTTCAAATTTCTAGATACTGTTTCTACTTGTGACTCTGGCCCATTAGAATCTTTCAGTTTTTGCTCAAGATTAAACACATGAAATGAACTTTGATTTTCCAAAGTGCTTTTATAAAACTCAGATTCATTATGAAGAAATACTTTATCTCCTTGTCCAATTTCTATTTTTCTAGGTCCTCCTAAGCTTACCTTCTTTAGTGGTTTGGATTTTCTTTTGACTAGAAGTCTTTGAGTCTTATGGTTTTGCATAGTGTTTAATTTATTTCTATGAAATTTCTTAGAAGATGTGGGATTGAGGCTACTTTGGGGGTGAAAATAATTTGATCCGTTTGCCTTATCATTTACATGAAGATCTTTCTTGTGATATATTCCTCCTCTAAGGGGACTGTCTGAATCCTGCAATATGGTTTCTTGTGTAACTGTATATCCTCTGTTTGTTTTCCTACTCTTATTAGTGATTCCTTTGGCTTCCATCTCCCCATATTGATATCTGGAATTTATCATTTTCTGCTGAGAGTTCTTTTTGCTGACAAAAGAGGACAAAACATGCTTTTCATTTTCTGGAAGTTCTGTTAAACCACACTGAGCAAATTCATTAACTAGTCTGTCCATTCTTGCAGTAACAATAGAGGAACCTACTGAAGGAATCTCAGAAATACCTTTGTCAAGCCCAAAGGGAGATGTATCTGCTGAAATAGGGCTCAATCTACTGTCACATATGAAGTTCTTGATACCAGTTTTGTCTGAGATTACACTATCAGTTGCGTCTTCCTCCAGAACTGAGTTCTCTGCTATAGCTGATGGTAAGTCATTGCTATGAGACACTGTTAACATTTTCTGACTTGTAATTTCTATCACACCAGCATTTACTGCACTTGACTTGAGGAGGCCATTTTCCTCTTTTCTTTCTAAAGATGACTGCATCTGCTCATTGTTATTGAACTGAACAAGTTTATTAGATACTGATGACATTTTGCTGCAAGAATGTGTGAACATGTGATACTCAGATTTTTCTCTGCCTTCCCTTTCTTTTCTATAGGAAAACTGTTTCTCTTGAACTTCTGTCTCAGATACTAAGGTCACAGTGCCTATCACAGATTTCTTTTTTCTCATTCTTCTTGGTCCAGGGGTTGGGGGCCTATAAAAATGATGCTTCACTTGTTTCTGACTTTCATGAATGATGTCTGTATCTATAGCAGCATTTTCCCAACTAGCAGTCCTGAAAGTTTCAGCCTGTTGACCTGTCATTTGAGTGTTTCCTTCCTTTGCCAAACTACACTCGTGATTATCACCTGCAACATCTGCAGACAATGAACATGCAGCAAGCTTCAAACTAGATGAGCCATCATCTCTTTTTCCCGGGAAACTACTTAACTCACTCTTTTCGTCGTGACTTGAAAGACCAGCTCTATCAACAGTGGTTGTCCACTTCACAGTTTCTTCCTCTTTTATCTTGAATCGAACTTTCATCTCAACTGTCATAGTACCATCTTGATTAAAAATAACTGATTTCTCAATATCATCTTCAGAAGGATATGTTGATAAATTCTGAAAATCATGCTTTTCTAAGGCCAAATAATTCTCAGGAGCAAAAGAACAGTCTGAGTAGGAATCGTGTGTTTTGTCAGAAGAAACAAAGTAGACCTGGGATCTTGGAACTGAAGGCATATGTATGCTCACTTTCAAGATTTTAAGAATAAAAGATGTCCATACAGATACAGAATGTGGAAGTCAGAGAAGTTATATATACATATCCAATGGAAGAGGCAGCAGAGAAAGGGGAAAAAAAAGAAAATGTTAGTACAAAATTACCATTTTTTTCTGTATTTCACAATAAAATACTAGTGATATTTCTAAACTCTATGTACTCAATGTTTATTTGAGAAATCTTATTGTACATCCTGGCATATTTTTCAAAGCATTTTTTTAAAAAACTAGTTATATTTCAATAAGGACATTCACAAATTTTAATCTTAACTTTAATAAGCTAATATTAGTAGCAGATACAGAAAGTAGAAATTGTTAATGAATCGATTAGGGGGAAAGTTATTCTGTGAGTTTTGCTTTGTTTATCAATACTAAAACTGGAGTCTAACAAACTTATGCTTATTTAATTAAACAATTCAAGTAACAGCAATTCATATGCGAATATACATAAGACAAACACACATAGCTTCATGAAATAAGAAAGTTTTCAGTATTAGATTAATCAAATACTAGTTAATATTGCCTTTGATAGTCAATGCAGTTAATTTAATAAATGTACATAAGAGAACAAGTTAGGGGCTGGAGAGATGGCTCAGCAGTTAAAAGAACTTGCTTGCAAAGCTTGCTGGTCTGAGTTCAATTCCCTAGCCACCCATGGAAATCTGGATGGGCATTTATTTGTAGCACAGCAAGAGAACCTGGCATGCAAACGCATATACCTACATGCAAATAAATAAAAGGTTTTTTAAATATTTTATTAATTATTTGAAAGGAGAGAATTAATGAATGAGTGAATGAATAGGCATGCTAGGGCCTCTAGCCACTGCAAACAAGCTCCAGATGCATGTATGGTACTGGGAAACTGAATTCGGGTTGTTAGGCATTGTAGGCAAGCACCTTAAGCACTGAGCAATTTCTCCAGCCCAATAAATATTTTTGAACAGAGGAAAAAATATATACATACATACATACATATATATATGTGTGTGTGTGTGTGTGTGTGTGTGTTCAGATAGCGTATTTGTCTATGTGTTTTGTGTATGTATATGATATGCTTTCGTGTATGCTCATGTGTGTTAGTATGGGTGTGTGCATGCCACCGCATGCATGTATCAGACAGAGGACAACTTTTAGGTTTCAGTCCTCATCCTCTACCTCCTTTGAGGCTAGATCTCACTCTTTATTGCTTCTTTTCACTAGAATAGCAGGAGCTTTAACTTCTGGTAGATTCTCCTGTCTCTGCTCTCCATCTTGCCTGTAGACATGCGCTAGTATTACAAATGCCTGCCATTAGTGTTTGGCTTTTTACATGGGTGCTAGGATTCTGAACTCGGATATTCATGCTTGTGTAGCAGGCCTTTAGTCCATTGAAACCTCCAGATATTATTTTCCTACACATTTTTATTAACCTTGGCATTTCTGCTTCTGAAATTCAATAAAACTTCTGTTAATAGTTGATACCAACTTGGTCGAACATGCTTGCTGAAAGTAATCACCTTTAAAGTTTTCAGAATATAAACTTTAAAATATTCTTTATCATTTGTGGTAAATGAAAATGTCTCACTGTTAATTTTTTGAAATAAATTTAGCAGAGCCGTCTTATTCCCCATAGTTATCAAAAATCAAAACAAACAGCTGAAGGGCTGGAAAGATGGCTTAGTAGTTAAGGTGGTTGCCTGCAAAGCCTAACGACCCAGGTTCAATTCCCCAGTACCCACGTGGAGCCAGCTGCACAAAGTGCCCCATGTATCTGGAGCTCATCTGCAGTGGCTGGAGGCCTTTTCTTTCTCTCTCTCTCTCTCTCCCCTTGCAGATAAATAAATAAATAAGGACAAAAATAAACAGCTGATGAGACACATTAAAACCATTTTAATAAAATGGCCAAAATAAAATAGTACTATCATTTGCATATCATTATTTTTAGTAGCTAATACTTATATAAAATAGAAGCAGTAGTAATTACTAAGAATACCTAAGAAGTAATAAAATTACAACTAGAAATTGCTTTAGGAATATAACAATAAGTGTATGGATTACTACTTCTTAAAATGCCTTCATGTCTAAAGAGAATGAAATTTAAAATTCAAGTAATTACTAAGAATACCTAAGAAATAATAAAATTACAAGTAGAAATTGCTTTAGGAATATAACAGCAAGTGTATGGATTACTACTTCTTAAATGCCTTCATGTCTAAAGAGAATGAAAATTAAAATGCAAGTATAAAGGACAATCAGCACATTAGCACAGAGTTGATGTTTGTCTGGAAACACTAAACACCATACATAATGAGATTAGCCAATTCCACAACCCTTGGGTCTAAAAGAGATCCCTCTGCTCCCCTGTCACAAAATAATCCCACCTATGCAGTTAATCCTAAGCAATTAATAACCTACTTTATTGTTACCAGGATGAATTAGCTGTATAAACCATTTTTGTCAAAGGGTACTTCTAAGGATTTATGATTTTTAGATGAATAACTTCACAAGGGAAAATATACAAGTAGATTTGTCTTTTATATATTGTCATTAACTTACAGAGTTCAGCTACAAATGCTGCATGTTCTCATTAGAGAAAAGTCCACAACAATGTCACACTCTTATCCAAATAATGAAATTCTGGGGGCTGGGAAGACAGTTCAGGCAGTAAAGTGCTTGAAAAAGGACCTCATTTTAATCCATAGACCCAAGGTTTAAAAAAAAATTTTAAATTAAAAACCAGATATGATGGTGCGCTTATACTCCCAGCACCAGGAAAGAGAGCTAGGCAGATCTTTGGGGCTCACTGACAATATAGCCTGCCTGGAGAGAAGTGACTGTAGCCAATGAGACAACCTCACTTAATTAAGAAAAAAGTGGATGGTGTTTCTGAAGCAAGACACCCAAGGTTGTCCTCTGGACATACGTGCACACACCATGCACACATGCACAAACACAAAAGAAATAAAAAATGATGGGCTGGGGAAGTGGCTTAGCAGTTAAGGCATTTGCCTGCAAAGCCTAAGAACCCAAGTTCAATTCCCCAGTACCCATGTAAGCCAGATGCACATATTGGTGCATGAGTCTGGAGTTTGTTTTCGTGGCAGGAGGCCCTGGCACACCACACCCATTCTCTGTCTGTCTCGTCCTCTGTCTCTGTCTCTCTGTCTCTCTCTCTCTAATAAATAAATAAAATATTTTTAAATAATGACATTTTGTCATCTGAAAACTAAAAAATCATACCTCATCAACGTAAACATGTAAATCATTAATTAGACCAGGTGTGGTGGCTCATGCCTTTAATCCCAGCACTTGAAAGGCAGAGGTAGGAAGAATGCCATGAGTTCCAGGCCAGCCACCCTGAGACAACATAGTGAATTCTAGGTCAACCTGGACTAGAGCAAGACCCTAACTCAAAAAAAAAAAAAAAAAAAAAGAGCTGGGCATGGTGGTGCACACCTTTAATCTCTGCACTCAGGAGACAGACTCAAGAGGCAGAGGTACAGGCAGAAGAATCACCATGAATTCAAGGCCACCCTGAGATTACACAGTGAGTTCCAGGTCAGCCTGGGCTAAAGTGAGACCCTATCTCATAAAACAAAACAAAAAAATAAAATAAAATAAAAATAGCCCTGTTCCAGTTTCTTTTGCCAGGCCTTTAATACCAGCACTTGGGAGGCAGAGATGAGAGGATCACCGTGAGTTTGAAGCAACCCCAAGACTACATAGTGAATTCCAAGTCAGCCTGAGCTAGAGTAAGACACTACCTTGAAGAAACAAAAATAAATAAATAAATATAAAAGTATTAGTTGGCCGGGCATGGTGCTGCACGCCTTTAATCCCAGCACTTGGGAGGCAGAGGTAGGAGGATCACCATAAACTCAAGGCCACCCTGAGACTACATAGTGATGTCTAGGTCAGCCTGGGATAGAGTGAGGCTCTACCTCAAAAAAAAATTATACATATGTGTATGTATATCTATGTACATATCATTATATATATATATATATATATGTATATATATATATACACATACATATATATACACACACATATATATACTTATCATTAGTTACTTCTGGAAAATTCTTTTTGGAAATTATGTGATCGTTTCTATGGTTCTTTTCCATGATAAATCTGACCAATTTATTTTAGAATGTCTTCTTTTTTTACAGAGAGGGAGGGAAAGTGGAAGGGAGAGAAAATGGGCACGACAGGGCCTCTAGGCACCAAAAACGAACTCCAAAGGTATGCACCACCATGTGCATCTGGCTTACATGAGTTCTGGGGAATTGAATCTATGACCTTAGACTTTGCAGGCAAGCTCCTTAATAGCCAACCCTCTTATATTTTCTCTTCTGTGATGCAAGAATTTGGTCATTTAGGCATTAATTAGTCTCTTTGAGGAAAAATGTATTCAGAACTAAAAAGGAAATACTTATAAGTGACTTACTCTTTCTGCTTTCTTTTCCCTTTCGGTGCACACGCTGAGAGACCCCTGGTAATCTAGCCGGAAGCAAGTACTTTTGAACGTCATAGTTTCCTGGTTTAAATGGCTCCCTTCCTGCTGCCACCACCACAGCTCCAGAGCTCAGTATCGCTGCCTGGAGACTAGGAACCTAGAAGAAACCAGAGTCATAGTCCTCACATGAGCAGGTACTGTTCTTCCCACAAGGTATACTAATAACTTTGAGTTAATCAATCCAATAGCCTCCCAGGTGTGAAAGAAATAATCACCAAATATCTTTTTAGGTACCAATTTTTACACAAAATAACTAGGATAGGGGAAGGGAGGGAAATACAGACCCAATAACCTTATTGAGCCTACATACTAGCTATAGAGCAAGAGGCTGGTATTCTAGCATAACTTAAAAAAAATTAAAAGGTATATAGTATTCCCTAGCAAAGTATGTAGTTGTATGCAAATAATTGCCTACACATGGTCAACTGAAAAAGATCGGGTGTACGTAGCTGGTCCAGAACGCGACCTCTTGCAAACACACTGAGGCTGCAGCCTTGCCAGCAGAGATACGGAAAATGCTCTCTAACTCAGAGAACAGTAACTACTGGTGGTCACTCCCAAGAAATGTCAACATTAGTGGGCTGAATAGATGGCTTAGTGGTTACGGCACTTACTTGCCTTCGAAGTGTAAGTACCCAGGTTCAATTCCCCAGTACCCACGTAAAGCCAGAAGCACAACGTGGCACATGTGTCTGGTGGCTGGAGTTCCTAATGCGCCCATTCTCTCTCTCTCTCTCTCTCTCTCTCTCTCTCTCTCTGTGTGTGTGTGTGTGTGTGTGTGTGTGTGTGTCTCCCTCCCTCCCTTTCTCCCCCTCCCTCTCTCAAAATAAATAATAAATATTTTAAACTTTTAAAAAATAGGCTGGAGAGCCGGGCGTGGTGGCGCACACCTTTAATCCTAGCACTTGGGAGGCAGAAGTAGGCGGATCGCCGTGAGTTGGAAGCCACCCTGAGACTCCCTAGTGAATTCCAGGTCAGCCTGGGATAGAGTGAGACCCTAACTCGAAAAAAACAAAAAAACAAACAAACGAAAAGGCTGGAGAGAGGATTCCGAGGTGAAGGCACTTGCGTGCAAAGCCTAATGACTGGAGTTCAATTCCCTAGTACCCACGTAAAGCCTGATGCACAAAGTGGGGCATGTGTCCGGAGTTCATTTGGCAATAGCTTGAGGTCCTGGTGTGGTCATATTCTTTCTTTCTTTCTTTCTTTCTCTTTCTCTCTCTCTCTCTCTCTCTCTCCTTATAAGGTACTTTAAAAATATTTTTTAAGAAAGAAATGGTGTCAAAATTAGATTGTTTTGCAAAATATTTTAAGTTGGTTCTCAGTGAAAGAAGGAAAGAAAAGGAGACCCTCATACCTAATGTCACGTCAGATTCTAACCAGAAAAGAAAAAAAAAAAAAAAAAAGCAAGGTCTTTGTCCGCGCCTGCCATTCCAGCAAGCAGCGCGGGAGCCCCAGCAGGCTCACCTTCCTTCCATCCGTGGCATACAGCTTGGTCACCGGGCACTGCATGACCTGTGCCAAGTGCTGCAGAAAGCCCTCGAAGCTCTGGGTGACTCTCCTGCTAAGAAGGACCGCGCGCTTCGTCTTGGGGTCCCCGTTCCGGAAGACCACGAGCCTCCGCGCGGCGCCGCGGGGCATGCCGGGAGCAGAGGCCAGGGCGGGCGGCGGCGGCGGGGCGGGGTTGCGCATGCGTGCTGATGGCCCGGCTGCTCAGCCAGGGCCTCCGGCGCCGGCGGGCCTTGTCGAGGTCCACTGGCTGCATCTTCCGACCGTGGGAGCACAGGTACGATTCGCCGTCCTCCAGCTCCTCCAGCCTGGTGATGCTGTGTCTTCCGCGAGGGGTGCTGATGTTCCTCACTCCGAAAGGCAGGGGCACCTTCCTGGACAAGTTATCCAGCAAAGCGTCGAAGGTCTTGAAGGAGCGAGGATTGAGCACCACCCTCACGCCGCCGAACTGCGGGTCTCCGCTCTTGTAGAAACTGATCCGCTTGGCCACGACGGGATGAGCGACACTTGAATGACGAGGGGAAGGAACATGGCCTTCAGAAGAAGTCGGATGAATCACCGAGAAACTAGCAGTGTCACTCATTTCGGATTTTGAGACCTATAATGAGAAGAAAATTGTTTATCTCCGCAATGTTGTTCTGGAGAAGCACCGGAGAATACATGATGTTGCTAGTGCATGCTACTACAGTTGTAGACATTCGGGATTTTCCTTGGACGTTATTCATTATACTGCCGGTTTTGCAAGGCACTTTTAAGGGACTAAAAATAAGTGAAACAAATAAGAATATTAATATTAAAAAACAAGCTACTGACACTAATAAGGGCCAATGTAAGCAAGTTATAGATGCTAATGCAGTAGGGTCCTATACAACCACGCTTTAACTATTTTTTTTCAAAGAGCTTAAATGAAGTAGTAATTTAAAATAAATGAAAAGACCGTTTATAAGTCACATGTGCTCATATTGATTTATATGTGAATATATTTATTATATTTATCATGCATATAGGAAAATTTTAGAAATATGTATGTATGTGATACCCAGTGCAGATGTAGTTATCACAGAATGCTTTACCAAAAGTAGACAATATTCATTTTTGTTTTTGTTTCTCAGTGCTGGTGATCCAGCCCAGAACCTCTTCCATTCTGGGCAAGTGCTGTGCACTGAGTTACCCCATCAGCCTTCTGCTTTGTAATACATGTTGTTAAACTTTGTGAATTTATTATTTTTTTACTTTTTAAATATTTTTTTAATTTTGGTTTTTTGAGGTAGGGTTTCATTCTAGCTCTGGCTGGCCTGCAATCCACTATGTATTCTCCAGGTGGCTTCGAACTCCTGGTGATCTTCCTACCTCTGCCTCCTGAGTGCTGGGATTAAAGGCATGCACCAGCTTGTGAATCTTTTTTTTGGGGGGGGGTTGTTTTGTTTTGCTTTGCTTCAAGGTAGGGTCTCACTCTAGCTCAGGCTGACCTAGAATTCACTATGTAATCTCAGGGTAGCCTCAAACTCATGGCAATCCTACCTCTGCCTGCAGATTACTGGGCTTAAAGGTGTGCTCCGCCACATCTGGCATTTGTGAATCTTTTTAAAGTTAACAAGTATTATTGAAGAATGTTTAAACAGCATAAAGGAGACTTATGAACTTGTCCAATTAGAAAAGTAAGAGAGCTTTCCAATTTGTCATTTAAGTCCTTTGCATGTCTTAGCAGTCAAAGGAGAAACAGGAAAAAGTGTTAAAGTTCAAATCGATTGTTAGATGGAACCACATGAGAGTTACTGGAGGAAAAAGTCTCTAACATTAAGTTCTAGAAAGAATGTGTTGAATAAAGGCCATATTAAGATAGGATCAGATGTTTCAAATGCAAATTGGAGAAACTATAGACAAATCACCTGATATACCACTTACTCTGCTTGGAAAGATACTGCACTAAACAAATATTTGAACGAATGATGACACTGGTATGAGTTTGCTAAAATTGTGTGAGATTGGGTAACCAGAGTACTTCTCACACTACAGCAAAAACACCAAGACAGAATTGAAAAGGATCCATTTTTGGCAAATCACAAGCAAACCAGGCTTTGTTTGGCTGTTGGCTTGTTTATCATTTGTAGCATTATGTGGCTATTTTCTGCTGTTAAAAATAAATTTAATTGGGCTGGAGAGATGGCTTAGCAGTTAAGCACTTGCCTGTGAAGCCTAAGGACCCAGGTTCGAGGCTTGATTCCCCAGGACCCACGTTAGCCAGATGCACAAGGGGGCGCACGCGTCTGGAGTTCGTTTGCAGTGGCTGGAAGCCCTGGCGCGCCCATTCTCTCTCTCTCTCTCTATCTCTACCTGCCTCTTTCTCTCTCTCTCTGTTGCTCTCAAATAAATAAATAAAAATATTTTAAAAATAAATTTAATTATTGTTACTTTGGCAAAATAAGAAAGCTCTGCAGCTTTGTAGACAAGTTGAAGAAATAAATGTTACTACTAAGGAAACCGAAGGCATGTTTGTACAATAAATCTGGTATAAATCACCTACTTAAACATTTGTAAATTGTTAATTAAGTCACCAAAATAACTTGCAAGCTTTACATATATGTAACTTAAGAGAAAGAATTCTAAGGTCATCCTAGAAATTAGATATCTCTCCTCTCTTCCCCAGAAGTTTAAAGTGATTATAGTTCTTAGGACAATAAAAACAGCCATAGCAGGTGTGTGCATAAGGAGCTTGAGAATCCAGCTTTGTTATGGCATCAGCAAAACTGCAACCTCGTCTCATCCTCCTTGAATTAACAGTAGTCTGCCCTTGGAGTGGCCTGCATAATCTCCTTTTCTTCCCTAACTATAAGAAAGTAAGAGGCTGACTCACCACTACACAGGTACAGTTGGATAGGAAGAATAACTCTTATTACTCCTTAGTACACTGCAGTAACTATGGCTGACAACAAATAATTGAAATAGCTAAGAGAGAAGGCTAAATCTTCCCTACACAAAAAAGCGACAAATATCTGAATTGATAGGCCTAAATTATCTGGCTTGATCATTATGTATTGTAAACTTGATAGATATGCTGCACTGTAACCCATAAATATGTACAATTACTATACGTCAATTACAAATAACATTTTGAAAACGATGAGTTCATCCACTACTTAAATAAGACTTCAGAGTTCTTTACCTCCAGTCAATTTTTAGTGTGGTTTATTTGTATGTTTATCTAAAAATGCATGAATAATATTAAAGACATAATTTTCACCTTACTTTTAAAAAATTATATTTATCTATATGGCTGCATTGTGAGGTTTTTCATGTAACTAGCTTTCTCCATTTGGAGTTCTATAGCCTGGTAATCATGTTGGGAACACATATGCATTACTAAGTGTTTGAGAAGTTGTGTATTTGTTTGCTTTTTGTACTTCGACCTCAGAGAGAACATGGAAGATAAGGAAAACAAGAAGGAAGAAATGACCTCCTCTCCTCCATGCAGTCTATTTCATTGCAGCCAGCCCAGTACACGAAAGACACAGTTAAAAGTACCATACCCTGGAAAACTGCAAAGACCAGTGGAAGTCCCAAGTCACTAGGGGAAGTTGGGAGTGCTGAGATGTTGCATACATGTGATTAAGGTCTTAAGAGCCCACAATGGTAAAGGCACACACCTGTAATCTCAGTGCAGAGAAGGTGGAGACAGTTGGATCTCTGAAACTCACTAGCTAGCCATCTAGCGTAACTGGTGAATCCCAAGACAGTGAGAGACCCTGTCTCAAAAAGAGGTGAATGACATTTCTGGGGACAACACCTGAGGTTGTCTTCCAGTCTCCACACGGGCACACATGCACACACATGCAGCCACATCCTCATATGCACGAATATTACATACATCTATCTTAACCAAAATAAATGAGAATAAATTTAAAACTGAAGAAAAAAGAGCCTCCTCATAAAGGAGCTTTGTGTGTAAAACACAGAACATAATGAAGATTCAAAATTATGAGAAAATAGTCTACCTTCATTCAATGCTTAATACAGTTATTGGGAAAGAGATTTCAAATCAAATTTCTTCCTAAGAAAGTGGCTCAGAAGCCGGGAATGGTGGCACATGCCTTCAATCCCAGCATTTGGGAGGCAGAGGTAGGAGGACTACATAGTGAATTCCAGGTCAGCCTGAGCTAGAGTGAGACCCTACCTCGAAAAAAAAAAAAAAGTGGCTCAGAATTTGCCCTAATATAACATTTCCTTGAGCCCATGAAAATCAGAGTAATTCAAGAACACAAGTGGGGATGAGACAGGACCAAGGAAATGCTCTAGAAGGGATTCTATCCTACACTGAAGGTAGAAGTGAAAAGAGAGCAATTTCCAGGGGAACACCATGTAAAGCTGCAATGCAGAGCAGTGGAAATGTACGCAAGAAGAATACAAAAATAATGCAGCCACTGCACTCTAGTGAGACCCTTGAGCGGTCAATAAATCTTGTCCATTAACTGTGCCATTTTATGAAACTGAGCTACGAGCAAGGTTTTCGTGTGATAGTGGTGCTCTTCTCTAAGGTTATAAAGCCAGTCAAGCAGACAAGTGGTTCTTTTACTACCTTTGTCCTTCATGTTTTTAGTGTACTCGATAAATGTAACTTTTCTCTAGAAAAAAAAATCAAACTTTGGATGGAAATGTAAGTTTCTTTACATTTTTTTTTCAAGGTAGGGTCTCACTCTATCTCAGGCTAACCTGGAATTCACTCTGTATTCTCAGGGTGGCCTCTAACTCACAGTGATCGTACCTCTGCCTCCCAAGTGCTGGGATTAAAGGTGTGAGCTACCATACCCAGATTACATTCATTTTTAATTATAAAGTATATTCTATGCCCTCTGAAGTTGGATAGGTAATATATTTGTGGACAAGCCAACTAAGTAGTCTAATACAGCTTAACTCTTCTAGAAATTTCCACTGAAAGAAGTGAAGATAGGAAGAGGTAATGTGGGACTTGGAAGTTTGAAACCTTCTACTTTCCTCCCACCCACTTCTCCTGGAGATAGCAAGCAACCTGGTTAAGAAAATCATTTTCCCTCCAGCCCCATTGATATTAAAATCTGTGTCACCAGTTGCTACCAATCTCTTCCCTTCTTCTATGCAGAATTTCTTCGTTGCCAAAAGTTAGTCCATATAAATACCATGAATATTTCCACTGCTTTGTAAGACTAGGGAGAAAATGTAATATCCTTTGGTTCACTAGGTTTAGCTGTGCTTATACTTGTCTCTCATCAGTCTCAGTCAACAGTGCACTTAACTCTGTGGTCCTCCCAGCTGAGCAGTTGCCTCTACGGGCTCAACCTGTGTCCTCCACTCATTTGACAAAATAAATGGCAGATCTACAAGATACATGTGTCATTTTGCTAACTATAGCTTAAATTTCATTTCTACCACATAGTAGGAATAATGCAGACGAGAGAGAATGAAGCAGAAAATGAACGGCAATTCCCAGGTGATATATTATAGGAAAATGAGGTCATCTCATCACAAATTTTCATACCTACTAGGCAGTCTGAGGTGTGTGTAGGAGACCAAAAAGGGAAATATGCACCAATTATTTCCTGTTGTCATCATAACCGTTGAAAGCTAAACAGCTTACTTCCTCTTAATGCACAGATTTTTATGAGGACATAGTACATTTATAATCACAAAATAAACTTTACTTATATTTCACTTAACTGGAATCACTATGTCCTAACACTGCAGTTCTCTCCTACTTCAATATCAGCATATAACAAAGATTGCTGGCATATTCTTAGTAGGAAAATTATTTTGTAATGGTTAAAGACACATATTATAATCTTTATATGAAAGGAAAAGCTAAATAAAACTAGCAAAACAATTATTTTTAAAAGAAAGACTTTTAAATAGTTTTTTACTTACCAAACCTTCCCTTACAAAGAAAAGATGATGTGGAAATAGTCTGAATACCTCATATAAATGTCACTAGATAGGCAACCTGCTCATTTCATGTGAAGAAACTCATATCTTTGGATTTACTGTTAGCGTGTCCACCCAAAGATTAAGTACAAGCCAATTAATTTAATCCAAGGTGATGTTAATCACAAGATGGAATTCACCTTAAAGGGACCACAGCCTGAAAATACAGAAGTTGCTAGCATGCTGGGTGGCCTGAAATTTTTCTAGGGTCTCCTTTATATCTTCTTTCTTGCCTGATATCTTCTCTGGAGAAGATACCATCAACTACCAGACATTTCTCTCCTAAATGACTCCATTTATTTATGTTAGAAAAGTTCCTCAAGCTGCTAAAAATGAAGCAAGCTGACATTTTATCTTTCTTTGACAAGTTGATTCTGAGATACTAGCTGCTCATGTTAGTCATTTAAAAACAAAGGACCATGGGCCTTTTTTAGTATTAGAAACCCCTGCTTGAGACCACATTCACGATGTGCATGGCTGCACATGTACTCAATGTGGCCACTCAGCAAAGCATACGATAGTGAAGTCACTCTCTTCTGCAACCCCAGCACTCTCCTGGAACTGCTGTGTAGGCACAGTAAGACATGTCAGGAACTTAACACACTTGTAGCCCCCCATGGTAGCATGGATCCCTCTAAGGACTGCCTGTGGTCTAATCTGATTTAAAGATGTCTCATCTGAGTTTCCTACTAGGATTCCAGCCTCTGCTGTGAACAACAAAAACAAAGTCAGAGTCCTTGGGAAGAACGGTCAAGTTTAGGTGTGTGCTTCAGAGTGTTTTGTTGTCTCCTAATTAAAAAGGAAAAGAGAGAAAAATAAGGAGGGAGGGAACATATGAGAAAGAAATGCAGACAAATGAAAGACAGTGTTTAATGACTTAATAAGCCACCCAGGTGTCATGGTCCACACAAACATAGTTTATGAATCAATCAGAAAAGTTGTGTTGAGCTGAGAGCAAAAGGCACAAATGCCATCATTACCACTTTCAAACTAGAATGCAAATGTAAGGAGTTTGAGGGTAAATATGATTCCTCTTACATGGCTAAGAATTAATAATGAAGTATTTCTGCTGATTTTTTCTTGAATCCTATAATGCATTCCTGAAAAATAGGACCTGGTATCTATCAACACTGAAGGACTTGCAACTAAAGGGATGGTTCAAGGACACCTAGGAAAAGAGAAAATTCTTACATATAAGATAGCAGAAAAGGGATTCTTGGGCTGGAGAGATGGCTTAGCAGTTAAGGCATTTGCCTAAAAAGCCAAAGGATCTCTGTGCGACCCTCCAGGACCCATGTGAGCCAGATTCACAAGGGGCGCAAGCATCTAGAGTTCGTTTGCAGTGGCTGGAGGCCCTGGCATGCCCATTCTCTCCTCTCTCTCTCTCTCTCTCTCTCTCTCTCTCTCTCTCTTCCTCTCTCTCTCTCCCTCTCCCTTTCCCTCTCTCAAATAAATAAAATATAAAAGATAGTATTTCATTTTTAAATACAATAAAATAAAAGGGACTCTCTTTTACTAAACACCCCTGTACCTTACACTATGTCGGGAATGGAGACCATTATTTACGTGGTGCTCTGTCCATGTCACTGTGTGGTCTCCCTGATGCTGCTTGACACTGGCAGACACCATCCTGTTTCTAAGGCACTGTTTCTAATTTCCAATCATCTGATGCTGTGTTAACAGTGCTGGCCCTGGACCACAATTTGATGACTAGGTCGAGGGGATGCCAGAAGCCTCCATTGCAGAGTTCATATTGGCGTTGGGATTCTTCCCTTCTAATGTGTTCAACAGCCATGAGACTTTCTATTTGTCACTTCTTATTTCTAAAATCCTATCTGGTCACTGCTGACAGAATAGTCGGATCATGGGGAATGAGTAGAAAGAAGTTAACCATTCTTTGAAGCTGTCAAACTTCAGTTCAAACACTTCTTCAGTTTAGCTGTGTAACCACAAGCTAGTCACTTAATTCCTCTCACTCTACTTCACGGGCTACAAATGTGGAAAACTACCTACTTTATAAGCTTATTGTAAGAATGCAATAAGTAATGTATATAGTCCTCCTTTTATATCCATGCGGATTGATTCTAGGAGCCTTTCCCTGTACAGATAAAACCTGTGATACCAAGTCTCTTACATGAAGTGATGTAATGTTGCATATGATCAACACAAAGCCTGTCATCTAATTTAAATTATCTCTAAATTGTCCATAATGCCTAATACAATGTCATTGTCATGTGCATGGCTATGTTACATTGTTTATGGAATAATGACAATGAGAAACTACTTGTACTTGTTCAGTAAAGACCCAAAAATTTTCAAATATTTTTGATTTGAGGTAGGTTTAATCCACAGATGCAGAACCTGTGGCCATGAAAAGCTAACAAAATCCATGGAAATAGAGCCTATGATAGAAAAGGCAACGTGTCTCAATGCCATAATAAATGGTCAATAAATAAAATTATCATTCTTGTCATGTTAATCTTCTTTCATAAGATTTCCTGGTCTTCATAAACTAGTCCTACACCCTAGTGTTCCATATTAATTGTTAACTGACCCAAATTTGCTCTTCAGATTTCATCTCAGCCCATATATTTTACTCTATAGTTTGAATCACTTTGCAATTTAAGTGTGCCTCTAAATTTTCATGTAAGCTCATTTGTTCTCCTCCTACCTTCTTCTTTCTTTCTTCCTGTGCTAAGTATTGAAACTAGAACCTCATGAACATTAGGCAAGTATCCTACCAGTGAACCACATCCTCAGTCCCTATATATACTATATATACTCTATACCCTATATATACTCTATACCCTATATATACTCTATTTTACTTAAGAATACCTCTTTATAACCCAAACACCATACATATTTAATGCACATCTTACCTTCCCTTTCACCAGAATTTGGTTCATCTCAGGATCCTTTCTTTATCCCTTCTCTTTCCACTCCACTGGTATTTTCTGCTGCATAACATAGGTCCCACACACTCTCCAATTTGTCACTATAAATATATTCTCTCATGTTGCACCATCATTAGTAGCATCTCAGTCTATAGCCTCATTAAGTACCAGAGGTTTAACTTATCAACTGAAATTTTCAGAAACACTTCAGGGCCTTGTATATATTCAGCACATATCTATTAAAGGAAATGCTCTGTGCCTGTGTTTCCTACAGAGATAAATGTGCTTGAAGAGCCATGCCTCAGTGTTAACTACCTGAATTTAGCATCCCAGACAGTTTTAAAGAAACTCTGGCAAATATCTATCAGATGGTGCCAAGAAGCCAATTTATTTTGAGAAGTTATTGTGGGATACAGCCCTTCTCATCTCCACTCAGTCATACAGTATTCTGCAGCTAGCCCACAGTGATGAAATGAAATTGCTCTGTGATGAATATGGATAAGTGTACATTAGAAACCATTCATTCCCCATGTTACAGATTTCCTTGGTTCTGAAATTAGCATCCCCTTTAAGCTTGTGTTTTTCACACAACCTGCCGTATTCACTCATTTGTTCATGCATTTATTCAACAGCTATTTAATATACACTCAAGTGTACCAGAGACATACAACAACAAACACAAAAAGAAAATAATAAACTCTTGCACTTATGGAGTCTCATTATCCATCAGAGAGAAACTATTTTTAAAATTGGACTTGGACTGGAGAGATGACTCAATGGTTAAGGAGCTTGCCTGCAAAGCCTAAGGACCAGGATTTGATTCACCAGTACCCATGTAAAGCCATATGCACAAGGTGGTGCATGGTATGGCAAGTCTATCTCTTTCTCTGCCTCTCTCTCCCTCTCTCAAAAAAAAAAAATAAATAAATTATTTTTTAAAATTGGACTTTACTATGTTAAGTAATTCTAAGTGCTATAGAGAAAAATGAAGCAATATAGGTGTTGGTTAAGGTCAGAGAAGACCTCACTAAGAAAGGAACATGTCAAAAAATATATACAAGGACTTCCAGTTAAGATGGCAGCGTAGGTACCATGCCAAAGCAGCCTAGGGGGGAAAAAACTAAAAAAAAAAAAACCAGCAAAATACACACTTTTACTAAAAAGTGAGGTATATAGCAAATTGAAATGGCAGCGGAGAAGTAGGAGAGATGCAGAGCATCCAGAGCCCATGCAGGCTGCCAGAAGCGCCTCCAGCAGGTCCATGGACTGCGGCGGCTGGTGGTGGCACAGCAGCCAGCCAGCCACCAGGCTCGGCTTGAGCCACAGGAAAAGCCAGGTGAGGGGATTTTCCACTCACACCTGAGCTCTCCACAAACTCAAGAAACGTGAAGGGAGAACGGCAGTGAACAATGGAGGAGCAGATCACAAGGTAGAAGAACACGTGGAACACTGAGAGAACTAGAGCAGCATCGGCAGCCTCCCCTCCCCCACCGCCAGTGCCCAGCTCCAGAGAATAGACCAGTTGTCCAGGGACCAGGCCACACCTACTTGAACCAACAGTGGGACCCAAGCAGGAGTAGAGGTAGCTGGGATTACACCAGGGAAGGGTCTCACCTGGTCACAAGCTGACTTGGAACCCTCAACAGTATAGAAATTTAACCTCCTTGTTGTCAGGATTAAGGGAGTGTGTGAGGCTCCACATAGCCTAAGGGACAGACAGAGGATCTGGTTGTGATAATACCTACTCTTGGATAAATACTCTGAGCTGTTTTTCATTGAAAGTGTACATTGTTTACTTAAATTTTAGAACCTATCTGTATTTGGTTCCACTCAGCCTACTTGAATACTCTCATAGCAGGCAAACCCAACACCTAGGGTCACTTTTGTAGATACTCTAAGAGTCTTGAGAGCCACACCTAGCACCTTAAGCTCCTACCCTGAAGTTATATAACATCAGATAGATTAACACATCTAATAATACCCAGCTACCTAGAAAATCCAATCATTAAATAATCCAGGATGCAAAAACATATACATTATAACACAAGAAACACCAAAAATCAAGACAATATAGATCCACCAAAAAGTATTAATGCATCAGAAATGACCTCCAGTGAGAACGAGTTAGAGGAAATGCCTGCAAAAGATTTCGAAAGAATGATTATAAATATTTTCAAAGAAGTCAGAGAAGAAATCAAAGAAACGAAAGAGGAAATCAAAGGAATCAAGGAAAACACAGGACACCAATTTAATGAAATAAAGGGGTCAATACTAGACATAAATAAGGAAATAGAAATAATAAAGAAAAACCAGTCAGAAATACTAGCATTGAAGAACACAGTTAATGAAATAAAAAACCCTGAAGAAAATCTCACCAGTAGAATGGATGAAGGAGAGGACAGAATATGTAAGCTAGAAACCAGATAGCAGATCTAATACAGTCCAACAAAGAGAAGACAAACTAATAGAAAAGTATGAGTGGGAATTTCAAGATATTTGGGACACTATGAAAAGATCAAACATAAGAATTCAGGGCATAGTAGAAGGAGAAGAATTTCACTCCAAAGGCATAGCAGACATCTTCAACAAAATCATAGAAGAAAACTTCCCCCAAATTGGGAAAGAGGTGCCAATGCAGATACAGGAATCCTTTAGAACACCAGCCAGAAAAAAAAAACCTGGAAAGAACCTCTCCTTGCCATATTATAATCAAACTACCAAACACACAAACCAAAGAAAAAAATATTGAAAGAAGTCAGAGAGAAAAATCAAGTTACCAACAAAGGCAAGCACATCAGGATTACAGAAGATTACACAACACAAACTTTAAAAGCCAGAAGGGCATGGAGTGATGTATTCCAAGTCCTGAAAGATAACAACTGTCAACCAAGGTTACTTTATCCTGCAAAACTCTCCATTCAAATAGATGGAGAAATAAGGACATTCCATGACAAAAGCAAGCTAAAGGAGTATTTGAAGACAAAAGCAGCTCTACAGAAAATACTTGAAAGAATCCCCCATGCAGAAGAAAAAGAAAAGGACACATATAAGGAACCAGGAAAAAACAAACAATACTCAAATACTAGTTAACACAAGAGAGCAAAGGTAAAACCAGAAGAACTACAAAAAATGGCAAAAATGAATACACACCTTTCAATATTATCTCTTAATATCAATAGCCTTAATGGCCCAACCAAAAGGAATAGGCTTGCAGACTGGGTTAAAAAGCAGGATCCTTCAATTTGTTATCTCCAAGAAACTCACCTTTCTACAAAGGATGGACACTATCTTAGGGTGAAAGGATATAAAAAGATGTTTCAAGCAAATGGACCTAGAAAACAAGCAGGGGTTGCTATCTTAATATCTGACAAGGTAGACTTCAGTCCAACATTGATTAAGAAAGATAAGACGGCCACTTTATATTGATTAAAGGCACCCTCCAACAGGAGGACAACACAATCCTAAACATACATGCACCTAACATGGGGGCCCCCAAATTCATCAAACAAACACTATTAGAACTAAGGTCACAGATAACACCAAACACAGTGGTAGTGGGTGACTTCAACACCCCACTCCCATCAATTGACAGATCATCCCGGAAAAAAATAAACAGAGAGACATCTGGACTAAATGAGGTCATAGAAGAAATGGACCTAACAGATATCTACAGGACATTTCATCCAAATGATGCAGAATATACATTCTTTTCAGCAGCACAAGAACATTCTCTAAAATAGACCACATATTAGGACACAAAGAAAATCTTAACAAATTCAGGAAAATTGAAATAATTCCTTGCATTCTATCTGACCACAATGGAATCAAACTACAAATCAATAGCAAGAAAGGCTATAGAGCATACACAAAATCATGGAAATTAAACAACACACTACTAAATGATAAATGGGTCAAAGAAGAAATCAAGAAGGAAATCAAAAAATTTATAGAGTCAAATGATAATGACAACACAATATACCAAAATCTCTGGGACACAATGAAGGCAGTCCTAAGAGGTAAACTTATAGCTTTAAGCACCTATATTAAGAAATTAGAAAGGTTGCAAGTAATCGACCTAATGCTTCACCTTAAAGCCTTGGAAAAAGAAGAACAAGGCAAACCAAAAATCAGTAGATAAGAAGAAATAATAAAGGTTAGGGCATAAATTAATGAAATAGAAACCAAAAAAACAATCCAAAGAATCAATGAAACAAAGAGTTGGTTCTTTGAAAGGATAAACAAGATTGATAAACCCTTAGCAATTCTGACCAAAAGAAAGAGCAAAGAGACACAAACTAATCAAATTAGAGATGAAAAAGGTAACATCACAACAGATGTCAGAGAAATTCAAAAAATCATAGGGACATACTACAAAAGCATATATTCCACAAAGTATGAAAATCTGGAAGAAATGGATGATTTCCCTGATTTATATGACCTACCTAAATTAAATCAAGATGAGATTAATCACTTAAATAGACCTATAACAAGCACGGAGATCCAAGCAGTTATCAAAAATCTCCCAACTAAGAAAGTCCAGGCCCAGATGGATTCACTGCTGAATTTTACCAGACCTTCAGGGAAGAACTAGCACCATTGCTTCTTAAGCTTTTCCATAAAATAGAAAAAGAAGGAATCCTACCAAACTCCTTCAATGAAGCCAGCATCACCCTGATACCAAAACCAGGCAAAGATAGAACAAAAAAAGAAACTTACAAACCAATCTCCCTCATGACCATAGATGCAAAAATTCTCAACAAAATATTGGCAAACAGAATACAAGAATATATCAGAAAGATCATTCATCCCTGACCAGAGGTGCAGGGATGGTTCAACATAAGCAAATTGACAAATGTAATACATTATACAAATGGACTGAAGGACAAAAATCACATGATCATCTCATTAGACACAGAGAAAGCGTTTGACAAAATCCAACATCCCTTCATGATAAAAGTCCTACAGAGACTGGGAATAGAAGGAACATATCTCAATATAATAAAGTCTATTTATGACAAGCCTACAGCCAACATATTACTAAATGGGGAAAAACTGGAAGCTTTTCCACTAAAATCAGGAACAAGACAAGTGTGTCCACTGTCCCCACTTTTATTTAATATAGTACTGGAAGTCTTAGCCATAGCAATAAGGCAAGAGATGCACATAAAAGGGATACAAACTGGAAAGGAAGAGATCAAGTTATCATTACTTGCAGTTGACATGATTCTATATATAAAGGACCCTAAAGACTCTACCAGCAAACAGAGCTGACAAACACCTACAGCCATGTAGCAGGATACAAAATAAATACCCAGAAATCAGTAGCCTTCCTATATACTAACAACAAACACACAGAGGATGAAATCAGAGGATCACTCCCATTCACAATTGCATCAAAGAAAATAAAGTACCTTGGAATAAACCTAACCAAGGAAGTAAAGGACCTCTACAATGAAAACTGTAAAACACTCAAGCGAGAAATTGCAGAAGACACTAGGAAATGGAAAAACAACCCTTGTTCCTGCATTGGAAGAACCAATATTGTGAAAATGGCAATCCTACCAAAAGCAATCTATACATTTAAGGCAATCTCCATCAAAATTCCAATGGCATTCTTCACGGAAATAGAAAAAACAATCCAAAAATTCATTTGGAATCACAAAAAAAAAAACTTGAATATCTAAAATAATACTAAGCAACAAAAATAAGGCAAGAGGTACCACCATACCTGATTTTAACCTATAGTACAGAGCCATAGTAACAAAAACAATCAATGGAACAGAATAGAGGACCCAGATATAAGTCCAGGTAGCTATAGCTACCTGATATTCAATAAAAATGCCAAAAATACACATTGGAGAAAAGACAGCCTCTTCAGCAAATGGTGCTCAGAAAACTGGATATGTATCTGCAGAAGGATGAAAATAGATTCTTCTCTGTTTCCATGCACAAGAATTAAGTCCAAATGAACTAAAGACCTTAACATCAGATCTGAAACTGCTAGAGGAAAAAGTAGGGGAAACCCTTCAACATATTGGTCTTGGCAAAGACTTTCTGAATATAACCCCAATTGCTCAGGCAATTAAACCACAGATTAACCACTGGGACCTCATGAAATTACAAAGATTTTGTACTGCAAAGGACACTGTGAATAAAGCAAAGAGGCAACATACAGAATGGGAAAGATCTTTGCTAGCTATATATCTGATAGAGGAATAATATCTAGGATATACAAAGAACTCAAGAAGTTAAATAATAAGAAATCAAACAAGCCAATTAAAAAATGGGCTATGGAACTAAATAGAGAGTTCTCAAATGAAGAAATACAGATGGCATATAAGCATCTAAAAATATGCTCTACATCCCTAGTCATCAGGGAAATGCAGATTAAAACTACATTGAGATTCCATCTCACTCCTGTCAGATTGGCTACCATCATGAAAACAAACGATCATAAATGCTGGCAAGGATGTGGAAAATGAGGAACCCTTCTACACTGTTGGTGGGAATGCAATCTGGTCCAGCCATTGTGGAAATCATTGTGGAGGTTCCTAAGACAGCTAAAAATTGATCTATCATATGACCCAGCTATAGCACTCCTAGGCATATATCCTAAGGACTCATCCCGTTTCCTTAGAAGTACATGCTCAACCATGTTTATTGCAGCTCAATTCATAATAGCTGGGAAATGGAACCAACCTAGATGTCCCTCAACTGCTGAGTGGATAATGAAGATATGACACATTTATAGAATGAAGTTCTACTTAGTGGTAAAGAAAAATGAAGTTATGAAATTTGCAGGAAAATGATGAATCTGGAAAGGACTATACTAAGTGAGGTAACCCAGACCCAGAAAGCCAAGCTCCACATGTTCTCCCTCATATGTGGATCCTAGCTACAGATGATTGGGCTTCTGTGTGAGAAGGGAAAAACTCAGTACCAGAGGCCAGTAAGCTAGAAAAGAGATATAAAGGGAAGAGAAAGGGAGGGAGGAGGGTACTTAATAGGTTGGCATTGTATATATGTAAGTAGAAGAATAGATTAAAGGGGGTGAAAAGGCCCAAAGTGAGATCAGGGGAAGAGACTGAGAAAGCAAAGGTGAGGGAGGGCTAATCAAAATCTAAGAGGATACAAATAAATCATATGGAATCCTCTGGTTTTGGACAATGGAACACTCAGGAGGCATAGATCGTTGTTAGAAAATTTTCAGTGCCAGGGATGGGATACCTCCAGTGAGTTGTTGGCCAGGGAGGTCCCTGATGCCCCCAAAACATTATAGACCATTGCTCAGGCCCTTGGTTTCCCACTAGGAATAGATGGTAAGGCCCTATTGCTGAAGACTCCATATACTGGGGCTGCAAGGCCACTGAGAAATCCTGCTGGACTGAGCTGATAACCTCCTCCATGTAGACCAGCTGACAGAAAGCTGGAAGAAGCCATTCTACATGTAGTTCAATGGGAGAAAGTGATACCACCAGTGAAAATACTGAACAGTGGACACTGCAAGCCTTATAATTGGCCAGCCAGGCCAAATGAGCCAATGGGTGCAATAGTGGCACGTCTGTCATGGTGGAAACCAACTGCCCTCCAATTGGACTAGAGGCCCTCTCCATGGGAGGGAATACATCCCTGATACTGAAAACTTAAAACAGGGGTAGTCATGAGCCCTAGGGTTGTAACATCTGCTGATGTCTGGGTAAATGTATATACTATGCTTATCAAACTGCCCAGTAAGCACTTCTCTTAATATTTATACCCTTAT
Source organism: Dipus sagitta (assembly GCA_036346955.1). Lineage (NCBI taxonomy): Eukaryota > Metazoa > Chordata > Mammalia > Rodentia > Dipodidae > Dipus > Dipus sagitta. The sequence goes on along the minus strand of CM070771.1, from coordinate 122,089,444 downwards.
ATTAATGCTACTCTGACTTTGGGTAGAGAATCTTCTCTCTTCAGATGGCAGTGACCTTGGGACGACTCAGAAGTTATCATAGTGCTGGAAAGAAGTGACTGGAGTACTGAGTAACATCTCGATCACACCTTCCAAGGCTCAGGGTCGAATGCGGAAGAGATGGCAGAAAGAATGTAAGAGCCAAAGGAAGGGTAGGACTCCTTACAACTGTGCTCCCTCCAGACATAAAATGGCCTGGATATCCATGACCTCATAGTGCCTGACACTACCTAAACAAGACCATCATAAGAGGAGGAAAAGATCATGACATCAAAATAAAAGAGAGACTGACTGAGATGGGGAGGGGATATGATGGAGAATGGAATTTCAAAGGGGAAAGTGGGGGGAGGGAGGGTATTACCGTGGGATATTTTTTATAATCATGGAATGCTAATAAAAATTAAGAAAAAACGAAAAAAAATATCTAGAAGTTGGGGTTGGAGAGATGGCTTAGTGGTTAAGCACTTGCCTATGAAGCCTATGGACCCCGGTTCGAGGCTCAATTCCCCAGGACCCATGTTAGCCAGATGTACAAGGGGGCATACACATCTGGAGTTTGTTTGCAGTGGCTGGAGGCCCTAGCATGCCCATTCTCTCTCTCTCTGCCACTCTCAACTAAATAAATAAAAATGAACAACAAAAAAATTTTTTTTAATCTACAAGTCATTAGTAGAAATGACAGTGAGATATTTTTTCAAGGGACTGAATATGATAAAGAGCTGAGCATGTTAGTACATGCCTGTACACTGAAGAGGCTGAGAAAAGAGAATCATGAGTTTGAAACCAACACAGGACTCATAGCAATAAAAACAACAATGTAATAACAACAACAATGAAAATAGATATTTGAGAAAAGATTGTTCCTGACAGAGGTAATAAGTACAAAGTCCCAGAATAAAGAGTGCTGAGAGAGTACTTGAGAAATCATGTATCAGGTAAGATTACAGTGACAGGGCACTAAACCATATGGGCCTTGTAGCCCTTGTTAAAATGTTTGGCTTTAAGTGGGATGAGAAACCAAAAGAGAGTTGTGAGAAAAGAAGTAATAAGCTGATTGGCATTTTAAAGAATGTCTGCAGTTGTATCGAAAAAAAAAAAAACTGAAGCTAAAAGCCCAGGGAGCCCACAGAGAAGACATCTGAATAGGAAGTGACAGAAATCCATCTTTCTTCCTAGACAACCATCACATAAGCACGAGTCTGAAATTAGTACTTTGGACTTCTGAAGTCTCCTTGAATTATTGTAGCTTTCCAGGTAAAGCCTCAGCCTCACCTCTTACATTTTACTTAATTTCTGTTGAGTTAAGCTAGTAACTCTCTAGTGGCTCCCTAGTCCTGGTCCATCTGCTCCATGGCAGGCAGCCTCAAGTGGATTTTTATTTGGTAAATAAAGACCTTCTTTTCTAACTATTGACATTCTGTGTTCTGACTTCTGGTTAATACTTCTGACTATAGTGGTGCATGCAGAGCTAGTCAGTTATAGTTGGAACAGCCAGTCTTCCAGGAGACTTTTTAAAACAACACCTGGAGGGAGTCTTCCTTTTTAAAACTTTTTCCCCTTTAAGGAATCAAGCACTTAAGATTAGAATAGTGAAAATAAACCACATATACAAGGGAAACCAAAAATTATCTTGTGTGCTCACAGAAAGACATGGGCTCAGAAAAGACCCGAGACTTTAAGCTTTCATTGAAATCTCAGAAAGAGATGCTCTATGAAATAAAAAAAAAAAAAAACAAGAACAGCAAACCCCAAGAAGAAGAATTTAATGTTTAGAATTATGACATTATATCATTCAAGTGTGCCACTGTATTTAATCACCTTCTTGTTGATGGAACAAAATACCCGACAGTTTAAGGGAAGAAAATTTCAGATTACAGTCACTGGTTATGGTCTATCATGGTGGCAAAGGCATCATGACAGGAGATTGAAACTGCTTGAAGCAAGTCCTCAGTAAGTAAGCATGCTGAGGCACAGACAGCTCCCTCCTTTTTTATATAGCCCAGAAGCCCAGTCCATGGAATGATTTTTCCCCACCTCTATTAACCTCATTAAGATAATCGCTCACAGTCATGCCTATAACCTCAGCACTGGAAAGGTGGAGGCACAAGGATCAAGAGTTGATCAAAAAAATAGGGGAGAGAGATTAAGACATTTCCAAATAAACAAAATCTCAAGAAGTTCATTCCCAGCTAGCTCTCCTAGTAAGCTAAAAAGTAGTTTTTTGAGATGAAAAGGTTCCAGAAGAAATTGCTAATAACAAGCCCAGTTAGAACAATATATGTACAGAGTGTTGTTATAATCCAAGCTCAATAATTTTAAAATATGTGTTAAAGTGATTCACAGAAGCCATAGGTTGTTACAAAAAATCCCAGTGCTAGGGGTGGGGATATCTCCTAGTGAGTTATTGGTCAGAGAGGCCTCTGAGACCTCCAAAACAATACAGGCTACTATTACCAAGGCTCTTGGTTGCTAACCAAAACTAGATGGTAAGACCCTATTGCTGAAGATTCCACATGCTTTGGTTGCAGGACACTGAGAAATCAAGCTAGAACTGAGCTAGAAACCTCCTCCCTTCTGGCTAGCTGTCATTGTGCTGGAAAGTATACAGTCTACTAAGGGTATGGTGGAATAGTGACAAAAGTCATCAACAACCAAGGTGTGCCTGCTAGTGCAATAGTAGTATATCTGTTATGGAATAAGCCAACTGCTCTCTGATTGAATTTGAGGTCCACCCATGGGAGGGAATTCATGCCTATACTGAAAATCTAGTAAAAACATATGGTTCATAAGCCGTAGGGTGGGGGAAGCTATTACCAATGTTTGGTTAAAGGGATATATCGTGTTCACTTAAAATTTTTAAAAAATAAAATAAAAAATAATCCAAGCAAGAGGTTAGAATGACTCAAATCAAAATTACCTGGTGTAGGAGCAATCTGATTCTGAACATTTTCATTACAGAGCTCACAGCATTAGCAGATAACTTAAATATAGATTGAATATAGTAGTGCTTTGGATCAGATGTTCTCATAAACTAATGTGTTCGGAATCCTAGGCCCCCAACCCATAACAGTTTGGAAGGTGGAATCTTGCTGGATAAGGTATATTACTAAGGGTTGACTTAGGGGTGTTATAAACAGCTCCCCATTGCTAGAACTTGTTTCACTCTCCTGCTGCTCTTTTCCACCTGCTGTGGCACAGGTGATGCCCAGCTTCTGCTCATGCTATGCTTTTCCTTGCCATTATGAAGCTTCCTCTCAGGACTGTAAGCCAAAATAAAAACTTTCCTCCCCTCAGCTGCTTTTGGTTGGGTGTTTCTCCCAACAATGTTAAGGTAGCTACAATAATATGGACTGTTGGTAGGGAATAAAAGCAAAAAGAATTGTCAAAGAAAGACCAAACGTTCCCCAGGCAATAGGAAGGAGTTGTGGTACATCACCAGAGAGAATATTGAGCAGCAATCAACATCGCATGCCACAGGGAGGACTGGAAGAAGGGGCTGGTGACCCACAATCTTGGAGCCAATCACATGGAGCTAGGGAGGAAGGAGTCCCAGATGCTAGCTGACAAGCTGCAGTTTGCCCGCTGAAGAAGGAAAAGCAAAGATTAAGGTGGCCAGACAGGTAAAGTCAGCAAATAATGATGGAGGCAGGAGACAGCAAAAGCCCTGTAGAGCATCTGTGATTGCTCCTCTACCCTAGACCAGGAACTAGCTGTTTCAGTCCAGCATGACTTCCACATAAGGGAAACTTAGTCCCCACAATCATGGAGGAAGTCCTACTTGTCAGAAAATATACAACCATCAACTAGACAGCTCTGCAAAGCTCCCCAACTCCAGCAGTGTCTGGATGTATCCCATGTCCCCTCCACCGTGCTGCTCCTCACACCTAACCTTTATTCTGGAAACCAAATAGCATAAAGGAGTGAGGTTTGACTCACTTCAGAGAGCATTTCCCCTGGGCCCTGGCTTAAGCTGACACTCCCGATGCCTCTGCTCATGCCAAAGACTCTCTTAATGCCCACTTTCATCTCTAAGGCTCTTAGGAAGTTCCACCCTTCCTGTTCGGGTTCTTTCCCCTGCCTAGTAGTGTGCCAGCTCCCAAAGCCTAGGAAAACTCAACTCAGAGTACAGAAAACAGGTACAGAAAACTTATAGAGCTCAATCAGTGACTCTAACTGTATAAGCAATAAGATCTTAATACAGTGTTCTATGGTATAAGGTACGTCCCACAACCAAAAAAGAAAGGGGACAAAAAAGAAGGCATGGCAATTTTCAATATGTTCTACATAGCACAAGCACAGAGCATAAATTTTGTCTAGAAATAATTGCTAATGAGAAATACATGGGGCTGTTGCATGTGATGACATCTGTTTATTATCCCAGCACTCAAGAGACTGAAGCAGGGGGATTGCAAGTCTCAGACCAGCCTGGGATAAGTAATGAGACACTATCTCCAAAAGAACAAAAACAGCAATTCAGTCTTACAGCACCCATGCCTAGCATGCCTGTGTTGGATTCCTAGTACCACAAAGGGGGCATAGAAACTTGAGTAGCAAGTAGGCCAGAGGGTATAGAAGTCTCAAGGTCACAATTCTAAAACACAGTATAGAGCTGAACTGATAGTAAACAAAATTTATTGATTAACTCACCTGTCAGTACTGTACTAAGCAAGAGGAGGAGGGGGAAAAAAAGGGAAGGAAGAGGAGAAGGAGGAGGAGGGAAAGGAGAATTTGAAGAGGAGGAGGGGGCAAGGAAGAGGAAGAGCAGGAGGAAAAGGAAGCAGAAACAGCAGCAATGGTTGCTTTGTGCCAGGCACCAAGATTAATACTTTAAATGAAGTATTTCCTCTAATCCTCACAGCAACTTTGGAAGGTGTGAACTATTATTATCTCTGTTTTCTGAGTAGGAAAATTGGATTTGAGGGAGAAATTTACCAAAAGTCACATAATTAATAACAGTGAATCACCTTACCTACACTTCAGTAGCATTTTCTACCTCATGTTGAAGTGTGTATGTGTTCAAGCTGCAGTGTGGTGGATGGAAAATGGCAGATTAAAGAGTTTTGATCCTACTCTAAAAGAAAGGAAATGCCTTGAGGGTTTTTGTTCAGGGAAATGACACATTCAGAACAGAGCATTGCTAAGCCATATGATTTGGAGAGAGGAGACAGCTGCAGTGGCAGAAACCAGCCAGTGAGATGGCTCCAAAAATTAGTTAAATCAAGAGCTTACAGTGCTTGCATTAGAGTAATGAGAACAAGAAAAGAAAGGAAGGAAACTATCCACAAAACTTTTCAAGGATAACCTAAAATAACATAACAATAGATTGGTCATAAGAAAGCAAGGATATAGGCAATTTATTTAGTCCTGTGAATGAATAACGTAGCCTAATTATTGTGAGTACAGAATGCAGCACAGTATAGAGGCAGAAGGGTCAGACATGACAATAGGTAGTTTTTACTGATTGCTCTGTCCTGATTAAGTGGATAATTCAACTTGTACAAATTTGTCAAAACTGTGGTGCAACTGAAAAAATTAGACAAAACTGGAGGAAGAAAATGGTAAATCAGAACTTGGGTGAATCCATTCCATTTTAATATAGTTTAAGCTAACAGAAAAACATCCAGGTGGTGATTCCAAAAGACGATTATTATTATATGGTGCTAAAGATTGAGAGATAAATGAAAATAAGAGAATAATTAACAGACAATTAAGAAGGGATAGATAAGAGATGACTGAGGAAAAGGTGAATTTTATCATTTATGCCATTAAACAAATGAACTGGAATATAGACATATGGCTGTAATACAGTTAGGAATGTTGTGATCAAGATTCCCACTCTCACCTCTGCTCTTCAACATAGTACTAGAAGTCCTAGCCCAAGCAATAAGGCAGGAGAAAGAAATAAAAGGGATACATATGAAAGGAAAGGAAGAAGTGAAGTTAGCCCTATTTGCAGACTACATGATTCTACACATAAGTGACCTGAGAGTCTCCATCTCAACACTCTTAAAGATGATTAATTCCTTCAGCAAAGTAGCAGGATACAAAATCAATGCACAAAAATTATTAGCCTTTCTACATGCAAATGACAAAGATACAGAAAAGAAATTAGCATCATTTTCAGTAGCAAATAATAATAATAACAATACCTTGGAATAACACTGACCAAGGATGTGAAAGGCTTATACAATGAAAACATAAAAACACTCAAGAAAGATGGGCTGGAGAGATGGCTTAGCGGTTAAGCGCTTGCCTGTGAAGCCTAAGGACCTCGGTTCGAGGCTCCATTCCCCAGGACCCACATTAGCCAGATGCACAAGGGGGCGCATGCATCTGGAGTTCCGTTTGCAGTGGCTGGAAGCCCTGGCGCGCCCATTCCTTCTCTCTCTCTCTCTCTGCCTCTTTCTCTGTGTATATCGCTCTCAAATAAATAAATAAATAAATGAAGAAAAAATTTAAAAAAAAAAAAAGAAAGAAATTGAAGGGGACTTGAGAAGGTGGAAAAATGTCCCATGTTCCTGCATAGGCAGAATTAACATTGTGAAAATAGCAATCCTACCAAAAGCAATATAGAGATTTCATGTAATACCAATAAAAATCCCAGCAATATTCTTCACAGAGCTGGAAAAAAATGATCTCAAAATTAATATGGAATGGCAGCAGGCCTCAGATATCCAAGCATATCCTCAGCAAAAGAAACACCTCTGGAGGCATCACCATACCTGATCTAAAAGTATATTAGAAAGCCATAGTAACAAAAGTAGCATGGTACTGGCATAAAAACAGGATTATAGACCAATGGAATGAAATTGAGGATCTGGACTTTAGGTCAAGTAACTATAACTACTTGATCTTCAACAAAATCCCTAATGATGAAAAAGACAGCATCTTCAACAAGTGGTGCTGGACAAACTGGATAACCATAAGCAGAAAATGGACTAGACCCACACATCTCACCATGCACAAAAATCAAGTCCAAGTGGATCAAAGACCTCAATATAAGACTGGAAACTGCTACTACTGGAAGAAAAAATAGGAGGAACTTTCCATGATATGAGTGGGAAACACTTCCTTAACAAAACCCCAGTAGCTCAGTAACTTAAACAATCACTCAACCATTGAGATCTCATGGTGCTGAAAAGTTTTTTGACAGACAAACATACAATAAGCAAAGCCAATAGACTACCCACAGAATGGGAGAAAATTTTTGCTGGATAGACAGCTGACAGAGGCCAAATTTCTAAAATCTACAAATAACTCAAAAACCTAAATAATAAAAAACAAAATCAAACAACCCTCTCACAAAGTGGGGCAGAGAACTGAAAAGGGCATTCTCAGAGGAAGAAATACAAATGGCAAACACACACTGAAGAAAATGTTCAAGGGCTGGAGAGATGGTTTAGTGGTTAAGGTGTTTGCCTGCAAAGCCAAAGGATCCCCATTCAATTCGCCAGATGCACAAGGGGGCGTATGCATCTGTAGTTCATTTGCAGTGGCTAGAGGCCCTGGCATGCCCATTCTCTCTCTCTCTCAAATAAATAAATACATAAAATTTAAAAAATTTTCAAAAGAAAATGATCAACATCCCTAACCATCAGGGAAATGAAGATTAAAACAAAATATAGCTATTTCATTGTATATAATCAAACTACACTAGAGGCAAGTCAATCCAAAAATCAGCTCCTAAATATCTTAGCAAAACAGTAAAGCAGTTTCTATCTAGAGTGTTCAGGTAAGTAGAGGCTAGGTTTATATCTTTCTGTGAATTAATAAACAATCCTTGGGATTTCAACTAAATTATTATTAGATGAATCCTCCTGTATTGTTCCTAGCACACTACCATAGAAGAACATTGAGATGATAGAAGGCTTCAATTTGTTACAAAGAGACAACATTAAAAAGTCTCATTCCATCCAATTAGATTAAATTCTTCATTTAAAATGTTTGTCAATCCTTTTTACTTAGAGGAAACAGATATTCTAGAATAAAAACATGGTATGAAAAGGAATTATTATTGCTTTAAATTTATTTATTTATTTACAAGCAGAGAGAGATAGAGAGAAGAGAGACAGACAGAGAGAATGAGAATGGCCATGCCAGAGCCTCCAGGCATTGCAAACAAACTCCAGATGCATGTACCCCCTTGTGCATCTGGCTTACTTGTGTACTAGGGAATTGAACCTAGGTTCTGAAGCTTCCCAGACAAGCACCTGAAATCCCTAAGCCATCTCTCCAGCCAAGGAATTATTTTTTAAACACAGAAGAAACTTGCATTTCTTTTCTCTCCTCCTTGCCCCCATTCCCATGGGGAAAAGGAATTATTTTAAGGTTATTTTATAAAAGTAAGAAAACCTTCTTGAAGTATTTTAGGTTGACTTGATATTTTTACCTTAAAAGAGAATCCTGGGTAGGGAAGAAGGCTTAGCGAGTAAGGCACTTACCTGCAAAGCCTAAGGACCCATGTTAAATCTCCAGGTCCCATGTAAGCCAGATGCACAAGGTGACACAAGCACACAAGCTCATTCATGTGCACAAGATGGCACACACATCTAGGATTCAATTGCAGTGGCTGGAGGCCCTGGCATGCCAATTCTCTCTCTCTCTTTCTCTCTCTCTCATGCATTAAAAAAAAAAAGCCAGGTCTCTTGTGCTTGCTTCAAAACTAAAGAAAGACATAAAATAGTAGCCAGGTGTGGTGGTGCATGCCTTTAATCCAGCACTTGGGAGGCAGAGGTAGGGGGATCTACATGAGTTTGAGGTCCCTGTGAGACTCCATAGCGAATTCTAGGTTTGGCTGGGCTGGAGTGAGGCCCTACCTCAATAAACAAAAACCAAACCAAGCAAAACACAAATGATAATCCTTACCATAAAATGCTTTATTATCCAGAACTTTCCTTTCCTGTTAAAGAATATTTTTTTCATTGTGTCTGTTATTTAAATATAACTTCAGTAATGAACAGCTGAATTTAACTGCTCTGAAATTGGTAATATATGCCTCCAATTACAACTAACTAACTTGTTTTGGGTTTGAAAGTGTTTTTTTTTTTTCAATCCTGTTTTGCAGATCTCAAAATGGAGCCCACACCCTCACTCCTCTTTTACTAAGCAGGTGCTCTACTACTGACCTACATTCACCAAGCTAGGATATTTTTTAAAGCCTCAAATTCAGACCTGGGGAGGTGATTCAGCAGTTAAAGGCATTTTTTTTTTTTTTTTTTTTGCAAAGCCTGCCAGCCTGGGTTCAATTCCCCAGTGGCCGACATAAAATTGGATGGGCATTTGCATGCAGCATCAAGAATCCCTTAGCCGGGCGTGGAGGCGCACACCTTTAATCCCAGCACTCGGGAGGCAGAGGAAGGAGGATTGTCATGAGTTTGAGGCCACCCTGAGACTCCATAGTGAATTACAGGTCAGCCTGGGTTAGAGTGAGACCCTACCTCGAAAAACCAAAAAAGAAAAAAAAAAAAAAAAAGAAAGAAAAGAAAAAGAAACCCTTGCACACACCTAACGATGCTCGCACCCATGCAAAAGTAAATAGTTTTTTTAAATATTTTATTTTTATTTATTTATTTATTTGGCAGAGAAAGAGAAATGGGGGAGAGAGAAAGAGAGAATGGGCGTGCCAGGGCCTACAGCCACTGCAAATGAACTCCAGATGCATGCACCCCCTTGTGCATCTGGCTAACGTGGGTCCTGGGGAATCAAACCTGGGCCCTCTGGCTTTGCAGTCAAACACCTTAACCACTAAGTCATCCCTCCAGCCCAGTAAATAGTTTTTTAAAATCTCAAACACGCTTTTTTTCTTTTCATGGGTTGTTTTTTGTTTCATAAGAGTCTTGTTATGTGTCCCAGACTGCCATAGAATTCGGCATGTAGCATAGGTTGGTCTTGAATTTGGGATCCTTCTGCCTCAACCTCCTGAATACTGGGATCATAGGCATGTGGGAGTACACCTGGCTCAAACATGAGCATCTAAACAGATTGTTAAAATAAACTTTGTGAATTCTGGTTTAGATTTCTACATACTAATAATCCCACTTTCCTACATACCAATAATCCCACTGGAGTTGTTCATCTCTAATAACTACCTTTTATTTTTTATTTTGTTTAGTTTTGCTTATTTATTTGAGAGCGACAGAGAGAGAGTGAGAGGGAGGGAGAGAATGGGTACACCAGGGCCTCCAGCCACTGCAAACGAACTCCAGATGCATGCGCCCCCTTGTGCATCTGGCTGACATGGGTCCTGGGGAATCGAGCCTCGAACTGGGGTCCTTAGGCTTCACAGGGAAGCGCTCTAATGGCTAAGCCATCTCTCCAGCCCTGTAATAACTACCTTTGATAGTAAGGAAAGTGTCTCCCGTGGGCCTCTATTTGCTTTCGCATCCTGTCTTGTCTTCCATGCAAGTATCCCTAATGAAGAGAATAAGTACATCTATCTACGCAAGTTTTCATCAAAGCTTTTAAATTTAATTCTTAATCTTGTTTGAAAAACAGCATAGTAATCGTAGCTGTGACTATACTGTTTTGATATAAAAATAGTTTCGGGCTAGAAAGATGGCTTAGCGGTTAAGGTGCTTTCCTGCTAAGCCTAAGAACTCGAGTTCAAATCTCCGTTCCCACGTAGCCAGATGTACAGGGACATAAGCATGTGATGTCACACATGCACACCAGGGCTCTTTCTCTACCTCTCTCTCTCTCTCTCTCTCTCTCAAAATATATAATAAAAAATAAGTTTAGAAAAATAATTTCAAGTACTTTTCACCAAATAAAATGATAAATATCATAATTGGCCCTATGGCTCTTCAAAATATACCTCCCAGCACACTAGCCATGTATTTCTAACAGAAAGGAGAACACTTGCAAAAGTAGACATGGATGCAAGGGAAGATATGCATTTGCTGCTTGGGGCAGCAGACTGCTTGCCAACAATGAGTTCATACAAACTGAGGACTCAGGCTCCCAGACAAGAGTTAAGTCTGCCTGTCCACAGTCCTAGACTCTCTGGGAGCTTAAAAAAGGCTTGGTTCCTTCTCAGCTGAACAGCTGCTTCTTGGACAGCTACATCTGTCCTCTGACCTTCAGCTTTCCCTGCATCCTTGGTTCTGTAGGTCAGCCTGTGTAAAGAATTAGTGCTCGATGCTGGTTTATGCCCATTTCTCCTTGGGGTGACAAGTCTGTTGGGAGCACCCTATAGATGAGACTGAACTTATCTAATCAAATCCTGCTTTAAAAGCAAAACCTTTACCTAACTGGAGTTCTACCAATGAGGCTGCATACTCAACACCAGTTCCCAGTGAGCAGTGCTTGCCTCCTTCACCCTTTTCGCCAGAGCAGCCTGGCTTCTTGTTACCTAGGTTGAAGGCTCCCCAATACCAGGTTTCTTTATTCCCCTGCTTGCTTAATCCAAATGAGCTTGAATCCAAATGAGCTTGTCCCCTGAATTTTACTGGACATAGCAGATGGCCCTGAGATTAGCTGGGCTGTGAGTGATTACCAGTTAAATTGCTGGGGTGGGGGAGGTAAGGGGCCAGCAAATATTAGAAGTTGAATACCAGGCTAGCAGACTGGAATATGCTGCTGCAGAATGACAAGCAAAACAGGTTTTTGAAGAAGAACATGTAAATGGACTTCAGGATGACACTCTAGCAGCAGAAAGTAATGCAACAGAAGGGGGGGGGGGAAGACTGGGAGAGAAACAGAATGAAAATGGGTCCTTAATAATGTACTGTGGACTGGAACAAAATAGCAGCTCTGTTCTGTAACTAATACAAGAGAGAAGATATTTTTGAATAAAGAATCTCTAGCCATTAATAAATTTAAAATCAGGCTATGCATTTGTTAGTTATATTTTCACTATATACTATACCAGACCTTGAAGAAACATTCTCTGGTTTTTGTTTCGTTTTGTTTTGGTTTGTTTCTTAAGACTGGGGTTTCAGTATGTAGCCCAGGCTATCCTCAGCCTCCTCCTGGGATTACAGACCTGCACCACCACACCCAGCCCCTAGGGATTATAAAAAGAATCCTGAAATGCACTATGTTAGCACAGCTCATTCTCATGAGCCCCGCATGCACTTCCGTGTCAATGCAGCTCCAAGAGTCTTGACTTGAGGTGCTTCTTTTACAAAGCTATTCTGTTGTCTACTGGACTTTTGCAAGTTGTCAACCGTCCAGGCCTTCAGCCTAAATTTTCAAATTCCAAATGTGTTCCAAAAGTTTCCTTGGATTTTCCTGCCTACAACAGTAGACACAGAACTAGCAGGAAAATTTTCATTGCAAAATAGTCTTACTAGATTAGGTGTTATAAGGAACCTGGCCCACAGTGTCTCAGGACAAAGGTCCTAAGAGGGTCTTAGTTCTCAATTCTATGCCAGTAATCCATTGCAAATAATTTGAAATGCCCAGACGAGCCATTCATGGTGAGAATGCTACAAGAAAACAAACTTTTCTTAACTGAAGTGACAAAAGGAATAGACCTACCCAGAAAGGTAAGTCATTAGTACCTCTAAGCTGCTAAACTCTCAGAAGTCATCTACATCCCTCCTAGTTCGTGAATACTTTTAGATGGAATGTGCTGACCCATCTCATCAGCAGCTTCTGAGATTTCTCCTGGGAAGGGATGTTAAGAGCCATTACGTGAGGCTCTCTGTCACTACTCTGCAGCTGTGTGTCTACTGAGATAACGCCACATGGAAATCTGGACACTTCAGGCCACTGGAGTCTTTCCTACACAAAGGAAGTTCCTGAAACAACACAGCCAGGCAGCTTTTCAAGCTTTGCAGCAGATTTTGAATGAAAACTTATACAGACTGTAACTAACCAAATCTTAGGAATGAAGCATTAGAACAAAGAATGTTGGAATATTTACTAAAAGAATTTGCTTGTTAGGAAGCGGTTCGATCTCCTTCACTTCTCATGGGACAGAAACTCTGTCTCTAAGAAGAGGGCATGACAGAGACTATATCACTTAGAACATATATGACTTTTGTTAGGGCATTTCACACGCCTAAGGCCATTTTCTTAGCTGAAAAGAAAAAGGAGTCACCATTAATTCTCAGCTCCTTCATCATTTGCGGAAGTTAGGTGAATGATTGAGTAACTCTGCATCTTGTCCTTAATAAATGATTAATGTGCAACATAGCATAGCAGTTCAATGTATGAAGTCATGGCATAAGGTATCTTTATTTTAAAAGTGCCTCATGGTTAGAAAAATTTTAAATATTTCACCTTCAAAACATCAGAGGCAAAAAAAAAAGAAACACAAGATATACAGTTGCATTTATAAAATTTCAACTGATTTTTGTCAAACAATACTCTTTAAATATTAGTTGATTCTTCTGAGCCCCTGATCTTATGCTATACTTAGAGCATATTTGCAGTAGATCCATTTCTTCCTTTCTGAAAATGTCCACCTAAGTTTCCCATCATCGAAACTTAGCCAAGTCTGAGGTTGCCTAAGCACGCTATGTAGCCATTAAAGTGAGTTAATCAAAAACTTGGTTTGGGGCTGGAGAGATGGCTTGGTGGTTAAGTGCTTGTCTGTGAAGCCTAAGGACCTGATTCAAGGCTCTATTCCCCAGGACCAATGTTAGCCAGATGCACAAGGGAGCGCACACATCTGGGGTTTGTTTGCAGTGGCTAGAGGCCCTGGCATGCCCATTCTCTCTCTCTCTCTCTCTCTCTCTCTCTCTCTCTCTCTCTCTCTTTCTCACTCACTCTTGCTCTCTCCCTCTCTCTGCATCTTTCTCTCTGTGTCTGTTGCTCTCAAATAAATAAATAAAAATTAAAAAAACAGGGTTTGGTCTGGAGAAACTGATCAGTTGATTGTTCACAAACATGAGGACCTAAGTTTCATCCCTAGAACCCACGTAAAAATGCCAGAATCAACTTCGAATAGTCAAAATGAGTTTGAGCAACAAAAATAAGGCTGGTGGTATCACCATACCAGATTTTAAGATATATTACAAAGCCATAGTACCTAAAACAGCATGGTATTGGCACAAACACAGACATGTAGATCAATGGAATAGAATAGAGGACCCAGATGTTAATCCAGGCAGCTACAGCCATCTGATTTTTGACAAAAATATTCACTGGAGAAAAGACAGCCTCTTCTACAAGTGGTGCTGGGAAAACTGGGTCTCTATAGGTAGAAAGATGAAAATAGATCCTTGTCTTTCTCCATGCACAAGAATCAAATCCAAGTGGATCAGGGACCTTAATATCAGACCTGAAACTCTGAAATTGCTAGAAGAAAAGGTAGGGGAAACCCTTCAACATATTGGCATAGGTAATGACTTTCTGAATATAACCCCAATTGCTCAGAAAATAAAACCACTAATCAACAACTGAGAACTCATGAAATTACAAAGCTTTTGTACAGCAAAGGACACTGCGAATAGAGCAAAGAGACAACCTACAGAATGGGAGAAAATCTTTGCCAGTTACATATCTGACAGAGGATTAATATTCAGAATATATGAAGAACTCAAAAAACAGAACAATAAGAAATCAAACAACCCAATAAAAAATGGGCTATGGAACTAAATAAAGAGTTCTCACTGGAAGAAATACAGATGGCATATAAACATCTAAAAAAGTGTTCTATATCCTTAGCCATCAGGGAAATGCAAATTAAAACTACCTTGAGATTCTGTCTCTCTCCCATCAGAATGGCTACCATCAAGAAAACAAATGAGAATAAATGTTGGTGAGGATGTGGTAAAAGAGGAAAACTTCTGCACTGTTGGTGGGAATGTAACTGGTACAGCCATTGTGGAAATCAGTGTGGAGGTTCTTGAGACAGCTAAAAATAGATTTGCCATATGATCCAGCTATAGCATTCTTAGGCATATATTCTAATGACTTTAGAGATACTTGCACAACCATGTTCATTGCTGCTCTATTCACAATAGATAGGAAATGGAACCAGCCTAGATGTCCATCCACAGATGAGTGGGTAATAAAGATGTGGTACATCTACACAATGGAGTTCTATTCAGTGGTAAAGAAAAATGAAATTATGAAATTTGAAGAGAAATGGATGGATCTGGAAAGGATTATGCTAAGTGAGGTAACCCAGACCCAAAAAGCAAAATGTCACATGTTATCTCTCACATGTGGATCCTAGCTACAAATGTACAGACTTGTGTGTGAGCTGGAACCAAAAATCAGTAGCAGAGGTCCATAAGCTAGAAAAAGGCTATGTATAATGGAGGGAGAAGCAGTCTTAAGGGCATGGTATTATATATATGTAAGTAGAAGAACAGATTACAGGGAAGGGAAAAGCCTAAGCGAGGTCAGGGGAAGAGATTGTTTAAAAGAATGGCGGGGGAAACGGTCAATTAAAATTCAAGATATTCTGAATAAGACATATGAAAATCTACTTTCTTGAATAATGGCACACCCAGAAGCCATGGATTGTTACTAGAAAATTTTCTGTACCAGGGATGAGAAAAGATGAGATACCTTCCAGTGAGTTGTTGGCCAAGGAGGTCCCTGTTGCCTTCAAAACATTATAGGCTGTTGCCAAGGCCCTTGGTGTCCCATGAGAAAGAGATTGTAAGACCCTATTGCTGAAGACTTCACATGCCTGAGAAGCAGAGGCACTGAGAAATCAAGCTGGTGCTGAGCAAAAAACCTTCTCCCTGTAGTCCAGCCAACTGAAAGCTGGAAAATACTACATTGTATGCAGCCTTATGGTTGACAGAAGTCATCATCAATGAAATCAGTGGACACTGGAAGCCTCAAGTTTGGCCAGACAGGCCAAATGACTGAACGAGTGTAATAGTGGCATGTCTGCTCTGGGGGAAACCAACTGCTCTCTAACTGGACTGAAGGCCCACTCTATGGGAGGGAATACATGCCTGGCACTGAAAACATAATCAAAACCAATGGCTGGGGAGGTCATGAGCCTTAGGGGTATAAAGCCTGCTCTTGTCTGGATAAATGCATATATTACTCTCACAAAATTGCCCTGAAGGCACTACACTTAATGTTCCTACTCATATATTAATGCTACTCTCACTTCTGGTTAGAGAAGCTTCTCTTTTCAGATGGCAGTGACCACTGGGATGACCCAAAAGTCAAAACAGTGCTGAGAAGAAGGGATGGAGGAGTGTCCAGCACTGAAACATCTCACACCCTCCAAGGCTCAGGGTCCATTGTGGAAGAGGTGGCAGAAAGAATGTAAGACCCAAAGGAAGGGTACCACTCCTTACATACAACTGTACAGACAGAACTTGGCCTCCACATCCAAGACCTTGCAGTTCCTAGCAATACCCACACAAGACCCTCATAATAGGAGAAAAAGATGATGACATCAAATTAAAAGAGAGACTAATGGAGAGAGGGAGGGGATATGACTGGAGGGAAATACCATGGTTTGTTGTCTATAAGTATAGAAGTTGTCAACAAAAAAGAAAACAAAACATGCGTAAATAGGAGAGGGTGAACACAAATCAACAATGCCAAGAATAAAAGAGGGTTATCACCACCAAGGCTGTAGATGCTCACTGGATGCTGTGGTCTGTAGGTCTGTATCCAAAATTCATGTTGAAATTTAATCCTCAATGTGACAGTACTAAGAGGAAGGGCTTCTAGGTGGCAACCATGCCATGAGGACTTTGCTCTCATGAATATCTTAGTGTCTTCTGTAAGGACTTCAGTGAGTAAATTTTCCCTTACTGTTCCTTATTCTATCTGAGGACACTGACAACTAAAGCTATCAGTGCCTTGACTTTAATTTTCTCAGACTCCATAACAATAAGAAATTAATATCTATCATTTACAAATGATCTAATATCTGACATTTTGTCATAGTAAAATAGATGAAGACATTGGATAGTGAGAAAATATTAAATAAAAACTTAAAAATGAACTGAAATGTACAAAATCATTGAAAGATACAGCAGCCAAAGTTCAACCAAGAAGAAATTACAAACTTAATAGCTTAATAGTAATTATGTAAGGAGAATAGTAATTATGTTAGTGGAGTTATATATGCCACAAATCTCACAGAGAAAATTCAGGCCTAGGGCCTAGGGGAGGTAAATACCATGGTTTGTTGTCTTTAAGTATAGAAGTTGTATATATATATATATATATATATATATATATATATATATATACATATACATATATATATATATATACTTAAAAATGCCAGAAGTAGTGGCCTGCACTTTTAATCCTAGTACAAGAGAAGAAGAAACGGGAGGCCCTGGAGCTCACTGGCCAACCCGTCTAGCCTAATTGGCAAGCTCCAGGTCAATAAGACAATACCCTGTCTCAAAGAAGGTGGACAGCATTGCTGAGGGTGACACTTCAGGTTGTCCTTTGGCCTCCACACACAAGCACATATATGTTCACACACACACATATGCACCCACATACACACCAAATATTATTAAAGCATGGTTTGGAAACTGGATTTGAGCCTGTTATATTTAGTTTGGCCTAAATCTGTTTCCACACTTATATAATAAAATTCAATGCAAAACTACTTTGTATGTCATACACTGCAACATAACATAGAATATAAACAAACTTCAAACTAACCTGAGTCCATTCTTGTATGAGCTGAGTCTCAGCCACTCATAGCAGTAGTGCTTTGGACAATCACAGACTACCTGGTCAGACCATGTCTACATAAGGCAAATGTCATATCACACTATGACCATATAGGACAAGTGCTGTGATTATAGCAAATCATTTTCTTCTCCATGCCACTTCCTTTGCTCTGACTATAAATATAGCCTGCAGGCATGGCGAGTCAGGGCATTCTAAATCCACTGGAATACTGCCTGTTCTAGAACATTGTTGTTGCTCAAGCAAGTTTTGTCAAATTTAATCCATCTCAGATTTTTCTTTAACAAATCTCCCCTGTACACTTAGCAACCGTGTGACCCAAGTGACTTTGCAATGAGCCTCTACTTCTTCATCTGCCAAATGCAACTAGCTATTATGCAGTCTTATTGTGATGATGAAATGAAATAAAGCAGAGCATCTAGCATGAAATTGTGTTGACCATCATTATAAATAAGCAATTTATAATACTATGTAACAGACTGATTCATATGAAACAGCTTAAAAAAAAGAAACAGGAATTTGGGTTGGAGAGATGGCTTAGTTGTTAAGGTTCTTGTTCAACTCCCCAGGTCCCACATAAAGCCAGACACACAAGGTTGCACATGAGCAAGTTCATACATGTGCACAATGTGGTGTATGCATCTGGATTTCAATTACAGTGGCTGGAGGCCCTCTCTTTCTCTCGCTCTTGCTCATTCTCACTCTAACTCTCGTTCTCTCTTAAAAAAAAAAAAGTCAGGGGCTGGAGATATGGCTTAGTGGTTAAGAGCGTGCCTGTGAAGCCTAAGGACCCCGGTTCAAGGCTCGATTACCCAGGACCCATGTAAGCCAGATGCACAAGGTGATGCACGCAACTGGAGTTCATTTGCATTGGCTGGAGACCCTGGCACGCCCATTCTCTCCCTCTCTCTCTCTGCCTCTTTCTCTCTCTATCACTCTCAAATAAATAAATAAAAATAAACAAAAAACTTTTTAAAAAGTCAGTCTGTCAGGCTCGACTCATTAAAAAAAGAAAAAACAGAAATTTGATAATTCACTCTTCTCAAAATTTCAAAAGCAGGCCGGGCATGGTGGTGGACACCTTTAATCCCAGCACTCAGGAGGCAGAGGTAGGAGGATCGTGAGTTCAAGGCCACCTTGAGACTCCATAGTGAATTCCGTGTCAGCCCAGATTAAAGTGAGACTCTACCTCGAAAAACCAAAAAAAAAAAAAAAAAAAAAAAAAAAGCAGGGCTGGAGAGAAGGCTTAGGAGTTAAGAGCTTGCTGTGAAGCCTAAGGACCTCAGGACCCACATAAGCCAGATGAACAAGGTGGCACATGCATCTGGAGTTTGTTTGCAGTGGCTGGAAGCCCTCGTGTGCTCACTCTCCTCCCCTTCTCCCTCTCTCTCTCTCTCTCTCTCTCTCTCTCTCTGCCTCTTTCTCCTTCTGTCTTTCTGTTGCTCTCAAATTAAAAAAAAAAAAATTCAAAAGAAAGGGCCTGGAGATGTCTCAGTGGTCAAAGTATTCAGAGGTCAAGCTGGAGTACACAAGTTCAATCCTTAGACCTCAGATAAAAACAGTCAGAAACCATAGCAGGCTTCTCTAATCCTACCACTGACAGTGATATGGGAAATGGAGACAGGAGAATTTCCAGGAAGCTCATGGTGAGTGCAACAAATAATAGCATAGCAAGAATCCAGAGCAAGAAACTCTGACTCAAATGAGATGAGCAGGAGAGGACCGACCAGAAAGCTCCCTCCAATCTCTACCCACGTGCTATGGCACACGCGCCCCCACACTCACTCAACACACATCAACAGGCAAGCACACACGAACACACAAATAAATAATAAATGAATCGTTTTTACTTCAAAAACAATAAAGAATATATTTACATAAAGAAAACCACATAAATATTAAATTTGAGTGCAAGTTCATTATTTTTAACATACATTTTTATTTTCTACAATGTTAGTGACATTTTGCGCCCTTACATATAAACCCCATATAAATGATTGACATTTTACACCAAAATGGGCAGTTGCTTCCAATCTGCTCAGATAACTTTCTTACACATAAAGAATTTTTCATCTCATATTTACATTTAGAAGCATAAATAAAGCAACTATAAAAAACAGCATTACAAAGAAACCTAAATATATATTTTGATCAACCAATTTAATCAAAACAAGTTTTCAGACATGTATACATTTGACCATGGACTGTTTTGTTTATTTTGGGACAGGGTCTCCCTCTAACCTAGGCTAACCTGAAACTCACTTTGTAACCCCAGGCTGGCCTCGAACTCGATCCTCCCGCCTCAGCCTCTCCAGTGCTGGGACTAAAGGCGTGCACCACCCGCTGTCATGTACTACTGATAACATCATCCACACTAAGGACTGCCTCACCACCATAGCCCCACTGACCAGTACACTATGGAGTCTTCCCATCTCCAGACCCAAAGCGGAAAAAGATTAACTCTTCTCCTAAAGATAAGTCACTTCCCAGCATTTTGTTTCCACATTTTCTCTGTTGTGGCTTTGACGGGCTTTACTACATGGCTAGGATCCTACATTAAAATGGAAAATAATAGGTTAGATTCTCTTCAGACTTACCATGTGTTATCATTTTTTTAACATGGCTAGCAGTGATTCTTCTGGTACCTAGCACATATTTGATGAATGTCTTTAAGCATGAGAAGAGACCTTATGTAAATCAGAGAAGTAGGAGCACTTATTCAGGGCGCCTAATGAAGCTGTTAAGCCGGCAGCTGTTGCTGGGCTGATTACCAGCATCAATCAGTGTGAGGCTGACATACCCATTTCTTCTTTTCCTCCGTAGAATACGTAAATAGCACATGTCTGGGAACTTCGCTAGCATAGCAGTCAAAAAGTACTTGAGAACACTGGGCTCTCCTTTCTGCTAATGTGCCGGTAGGAAGTACTCTCTCACTAACTGTAAATGGACATTCTGTGTGCTTCAGTCAACTGCACTGTACTCCCTGGGACCCCACTGGGTTCCCCCATTTCAATAGCTCAGTTATGTTAAGTAACAAGTAAGTTAGGACCCTTTCTTTCCAAGGCATCGTGAAACCATTCTTTCATGTAATAGACTCTTAAGAGTGAGGAATTTGCCTTTTTGTTTCTAGTATCACAATTATGCATCCTCTGTTTTAGTCATCTATTTAATTCTAACATGGTATCAAAATCATCATTCATGGGCTGGACAGATGGCTTAGTGGTTAAGCGCTTGCCTGTGAAGCCTAAGGACCCCAGTTCGAGGCTCCATTCCCCAGGACCCACGTTAGCCAGACGCACAAGGGGGAGCAAGCGTCTGGAGTTCGTTTGCAGTGGCTGGAGACCCTGGCGTGCCCACTCTCTCTCTCTCTCTCCCCGCCTCTTTCTTTGTCTGTCGCTCTCAAATAAATAAAAATAAACAAAAATAAATTTTTTTAAGTTAAAATTTCTTTTAAAAAAATCATCATTCAATGATTGTAGATGTGGGAAGGTTGTTACTTGTGCCCAGTCACAACTGGTTTCTGAAACATTCAGTATTTTTTTTTTTAAGTTCTGTGCTTGAATTCAGTAGGAAATGTTCTCAAAGAGGGTCTTCGATTGGGAGCCCTTGAATGGGGTTAGCTGATAGTATGACCTCTTGGCAGGAGAGTAGACACCAAACACAAAGGGAGCCTGCAATAAGTGGTGGGGTACCAACACCAGACGGGGTGCCTGGACAAAGTTCTCATTCCTGGCTGAACCATCCCAGGTGTCAGAACTGTAAGAAATGGGAAGGAGTCATTTTAAGCTAATGTTTAATTTGTCTCTGGAGTCCTTTCTTATGGAACAACAGATAACTGAAATGTGAACACACACAAAATTTCAAATAAAACTACATAGACAACTGGGCTAGAGAGATGGCTTGGTGGTTAAAGGCGCTTGCCTGTAAAAACCAAAGGACCCAGGTTCCCCAGGACCCACATAAGCCAAATGCACAAGGGGGTGCATGCATCTGGAGTTTGTTTGCAGTGGCTGAAGGCCCTGGCATGCCCATTTTCTCTCACTCTCTCTCTCTTTCTCTCAAATAAACAAATTAAATTAAATATATTTTGAAAATAAATAAATAACTACATAGACAACTGAAAATGCCCCAGGTAACTATTTCTTCATCTGATACCCTTCCTAGGTCCAATGCTTCTCCTGCCCCTCCGGTCCTTGCCCGGCTGATGCTAACAAAGCCCATGCACTTGGTGTTGCTAACAAAGCCCGTGCATTCAGTGTTACTACACGACTTCTGTGTGCACCTGGTTCTCACATATTGTGATGTCTGACTCTAATGTTAAGTTGCAATAAAATCTATGATTTCCCTTATAATGACACTGAAGAGTAGGACTTGTATCAATTTCTAAAATCAAATTCCAAAATGACTTCTTATTGCTCCAAGAACGTAAGCACTCCTACATCTGAAGGCAAAACTGCTACAGTGAGAGCTTGTCTCCCAGCTTCACTTGTAAGTCTGCTCCTCTCAAGCACTGGAACACTGGAATGAAGTTATTCCCCCATTCTCTTTCTCCCAAGGTTGCTATTTTTGGTCTCAGCAATAAAGACAGAATGCTGACAGTTTGACTTCCCTTTCTTTTCACAGCAAGGACAGCCACATCCTGAAAGCTGAATGCCCACCCACACCGTGGACCGAGTGCATCTAGAAGATGTGCATATATCAGTTCTGTTTGCTTTGGAGAGACCAAATGGAAAGTAAAGTCCATGCCTCATGGAACTTCTCTGCCTCCCTTCTCTGCCTCATTATTCTTGGGGAAAAGAAAAAAGAAGGTGATGGCTGATTTAACAAACTTGTTAAGACATCTGGTCTATTTTATGTCATTCCCCTAATCAAGAGTCATGGTTTCATGGCAGAAAACCAAAACACGTTATTATACAATGAGCACTATAGCGGGCAATACAATAGAAAGGGATGGCATCTAAAAATATCTATTCAAAGTCAAGATTCTGTTATTAGTAGGAGCTTTGAATGCCACTATTATAGAGTATGTATTATACCCTGAAGACTGTTGTCCCAGAAACAATTGACTTGATTCTTCAACATGGTATCAGACCCAAAATTAACTCTTCTGGGGTGGGAGTGTAGTTCAGTGGTAGAGCAGCTGTCTAGCATGTACAAGATTTCATCCTTAGTGCTGCAAAGGAAAGAGAGAGAGAAAGAGAGAGAAGGGGAGGGAAGAAATGAAGGAAGGGAAGGAAGATAAGGGGGAAGGAGAAGAGAAGGTAGGAAGGAAGGAGACTTTGGGAAAATTTACTGCTTTGAAGTTGAAGAGCAGCAGTACAGTGAATGGACACAGCTTTTGATGTTGCATACTCACTGGTAGTGACCAAACAATGAGCCAAAAGAATGTCTGTCAGCAAAGATGGCCATCCTGTGGGCTAGGCCATTTCTAGCAAGGAGTAGATGTTTAAGACACAAAGGTGGACCAAGAGCCAGGCATGGTACACACACCTACAATCCCAGCACACAGGAGGTAGAGGCAGAATTGTCATTTGAAACCCAGCTTAGGTTACAGAGCAAGACCCTGTCTCAAAGCTAGACCAAGGCAGGGGCCAAGTTGTACATGTGCCATCTCTTGTCTACCAAGGATAATGAAAAGGAAGAATACTTCAGCAATGAGCTTCTTAATGCTTGCAGAGCCCAGTTCCTTAGACAATGGTTCAGCTTTCAACATTCAGAGAACCACATGATCCAATGAAGGCTCCAGCCAAAACAGTATTTAGAGGCTGCCTAATTCTGTGTCAGAACTTTACAGCCATCACATTGAAATTCAATGAAGTGGCTTGCCCAGGGACACAAGGCTAATGTTTAGCAAAAATTGAATTAATTCTAATTTCAAAGGTGGGAAACTTTAAACTATTGACAAAGTGACTGTGGTGGTTTGAATAAAATAGATGGCCCCCAATATATTTCACTTGTTTATTTGTTTGTACTTTGCATCTTTAGCCACCTGGCTGGAGGCAGTGCCATTGTGTAGATCTTAAGGTGTGGTGGTGGGTTTCAGATTTCAATCTAAAGATATGCAAAGTGTGCCTAGCTGGAGTTCCTGAAGTGTGCTGTGCTGTGTGGCTTTTAGGCTTGTGCTTCTCTCTCTCTCTGCTTGGGCCTGTGAAGGCAGGCCAGTTTTTTCTGCCATTATGGAACTTCCCCTGGATCTGTAAGCTTCAATAAATCCCTTCCTCCATAACTGTGCCTGGTCTGGAAGTTCATCTCAGTGAACCTGAAGCTGTCCGATACAGTGACTTTTACTCATTAATTGGTAATTGATCTTTGAGACTGAATAGACCTGTGAACTGGTTTTTTGAGTTGACAGGAGGGTATATCCTCAATCAAAAACACCAGAAGACAAATTTCCAAACTTAGCCAACAAGCTCAGACACTTGAACAGACTACCTCTTCATATATAACTAGGCATTTTTCTCATTTTACAGTTAGTCCTCACAAAACACAAGAAATCAAACTACATCTGGGAAAATATAACAACACCCATGTTCCACAAACCACGAGTCAGCAGACTTATCTTTCAACTGGTAAATTAAATATTATGAACTTAGCTGTTGTTATGGGATGAAACAAGTTACCCAAAAGAGGTGGAAGCCCCAACCCCATACCTATGTGGGAATTTTTAAAATGTCTTAGGACTGAAGAGATGGCTTAGTGGTTAAGACGCTTAAAGCTTACAGACTCAGATTTAATTGCACGCAAGCCAGGTGCACAAGGTGGCACATGAGTCTGGAGTTTGTTTGCTATGGCTAGAGGCCCTGGCTTGCCCATTATCTCTATGTATCATCTGCCTCTTCCTCTTTCTCTCTCTCTCTCTTTCAAATAAATAAATTAATTAATTAAATATTTTTAAAAGTCTTTAAATGATCAAGTTATGGGCTGGAGAGATTACTCAATGGTTAAGGCACTTGTCTGCAAAGCCTAAGCATCTGGGCTCAATTCCCCAGTAGGTAGGGCTTCACTGTAGCTCAGGCTGACCTGTAGTCTCAGGGTGGCCTCGAAATCTCGGTGATCCTCTGCCTCCCAAGTGCTGGGATTAAAGGCATGTACCACCACGACCGGCTCACATTTTCCTTTCTTGTAAGAATGTCAGGCATAGGCCAGGCATGGTGTTAAAACCACCCAGTTTAGTGTAGTATGGTACAGACTAAATACCAATTAACCAAAATACTTGGGACCAGAAGTGTTGTAGATTCTTTATTTATTTTATTTATATTTTGAAATATTAACATATAAATAAGGAGATAACTGGGGAAGAAAGGTCATCAACAGTCTTACCCAACAGTCTCACCCTGCTTGTTACGCACCTGATCAGCCAGGAAAGATGAACCTACTGGTGCTGTACTGGCATGACTGTCATAGAAGTAATCTACTAGTCTTTTGATTGGATCTGCAGCCCATGCTGTAGGAGGAAATACATGCCTTGTACGGAAAACCTAGCCAAAAGCCTATGGCTGAGCAAGTCATAGACCCTGGTGCAGGGCATGGAAGAGCTACTACTTTTGTTTGACTAAATGGATATGTTGTGCTCATTAGGTCACCCCCTAAATATTTATATTATGTTTATGCTCATAGTACTGGTTGTACTTTCACCAGTAGTCAGAGAAGCTTCTTTTTGCAAGAGACAGTGAAAACTAGGGAGACTCAAAACTCACTAAAGTGCTGAGAAGTAGCTGTTGAGTGCTCAGTGCTAAATGAGACAGTGCTGTCTCACTCTCCAAGGCTCAGGGAACATTGCAGGAGAGGAGGTGGGAAGAGGAGGGTTGTAAGGAGGACTTTGGACACTATCAGCCAGACATGAAGTGACTTTCATGACTTCATAGCAGCTGTAGGCTGTCATTACCTCCATAAGAACTGCACAATGTTCAGCCCAGCAACATTTCAATATTAATCATGGAGGAGGGCCAAAGCATCAAAATGGAGGAAGGACTATGGAAAGAAGTGCTGTGGAATGGGGATGGAGGATAGAAGGACAAAAGAAGGTAATGAAAGGGAATATCCTCAACTTACAGTATGTTCATGTATGAAAATTATCAATAAATAACTACTGATCACGGTATCTACCCTGCCAGATATGTATAATAAAACAACTTTAAAAAGTAAATAATGAGATGTATTGGTAATGGGACCAAGCCTAAATATGAAATGTATTTGTACATACACATTACATACATAGTTCAAAAGTAAATTAATGCAATTGTTTTAATAATTTTGTGCATGAAACAAAGTTTTCACTTGTGGCATCATGTTGGTGCTTTAAAAGTTCTGCATTAGGGGCAACTGAGATTTCAGACTTTAGGATTAAGGGTACTCAACCTACATTTGTTCAGCAGCAATAGCTAACTAATATGAATGCCTCCTCTGAAGAAAAGAGTCGCCCCAACTGACCTCACACTTCAGCCAGCACGTGTGATTTTAGATAATGTGTAGCACACAAGGGCTGTGAGTGCATGCCTGGTCCTAGGGAAACTGGCTGTGGTCCAGGGAGGGGAAGGGCCATGTCTTAGAGCAAATCTTCACCAGGCACTGGATAGCTGTGATCTCCCCACTGAAGAGAAATTCATTTCCAAAGGAGGATCAGCCTCCAACTAGCTATAACAAGCACAGAGGCAGAGGCTGCCCTGGGAAAAATGAGATTAGTTCAGACCAGAAGCCGTTTCTTCAAGTAAAAGAAGTAGATGCAGAAGGAAAGAATGAGGCAAGACCCTGCACCCCAGCAGATGAAGGTCATGGTGTTCAGTCTCTAGGGAGGATCAGCATGGAGTTTGTATGTTCTGTCCTTCCATATAAGAAAAGACAGGGTGAAAAGGGGGGGGGCCTTAGGTTTGGCTAAGAATGACATATGCTCCAGGATTGGATAACCTTGGAGATGGGCCTTTACTAATTTATCCAGTGCAAGGTTGATATTTCCAAGGAGCTCCACACTTCTAGTTGCACACTGTGGCTCACTCTGACCCCCCTCGAAATGCTTATGTTTATGCTGAGATATTAATGCTACTATCACTTTTGGATAGAGAAACTTCTCTTTTCAGATAGTGGTTACCACTGAGGTAACTCAAACTCATCCAAGTGCTGGGAAATGATAGTGGAGTGTTTATCACTGAGACACTGTTATCACACCTCAAAGGCTCAGAGACCATTGAAGAAGAGGTGGCAGAAAGAATGTAAGAAGAGCCAAAGAAAGGGGAGGAGTGCTTTGCACTACTCTCATCCAGACACAATATGGTCATAGCACTCATGACCTCACAGTGGTTGATGGTACCTAAATAAGATCTGCAAGCCGGGCATGGTGGCGCACGCCTTTAATCCCAGCACTCTGGAGGCAGAGGTAGGAGGATCGCCGTGAGTTCGAGGCCACCCTGAGACTCCATAGTGAATTCCAGGTCAGCCTGGGCTAGAGTGAGACCCTACCTCGAAAAACCAAAAAATAAAAAAATAAAAAATAAATAAATAAGATCTGCATAATAGAAGGGGGGAATAATGGTATCAAAACAGAAGAGAGACTAGTTGGAAAGAAGAAATTCAATGGGGTTGAAGACATGGCTCAGTGGTTAAGGTGCTTGCCTGCAAAGCCTAACCACCACTGTTTAATTCCCCAGTTCCCATGTAAAGCCAGATGAACAAAGTGACATAAGTATCTGGAGTCCATTCGCAGTGGCTAAAGTCCCCGGTGTATCCATTCTCCTTGTCTGTCTCTATTATTTATTTATTGTGTGAGAGAGAGAGAGAGAGAAAATGGGAATTCCAGGACCTCTAGCCACTGAAAATGAACTCCAAATACATGTGCCAGTATATGCATCTGACTTATGTGGGTACTAAGGAATCGAATCTGGGTCCTTAGACTTCACAGGCCAGCACCTTAGCCACTGAGCCATCTCTCCAGCACCTATCTCAGTTCTAACTCTCTGCTTACAAATAAATAAGATACTTTATTTTAAAAAAGAAGGAGTTCACGGGGCTGGAGAGATGGCTTAGTAGTTAAGCGCGTGCCTGTGAAGCTTAAGGACCCCGGTTCGAGGCTCAATACCCCAGGACCCACGTTAGCCAGATGCACAAGGGGGCGCATGCATCTGGAGTTCGTTTACAGAGGCTGGAAACTCTGGAGTGCCCATTCTCTCTCTCTCTCTCTCTATCTATCTATCTATCTCTATCTATCTCTCTCTCTACCTCCTTCTCTCTGTCGCTCTCAAATAAATAAATAAACAAACAAAAAAATTTTAAAAAAAGAAGGAATTCAGTGGAGGGGGAATTTTGGAGGAGAGGGTGGTGGGAGGGGATTATGATCATGTTATATTGTGTATATGTATGAAGGTTGTCATAAAAGTTTAAAAAAACATAAAATAGAAAAAAAGAACCTCCTTCAACATACAAGACATTATGCTAACACAAATCTTCCTCACATCTTCCACCCCTGTCTTGTACACAGACACAAAATAATGTCTGGACAACTGGCCAAACTTGCCCTGATGAAATTAGATCACAAACATTCTTTTCCAAAGATCCCGGTATTCTGTTAGTCTCAAAACCATGCCTTTATACTAGAGTCATTCCCACACAAAGAGTTATTTCCCCCCTCAATCAACAAAGTGAGGTCCAGCTTCCTGCTACTGCATTCAGTCTAGTATGCTGAAAAAAAAAAAAAAAATTATGACCTCAAGCTGAGAGGAGTATTTTCTCTTCTACATCCCACCTGTCAAAAAGCAAAATTAGGGCCTGGAAAGATGGCTTAGCAGTTAAGGTGTTTTGCCTGCGAAACCCAAGGACCCAGGTTCGATTCCTCAGGGCCCACATAAGCCAGATGCACAAGGTGGCACATATGTCTGGAGTTCGAAAAAAGGCCTGGTCCAGATAGACTCATTCCAGAGTGCTACATGATCATTCAGGAAAAAGTAAATCTATATTTCTCTGATTATCCTATACAATAAAAGGAGAAGGAATACTTCCAAGCTATTTCAATGAAGCCAGTATTATCCTGACACCAAAACCAGGTAAGGGCACAAAAACGCTGAAAGAAATGAGAAGATGGAATGACCTCCCATGCTCATGAACCAGAACAACTAATATTGTTAGAATGACTCATTCTACCAAAAGCCATCTACAGATTCACAGCAATCCCAATAAGAATTCCTGCACCATTCTTGGCAGCAATAGAAAAAACTATCCTGAGATTCATATAGAAGCGCAAAAGGCTCCAAATATCCAAAACAATTCTGAGCAAAAATAATAGTGTTGGAATATATAAATATACTACAGAGCCATAGCAATAAAAACAGCATGGTTCTGGTGCCAAAACAGACATAAAGATCAATGGAATAGAATAGAATTACCCATCTAGCAGTCCATGCATCTACAACCACCTGATTTTTTACAAGGATGCCAAAAAATATTCACTGGAGAAAAAAAAATCATGTTCAACAAATGCTATTGGGAAAAACGGATATCTACATGTAGAAGAATGAAGCTAGACTTTATCTCTTACCCTGCACAAAACTATGAAACTGCAAAAGAAAAAAGGTAGGAGCACATTACAAGAAAGAGGAATAGGTAAGGATTCCCTGCATAAAACCCCAATCATTCAGGAAATAAGATCAACGATTGAAAAAAAGGAAGCACACAAAATTAAAAAGCTTTTTTAATTTTTTAATTGATTTACAATCAGAGAATGGTGGAGAGATGTGTAGACCTGGGCATCTTGCCACTGCAAACAAACTCCAAATTCATGTGCCACTTTGTGCATCTGGCTTTATGTGACTACTGGAGAATTGAATGTGGGTCATCAGATTTTGCAAGCAAGCACCTTTAACTACTGAGCCATCTCTTCAGCCCCTAAAAAGCTTTTATACAACACAGGAAACAGTGAATCAAATGAAAATGCAGCCTACAAAATAGGAGAAAATCTTTGTCAGCTAAGTATTTGACAGAGGATTAACATCTAGAATATACAAAGAATTCAAAAACTGAACATCAAGAAGACAAATAACTAAATCAAATACTGGGTGGTGGAACTGAGCAGAGAGTTCTCAAAAGAAGAAATAAAATGAGAGACGGCTTAGCAGTTAAGGCACATGCCTACGAAGCCTAAGGACCCAGATTCGATTCTCCATCTCCCACGTAAGCCAGATGCACATGGTGGTGCATGTGTCTGGAGTTTGTTTGCAGTGGCTGTGCACCACGCCCGGCTCACATTTTCCTTTCTTGTAAGAATGTCAGTCATAGGCGGGCATGGTAGCGCACGCCTTTAATCCCAGCACTTGGGAGGCAGAGATAGGAGGATCACCAAGAGTTTGAGGCCACCCTGAGACTACATAGTGAATTCCAGGTCAGCCTGAAGTAGAGTGAGACCTTACCTTGAAAAACCAAAAAAAAAAAAAAAAAAAAAAAGAATGCCGGTCATTGCATCTAAACCATGATAGTCATAAGAGGAGTGGCAGAAACGAGAGGGCACCAGGTGGGCATTTCAAAACTGAATGGTACCTGATGCAGCCACTCTTCCCCTGGGGAGAAGACTATGAGGTGTGGGGCAGCTGTGGGCATTCTTCATTGTCCTCAGGAAGTCCCTTGAGTGACATAAAAGGCATCTACCCAGAGGAGTCATTTCACCTCAGCGTCCTAACCTACCTCCAGTACAGCCTGGGGCACACTCAGCTTGTGAGACAGAACCTCACATGTCCATTTCTCTCTTTCACCAGGAGAATGCGAATGAAATCTGGGTTGAGAGACAGGAATGTAAGGTTATCATTAAGGAAAAGATGTGAAGTTGGGCGTGGTGGCACACGCCTTTAATCCCAGCATTTGGGAGGCAGAGGTAGGAGGAGCACCATGAGTTCGAAGCCACCCTGAAACTACATGGTGAGTTTTAGGTCAGCCTGGCCTAGAGTGAAACCCTACCTTGAAAAACCAAAAACAAACAAACAAAAAAAAAATGTGGTACTGACGAAAGTGCTTCCTGCAACCCTATCCTTATCACCAGCCCCATCATACTCTTGGAGCCAATTTCTTATGCGGAAGTCTTCACCCTGTTTCCTCAGGATGTACCTCATTTGGAAATAGGTTTGTTATAGATGTAATTAGCCAAGACGAAGTCACACTGGAGTGGAGTTAGCCCCTAACCCAATATTACCATGTCCTAATAAGGGAAATTTGGACCCGGACCCCGTGCAGTAAGAACGCCATGTGAACGTGAGAGCAGAAACCACAGCGATGCTCCTGCAGGGCCAGGGAAGCCACAGAGCCAGCAAAGGGCCCACAGCTGGGGAGGCCCGAAGCACACCCCACCCCACAGCCCTTAGCAGGAACAGCCTGGTCAACACCTTCAACTTCCACTCCCAGCATCCACACAGAGGAACAATCAGTTTCTATTCCTTAAGCCATGCAGTTTTCAGTACTTTATTGCAATAGTGTTAAGAGATTTGAACAGAAGTTCTAACAAGAGTCAGGCCCCTGAACAACACAACAATCAGGCCTTACCAGAACCAAAGCCCTCCAAACCCAGCTCCAGAAAGTAATCAAGTTCAAGTGCTAGCCATGTTTCTCTCCAGCTCTTAGCCATTATGTCTACTACTGATGGGCACTATGACTTCCCCTTGATGACTCCCCTAAGCAAAAGAACAAGGCAACCTGATGTCAGGTGGATCCCTGCAGGATAATGGACTGTTCTATGGCTGGAGGCTGGCTAAGGTGCTTGAGCCCTGTCTGTTTATGCCCTGCAGACTTCCTCAATCTCAAACACTGAATAGGTTAAAGGAAGCAGCAGTCTTCTAAAGACATAGCTAAGAGCACAAGCCCCACAGAGACCCCCTGCCACCTGTGAGTCACAATTCATTGATTCACTCTATTAGTCTATTAGTACCTTCCTGCTGAGAAGGCCAAGTTCTCCCACCACTTAAAGATGGACCCCACAGGTGGGTGAAATCCACCGCCTTACAAATATGGCTGGCCCAGGCTTAAGTCCTAATAGGTGTGTCCAGGGCCATTTCTGCTTATACATCTGCCCTTTTCTGATCTTTAACATTTGTTAGACAAATGCATTGAGCCAAGACAAGAATATCTGGGTTGAAAAAAAAAAATTCTAGACTCTGTAGCTAGTAGATAACACGTGTAGGGCATTGGAAATGTGCTGTCTCTTAACAAAGGGCTCCACCTAGCAGGGAAGTGTTTTATCTACACCAGGTCTATGGAAATGAAGGCCCAGGCAATGAATACTGGAGCTGAGGCCCACAGGAACTCAGTGAATGGAAACTCTTCGCACACTACCAGGCCTTTCTCTCCAAAGTAGGTGACCTCTGAGACTTTTCCTGTATGACTGAGGGGAGCAACCTACCCCATCTACTTCCTCTTGGTCATCACAGTTTCCCATCTCCTTAGGAAACCGCAGAACAGCCAGGGTAGAGCTGGAGGCAAGGAAGCAACAAACCTTGGGCTGACTTGGGCTCTGGGCCAAATGCAAAACTGTTTTCTCTTTTCCTTTCTTCCTTCCTTCCTTCCTTCCTTCCTTCCTTCCTTCCTTCTCCTTTTGCTTCTTCTTCTTTTATTTCATTTCTCTTTCCTTTTCTTCCTTCCTTTCTTCCTTTTCCTTTCTGAGTTGATTTAGCATTAAGTGACAGATGAGAGGGTATACTTAAAACACAGCTCACAATCACATCTGGAACATCTCTAAGTGCTGTAGGGCTCAAACCAAGTAGGGCTTGACCCCATATGACCAGTAAATGACAACTACTCAGGGCCAAGTCTGTTGAAAGGGAAGGCTGTCACCTGGCTCCAAGTTCCTCACACGATTCTCTTAGGGTAGGAACCTTCAAAGGCCACTGGGAAATTTCCCTGTTCTCTCCTGTGATGTAGTTCCATTTGTCTAGCAGTTATCATGCAATGCTTTTGCATGTGGTAATTATGTATTTACAGTAATATTTCATCATCTCTAGTATTACAAAAAGTATTTCATGTAACTTATTCAACCATTTGGTTTTATCTATCACAGACAAATGTTATCATATCTTCAAGAATGTGCCCTCTCCGGGTAAGTTCAGATGTAAATCATGAAATTATTTAATTTTAAGATATCATCATGGGCTTGGCTTAGCAGTTAAATGCACCTACTTACAAAGCCTGCTGGCCCAGGTTTGATTCCTGAAGACCCATATAATGCCAGGTGCACAAAGTGGCTCTCTTTCTCTCTCTTCCTTGCAAATAAATAAATAATTAACGAATCATTTTCTTAATGAAGAATGTTGCCCCCATTTTAACTAGTTTCACATATGATTACAACTGTGGCAAGAACTTTTACCCAGACATGGTAGTGCATGCACATAACTCTGGCACTTAAGGAGCTGAGACAGGAGGTTCACGAGCTGGAGACCAGCCTGGGGCACATAGTGAAACCCTGGATTTAAAATATTTTAATTCTAAGTTCTGATTATTTGAATAACAGACAAGCTGCTGAATCTGGGGTGGGAAGATTTGTTTTAAATGATCACATCTTAACTATTGTGACTGTCAAGGGAAGTTCCCAGGGGAGAAAAAGCCACACCTGCATTAACATCTCCAACTGGCTATGATCCTGCAGAGTTGGGATGCTGCAGACTTCAACTGTCAACACAAAGGACACAGCTCTCACCTCAAAGGGGATAAGAGACAGTTTATTCTAGAGCCAAATATGATTGACCATAAACACAGATTTAAGTTACCCCAGATTCCATGTTCCCGCATGTTAACAACTTCATGGTGGTTTATAGTAACAGAACAAAAGAAAGTCATAAATCAAGGCACTTTTCAAATAAATTGGCTGTCCATAAGGTAGGCAGGTCACAGCACAGTGGGGAAATCTCCACAATAGGCCTCAGATGCTCTCTGATGACATCCTTAGCCTTCGGGTTGGTGGAAGCTGGGGATTCTGTTCTTACATCCCAAAAAGGATTACACCTGATCAACTGATAGTCACTAGGGTGTTAGGTCATACAGAGAGGTGGACAATAAATGGCTACTAAGGAGCTAAATGTAGCCCAAGGTACTTTGGCTCTGACTTGCAACATTCCATCGCTTTGTGGTCACAAGAGTTTTATCAGTGTATTCAGCCTTGCTGGAAGCAGGTGCAGCAGATGCAGCACTTTAGCAAATTACCTTGGGCTTCCTTTAGCCCCCTTAATAACCAGTCATTGTACACCTCCGTGTCTGACCTAACATACTTGTAGCTAGCAGATAAATCTTTTTGGGATGCATTAATAGGTCACTAGTTTCCACCAGCATGGAAGCTCCCAATGTCATCAGATATTATCTGAAACCTATAGTAGTGACTTCCCTATTTTGCTGTAACCTACCTGCCTGACATTCCCATCAAAATACTGTAAAAGTGTCTCTATTTATGACTTTCTTTTGTTCTATAACTATAAAAATTTCATGACACTGTTTCCACATTGGAACATGTTAATTTTGAATGACATGAATCCATGTTCCTGGATCATGATCATTCAGATTTGGCCCCAGGAAAAAAAATAAAAACAGACTATTTCTCATCCTTTTGAGGTGAGATCTGTGTTTTTGTGTTGATAGGATCTCATCTTTCTTTAGGCAAATTCATTCAACTACCAATTTTCTACATTTCCTCCCATACTTTGTTGTAACAAGTGGTATCAAGCCTAATGATCCTTAAGTGCTGTAAAATTTGAGATATATTCCCCCACCAAAAAAACAAAGGTCTTTTCACTTACATTTTACATTATTTCCACAGAGTACAGTAATGGTATATGTAATAGCATGGTATTCATTTGTATATTATTAGGATATACAATTAATTAGAATACATACCATTCACAAATCATGCATAAAAAGCATCTTACAGGCGGGAGAGATTGCTCAGTGGTTAAAGTCAATTACTTGCAAAGCCCTGGGTTTGATTCTCCAGTACTCATGTAAAGCCAGATGCACAAAGTGCCACATGCATATGAAGAATATGTCCAGTGGCAGAAGGCCCTCTCATACCCATGCTCTCGCTCTCTCTCTCTTTCTCTCTCATAAGTACATAAGTAAAAAGGCATTTTACTTATAGATTGTTCTATTAATTTTTTCTTTTTTAAATGTTTACTTTAAATCTGAAATTTTATTTACTTGAAATATAAATAAAAATTTTTTCTTTAATTTTTTATTTTTATTTAT
Organism: Dipus sagitta; assembly: GCA_036346955.1. Classification (NCBI taxonomy): domain Eukaryota; kingdom Metazoa; phylum Chordata; class Mammalia; order Rodentia; family Dipodidae; genus Dipus; species Dipus sagitta. The sequence continues at coordinate 122,054,629 of CM070771.1, read as the reverse complement.
TTGAGAGTGACAGACAGAGAAAAAGAGGGAGGGGAGAGAGAGAGGGAGAAAGAAGGAGAGAGAATGGGCACACCAGGGCCTCCAGCCACTGCAAACAAACTCCAGATGCGTGCGCCTCCTTGTGCACCTGGCTAACGGGGGGCCTGGGGAATCGAGCCTCAAACCGGGGTCCTTAGGCTTCACAGTCAAGCACTTAACCACTAAGCCATCTCTCCAGCGCTGTAAATAAAATTTTTTGTGTGGGTGATTCAACTTGGAACAGTTTACACACTGCCAATTCAATACCTGACTTTTTATATGCAGTGTCCACTGTCTGTGCAACTTGGCTGGTTAAGCACTGCCTGCCAAAAGTCCCCAGCATCCCCTATACTGCATTAAAGGAGTTTGCAACTATGCAAGACTCCACTGTGCTTCCAAGTTTCTAAGGGTGTTGTTTGGCTTTCATGCTATGTTGCTATTAAATGAATCTAAGTTACTAAATAAACAGAAACAGAAACTAAAGACTTATCACTATGGTTGGTGTCCATGGCAAATAATTTAAATAATCATTTTGTTTACTCATACTCTGGGTTTACAGTTTAATATTATATCTAAGCTTTGGTTAGCCACAAAAAGGAAGGGACTGCATGGCATATTTGTGTGAGTATTAAATCATCTACTGTAAATTTACTAAAGAAAGTAAGGAGGTTTGGTTTATTAAGTAACTCTATTTGCAAAGCCTTTTGATTGATTTAGTTTTTAGTCTATTGGTCAAATTGGTAGTACCCTCTACTGAGGAGCCCTGACTCCCAGGGTCACGTGACTCATCCAGGGACACACTCCACCATCACATACTTTTACTCTGTGGCTCTTCACCAGTCAATAGAAATCTCACTAAACATGTAGTACTTGCCCAGTGGTTCCTATCTCCAGTGTCTGGGCAAGTACAAAAGAGATTCCAGGAACCCACAATCCATACATGGAGGCCAGTTGCAGGTCCACCCAAGGCCACAGAGTACTACCCATGGAGATGATGTAAATGGACTCCAAACCATGTGTCTCCCTGATTAGAAACTGTTGCCATGTCAACTAAAACTAAGTAACATGTTTCCACACCAAGTACTCATGATGTGCTAGAAGTGCTGGATGTAGTATCTTTGCATGGCCATATTGTTGTTACTGTCAATTTACAGATTTGTAAATAGAAACTCAAGAGGTAAAATGTTTACACCTGCAAACATCCTAGAGTAGGTCTTCAAAACCAGCATGCAAGGTTGCCTCCCATTCAGAGGTGGTATGGACCAGCAACATTCTTCAACCCTACAAAGCAACGCTCCGAAGTGAAATGATGAATAATGTAAACACACTGAGCAAGGTCTCACGGGGTTTCTGGACTGCACCTTTTCAGTGCTTTATTTAAGACTCTAGGCCTGTTCCCACATTTGAAAGGCCATCATGAACTCAATAGATATCTAATACTCTGTCCAGCTCCAACCTTCTAGAATCATGTGTAAGTTCCAGCACCACAACAGAGCAGCTAAGAATTCAAATGCAATGAAAAGAACTCCCACTTCACCTAGTATGAAAAGAATCTGAAACAGTAATTCTCAGAATACACTCACTTAGACTACCTCATCCAACTCCACCACCCAACAACCCTGGTTGATAGAGGATCCCACTTTCCCTCCAAGGGGAACTTAAAGGGGCTTGACTATGGTCATGTGCCAGAGGAAGAGTCCACCACAGACCATGCCCGCCAACTCCACATTTATGCCCCACTAGTAATTCCCTGAGGTTCCTTTCATCTACATCCTGCAGGTTCAAAGTCGGTTGGAAGCTTGATTATTAGTAATTAAATATGAAAAATTGCTATCTCAATATGAGAAATTAGTATGATCCAAGTTATAAACCACAAAGCCATATAAAAGTTCCTTCTCCCATTTGAGAACTGAGTCCTAAATATACCCCTAGTTAATCTTATCTTCTCTGTCTTCATTTCTTATTCTTGGAGCTGGTCCTTCTGAAGCCTCAAATAGTCATCACCAGACTGTCTCCAACCTGGTCTCCACACACCCATCCTGCTTCACCCGCTGTGAGCCTCTCTGACATTTACCTCTGTGATTAGTAAATGTCAATGGCTTTGTCCTCTGCTGGTCACTCTCCAGTGATTCCCTAGGACCATCAGGATCAAGCTAGCTCCAAGTCCCATGCATGGTCCACAGGATCATTCACTTGAGAACAGTTATCCAAACTCCCTCTCAGAGTTAGCATGTCTTTAAAATATCAGCAAAATACCTTACTGGAAAAATAGTTCACACTCTCCTTTCCCATAGGGAACAAAACCAAATGTTGCTAAACTCAGGCTTGTTTTCCTTTGGCAGATTTCCCACACCATTAAGCAGACTTCCACATTTAACTAAACATAAAGATAACCTCCCTTTCTAAGCCTTATGCATAAAATGTAACAGTTTAGTCACCATTCTCTACAAAAAAAAAAGCAAGGAGAAACAAAAAAAAAACAAAACATGTTTTACCTGCAATTTCTCAAACCTAAGTAGAGATTGTTCAGGAGCGTCAAGAAGAAGCTGAGCAAAAGGCAGACCTCACTAGGAGCCTGGTGCTCAGCCACTGCCAAGGAGTGAACTTGGCCACTGTTTGTGGTGGTCAAAGGGAACAGGAATGTTTGTATTGTCACCAGTTTGAATTGTCACTGGCAACAGCAAACACCTCCCATAACTGCCAAGCCACATACTGGCAAGCCAGAGTACTAGTCTGGGACTCGTGACTATTATGTATCAGAGAGCAAAGTCCCCTCGTTCTCTTGTTCTGAAGTATATGAACTAGATGGCAAACAAAATAGCCCACTTTGCTCTGTTTCTAATCAACCCATGCAAGATAGATGCAAATGAGGCAGTTAGAGTGACCTCTTCAGAGAGTGAATAAGGTCATAGAAACTCACTATGCAACTGAGGGTAACAGGGCACCCCAAAAGTGAACAAGTCTTTTCTTTTTGGGGGGGATAGAAGTGGAAATGACCTGGAGTCTGTAAGGGGAGGGGGTAGGTTTTTTTCCTTATCTGTTTTTTCCTAAAAGAATCCTCCTTCCTGGGAAACCTGACAGGAGAGTATAACAAGTTAGGCCCCTGGGCATGTATCATAGGATGTTTCCTATTTTTCTCTTCTTCCCTAAATGTGTCCCCTTCTCTAGAAGCATGAGGTAACAGGGCACTCCAATCATACATGAATCATGCATGAATAAGGTTATACAGCATATCTGTTATGAGAACTAGGCTGCCAGCTCAGCCTGCATCCAGGAAGTTTCCACAGAAGATCCCAGTCAGAGTCACCAGTCATGGTTTCTTGAGCTTCCCCCCTGCTCTGCAGGAGCTCTGCCTTCTTTCCTTCTCTTATGCTCTACAGTGAAAACTTTCTAGACCTCAGCCTGTGTAATCTGTGGATTTCATTCTTCAAAGCTCATACGACAAGAACCTAGAGGCCACTGACTCAGTGGAAATTTTTGTGGAGCTATGACCACCTGGTAGCTTAACTCCTAGGTTAAAACCCAACCAAGAACCAAGAAAAGCTCTATTAATATCAAAAATACCCCAAATTCCTGTATCACGAAGAAGCATTTACCTTATTTTGAAGATATTTTCAATGGTCGTCTTGGGAAGGATATTGTAGTTTAGTTGGACACCAAGAAGTGGAGGTCCTGAGCTCATAAGATAATGAGTTCAATTCACAAATATTGATTCTGGGCTTTCTCCCTTTAAATATAGACCAAGCTAGGGGGAGGAGGAGGGGAAGCATTTGTCTTCCCAGAGTTCACAAGCTAGCTATCATTTGTAGGGAGACAATCATCAATATTCTCTTTAATTTCACCAAAAATTTAATTTTAACAAAAGTTTCCTTAATTTCATTTATGCTGTCAACAACCATAGAAGCACATACATGGGCTAGACAAAGCAGACACTATGCAAAGCAGGTGATCCAGAATATGAGAGCTTCAGTACGGGATTAGTATATCAGTCTCTTAGGGTCACCATTACATTGGTGTTGGTCACCTGAACCCCAGGGTCAAGGTCTCATGCTGGGTTTCTTTTGTTGTTGTTGTTTATTTTAATAGTTTTATTGAGATATAATTGATATACAAGGAACTGAAGATATTTAATTTGATAAATTTGAACATCTGCATACACCTTTGAAATATTATGACAATCAAGGTAATAGGTAAGCCAACATGCTCTGAATATTCTAGTATTTTTATGGGATTTTGCTTTTTGTGAGAGAACAGCTAAGATAGGATAACTCTTTCAACAAACATTTAAGCACATACTACTATATTGTTAATTATACACAGATTCCTAAAACTTATTCATCTTATGTAATGGAAACCTTATATCCTTTGAACAAGATCTCCCACCCCTCCATCCCATTCTCTGCTATCCACCATTCGAGTTGCTGCTCCTGTGAACTTGACTGCCATTGATCCTGGGATCTGCATGTAATGGTATCATAAAGACATTTGTCCTTCCATGCCTGGCTACTTCACTCAGCATAATGAGTTGCAAGCTCCTTGATGCTATTGCAAATGGCAGGATTTCCTTCATCGTAAGGCTATTTTTCCATTATATGAAAATAGTTGTAGATAGATAGATTATAATAGGTACATAGATAAATAGATAGATGATAGATTGGACTGATTTTCTTATCCATTCAACTCTGAATGGGCAGTTGATATTTCACTTCTTGGTTATTATGAATAATACTGTTCTGAACCTAGGAGTCCTACTATTTCTTCCAGACCCAAATTTCAATTCTTTAGTATAAATAGTTAGATATGAGATTTCTGGGTCATGTGATAGTTCTATGTATAATTTTTCAGGAACCTTTACCCTATTTTCTGCAGCTGTTGTACCACTTTATATTACATCTAATAGTGTTCAAAAACTCTGACTTCCCCACATCCTTATCAACACATTTTATCTTTTGCTCTCAACTAGCTATCCTAATGAGTGTGAGATGACATCTCATTGTAGTTTTGATTCGCATTTCTCTAAAGATTAGTATCTTTCAGTATCTCTGATGGTCATTTGCGTGTTGCCTTTGGAGCAAAGCCTGTTCAAGTCCTGAACCAATGTTTTTAATCAACTTGCTTGATTTTTAGCTATTGATGTGTGGTCTCATATTCACTTTGATGCTTAAAACAAAGGTACATTCTGCTTGTCTTTATTCTCAATCCAGACAATATCTTTTTTTTGCAATATAGAACACATAAGAAGTTTCTTCAAATGTCACATTAGAATGCCAAAGACACTCTTTTGGAAGAACCTGTGCCTTCTGAAACTCAAACCATTTTTTGGTGGGTTAAGCAGCAGGAGCAAAATGGTATGATGGAAAAAGCCATGGTCTCAAGCCAGAACTCTGGATCTGGCTCCCTTCCTGCTGGAGTTCTTTCTACCTCCATTGAACATTGGTTAATCCATCTGCAAAGGAAGGAACTGGGTGAAAGGGACTATGTATTTCCTTCCTTCAATAATGTTATTGAGAGGATGAGGAGCAGTAATAAAATGCTTGCCTAGCATGTAGTGAAACCCTGGGTTCAATCCCTAGCACCACATTGTACTGTGTGCTTAATATTGTGCAAGCAAAAAACAAGCAAACAAACTTCTTTAAGACTTACTTAACTGAAAGTTTATAAAACCTTTATTAAAAAAAAACTGAAAAGTTTACTAAAAGAACCATCAAAAAATGCATCCATTGGCCAGACATGGTGGCACATGCCTTTAATCCCAGCACTCAGGAGGCTGAGGTAGGAGAATCACCATGAGTTCAAGGTCAGCCTGGGCTAGAGTGAGACACTATATCAAAAAACAAAAACAAAAAAGTTTACATTAATTATATTCTAAAATAAAATTTAAACTGTCTAAGATGCTAACAGATAATGAATGAATAAACAGGACATCTACCCTTCAGCTGATGACCAGATAATGAAGATGTAGTATATTTATACAATGGAGTTTTATTCAGTGATAAAGAAAAATGAAATTATAAAATTTTCAGGGAAATTGATGGAACTAGCAAAGATTATACTAAGTGTGGTAACCCAGGTTCAGAAGTCAAACACTGCATGTTCTCTCTCATATGTATATCCTAGTTTCAAATGCTTAGATCTGTATGTGAGTTGAATTAAAAGTCAGTAGTAGACATCAGGAAGCTAAAAAGGGGCTATGAATGAGGCAGGAGGGTAGAGAGTTTAAGGGGAGGTATAGTAGATATGTAAGCAGAAAGGCAGAATACTGGGAGTGGAATGGTCCAGGTAGAGTCAGGGGAGGTGAAGGAAGAGAAGAAGGGGTGGGAAAAGGGTTAATCAAAATTCAAGATGTTATGAATAAGCCATATAGAGACCTACTTCTTCACTAGCTAATAATATATACGCTAAAAAGGAGAAAGTTTGGCCAGAAGACATAGATTTTTATTAGAATAATTTCAGTGCCAGAGATGGGATACCTTCCAGTGAGTTGTTTCTCATGTCCCCCAAACATAATAGCTATTGCCAAGGCTCTGGTTGTCCACCAGAACTAGATGGTAAGAACCTATTGCTAAGACTCGCAAATACTTAGGCTGCAGGTGACTGAGAAATCAAGCTGGAGCTGAGCTAGAAACCTTTATGTTGACTAGAAGTCAGGATGCTAGAAAGAGCTACATAGCATGCAGCCTTTGGGGGGAGAGAATCATTAACAGCCTTAATCAGCAGTGGACCGTATCTTATCACTACTCTCATTTTTGGTTAGAGCAGCTCCTCTTTTCAGATGGCACTGACCACTGAAGTGATTCAAAACACACCATAGTGCCGAGAAGAATTTACAGTGGATTGTTCAGCACGAAGTGAGGCATGTCTATCATACTCTCCAAGGTTCAGGGCCTATTGTGGAAGAGGTGGTGGAAAGAATATAAGAGCCAAAGGAAGGGAGGAGTACTTACAATAATGTCTTCCAGACACAAAGTAGCCTTGATATTCATGACCTCACAGTAGCTGACATAAAAATAGAAGAGGGACAAATTGATAAAAAGAAGGGATGCAGTGAAGGGAGGAATTGGGAGGGGTAAAAAGGCAGAACACCAGCAATCCCACTGAGGAGGTCCCTCAGCAGAATGGGGGCAGGGAGGAGGGAAATGATAGTACAAACATATGATGTATCCATGCAACTTTCTACTTAATAAAAAAGGGGGGGCTGGAGAGAAGGCTTAGCAGTTAAGGCACTTGTCTGCAAAGCCTAAGGACCCATGTTCTACTCTCCAGATCCCATGTTAGCCAGATGCACAAAGGTAAGACAAGAGCAACTGGCACACAAATTCTCTCTGTCTCTCTCTCTAAATAATTTAAAAAACACATAAAAGGGGGGAAAGTAGTGGGAGGGGATTATGATCATGGTATATTGTCTATATTTATGGAAGTTGTCAATAAAGAGGTTTAATAATAAATTAATAATAATAAAAATGAACAGGACATGTAGAACCACAGAAGTTTAACTTTTCCTAAGAGCCACTTCAACTCTCAAATGTGATCAGATGTTATCCAAGCCTCTGAATCTAACTTCAGGTAGTAATAGATGGTGGAAAGTAAGTATATTGCAATCACTCCATTTTCCTTTCAGACCTTTATGCACACAGCTCCAACTCTAAGTCACAAACACAGCTCCATCAATGTATCCATCCTTGCTCCCCACTTTTCAATTTGTTTCAGTGGCCCTATTTTGCTCTCAGTTTTCCAGCTGAGTAACCTGAGTCTCACTTGACTCTTCTCTCTCCTTTCCTTCCTGAATCTCATAAGCTCCCAACAAACTTGGTGCTACTTGTGCCAATAATACATTCTCCCCAGCAATCACAGTGCCAGCCTCCACTGATGTAGCCACTTTTCCCAGGGGAACTCCAGGTGTTGGTAGGGGCCCAGTGAAGCCCTGGAAAGAGCTGCTCTGACCTTCCACTGGCTCCTTCCCTGACTCACATCTCACAAGGGCCAGGAAGGGAAGGAAAACACCAGGCCAGTGCTTCTGACCAGTTCAGAGGGGCAGGAACCTGGGGCTTTCCCACAGGGCCAGCCATGCCCTCTTCAGAGAAGTGTCTGCATTCCAAAGCTGGAGCCGACACCACCCTTCCAAGCCCTTTGAAGCTGGACAAAAGTCCTGCCAACAAGCGCCAAGCTTGAGAGTGCCTCTGCTTGCCCTGGGAGGAGCTGCTTCCTGCCTGCTTTTCACAACCTCTCAGAAGAGGGAGGGGCATTCCCAGTAATTTTGCAAGATTTTCATTTTAGACACCAAAATATAAAAATTCAATTGAAATAAGACTTTTATGCAATAACCCATTTAGTCCTGAAAGATAATTCCACGGACATAGCAACCTATTATCATGATATACTTATTTTTTAAACTTGTTTGGGAAGCTTCTTTGTAAATTAAATTACATATTCTTAGCTTCTTAAATAATTTCAGATGCTTCCTGTTTGACTGGCCTTCTCTGCATATGTTCCACATCATTGATTGCTTGTAATTCAACCTGCATAAGGATTCCTATGGAACTGGGAATTTTCATCCCCACATTCCAAGGTTCTTACATACCTGGGCTGAAACTGTTACTTCTTTACCTCATGAGCTGTTCCCAAGTCAAGGTCTTTTGTTTTGGAATAAAAGAACGGAGTTGGCAGGCTTTCTTTAGGGTTTGGGTTTTTCGAAGGGGGTTGTTTGTTTAGGAAAATCATAGAACATTAGAAGTGAAGAGTGTAGAAACTGCTTGTACAGACAGAGCATCATTAGACCAAAAATATGAAATCTATTTGCACCAAAATCTGAAACTTTCTGAAGGCCAAATAAGCCACTAGCAGAAAATTCCACACTTGACCTTTGTTCATGGTTCACAGTCCAAACACTGGTTCATTAAGAACTATTGAGCTACGTGAAATTAATTTCATATTTAAAATTGAGTTCCAACCCTGAGATATTTTATTTTTGCATATAAAAATACTAATTTTTTTATTTTGCTTATTTATTTATTATTTGAAAGAGAGAAAGAGGTAGAAAGAGAGAATGGACTCGCTAGGGCCTCGAGCCACTGCAAAGGAACTCCAGGTGCATGCGCCTCCTTGTGCATCTGGCTTAAGTGGGTCCTGGAGAATCAAACAGGGATCCTTTGACTTTGCAGGCAGAGGCTTTAACCACTAAGCCATCTCTCCAGGCCCTGAAAATGCTAAAAAATTTTAAAATAGAAATCCCAAAGTCTTCTGGTCCAGACCATTTTGGAAAACATGTACTTGTTTTCTAGCTATGAGTGGCAGCCCATTCACAGGCCACACAATCAATTCAGTAGATCACTGTCACAGGCAGAAAGCTTGTGTCCTCTCTTCCCCTAATATATATCACTAATACCTTGATTCCCAATGTGATGATACTTAGAAATGGGACTCTTGAAAGGAGAATTGATCATGAGACTCCAGAAATCTCCCTTGTCCCCTTGCCAGAGGACACAGCAAGAGAAAGTGTCATCTTTGAATCAGGACATGAGTCATGACCAGACATCAAATTCTGATGTCTTGATTTTTTACTTCAGTACTGTCAGAAATAAATGTTTGCTGTTTGAGCCTCTTAGTCTATGGTATTTTTCTTAAAGCAGCCTGCATTGACCAAGTCAATCACCACAGATCTTTCTAAGAAAAAAAAGAGAGAGAGAGAGAAAATATAATAAAAGCATTAGTGTGTTGTTCATATGAGGTTTAAGTATTATTTTCTTCAAATTTTCAAATTTGTGTTATAGATACATATATGTATGCATGTATATATGTATGTATGTATGCATGTATGTATTATATGGGCATTTATATATAATTGTATATATTTGCATAAGCTCTCATCATAATCGAGTTTGGACAAAAACTTTAAATCTTGGGCAGTTAAGGCATTTTCCTGTGAAGCCTTAGGACCCAGGTTCAATTTCCTAGAACCCATGTAAGCCAGATGCATATGGTGGGGCATGCATCTAGAGTTCGTTTGCAGTGGCTAGAGGCTTCCCCCCTCCCTCTCTCTGTCATAAATAAATGAACTTTTTTTAATTTAAACTCATTAGTGTGCTCCAACTGGTCTGCTACAATAGAGAAGCATTTATTTGAAATTGACAATCAGAAACTCTGAGGTTTCCTGCCTGGGGAACTGGCACTTAGGAGTTGCCAGACCACAGGGATTGCTGAACTGTGTAGACATCCCGCTCAGCTCATCGATCGTAAGATGGGATAGCAATTGTATCTTCCTCAGCATTATGAAGGAGACTCATACTAATGCCTCTTCACAGTGAGCATGTAGCACATGCCAGGAAATTTCACTGCCCTGAATGTTTGACATTCACCTTGACAAATCTTCATGTTGTCACTCATTGGATGAGGCCGGGAAAGCAGCCTGGCCTATTCCCTCATGCTGACTGGAAGTGTACTGTATCTCTGTACAAATGCCATGGTCCATTTGATGTCCTTAACACAGTTAACACTAAGAACAGACACAGAGAGTCCTATAAAATTTAGCCCTACTCAAAGGGCAATCAGGCCATGAAATGAGGATTTCATGCAGGAAGATAGATAGATAGATAGATAGATAGATAGATAGATAGATAGATAGATAGAGATATAGATATATAGATATATATATTATACCTTGTTTCCTTCACCAAGAAGGTTTGGTTTTGTCAGCTTCACACTAGATTGTCCCACCTCTGCTTTAACTAGAGGAAATCTAGTTCACCACCAGACCTCAAAGGAATGCCTATACAATGAACAGAACTGAACTCTGTATGTGCCATGTTTTTTCCTATTTATACATACCTATGATGAAGCTTAATCACAATAAGAGACTGAAAACAATACCTAATGATAAATAGAAGAGAACAATTACAACACACCATGATAAACTGGCCAGCATCATCTCCTCGTTTGTACTTTGGGCCTGTCATTGGGCAATAAAGGTTACTTGATTACAAGCACTGTGATGTTGTTGACAGTCATCGTGATCACTAAGAGAATGGCTAATGGTGAATGGGAGGCACTGCATACGGCATGGACACACTGGGCATGGCATGGTTCATATTCCAGGTGGGATGGGGTGGGACATAGTGTGACAACATAAGATTTAATCCTGATATTCAGGAGTGTACAACTTCAAACTTCTGAACTGATTGTTGCTGGAATTTTCTATTTAATATTTTTGGACTGCAATTGACCATAGGTAAATGAAACCACACATAGCAAAACTGCAGCGGGGGGACAGAGTTTGTGAATGTAATAAACAATGTGCTGAGTGATGAAATTTGTTCTCTCCCTGGCTGGAGCTCCTTACCTTGTCCAGGAAAGCAACATGCAGCTTGTCAGCAGGCAAGCTGTGGGTGGCACTTTGGTCATCCACATTAGATGACACTGTGCTAATTGTCACTGTATCATGGCTATTATTGCATTGTCTGGGACACATATTCTGGTCTCTTCCTGCACAATCTGGAGTTCTTTTTACATCAAAGATAAGCCTGCACATTTCTTCCTGTTCGCTTTCATCTTGTCCACTTCAACACACTGAAATTTTATATAATCTGTCCAGTAACACTCAAATGTGCAGATTGTCTCTGTATGATAGCAATGCTAATCAAGAAAGAGCCGGGTGCAGGTCTGCTTATGTTCTGACTACACCTTGCCCAATTTTGCAGATCCCCCACGCCTGATCTCTTCCTTCTTCTAGTATTTGCCTCTCAACCCCAGTTCACTCCCCAAAGGGGAAACTTTAACATCAAAAGCACTAGGAGATGGACTGTTTAGAAGGCTCCACCTTGTGGCTCACGTGCATTAGTGCACTTGCGTGATTAGAAAGGGAGAGGCGGTCTTGAAAAGCTTGATCCCAAGAACCTGAAGAAAGAGTGTCTGCATAGCTCTCTTGATCTGCTCCTTGAATCCTGTGTTCTCCTAACGTACCTAAGTGAAAGCAGTCTGCCGTTCCTCCCTTTTTCAACTCTGTAAATCAATAAGTAATCTGTTGGACTAATGGTCAGAAAATAATTTAAAGACCTACATGAATAAAGGGAAAAAATTTCATTAATTTTTTTGACCTTCTATAGTTCTTAGTTTGAAGTGAATTCCATTTTTCTGTGGTCATGATTTGTAAATTTAAGAAATTGTGCTTGGTGTGGTGACACAGGCCTGTAATTCTAGCACTTGAGCAGCAAAAGCAGGAGGATCAAGAGGTCATAGTTATCCTCAGCTACCAGAAAGTTCAAGACCAGCCTGGGATACATGAAACCCTGAAAAAATATATAAAAAACAGAAATCTTTTGTTTAAAATGGGTAGCTATAAAGAGAAAGGTGACATTAAGCCAGCCAAGCACCTTTCTTATTCCCTCTTGATTTTACCAGCCTTCATGACTTGGTCACCAGCCTGCTGCTCCCACACTGGGGGCGTATCCCTGCCAGGTGGAGTTATGTTGCCTTCCCCAGTTACTCAGATTGCTCTTCCTTCGAGGACTGCAGCAGAGGAGATATTCCTCTCCTTCATCCTTCTCTTCAGCCATCACACTACTGAAACAATGAACCACAAATAAGTAAAATTTACCCAGGAATCCCATGCTGACCTAAGGGAGACTGAAGCCCTGATCAACTAGAGAAGAAACTTGTCTCCCAGAATCTGATTTTATAAGTTCTGACAAATGAAATTGGCATATGAATATTTCCTGGCTTTTGATTCATCTTTCCTGTGTGTTATTGAGTAAATCATAACACTGCTGGAGGAAAAAAATAGACAAAGAGAAACAAGGAGTCATTCTCTTTCCTCATTTGGCCAATCTACCCAAAATTCTACTTTCTTTTATCAATTTCCTTATGAATTTTTTATTTATTATTTTTTTATTAACAACTTCCATGATTGTAAACAATATCCCATGGTAATGCACTCCCTCCACCCACTTCCCCTTTGAAACTCCACTCTCCATCATATCCCCCCCATCTCAATCAGTCTCTCTTTTATTTTGATGTCACGATCATTCCTCCTATTATGATGGTATTGTGTAGGCAGTGTCAGGCACTGTGAGGGCATGGATATCCAGGCCATTTTGTGTCTGGGGGAGCACATTGTAAGGAGTCATACCCTTTCTTTGGCTCTTACATTGTTTCTGCTATCTCTTCCACAATGGACCCTGAGCCTTGGAATGTGTGATAGAGATATTGCAGTACTGAGCACTCCTCTGTCATGTCTTCTCAGCACCATGGTGCCTTCTGAGTCATCTCAAGGTCACTGCCATCTGAGAAGAGAAGGTTCTCTACCAAAAGTGAGAGTAGTATTAATATATAGGTATGAACATTAAGAGAAGTGCTTACTGGGAAGTTTGATGAACATAGTATATACATTTAGCCAGACAGCAGCAGAAGTTACACACCTAGGGCTCATGACTACTCCTGTTTTACATTTTCAGTATCAGGGATGTATTCCCTCCCACGGATCAGGCCTCCAGTCCAATTAGAGGGCAGTTGGTTTCCCCCATAACAGATGAGCCACTATTGCACCCGTTGGCTCATTTGGCCTGGCTGGCCAAATAAAAGGCTTGCAGTGTCCACTGTTGAGTATCTTCACTGGTGATTTCTCTCTCTCCCATTGAACTGCATGCAGAATGGTTTCTTCCAGCTTTCTGTCAGCTGGTCTACACAGAGGAGGTTATCAGCTCAGTTCCAGCAGGATTTCTCAGTGGCCTTGCAGCCCAAGTATGTGGGGTCTTCAGCAATAGATAGGCTCTTACCATCTATTCCTGGAGGGAAACCAAGGACCTAGGCAATGGCCTATAATGTTTTGGGGGCATCAGTGACCTCCCTGGCCAACAACTCACTGGAAGGTATCCCATCCCTGGCACTGAAAATTTTCTAGTAACATTCTACGACTCATGAGTGTTCCAATGTCCAAAAAAAAAGTAGGTTTCTATATGATTTATTCATATCCTCTTAGGTTTTGATTAGCCCTCCCTCCACCTTTCCTTTACTCAATCTCTTCCCCTGACCTCACTTGGGCCTTTTCACCCCCATTACTCTATTCTTCTACTTACCTATATACAATACCATCCTATTAAGTAACCCGTCCCTTCCTTTCTCTTCCCTTTATATCTCCTTTTTAACTTACTGGCCTTTGCTACTGAGTTTTCTTCCTACTCACACAGAAGTCCAATCATCTGTAGCTAGGATCCACATATGAGAGAGAATATGTGACATTTGGCTTGGGTTACCTCACTTAGTATAATCCTTTCCAGATCCATCCATTTTCCTGCAAATTTCATAACTTCGTTTTTCTTTACCACTGAGTTGAACTCCATTGTATATATGTTCCATATCTTCATTATCCACTCAGCAGTTGATGGACATCAAGGCTGGTTCCATTTCCCAGCTATTGTGAATTCAGCAACGATAAACATGGTTGAGCAAGTATCTCTAACATAATGAGAGGATTCCTTAGAATATATGCTTAGGAGTTCTATAGCTGGGTCATATGGTTGATCTATATCTACCTGTCTTAGGAACCTCCACACTGATTTCCACAATGGCTGGACCAGATTGCATTCCCAACAACAGTGTAGAAGGGTTGCTCTTTTTCCACATCCTTGCAAGCAGTTTTGGTCATTTGTTTTCATGATGGTAGCCAATCTGACAGGAGTGAGATGGAGTCTCAGTGTAGTTTTAATCTGCATTTCCCTGATGACTAGGGATGTAGAACATTTTTATAAATGCTTATATGCCATCCATATTTCTTCTTTTGAGAACTCTCTATTTAGTTCCATATCCCATTTTTTTAATTGGCTTGTTTGATTTCTTTTTATTTCATTTTTTTAGTTTTTTGTATATACTAGATATTAATCCTTTATCAGATATATAGCTGGCAAAGATTTTCTCCCATTCTGTAGGTTGTCTCTTTCCTTTATTCACAGTGACCTTTGCCGTACAAAATCTTTGTAATTTCAAGAGGTCCCAGAGTTTAATCTGTGGTTTTATTGCCTGAGCAATTGGGGTTATATTCAGAAAGTCTTTGCCAAGCCAATATGTTGAAGGGTTTCCCCTACTTTTTCCTCTAGAAGTTTCAGTTTCAGGTCTGATGTTAAGGTCTTTAATCCATTTGGACATAATTCTTGTGCATTGAGAGAGGGAAGAACCTATTTTTATCCTTCTACAGATACCTATCCAGTTTTCCCAGTACCATTTGCTGAAGAGGCTGTCTTTTCTCCAATGAGTATTTTTGGCATTTTTGTCGAATATCAGGTGGCTATAGCTACCCAGACTTATATCAGGGTCCTCTGTTCTGTTCCATTGATCTACACGTCTGCTTTTGTGCCAGTACCATGCTGTTTTTGTTACTATGGCTCTATAGTATAAGTTAAAATCAGGTATGATGATATCACTAGCCTTATTTTTTTTGCTCAGTATTGTTTTAGATATTTGAGATTTTTTTGTGCTTCCAAATGAGTTTTTGGATTGCTTTTTCTATTTCTGTGAAGAATGCCATTGGAATTTTGATGGGGATTGCATTAAATGTGTAGATTGCTTTTGGTAAGATTGACATTTTCACAATATTGATTCTTCCAATCTAAGAACAAGGTGTGTTTTTCCATTTCATAGTGTCTTCTGCAATTTCTCGCTTGAGTGTTTCAAAGTTTTCATTGTAGAAATCCTTGACTTCCTTGGTTAGGTTTATTCCAAGGTAATTTATTATTATTTTTTGATGCAATTGTGAATGGAAGTGATTCTCTGATTTCATCCTCTGAGTATTTGTTGTTAGTATATAGGAAGGCTACTGATTTCTGTGTATTTATTTTGTATCCTGCTACTCGGCTATAGGTGTTTATCAGCTAGCAGTTTGCTGGTAGAGTCTTTAGGGTCCTTTATGTATAGAATCATGTCATCTGCAAAAAATGATGACTTAATCTCTTCCTTTCCAATTTGTATCACTTTTATGTGTGTCTCTTGCCTTATTGCTATGGCTAAGACTTGCAGTACTATATTAAATAAAAGTGGGAACAGTGGGAACAGTGGACACCCTTGCCTTGTTCCTGATTTTAGTGGAAAAGTTTGAAGTTTTCCCCCATTTAGTAATATGTTGGATATAGGCCTGTCATAAATAGCCTTTATTATGTTGAGATATATTCCTTCTATTCCCAGTCTCTGTAGGACTTTTATCATGAAGGGATGTTGGATTTTGTCAAATGCTTTCTCTGCATCTAATGAGATGATCATGTGATTTTTGTCCTTCAGTCCATTTATATAATGTATTACATTTACTGATTTGCATATGTTGAACCATCCCTGCATCTCTGTGATAAAGCCTACTTGATCAGGGTGAATGATCTTTCTGATATATTCTTGTATTCTGTTTGCCAATATTTTGTTGAGAATTTTTGCATCTATGCTCATGAGGGAGATTGGTATGTAATTTTCTGTCTTTCTTTCCTTCTTTTCTTTCTTTCTTTCTTTCTTTTTTTTTTTTCTATCTTTGCCTGATTTGGGTATCAGGGTGATGCTGGCTTTGTAGAAGTTTGGTAGGATTCCTTCTTTTTCTATTTTATGGAAAAGCTTAAGAAGCAATGGTGTTAGTTCTTCCCTGAATGTCTGGTAAAATTCACCAGTGAATCTATCTGGGCCTGGACTGTTTTTAGTTGGAAGATTTTTGATAACTTCTTGGATCTCCATACTTGTTATAGGTATATTTAAGTGATTAATTTCATCTTGATTTAATTTAGGTCATATAAATCAAGGAAATCATCCATTTCTTTCAGATTTTCATACTTAGTGGAGTATATGTTTTTATCATATGTCCCTATGATTTTTTTTAATTTCTCTGGTATCTGTTGTGATGCTGCCTTTTAAATATCTAGTTTGTGTTTTGTTTTGTTTTTTTAACTTGTGTCTCTTCTCTCTTTCTTTTGGTCAGATTCGCTAACAGTTTTATCAATCTTGTTTATCCTTTCAAAGAACCAACTTTTTGTTTCATTGATTCTTTGGGTTGATTTTTGGGATTCTATTTCATTAATTTTTGCCCTAATCTTTATTATTTCTTAACATCTACTGATTTGTGGTTTGCCTTGTTCTTCTTTTTCCAAGGCTTTAAGGTGAACCATTAGGTTGTTTATTGAGACCTTCCTAATTTCTTAATATAGGCACCTAAAACTATAAATTTCCCTCTTAGGACTGCCTTCATTATATCCCAAAGGTTTTTATATGTTGTGTTCTCATTATCATTTGACTCTATGAATTTTTTGACTTCCTTCTTGATTTCTTCATTGACCCATTCATCATTTAGTAGTGTATTGCTTAGTTTCCATGATTTTGTGTGTGCTCTGTAGCTTTTCTTGCTATTGATTTGTAGTTTGATTCCATTGCAGTCAGATAGAATGCAAGAAATTATTTCAATTTTCCTGTATTTGTTAAGATTTGTTTTGTGTTCTAATATATAGTCAATTTTAGAGAATGTCCCATGTGCTGTTGAAAAGAATGTGTATTCTGCAGTATTTGGATGAAATGTCCTGTATATATCTGTTAGGTCCATTTCTTCTATGACCTCATTTAACCCAGGTGCCTCTCTGCTTATTTTTTGCTGGGATGACCCGTAAATTGATGAGAGTACGGTGTTGAAATCACCCACTACAACTGTGTTTGGTGTTATCTCTGACCTTAGTTCTAATAGCGTTTGTTTGATGAAGTTGGGAGCCCCATATTAGGTGCATATATGTTTGGGATTGTGATGTCCTCCTGTTGGAGTGTGCCTTTAATCAATATAAAGTGACCTTCCTTATCTTTCCTAACTAATGTTGGACTGAAGTAACTAATGTTGGACTGAAGTCTACTTTGTCAGATAATAGGATAGCAACCCCTGCTTGTTTTCTAGGCCCATTTGCTTGAAACACCTTTTTCCAACCTTTCACCCTAAGGTAGTGTCCATCCTTTCTACAAAGGTGAGCTTCTTGGAGGCAAAAAATTGAATGATCCTGCTGTTTAAACCAGTCTGCAAATCTATGTCTTTTGGTTGGGGCATTGAGGCCATTGATATTAAGAGATCTTATTGAAAGGTGTGTATTTATTTTTGCCATTTTTTGTAGTTCTTTTGGTTTTACCTTTGCTCTTTTGTATTTGAGTATGGTTTATTTTTTCCAGGTTCCTTATATGTGTGCTGTTCTTTCTCTTCAGCATGGAGGATTCTTTCAAGTATTTTCTGTAGAGCTGGTTTTGTCTTCAAATATTCCTTTAGTCTGCTTTTGTTGTGGAATGTCCTTATTTCTCTGTCTATTTGAATGGATAGCTTTGCAGGATAAAGTAACCTTGTTTGACAGTTGTTGTCTTTCAGAACTTCAAATACATCACTCCAAACTCTTCTGGCTTTTAAAGTCTGTGTTGAGTAATCTGCTGTGATTCTGATGGGCTTGCCTTTGTCAGTAACTTGATTTTTCTCTCTAACTGTTTTCAATGTATTTTCTTTGGTTTGTATGTTTGGAGGTTTACTTATAATATGGTGAGGAGAGATTCTTTCCAGGTTTTGTTTGGTTGGCGTTCTAAAGGATTCCTGTGCCTGCATTAGCATCTCTTTCCCAATTTGGGGGAAGTTTTCCTCTATGATTTTGTTGAAAATGCCTACTATGCCTTTGGAGTGAAATTCTCCTTCTACTATACCCTGAATTCTTATTTTTGATCTTTTCATAGTGTCCCAAATATCTTGAAATTCTCAATCATACTTTGCTATTAGTTTGTCTTTCTCACTGTTGGACTGCATTAGATCTGCCACCTGGTCTTCTAGCTTATATATTCTGTCCTCTCCTTCATCCATTCTACCCATGAGATTTTCTACAGAGTTTTTTATTTCATTGACTGTGTTCTTCATTGCTAGTGATTCTGACTGTATTATATCTATTTCCTTATTTATGTCTTGTATTGACCTCTTTATTTCATTAAATTGGCTTCCTGTGTCTTCTTTGGTTCCTTTGAGTTCCTCTTTCTTCATTTGATTTCCTCTTTGACTTCTTTGAGCATATTTATAATCCTTCTTTTGAAATCTTTCTCAGGCATTTCCTCTAACTCATTCTCACTAGAGGTTATTTCTGATGTATTAATACTTTTTGGTGGGTTTATATTGTCTTAATTTTGGGGGTTCTTATGTTATAATGTACATATTTTTGCATCTTGGATTAATTTAATCCTTGGATTTTCTAGTTAGCTGCAATGTTATTAGATGTATCAATCAATATGATGTTCTATATCTTCAGGGTAGGAGCTTAAGGTGTTAAGTGTGGCTCTAAAGACTCTCAGAGTATCTATAAAAGTGACCCTTGATGTTGCATTTGCCTGCTCTGGGAGTATTCTAGTAGGCTGAGTGGAACACACTACAGGCAGATTCTGAAATTTAACTAAACAATGTACACATTCAATGAAAAACAGCACAGAGTATTTATGCAAGAGTAGGTATTATGACAACCAGATCCTCTAACAAAGTCAAGTCCCTTAGGGTATGTGTTGCCCTACACCCTTAATCCTGTAAACTAGGAGGTTAAGAGTTCTGATTGGTTGAGGGTTCCAAGTCAGTTTGTGACCAAGTGAGACCCTTTCCTAATGAACAACAGAAGAGAAAAGAAAGCCACTATAAATCAGGAAGCAACAAACAACAAGCCCAAAATATAGCCATTCTTTAATAAGAATGGCAAATCTGACCATCCATCAGATTTAACATATAATTTATCCTGATATGGAAGGTGCAATTAGCACTTCCAATTCAAGCCTATATAACAGGCTTATTTGGCGGGTACTGACCTGGTGTAATCCAAGTTATGATTTGGGATGATTTTGGTCTCAGTTATGCTGTGCTCCTGCTTGGGTCCCTCTTTGGTGTGCTGTGGGTTCAAGTAGGCTGGCTGGGTCGCTGGATCACTGCTCTGGTCACTGGTGCTGGGTGTTGTGAGCTCCCTTCCCCAGGTCTCTGGTGCTTGCTGGTGCTTGTGCTGGCAGTGGGGGAGGGGAGGTCCTCATGATCCTCTACCTCGTGATCTGCTCCTCTGTTGGTTGCTACAGTCCTCACTTGACATTTCTTGAGTTTGTGAGGAGCTCCAGTGTGAGTGGAAAATCCCCTCACCTGGCTTTTCCTGAGGCTCAAGCCGAGCCTTTCAGCTATGGCCCCTTGGACCTGCTGCCAACATTTTTCTGATATTCTATTTATAGGGTTTTTTTGAACTTTTCATTGATTTTTACCTCCTGTTCTATTTTTTCTATCTTGTCCTCAAGCCCTGACAGTCTGTCATCCCCAGAATCTACTCTGTTAGCAAGGCTTTCTTGGGAGACTGATAATTGAGCTATTTCATTTTTCATTTCCGTTAGGTTTTACTTAAGCATCTCTGCCTTTTGTGTTCCCTTTTCTGAAATTTTGATGTATAAAACTGATTATATACATTAATTCAAATGAATGTGGATGTATTAATATTATGGGTTGGATATGAAGTATCCTAAAACTTGCATTTTTGAAGGGCTTGATATCCAACTGATGGTGCTACTTTGGAGAGAGAAAGAGAGAGAGAGAGAGAGAAATTAATCTGAAAACTAAAAGGAAAACAACTAGAAAAAAAGTAAGACACCTCTGAATAAGAGGAATAAAGTTGAAAGACTCACTCTAGCTGATTGACAAAATTATATATATATATCATAAGACATGTGGAGAAAATATATCTAAAAATAAAAATGAAACAGAATGAAAGACCAGAAATAGACTCTCAAAAATACAGTGAATTGGTTTCAATGGAGAAAGTTTTATCTTCTGAACACATATTGCTAAACAATTAGGCACCCATGGGCAAAAAGAAAAAAAGAAAAGAAAAAATGAACCTTGACATATAACTCTTACTTTATATAAAACTCAAGATAGATTTTTGTCCTAATATTAAGTATTTAAAACTTTAAGAACACAGTAGAAAATTTACCTTCAGTTTGATTCTCAAAGTATGACCCATAAACTGTTATTTTTTGTTTTTATTTATTTATTAGAGGCTGAGAGCAGGACAGGAAGAGAGAAAAATTGAATGAGTGTGCCAGGACCTCTAGCCACTGCAAACAAACTCCAGACACATGTCTCATATTGTGCAACTGGCTTATGTGGGTCCTGGAGAATCAAGCCTGGGTCCTTAGGCTTTGCAGGCAAGTGCTGTAACCACTAAGCCATCTCTCAGGCCAAGAACTGGTGATTTTTTTTAACACTTTAAAAAGATGCTCTTTAAAAGTCAATGTTAAAATGATATAAAGTCAGACTACGGAATAGAAGAAAGAGTATCTATCCAATATTTTATAAAAGATGTTTAACTAGACTATCACTATGGTTTGAATAGTGATGTCATCTCAAAAATACATGTTGAAACGATCCCCAAGGTAACAGTATTAAAATGTTAAAAAATCATTGACAAGAACCCTCCCCACATGAGTGGGATTATTACCTTTATGAAGAGGCACATAGTTGAAGGAAGTGCGCTCTTGCACTTCCATCTCTTCTGCCACAAGAGGATGCAGCAGCACGGTGCCATTATGGAACAAGAAAAAAAAATCCCTCACCAAGCACAACCCTGCTAGTCTTGACTTGGACTTCCCACCCTCTAGTAGGATGAAATTTCTCTTTGTTCATTACTCAGCCTTTGATATTTTGTTGCATAGCACAAGCAGAAAAAATTATGCATAAAAAAAACTTAATGCTCAACAATAAGAAAAAAGTTCCTTAAAAAATAAACAAAGCAAAGCCGGGCATGGTGGCGCACACCTTTAATCCCAGCACTCGGGAGGCGGAGGTAGGAGGATCACCATGAGTTCTAGGCCACCCTGAGACTCCATAGGGAATTCCAGGTCAGCCTGGGCTAGAGTGAAACCCTACCTCGAAAAACCAAAAAACAAAAAAATAAATAAGTAAAAATAAACAAAGTATCTGAACAGATAATAAAATAGTCATTAACAAATACAAATTGGGAGTGGAGAGAATGCTCAGTGGTTAAGACATTTGCCTGCAAATCCTAATGACCTGGATTCAATTCCCCAATACCCACATAAAGCCAGATGCACAAAGTTGTGCATCTGGAGCTCATTTGCAGTGGCTAGAGGCCCTGGCATGCCCATATCCATTCTCTCTACCTCATTTCAAATAAAAGAATAAAATTATTTTTAACACAGAAATATAAATTATAACTGCAAGAAGGTATTTGCACACACCTAAGATAGCTAAAACTTAAGGCCGATGTCAACACTGATGCAAGTGGTAAGCAACAGTCACTGTCACACACTGGTGGTCAGAATGCAAATAATACAGACACTTTGGAAAACTAACAAATTCTTATAGAGTCAAATATATGTTTGTCAAATGAGCCAGAAATCCCATTTGCATGTATTTATCAAAGGGAAGAGAAAACAATTTCACCTAAACACTCATGCAAATATCTATAATAGCTTCATTCATAACAGTCCCAAAGTAGAAATTATCAAAGCATGCTTCCATAGGCGGCAGGCTAAGCAGTCTGTGGTATGCTCACATAATTAAATACTAGCCAACAGCAAGAAAGGAAATGATTGATTGATGAAACAACACAGGTAAATCCTAAATGCTTTCTACTAAGTAGAAGAAACCAATCCAAAAGACTTCACATTGTTTGATTTCCTTTACCTGGCTTTGTGTCACTGTAACAGACTCCTGAGATAATCAACTTGAAACCAGGATGGGTTCATTCTGGCGCATAGTCTCAGATGCATCAGTTTGTGTTCAGTTGTTCCATTTCTTTGGGACTGTGGGGAGATCAACACTCATGATGAGAAGCATGTTGTAAAACACACAACGGGGCTGCAGAGATGGCTCAGCAATCAAGGATCTTGCCTGCAAAACCTAACAAACTGGATTCGATTCCCCAGTACCCACATAAAGCCAGATGCACAAAGCGGCACATTGCATCTGAAGTTCATCTGCAGTGGCTAGATGCCCTGGTATGCCCATTCTCTCTCTCTCTCTCTCTCTCTCTCTCTCTCTCCTCTCTCTCTCTCTCTCTCTCTCTCTCTGTCTCTCTCTCTCTCTCTCTCCTCTCTCCCTCTCTCTCTCTCTCTCTGTGCAAACACTTCATTATAGACAGAGACAAGGAGGCTGAGATCCCAATACCCCCCCTCAAATGTATGGCCACAGTCACTGGGCAACCACTCATTCAGCACCATTTCTTCAAGGTTTCATTGCAATAGTGCCACAGACTGTGAGGGACACCAATGCAACTCAGAGAACTCAGTTCATCCATGCCTTGGGAAAATGCAAACTAAAACCACAGCAGATCTTCACATCTATCAAATTGGCAAAGGCACAATTCTTTGTTGACAAAGAAGCTGAGAAAAGAGAATACTCATAAATGCATTGTTATTTCCACTGTAACTCTATCTAATTTGGTTAGCAAGGTGTCAAATATTTCTTGTGGTTTTAAAAAATGTGTAACTCCAGGG
Organism: Dipus sagitta; assembly: GCA_036346955.1. Taxonomy (NCBI): domain Eukaryota; kingdom Metazoa; phylum Chordata; class Mammalia; order Rodentia; family Dipodidae; genus Dipus; species Dipus sagitta. The sequence continues at coordinate 122,031,133 of CM070771.1, read as the reverse complement.
CTGGAAGATGGTTTAGCAGTTAGACACTTGCTTGCAAAGCCTGCAAGCCTGTGTTCAGTTTCCTAGTCACCCACATAAAGCCAGACCCAAAAAGCAGTGCAAGTGTATGGCATTCCATTTGTAGTGGCAAGAGGTCCTACACATACACTCAGGCAAATAAATATTGTTTTTAAAGTGCACAATTTCTATGAACCACTTCCAAATAATACCTTACAAAGCCCAATGACAGATATATAGGTAATCACTGGTGTTTGAGAAAAGCAAGGGTCTACATGTGTACCAATATGGCAATGAATAAGTAAATTCCATGTTCCCTATCCATGAAAATCAATAAATTTGATATACATGTATTTAAACACAAGCAAATCTCAAAAACAGTTTTGCCCACCAAAATCAAGTTTGAAAAGAGCAAATGCAAACAGCTTATGTGCTTACCAGCAGCCTTCACCACTTGAAGAGAACAGTTCCAGGCAGTAACTCTCACAGGACAGAGTATTCTCTTATTCCTTATGAGGCAGCAGTAACAGCAGTGGCAGCAACTGGAGCCAAGCCAGACGCAGGTGCTGGACCTAGCTCCAGGCAGCTACAAATGCCATAAAAGCAGAAGAGGGAAGCACAAATCTTGTGGCAATGATAGTGGTCACTCCAGCCAGAGAGGGACAGTAGCAACTCCAAGAGCTCAGACCAGTTCCAGAGAGGCTGAAAGAGGATCAACCAAGCACAGTGTTATTAAAGTATGTGCCATCATACTGGAACACCTATACCCTACAGAAAGAAACAAAATGGGTATAGATGAGACGTCCCCTTGGTAAAGGAGATCTCTGATCCAGGGAGTGGCCATTTGGAAGATGATTATCCCCAGACTTGAGCTGTTGGATCAAGTTTGACATAGTCACAGAATAAGAAAATCTGTGTCAAGCGTGAGTTATTGAGTATTCCTAATGATGGAATTCAGAAGCCTTTGGGGACTATTTTGTGGGAGGAATTTGCAAAAGCTTGGAAATACACACTAGAGGCCTTAGAGTGCTGCAAACAGTTTCATGAGTGACTAGAGTAGGAATCACAGGAATGCAGAGGGAAAGACTGTACTCATGGGGTTATAGATTAGAGCAAGGACTTTTCGGAGTTGGACAAAGGCCACGCCTGTTACATTCTGGCAAAGAACTTTTCTATGTTTTATCTACGTTTTGAGACTGTGAGGCTGACTTAAATGGCATAGACTAGTTAATCAAATGGAGAAAATTTCAAGTGAGCCCAATATTCAGCTATGTCATGGTTTTTTAACTGCTTTCAGGTAGATTTACTATTTTTAAAAAAAGGAAAGATGGCTTAGCAGCTAAGGCAATTGCCTGCGAAGTCTAAGGACCCAGATTTAATTCTCCATGTCCCATGTAAGCCAGATCACATGGTGGTGCATGCATCTGAAGTTTGTTTGCAGTGGCTAGAAGCCCTAGCGCTCCCATTCTCACTCTCTCTGTCTTAAATAAATAAATAAATAAATAAATAAATAAATAAACAAATAAATAAATACATAAATAAATAAATAATTTGTGGACAGCACATGCCTTTAGTCCCAGCACTTGGGAAGCAGAGGTAGGAGGATTGCCAAGAGGTCACCCTTAGACTACATAGTGAATTCCAGGTCAGCCTGGGCTAGAACAAAACCCTATGTCAAAAACAAATCAAAACAACAAAAAAAAAGTTGTGACAAAAAATAGCAGAAAGTTTCAAAAACCTTAGTTTGCCCAGGAAAGAAGCACTCATAGGATAGCTTGGCTACTGAAAAGATTAATGACATTAAAAGGAAACTAAGTATAGACATAGACATAGTAGGAAAGATTGAGGGCATCTCATGAATTTGTATGGCCACACCTATCAGCAGGCCCAAAGCTATAAATCTTAACTCATTTGAAAGATCTTTCTTGGAGAAGAGAGCCCTTGTGTGCCCTGCTTGCACGGACCTGCCTAAGGAAAGTGTCCACCCGTGATTCGTTCTCAATGCACTCAGAGGCTGTTGCAGGTGGGGTCCCATAGGATCCAATCAGTACTTGAGCTGGCAGCAAATCGGGGCATGTCTATGTCACACTAATTTTGCAGGCATGCACAGTTTAGCACTTACTGAGTCATGGAAGCTTTCACAGACACATTTTACAGGAAAGCCTATGAAGCCAGGTCATGTGCGATGAGGTCAGAAACACACAGGTAACCCTTCAAAAAGCCATGCAAGAAGCTGTGAGAGTAAAGCCAAATAAGTGGTGGGGACCTCTGGATTATATACCATTTGCCAAGGAAAGCAATAGGCAATTAGTGGAACTAGACCAAGAAAGGCCATGAGATTTTATCCCGTTGGGCTATAGAGGTAGAGCTGTCCAGCCCTTTGATCTTTGTATCACACTACCATATACCTAGATGGCAGAACTGTAGCTACAGAGTTAATATTTGCCATGCTTTGGTCCCATACCTCCTTTTTAAAAATATTTTATTTATTTATTCGTGGGGGTTCAAATAGAGGTACTGGGTGTGCCAGGGCCTCCAGCCAGTGCAAATGAACTCCAGAAGCAAACACCACCTGGTGCATCTGGCTTACGTGGGTCCTGGAGAATCGAACCTGGGTTCTTGGGCTTTGCAGACAAGCAGCTTAACCACTAAGCCATCTCTCCAGCCCCCATCCCTTTTTTCTATGCCTCCACATCTCCTTTTTGAAATGAGAATGTTACTCCAGGTCATTGTATATTGGAAGTATATACCTTGATTTTGATTCTACAGGTACTCATAGCTATCAGGTTACCCTGAGTCTCAGAAAACATGTTGGATTTTAAATTTTAGCAGTAATGCAATTGTTAAGAGCATGGGGACTCTTGAAGGTAGAGAGAGTACATGTTTTATTATGAGATAGACATGAACCTCCTCCGAGTTAGGGTAGATTTCTGGTTTAAGGGAGATATATTTGTATGTCAAGTTCATAAAGACTAAACTTGTGATGTCTAATCTTGATTATTAATTTGAGAGGATTAAGAAGTGTCTAGAAAATTAATAAATCAAACCTCTGGGTGTGTCTGTAATGACTTTTCTGGAGAGTATTAACTTTGGGAAAAGATATCTACCACAAATGTGAGTAGCACCATCCCATGGTCTGAGAACCCAGTAGAGTCAGCAAGGGGAAAGAACACTGGAGTGGGAAGAGGCATTTCCTGTGCTTTCTGGCTCCCATTATGTGAGCTACTTTACTCATTGTGATCACCATAGTGAACTGGAGCCTCTTAAACCACAAGCCAAGGTAAATCTTCGTTACCCTTGGGTTATCTTCTCAGCTACATATTATACTGACAAGACAAGCAAAACTAACAAAATTTCCTGATTTCATCCTGACACTCAAGCTGAAAGTCCTGTTTACATTTGTGCTGCCTTTACCTTGCTGCAGCCCTACCACATGTATCACTGACGACCAAGCATGCTTCAGGTGCATTCTTTAGTGTATTTCAGTTTCTCAAGGCTTCTCCCTTGTTGCCTCTAAGTCTACATGTTTTTAGCTCCTCCCTTGGAATATTTTCCTCATTGTACATCCCATCTTTCCTACCCATTCTCCCACATAAGCTTCTCATGCAACTCTTTCTTTAAATATATATATATATATATATATATATATATATATATATATATTCACAGGCTTTCAGCTTTTCATAACAATAAATATTTAATAACAAAGTACTTATTCCACCAAAAAGGTTAAAGCAAGAAGTCAAAAAGGCACATTGAAGTAGATTTTTTTTAAAGATTAACAGTATGACCTATTTTAATTCCATTGTACTATAGTAATAAACAAGTAATTTATATGCTAAACATAAATTGTGTATTTTAAAACCACATTTTCTGTTTTAAGAGGGCATGCCTTGCTTAAAGAGCAAGGGGAATAAAGTTTCCTCTAGGGGAAGAATGGAATCAGAGTGCTTGCTATGGCAAATAAACATCTGCACATAACGTGACCCCATCTATTCCCTGATCTTCACTTTATCCAAGTTTCCAGCTTTCTCAGTGCAATGACCAAGGGACATATTTTTTTTAATGTCAATGAATAGAAATCATCTCAATTGCATCTACCAGGAACCCACACAGGAACAAGGTTTTAAAAATAAGCTAGAAAATTAACATGCTCAGTATTAATGTGTGAACGAAGTATAATCTTGGTCTACCTCTTCTCTGGAAACATGTTACTGCCTTCTTAAAATTTGGTAGAAATTTGCTTAGAGGAAATTCACAACTATTACACTTTCTGAGGCTCAGGGTCCATTGCAGAAGAGGTGGTGGAAAGAATGTAAGAGTCAAAGGAAGAGTAGGACTGCTTACAATATAATCTTCCAGACACAAAATGGCCTGGATATCCATGACCTCACAGTGCTTGACATGGCCTACATAAGACCTTCATAATAGCAGAAAAGCAAATGATGACATCAAAATAGAAGAGAAACTAATTGGAAAGAAGAAGGATTCAATGGAGAGTGGAGCTGGGAGGGAATTATCATAGTTCATTGTCTATACTTATAGAAATTATCAATAAAAAGCTTAAAAAAAGAGTAGGCTGTTCAATAAAAAGAACTCCCCCAAGAGAGAAGAGATGCCCAAACCAACAGATATGAAAATTGTAACACAGAATCCTACTATACACCAGAAATAAAAAAAAAAAAACATGAAAAAGCAAGGCAAGGTGACTCCTCCAAAAGATCATAAAATACCATCAGTAAGTCCAAAGCTGAAACATAAAGTTTATAATTTTTTGAGGCAAAGAATTATTTTGTGTATTTGTTTCTTCTGTTACATATATGATTCCCTAACTGTGTACCAGGACACCTTAGTAAATGAACATAAGGATTTCCACCATCAATCACCACCAGTAACTGGACATGGCACAATGTCTCAAACCTCGGCATTAGCTATCACTCCCTGTTCCACTGTGTTGCTTGTTCAAATTTTATCAAAACTGATGAAAGTTTTACAAGGATTCTATCATGGAAAGGAGTATGATGTTATCTAATGTTGAAAATGTAAACTACCTCAAATTAGTAGTTTGTGTGATATACAGCAAATGCTGCTATGTGTTTCCCCCAAATTTATCTGAAACACCATTTTGTCATGCTACGTGACTTGGAGGGCAGTGGCTGGCACCATCTTGTGACAATATGTTGTTTTTTGTGTTTTTCTTTCCCTCATGGTAGGATTTCACTATAGCCCAGGCTGACCTGCAACTTACTCTGTAGCCCAGGATGGCCTTGAACTCACAGTGATCCTCCTTCCTCTGCCTCTTGAGTGCTGAGAAACCTGGTTGAGACAATCTATTGTTAAAAAATGAGCCAATTCAGGTACCTGAGACCAGGGAATATCCACAGATCAAGGAGCTGCAACTGGCGTGTAATGACCTAGCTTCTAGGTGAGGAAATGCCCGGGGAGGCAGTCCTGGAGAGCAGGAAGGCTGGACACAGAATGAGCAAAGGGGGCTGGTGTCCGAAGGAGGGCTCCGGCTGAGAGATGCATACCGGAAGACAGCCTTGCCCTCCTTGGCTGGGAAGAGATCCTATGAACTCTGTATTAGCCTGGAGTTTTTTTGTTGTTGTTGTTTGTTTTGTTTTTATTTGCACATGGAGGAGGCACACCAGTGACTCTCACAGCTGCAAATGAGCACCAGATGCTTCTGCATTTGGTTGACATGTGTGGCTTCAGAATTGAACCTGGGATGACAGGCTTTGTAAGCAAAAGCCTTTAAGTTCTGAGCAATCTTGCCAGCCCGTACCTTGGAGTTTCAATGCTCTAAGCCTGAGGCCAGCAACAGGTGGATTAAACTATGGACCCTCCATCTATCATTGCTCTTGAGCCCAAAATTCTTCAGTTCTAGGGTGTACATGATACTCACAGCAGCATCTCTCCAGCTGGGTGTTTCCTACTCAGAAAGCCTTGAAAGTATGTATAATGGCAGGTGTTCTGCTAGTACAAGGGTTACAATTGCTTGGACACTCTCAATACAATTGGTAGAGTCCTCTCAGTTAAAATAGTCTCTGGGGAGTCTGGGGGGGTGAGAGAATCTGCCCAACCCACAGAAGACAATGCAAGAGTGGCCATCAGAGACCCCTGATGAAGAGAGCTTTGGCAGATAACAGGCACTTGCCCAATACAGACTTAACAGTAGCATAAATGAAAGGAAAAATTAGAGTTCACAGTTCAATTGATCCTGCCCACTCTAGAGAAAGAAATGTAAAAAAGCAAGGCAATATGACTCCTCTGAAAAATACTGAAACTCAAACTTAAAATAGATAAAATGGGGTTGGAGAGATGGTTCAGTGGTTAAAGTTGTTTACTTGTAAAGCCTTATGGTCAAGTTTGATTCCCTAGTACACACATTAAGCTAGATGCACAAAGTGACACATACATCTGGAGTTCATTTGTAGTGGCAGGAGGCCTTGAGGTGTTCATAGTCTGTCAAGAAACAAAGAAAGAAAGAAAGAAAGAAAGAAAGAAAGAAAGAAAGAAAGAAAGAGAGAGAGAGAGAGAGAGAGAGAGAGAGAGAAAGAAAGAAAGAAAGAAAGAAAGAAAGAAAGAAAGAAAGAGAGAAAGAGAAAAAGAGAGGGAAGGAAGGAAGGAAAGAAGGAAGGAATAGGAATGTAGGGAGGAAGGGGGAATTATTTAAAAATAAAATAATAGGTAAGATACAAGATGGAGAATTCAAAATTTTTCTGATTAAAAAAATTCTTGAAAACCTGAAAACGATACAATCAGATGAATGCAATCCAGGACTAGAGAGGAGAGTGAGCTACACAGAAGAAAATGTAAACAAAATGGGTGAGAAAATCTGAATCAGTCAAGGATGTAAAACTTAGCAACATGGAAGAAAAATTCAACAAGAAAATTAAGATTTTTGTGAAAATTAGAAATCTTGGAGAAGAAAACTCCATGAATCAAAAAATTCAGTGGAAAGAATCACCAATACTCTGGGCTTGAGAGATGGCATAGTGGTTAAGGCACTTGCCTGCAAAGCTAAGGACCCAGGTTTAACTCCCCAGTAACAGCAGTGGCTGGAGGCCCTGGCATGCCTGCTCTCTTTCTCTCTATCTGCCTCTCTCTCTCTCCCTCAAATAAATAAATAAATAAATTATTTTTTAAAGAAAATTACCAATATTTATCCAAATTGGAAAATATGTCTGGAATGTAAGACAAGGTTGACAAAATACTGCATTCGAATATCAGTAAGGAAAAAACAGATATGACTACAACATCAATAAGTCTGGGGCACAATCAAGAAATGGAACCCAAAAAAGCACAGCACAGAAGGAGCTGTGATAAACACTAAGGCTGAAGACTCTAGCCAGTGAAATTATAGCAGAAAGTTTTCCCAAGTGTAGAGAGAAAAATAATCATTTAAACACAAGAGGAATTTAGACCCGAAAAGATGACCACGTAAGAACCTCTCTATTATATACCATAGTCAAAATGTCAAAAATAAGCCGGGCGTGGAGGCGCACGCCTTTAATCCCAGCACTCGGGAGGCAGAGGTAGGAGGATCGCCATGAGTTCGAGGCCACCCTGAGACTCCATAGTGAATTCCAGGTCAGCCTGGGCTAGAGTGAGACCCTACCTCAAAAAAAAAATGTCAAAAATATGAAGCACAGAAACAGCACTAAAAGCCATAATGGAAAAAAACGACAACTCACATACAAAGGAGAAACATCAGAACTCTCATCAAAAACTCTCAAAGCCAGGAAACTTAGAATGATAGATTTCAAGGCCTAAAAGTAAATAACTTCCAACCAAGAGTGTTATATCCAGCAAAGAAATTTTTTTAACTTGACAGAAATGTAAGGACCAGCACAAAACAAGGCAGTTCATTATTACCAAGCCAGCATTGCCGAAGATAGTAAAGGAATAGCACACAGAGATGAGGAATAAAAGCAGTCTTAATTAGAAGAGCATATAAAATAATAGATTATATGAAAGGATCATATGAACAAAGAAGAGCAAGGAAGGATTCCACCACATCCAACACAATAAACCAGCTTTTAACTCTAGTACTAACAGGGAAATAAAGAGCCAACAATAACCCAACCACACAGAATAATGACACCCCAAATTATAGAATTAGCACACATTTCCTAAAAATAACCTTAAATGGAAATATCTTTGACCAATAGACACAGACTGGATGATTGTATTAAAAAATAGATACAACTCTATATTGTCTCCAAGAAACACACAGAACTAGCAAACACATCCACAGATAGAGTCAAAGTCTGGAAAGCTGAAAACAAGCTTGTGAAGCTATTTTGATATTTGATAAAGTAGACTTCAAACCAACCACAGTTAGAAGAGATGAAGAAGGCACAATTCATAAAGAATATATAACATGGGCTGGAGAGAGGCTCAGCAGTTAAGGTGCTTGCCTTCAAAGCCTAACAACACGAGTTTCATATCTAGTACCCACATAAAGCCAGATGCACAAAGTAGTGAATGAGTTCAATATTGTATGCTCAATTCTAGATTGGTCAACCAAACTAAAAAATCAACAAAGAAATCTCAGAGTTAATTAAATGCATTAAATTGATGTATACAGTCTGTACTATCGGGAGGTCCATTGCAGTGGCTACAGGCCCTGGCACACTCATTCTCTCTCTCCCTCTCTGTATTTCTCTCTCTCTCCCAGGTGTTGTGCCTCAGGCCTTTAATCCTAGCACTTGGGATGCTGAGGTAGGAGAATTGCTGTGAGTGTGAGGCCAGCCTGAGTCTAATTCCAGGTTAGCCTGTGCTAAATTGAGACCCTACCTCAAAAAAAGAAAAAAGAAAAAGAAAAGGCACAATTCATAAGGAAGATATAACATGGGCTGGAAAGATGACTCAGCAGTTAAGGAGCTTGCCTGCAAAGCCTAATGACCCAGGTTTGGTTTCCCCAGTACCCACTTAAAGCCAGATGCATAGTGGCACATACATCTGAAGTTTGTTTGTAGCTGCCGGAGACCCTGGCATGCGCATTCATTCTCATTCTCTCTCTCTCTCCCTTCTTCTCTCTCTCTCTCTCTCTCTCTCTCTCTCTCTCTCTCTCTCTCTCTCTTTCTCCTCAGTTCTCCTCTATCTCTTTCTGCTTGCAAATTAATAAAAAATATTGTTTAAAATGAAAAATAACAATGGTAAATATCTATGCACCAAACACTGATGCTCCCAATTTCATAAAATAGTCATGAATGAACATAAAAGGTTAGATGTGTCTTGATAAAATAACAGTTAATGAGTTCAATACCGTGTGCTCAGTTCTAGACCAGTCATCTAAACTAAAAAAATCAACAAAGAAATCTCAGAGTTAATTAAATGAATTACATTGATATATACAGAATATACCATCTGAAAGATACAAAATACACAATCTTCTCAACTGCCCATGGAACCTTCTGTAAAATAGACAATATCCTAGGCCACAAAGCAAGTCTTACCAAATGCAGAAGAATCAAAATAATTTATTTTATAGATCACAGTGTAATAAAACAATAGTAAGAAAAACTATAGAAACTACAACAAATACATAGAGACTGAATAATCAAAAGACAATAGGACATTGAAGAAATCAAAGAGTAATGACTATTAAGAAATTGAAGATGTTCAGAAGGAAAGTTCCAAAATCCCTAGAATATTTCAAAAGCCTATATTCCACCAAATAGGAAATGTGGGAGAAATTGGTGAAGTTCATGACACATGTGACGGACTGTTAAACCCAGTGATAAATAATTTAAAGAGAGTATTATAAGTAATGAGATTATTGCAGTTTAAAATTTTCCCAACCGGGCTGGAGAGATGGCTTAGCAGTTAAGCGCTTGCCTGTCAAGCCTAAGGACCCCAGTTCCAGGCTCGATTCCCAAGGACCCACGTTAGCCAGATGCACAAGGGGCGCACACGTCTGGAGGTCCTTTCCAGTGGCTAGAGGCCCTGGCGTGCCCATTCTCTATCTATCTATCTGCCTCTTTCTCTGTCTGTCGTTCTCAAATAAATGAATAAATAAATAAATAAATAAATTCCCAACCAAAAAAAGTCCAAAACCAGATGGATTCCCTGCTAAATTCTAACAGACTTTTCTGGAACTAAAACCACTGCTTCTCAAGTTATGTCATAAAATTGAAAAGTTTGGAATGCTCCGTAAGTCTTTCTATGAAGCCAGCATTATACTAATATAAAAACCAGACAATGGGCTGGAGATATGGCTTAGAGGTTAAGCGCTTGCCTGTGAAGGCTAAGGACCCCAGTTCGAGGTTCAATTCCCCAGGACCCACATTAACCAGATGCACAAGTGGGCTCATGCGTCTGGAGTTCGTTTGCAGTGGCTGGAGGCCCTGGCACGCCCATTCTCTCTCTCTCTGCCTCTTTCTCTCTCTGTCTCTCTCAAATGAGTAAATAAAAATTGAATAAAAATTTTTTTAAAAAACCAGACAAGTCTCCACTAGTTCCCTAAACTTGCTCCAATCAACAACTTGTCACTGTATTCTGCCAATTATCTATTCCTGTGTAACACACTAACTTGATGTCCTAACTTCACTATTTATTCTGATCCCCCAGCTCTGTGTGCTGACTGATGCATCTTGATGGTCTCACCAGAGGTCACTCACAAGGCTGCAGCTTCACCTACAGACATCTGAAGGAGCCACAGGCTGGGTGTCAGGATGAATTGCTCAGTCTGGGTAGTTGATGCCATCTGGAAGTCCATTCGGGCTGCCTATCAGAGCGCCAGCATCAGGACCCTGCATGTGGCTGAGGCTTCTCACAGATTTGAAGGAAGTGGGCTTCCTATGGAGTCTTCACAAGGTCAAATACTTCAGGAGTCCTGGTCACTCTGTTATTTGAATAAGATGAGGCCAGTCTTGACTGAAGGAAGGGAAATAAAATTCAACTTCTTTTTTTTAATTTTATTTTTATTTATTTATTTGACAGAGAAAGAGGGAAAGAGAGAGAGAATAGGCACACCAGGGCCTCCAACCACTGCAAATGAACTCCAGACATATGTGCCCCCTTGTGCATCTGGCTAACGTGGGTCCTGGGGAATCAAACATGGGTCCTTTGACTTTGCAGCCAAGCGCCTTAACCACCAAGCCATCCCTCAGCCCAAAATTCAACTTCTTTTTTTAAAAATATTTTATTGATTTATTTATTTGAGAGAGGAGAGGCAGATGAAAGTGTGTGTGTGTGAGAGAGAGAGAGAGAGAGAGAGAAAGAAAGAAAGAAAGAAAGAAAGAAAGAAAGAAAGAAAGAACGAAAGAAAGAAAGAAAGAAGGAAAGAAAGAAATGGCATGAGAAAAGGGGCACCCCAGGGCCTCTAGCCACTGGAAACAAACTCCAGACACATGTGCCACCTTGTGCATCTTGTTTTGCGTGGGTACTAGGGACTCGAACTCAGGTCCTTAGGTTTTGCAGGCAAGCACCTTAACCACTGAGCAATCTCTTCAGCCCAAAATTCAACTTCTTGATATAAGCAGAGAAGTATATGAATAAGGAGGAAGGCATCAATAAGAACGCTGGGCTTGGATCACAGTGCTTGAAAGTATGGAGATGCGGCTGCTGAGGACCTTCTGCTGAAGGATATTGGAAAGGTTCCAGAAGTTAGGACTCTCAGATCTGCCTTCTTTCTGTAGATTCCTTTTGCCCCATAAAGCCAAACATAGAAACCAGAAGACCTTTTCCTCAAGGCGAGTCACAGAAATTAGAACCCCTCTCCCCCAAAACAAACCACACAGCCTTAAAAGGCCACTCTGTTTCCTTTTTTTCTTGGCCTAATTTCAGCAGATCTTGCCACTTACCTGAGTGGAAGGAATGTTGAAATTGAGGCCAAAAATCTTTTGTTACGTTTTTACTTCCGTCTGTTACCATTAGATAATCTCCTTTTGTCTAATCACATTCCTACACAGCTGTCCATGTTTCATCCAACCTCCACATAAAAATAACCATTTTTCTTGGGTCTTCATTTTAGAAGCCTCCTTTGTCATCTAAAACTGTGAATAAATAAATTTTCTATGATTTTCTATGGTCAATCTGTCTTTTGTTAAAGAAGTACAGACTGTGACTTTTGCTATGGGAAAAGGTGTCATATACTTCCTTTCCTACTGAAACTAACTTTGAAGGCCATCTACCACTGATTTATTCACAATTCTTATTTTATTTGACTTCACAGAATCAGAAACATGATAACAAAACTCTCTTTCTTGAAATACATATTTATTTACATTCCTTGAAATTCCGCTTGTACTTTCCATGTCTCTTCTTAGTCCCTCCATCACAGTCTACTTCAGATCTTCCTCGAGATGATCCTTTGAGCTGGGGGCCTGGTTCTTTTCTCGGCATCCACACACTTCCTTGGTCACTCTATCTCACTTCACCACTGTCAACACTTGCTGTGTGCCTGCAACTCCTAAATCTATCTTCGGCTCACACCCCTTCCTGCCAACCAGCATGCATGTCAGACTGTCTGCTGCACTTCATGAGTTGCCTCACGAGCATTTCCAATCTAGCACGATTCTTTCCTCTCAATTCCTTTGTTAATTTTCAGCTTTAGGTCTTCCCTAACTGTTATGCTTAAAAATAGACATTTTCACACCATCACTTTTTTTCTTTCATTTGTGGTGTGTGTGTATTATGCGTATGTACGTACATGTGTGTTCATGCATGTGAGTGAAGGTGTGTACATACCATGGCATATGTCAGAGGTCAATTTTTAGGTGTCAATCCTCTCCCTTCCACCTTATTTGAGTCTCGGTCTCTTGTTCATGGCTGTGTTCACCAGCCCACAAACTTCCAGAAGATTATCCTGTCTTCACCTCCCATCTTGCCATAGCATGCTGGGATTACAGAAGCCTACCGCAGCTTCTGGCTTTTATGTAGGGTCTGAGGACTGGAACTTGGGTACTGACACTTACACTTACAAGCACCTTATCCACTGAGCCACCATCCCACCCCCTCCCATGAACTTTTTTTTTCTTAGCACTTGTCACAAGTTTATTTCACTTCTTTATCATCTGCCTGTTTCAATTTGATCTATTTGTTAGGTGGATCCTCAGCATTTAGAAGAGAGTTCCATATATTACCCATCTTATGGTTTACTGCTTCTTTTGAAGGTTAACATACTATCCCAATGATTTAGAAAAGACATTATTTAATTTTTATTTCTTCTCCCCTGCCCTTAACTCCCACGTACGTTTGCTAAAGTCCCAATACTTTGAACACTGTTTATTGTCCTTCTAGCTCTGAATATGTCCTATGATGAGACTGTGGGATCATGAGAGGAAAAACATTTCTGGATCTTGTACTGACACTTCTAGTATTAACATCATCCAAAGCATCATGACAAGCAGTCATGCATTATTCTCCGCAAGTCATTCATCTCTTCCCATGATGGTAGTCATGAGGCCTTCAAATCCAAGGGCATGATCTTTCCTACAGTTCATTCCGCTACTGATTTATGTATTTACACATGATAATTTAAACTGAGAAGATAAGAAGTTGTGTTACATATGGGAGAAAGTCACAGGCAAAGCCCTGATACTCAAACACTCGAGGCAAGGAGAAGGCAAAGATGCTGAGAAGGCAAGAGGGGAAGCAGTGAGCTGTGTCAAAAGCGCTGGTGCTCTGGACAGAGAAGTTTGTGCAGGAAAGACCATGGGGGCCTGGAAGAGCCTCTCCAGTGCAGAGGAATGGACCTGAGATGTAAGCAGCAGTTTTATACATAGAACCAACAGGTCCAAGTGCACCACACACAAATGCACAGGGCCAAGGGCTTTTCATTCCACAGGGAGTCAGGAAAAGTCGTTGAAACTGCTGTTCTTCAGTCTCAGTAGAAAACTGATGACTAATGACACCCAGCTACTTCTCCCATGAGTCAAGGGTACAATGAAGTGAATGTGATCCCCCCAAATCTATCCATTGAAATCCTAATCTCAGCCCAGCATGATGCTACCTGGCAGAGGACTATGTAGCTTCCCAAGATCCTGTTTCTCTCCCTCCTCTCAAAGAACCAATAGACTGAATTTCATCTTCAGGGCCCCCATGCATACATTTGTGGGGTTTTTTTTCTTTATAAAGTATAAATGTATATAACTGTCAGTAAAATATGGCATTATTTAATATATTTCATATTGTAAATGAACAGGATACAATTAATGCCTCTGTATCTCACCATTTTATCACTTTTAATATTTATCTATGGTAAGGCAGAAACTATCTTTATTTATTTTCACAATACTATATAATATTTCGCCATAAAGATCATACATTCTCCTGCTAATAGACATTTCTGGACATTTACAATTTTTTACTTTCTTAAATAATTTTGACATAATCATCATCATTCAATTATACTTTGCCTAAGAATAAAATTACTATCTAATAGATCATTGGGTATTTACCTGAGTATTATAAAGCTGCTTAGGAAGTAGTAACACTAACTTATACTCCCTCCGAGTTCCTTCTGTCCTACAATTTCAAGAAGACAACACTGTCAGTCTTACAAATTTGTGTTTATCTGGTGGGTGAGAAAGAGTAGGCATCAGGGTTCCACTTTATATTTGCCTAATAACGAAAGAGGCAAAGCATCTGGTATTATATTCTTGGCCGCTCTAGCTTCCTCTTCTGTAGCTTGCCTGTTTATATCCTTTGCCTATTTTTTTCTTGGGTTATTTGTTGTTCTGTAAGTGGTTTCTAGACGTTTATAACATAATATCTCTGCTAGAGCTATGTCTATTTCCTGCCATGAAAAATTCTTCCAACTGTTTGTGTTTTAACTTTGTTAATGGTACCTTTGATACAACAAGATGTAGCTCTTAAATTACTTATGATGATTTGTGCTTTTTGTTTTTCTGTCTTTTTAGAATTCATGCTTTGCCCTGGTATTATGAAATCTTTTCCTATTTCTCCCAAAATGCTAAAAATGTGTTTTTTCAGGGTTGGACAGATGGCTCAGCAGCTAAAGTTCTTGCTTTCAAAGCCTGCCAACCCAGTACCCACATAAAACCAGACACAAAGATTGGTGCATGTATCTGGAGTTCATTTGTGATGGCAAGAGGTACTGGTGCACCCGTATTCTCTTTCTCTGTCTCTCAAATAAATAAAATATTTATAAAAATAATGTTTTTTCAAATACAATTTTTCAGAGCCCTCAGCTGTGTGTATATTGTAGTGTTAGATGGCTATTGCTTCCTTCCACATTCATTCATTTATCTTTGCTTTTCCTCAGCTCTTAAACTAGGGTAGGCTTTTATCAGCATTGATAGATAAAGAAAACACAAACCCTAAAATACTCCTGATGGGGCCAAGGTCATATAGTTTGTCAGTGGCTCAGATATTCAAAGTGAGCATTTCCTTCTAAATAACCCCAGGCATATCAAGCTCATCAACATTTAAATTCACGTCCTATCTTCTCCCCTCGCTTGGCCTCCACCCAGTCCTGGGTGCAGCCTCCTAGGAAGGCAGCTGTTCCCAACCTTCAGGGGCGACTTAGTTACACATCACACTTCCTGAAATCAACACTGGTGCACTCTCCTACCTCCAGTAGGAGATGGAAATGTAATTAATCTGGCCAGTCATCAGCAGATTACTGGTAAACACCAGACGATTTTAATATGAATCCAGAGCCTCCCTGACTCACATCTGCATAATTCATAACACATAACACTCCAAGAAATTTTGGACTGTACCTCTTGAAGAGTGCTACAGTCCTAGGACCCGAGGCCAGGAATGCTGCTAGATAGCAACTGTACGCACCCACCCACCCACCCATTTCCGCCCGATAACAAAGAATGACTAAAGAGATTATCAACAGCTGAGGTTGAGAATCCAGGACCTAGAGATGCCACCTCACCCACAAGATCTAGTTCACCATGTCACCATCACCAGAGAAACTTGGTACCCCTGTGAAATATCACTGTTTCTCAAATCTAGTCCTAATTTCCCTTTGAATAAAAGTCCCACTGATGTATATGCAGAACCAAGTTTGAACCTGCACTAGCAAATCCAATCAGGTAACAGATCTGATCTGGGTGCCCATCTCCTAGAAGCAGTCCATGTTTTCCATCATTAGAGAAACCTTCTCAATGTAAGACTTCATTATCTGGGATCTCACCTATTTCAATAATCTTTTGACCTGACCACTCTCTTTGGCCCTGGCACTGCTGTTTACTCTTTTTCAAAGTTATGGAGCATTGTAAAAAGGAAAGCAAAACAGAGCTGGCCCTTACCAAGGGTATGCATGTACACACACACACACACACACACACACACACACCCCACTTGCATGCCCCATCATATTTCACACAGTTTCAGGAGTTTGCAGAGCCTCTGAGTACTCTTTAACTCCTTCTAGGCAAGAACTCCCACCTTAGTGTCAGTGTAGAGTACTTGATCTCTCATGAACAGCTGGAATTTGAACCCCTGAAGTTGTTAATAAAAATTTGAAAGAAAAAAGAAAGCCCAGCTCTTTGGCTTGAGCACCCAGGTACTCCACGTTACCTCCTGTGTCCTGCAGCATCACCTACCCCAGCCAACCAGATTCAAGACCCTTGTCAGTGCTCTGCCTCACCCACATTTTGCAGATGCTCCTCCTCCTGCCTGGCACTTTACCTCCTCTGCCGTGACTTGCTTCACTCTGCTCCAGCTTATAAACTCAACTCAAGGATCTCTTTGCTTGAGAGAACTTTGCTGATCACTCAACTCCATCCCCACATCCTACTATTCCTAATCCCTTAATTACTAAAGTCTTCGTCTGCCATAGCCCTTCTGATACTGTGTGTGTGTGTGTGTGTGTGTGTGTGTGTGTGTGTGTGTGTCTTTCTTACAAATCTCTCATCTGAGTCAGAAAGGTTATCTTTCATCTTTGCAACCTCAGTGCCTGGCACAACAGAAACTCATTAAAAGCTGCTAATAAATTTAAAGGAACAATAGAGCTAGCATTCTTTCCACTCTACCACATTGCTTTCCAATTTATGCTTTAGTAGCTTGGTATTTTTCCCTTCTAAATAAAAGCATGATAGTTTGTCTTAATCAGGGAAGCAAGTGTATTTTCATATTCCTGAACCATTTTGTGCTTATAAAAAGATTGAAGCTATAATCATAATCCCAGGCAAGTGCCTAGGTCTCTGTGCTCACAATTCTGTGGAAATGTGCCCTCAAATTTGTGCTCCAAGAACACTGTTTTTAAGATCCAGCCCCAACTTCCCCAAGATTCTTTCTCTAGGAGTGCCAAGCTGCTCAGGCCAAAGGCAGAGTAGTGAATATAGAAACACTTCTCCATGTTTGAACACCCAGGTGGTAAAACTCATGAAGAACAAAAGAACCAATCCTGAAGAAGGACAAGAAAAAAGATTTTGGAGTTAGCAATATTATCACATAAAACATCTCACTGTGAAAATTATTAATGTGTATTCTGTTTATTTTAAAGGGATAAAAATTTCACTCATATTTTATCACCAATTTTCATAATTTAAATACCCACCATCTTTAACTGGAAAAGTATTGGGGACATTGTTTTATAAGAATGAAATTTATCCATAAATATACAATATTCTAGACAGGCTACTTTATAATAAATATATAAAGTTTATATCTTCTGCCCTTTTTCCATTACAATAACTCTCTCTGCCCTCTAAGCCAAATAAACAGGAAATATCCTTCGCTTTGAAAATGTCACCTCTTTCTCGCTTTGATTTAGTGCCCTTTGGCTGCAAGCCCACTGGCCCCAGGCCAAAAGGTAGCTCCTCCACATTGCCTTGGCAAGGGAGGAGACCCAGATCACAGCTCAGGAAGCCTGCTGGGACCCCTACGTGTCAGCTGCCTCCTGTCCCACTTTCCCTCCTTAGACAGGGGTCAGCAAGATCCCTTCCCTTCCCCCTTGACAAAGACTATGCAGGCAGCACCACTTTCCATACCCCATCCTACCCTTGCCAGAGCACCCCAAAGAGGGTAGAAGACAGACCTTTCTGGAGACCAACTTAGAAGAAACAGCCTACACATCTGGGGAAACAACCAACAAAACCTTTCTTTTCCAAATCCCTCTCAATACTGGAATCACTGCTCTCTTGCCCTTGAGTCAGAGCTGCCACAGACAAGATCACACTGCAAGCACACCTTTGGGCCTTACACAGAGGGCGCTTTACCAGTGTTTGAGATGGCACTGCTGTGCCTGCTCCAAGAGCCGCAGCTCCCCTGAGGATGGAGCTCAGTGCTAGATCCTCAGCAAGTGGGGTGGGGGAAAATCCCTTCCACTTACTGGCTCTGTTTTAGCAAGCATCTCCTCCTGTACTCATTTCCTCCCCAGGGAAAGAGGAATGGAGACAAAAATAAAACCTACCTCATAGCGGCCTCCTACATACTCTCCTGGATTTTTGTTTTCCTAGATTCAGACTCAATTATATGGACTACTAAGATAACTTTTATCTCTTTTGAGTCTATAGGAGTCTTTCAACATACTGTCCTCCAATATTTTGAGATAGATAGATAGATAGATAGATAATAGATAGATAGATAGATAGATAGAGGTAGATAGATAGATGATATATAGAAATAAATATATAGATGTGCTGAAGATATTATTTTTAACATTATAGCAGAAAAATCTTCTTGATTTAAATAGCTGCCCAGTTGCACAAAAAAAAATCATTTAAAATACAAAGTTGCACACATGTATGCATAGCAGGGGTACACATATTTGTGTATATGAAAGTACATGTACTAGAATAGAAATGAATGTATTTCTCTGTCCTTGTATACTGACTTTCCCAAAGCTTTCTCATTCAGCATTGTGGATGATCTATCTCATCATAAGTAGCTAAGTTAATGAATTGACACAAAAGAATCTACATTGGACGCTTTATATCTGTTCAGTCAAGCATCATTGCATCAGGTCAGACACAAAAACCTTTGCATCTAAAGATGTGCTCATGGCTCTGGTTCTGAGGTCAACCATTCCTTTCCATTAAACGACTTCCTGTTTTGCTGTATGGGATCCTTTATCAGGCTGGACTCTTGACTGTACTATTTTTGTCCTGTGTTTTTTTTTTTTTTTTTCTTACCAGCAAAATCATTGCACCTGAATGAAGAGCTGATTTTTTTAAAAAATAAGTTTTCTCACAGAATCAATGACATAAGAAGATTGATTGCTTGTTTTCAATCCTGGCTATTTCTCCCCTTAGATCTATTTTTGAAACAAATTTTATTTTTGTGTGTCCTGACTGGGATGATACTAAATTGGAAAGCCTGGTGCAAATTTTATTGACCTCCATTTCCGACTATAAAGGATGTCCCCCACTAATCTGTCATCCACAGGGCAGAGGCTAGGGAAGCTGCGCCAGATGGTGTGCATCCACCAGAAATTTGTGTTTTGCTAGTTGGTTTTTAAATAGTTGACTACAAGGAGGAAAAAACACATGAGCATCCTTATTCTAAGCTGAGCTATTGTCAACGTTTATTGTAGTATGCATGGCAACAACACTGACTGACAACAGGTTTAATCTGTGCTTACTGGATAAGAGAGTAAACAGAAGGAATGACGCAGGGTAGATGAATGGATGGATGAATGAATGATATTATTACTATTCTAACAATGCACAAAAATCAATGAGACAAAATCTATCACTTAGAAAACCGTATGAAATATAATGTGAATATCCTCTACTTTTCAGAGATAAGGCTGTGTGTGTGTGTGTGTGTGTGTGTGTGTGTGTGTGGTGTTTCAGTGAGTTTCCTACTAAAATTATAGAATTATGGACTGAGAGTATAGTTTAGTGGTAGAATACTTAATTAGCATGCCTACAGCTAGAACCTCAGAACCACAAAAAAAAAAGAAAAAATATTCTTGGCTTTAATATCATTCGTACGATATTGCAATGTATTTCCATCTGCATCTTTGAATGATTAACATCCTTTTCTATTTTATCTAGTGGTTTGTCCATTTTTATTTTAAAAAACTGACAATAATTCTTTTGCTACTTAGACATTTAATGTTGGCCAAATGTGCACTTATTGCCAACCACATTCTCCAAGCTCTTTTAAAATAAAATTACAAGTATGTGACTCGTTTCTGCCCATCCGATGTGGGCAGAGGTGAGATGCACAGGTGTATGTTACTTGTACCTCTGACGAGGAAGGCTGTTGCGGGGCCCTCCCGCACTTCTTCTTGAGTTGCACCTGTGCAGGAACAAGATGGAGGTAGCCTTGATCACTGAGTCCCCACCTGGAAGGGAGCTGCCCTGGAGTCTCCTGACTCTGCTTGGACTTTGCAAAATGTAAACATTTTCCTAATAAGCTAATTCCAAGATATTTTTGCTATCGCAGCATCATTAACATAACAGTATAATTGTTTCTACATTGAGATATTCTTTTTATCTACACATGTAGTGTGCAGTGTGGGAATTACCTTTTCAAAAGTACTTTCATTATCATGCAATTAAATCCACATGTATCAAGGCTTCTGTCTCTGCATTCACTGTTCTATACCACTGATCTGTTTATCTAGTTCTATACCATTTCCCAACTATTTTATCTTAATAATTACTTATTTTAAAATGTTAAAGAGCAAATTCCAGTTCATGATTCTTTTCTAAGCTCTGGCTTTATTCTTCCAAAACTAGCTTATTTTTTACAAATTGATTTTAGAAATAATTTCTCCAAAAACAACTCACTGGGACCTTAAACAGATTTTCATTGAAATTCTATGTTCACAGGGAAGAAGCAACACTTGTACAATCTTTACTTTTCCTATAGAAAATCTGAGCCCTATATATGTCCCCTAATAAGAATAATTTTCTTTCTTTGTATGTGTGTGTATGGTATGTGTTGTATGCACATGTATGTACAGATTCTTATGACCCATGGGCATGTGTGCTGAGACCAGAGGAGAATGGGCTATTTTCCTTCAGATGAAATCACTTCTCTGAACCTGGCGCTGTATCGTTTTTGAGCTCCAGCGATTCCCTGGTCTCCATTCCCCACAGGACTGGGATTACAGGCATGCATGGCCACACCCAGGTGTGTACATGGAGCTAAGGAGTCAAACGGGGCCAATGAAGCCCTCTCAGGCTCGCATGCTTGTGTGGCAAGCACTCTTACCTGCTGAGCCATCCTCTCAGCCACACTAAAAGTAATTTTCTTATGAAGCTATTCTTAGGTGTTTTACAGATTCACTTGACAGTATCTTAAATACGATTTTTCTGATTTTGGTGCTAGTACAAAGGAAAATAGTGCTTTTTGTTCCCTTTCCCTCTATCATCATTGCTGGTCTCTAGAGGAGTTGCAGTCCCTGGGATTTATTTACACTGTCCCCTGCTCCAGGTAATAATTACTATATTTTGCCTTGTAGCCCCCGTATTAATTCTCCTAACAGTCTAAGAGTTTTTGTTGAACTTTTTGGGGTTTTAGGGATATTGCTGTACATCTGCAACTGATAGCTGTTCCTTTCTTTCCATGGCAATTCCCTTTAATCCATATTTTACATAAAGCTTTCTAGGGTCAGAGTAGACTTGGCTCCTGTTTGATCATTTGCTCTTTGTGTTGTTTACTGATATAATTGCAAATCTTCTCCTAAAAATTTTAGGTAATCAATAAGGATCTTATAGTTCTTTCCTAAAACCTACCTATTTATACTATACTTAATTTTTTAACTGGATTAGCATAATACATAATTCTGGGCCTGGGGAGATAACTCAATAAAATGCATGCCTTGCAAGCATGCAGACCTGAATTTGATCCCCTATGCCCGTGTAAAATGCTGGGCATGGTGGCATTCATCCCAGTGATGGGGAAGTGGAAACAGGAGGATCCATCAATGGCCGGTCAGGCTAGCCCAAATGGTGAAGTCCAGGCCCAATGATAGACCATGTCTCAAAAAGAAGCAGATGGCGTTCCTGAGCAAAAAACTTGAGGCTGCTGTCTGTCCTCCATATGTGTGTACATACACACAGACACACTCATACCCACTCACAGGCCCATGCACCAAAACGCATGTGAAAGAAAACTGATTCTGAAAACTGAAGATAATCTATAAGTCCAGAAATGAGGAGTATTTTAATAAATTAAATGAGATGTTATCAAATATTTCATGCCCACTTCACTATTCACTTTTCCATCTCTATGACAGACACACAAGGAAAAGAATTTAAAGGAGCAATTGCATATCTTGGCTCATGGTTTCAGAGGTCTCAGTGCATTGTGGCAGGGAAGGCATGAGGAAGCAGAACAGCTCATGTCATGGTGGCCTGAAACCAGAAAGCACTAGCTGGCTTCATCCTTTTTTGCCTTCTGTTCCACCTACATCCCTAATTTATAGTAATTGTCTTCCTCTATCTTAGCAAATTCTGTTGTGTAAATTCCCCAAAGACCCACCAACAGGTGTGCTTTACAATCAGCTTGGCAATTAAAATTAAGCATGACACTCACTAAAAAAGAGAGACTTATAAAGGTAAGGTACATGCTTGCCTCAGCATGCTCAGGAGGCTATGTGGTGAACAGATGACAGAAACGTGTCTCTGATAGGTCTGGAGACCAGAATGTCGTAGATCAAGTCTCCAGCAGGTTCAGTGTCAAGTGCGGCTCCTCTTCCTCATTCATAGATGGCCCCTTTCTACTGTGTCTTCCAGTGGCAACTGGTAAAAGCAGCTTTTGAGGGCCTCTTTTATGAGTGCTAACTCCATGCTTCATTATCTAATCACTTCACAGAGACTCCACTTCCAACTACCATCTCATTGGGGATTAGATTTCAAACAGTGAATCTTGGGAAATACGGATGTTTAGTTTTTATCAATATATTATTCTGAAGTGAAAAGTATAAGTATTTTCTTAGATTTAATGTTCTATGTTATCCCAGGAAGTAACAAGAGAAGAGAAATTATCTTCTTTTAAATATGAATAATGGTTGGGGAGATGGCTCTATGCATAAAGCACTTGGCGCTCAAGCTAAAGTACCAGTGTTTGAGCCCTAGACCCCATGTAAAAAAGCCAGAAGCTGAACCAGTCTTCTACAGTCTCAGAAAGCCGACACTGACTGCAAGACGGGAGGCAGAAAGAGGAGAATTTCTCAGAAAGCTCAACAGTAGTGGTAAGAATCCACAGAGAAAAACCCTGCTGTTACATACACACAGCATGCACACACCACACATCCATACAGAAGTAAAAATGCATACAATTCTCTATCTGCTTCTCTCTCTCTCAAATAAATAAATAATTATTTTAATTTTAAAAAGGGCTGGAGAGATGGCTTAGCAATTAATGCACTTGCCTGCAAAGCCTAAGGGCCCAGGTTCAATTCCCTAGTACCCATGTAAGACAAATGCAAAAGGTGGTGCATGTGTCTGGAGTTTGCTTGCAGTGTCTAGAGGCCCTGGTGAGCCCATTCTCTCCCTCCCTCCCTCCCTCTCTCTCTCTCAAATAAATAAATAAATATTTTTGAAAGAAATGCATATAAATAGCTGGGCATGGTGGTGCCCACCTTTATTCCCAGCTCTAGGGAGGCAGAAGTAGGGGCATCACTATGAGTTTGAGGCCAGCCTGAGACTACATAGTGAATTCCAGATCAGCCTTGGCTAAAATGAGACCCTACCTTGAAAACAAATAACAAAACATAATAATAATACTTTTGATCATACTTAACAATACCTCTTCCTGATCAGTCATAATATAAACTAGCATGCCATTAGGGAGAATAATTCTGTTTTTGTGTTTGAAACAGTCGGTGATTA
Organism: Dipus sagitta; assembly: GCA_036346955.1. Taxonomy (NCBI): domain Eukaryota; kingdom Metazoa; phylum Chordata; class Mammalia; order Rodentia; family Dipodidae; genus Dipus; species Dipus sagitta. The sequence continues at coordinate 122,007,410 of CM070771.1, read as the reverse complement.
ATTGCTATGAAAAATTCTTATATACGTATGTTATATAAAACCATAAAATGTCGTATAATAGCAGCATTGGTTATCATACTTTGTGAGTTGTTTACCAATGGATATATGTGATAGTTACGTTCTAGTGTCAACTTGATCAGATTAGGAATCCACTGAGATTCCTCTGGGGTGGGTTTACAAGGTTGCTTCCAGGAAGAATTGACTGAAGGTGGTAGTCCTTCCTCCAGAATGAGTCCTTCCTCCAGAGTAGGCAGCCCTTCTTCTGGTGGTGGGCTATCTGTAAGGAAGCTCTGAGAAAACACACCCCCTGTTCCCCTACTTGTCCATGCTACTTGCTGGTGAATGCTTTTTACCTGGCTACCCCCACTGTTCACTTGTAAATGCACCTACCCTGTTTGAATATCATTTTTCAGCATTGGAATCGAGTTTCATCAGCCATTCGATGTGGACTGAAGATCTGTGGTTCTCCAGGAATTCTCCAGGCCTTCAGTGACAGAATGGAACTGCAAAGGACTGAGCAGCTGCAGGGTTTCTTGACACTCAAGCCTGCAGACAGCTATTATGGGACTGCCATAGCTAACCTAATAATATCAGTTCATGCTATTGGTTCTGTGCCAGGGCAGGTGTGGCAATATATACCTTTAATCCCAGCATATAATAGGAGGATCATTGTGAGTTTGAGGCCAGTCTGAAATACTGAGTGAGTTCCATGTCAGCCTGGGCTATAGTAAGACCCTGACTAAAAAAAAAAGAAAAGAAGGGCTGAAGAGACTGCTTAGTGGTTAGGTGCTTTCCTGTGAAGCTGAAGGACCTAGGTTCAAGTCCCTGGAACACATATAAGCCAGATGCACATGGTGGCTCATGTGTCTGGAGTTTGTTTGCAGTGGCCCGAGGCCCTGGAGCAGCCATTTATTCTCTCCCTCCCCCTCTTCCTATCATAGATAAATAAATAAATAAAATATTGTAATATTTTAATAAATACTTATTTTGGTATTTAACATATTTTAATAAATAAAAGAAAGAAACACATCATCGGTTCTGTTCCTCTAGAGAACCTGGCTAATACAATGTAGAAAGAGATTTTTTTCATGTGGTGGTTTGATTCAGGTGTCCCCCATAAACTTAGGTGTTCTGAATGCTAGGTTCCCAGCTGATGGAGATTTGGAAATTAATGCCTCCTGGAAGAAGTGTATTGTTGGGGCAGGCTTATAGGTGTTATAGCCAGTTTCCCCTTGCCAGTGTTTGGCATACTCTCCTGTTGCTATGGCCCACCTTATGTTGGCCAGAGGGTGATGTCCACCCTCTGCTCATGCCATCATTTTCCCTGACATCATGGAGCTTTGCCCTTGAGCCTGTAAAACAAAATAAACCTCTTTTTCCCACAAGCTGCTCTTGGTTGGGTGATTTCTACCAGCAATGTGAACCTGACTGCAACACGTCCCAACTAAGCTCTCGCTCAGAATTACTATTTATTTTTCTTCATATCCTTGTAGTTGTGTGCTTGTAGTAGGTAGTCCCTAAATAGGTATTAATTTGTTGAAATCGGCTCTAAGAACTTAATTTCTTGTAAAATATCTGCTACTACTAAATTCATTTTGGAGGCAGAAATGTATCTGACCACTAGAGTCTATTCATCAGTGCCAGTAGATGTACTGGGTAAATAATTAACAGTGAGGAAGAACTGAATAATTACCCTTTCTCTGGAGGCTTCCATTATGTCACATATGAGATGTAAAGACCGTGATCGTCTTCTCCCGCCCTAAGGATGAGTAGCCCAGGCTTTCTGGCAGCACTGTTTTCTAGGTGCTGGCTCTGAGCTAGGTACTTTCACAGAGAACTGTGAGCATCACATTCAGAAGAGCCCTCTTGTACGTGACTCTGAACTTCATGTTCATTCCACTTTCCATTTCCCCCTTAGGAAGGGATGCTAGAGCTGAGAAGATGCTCTGAGTCCATCTTTCCACCTCACAGGGCCTCACTGCTCTTGTCAGAGTGATGCCAACAGGGAATCCAGAATCAGACACCAGATTAATCTTCAGAACTCCATCCAAGAATTGAAAACAGGTAGATCTGCCCTTGTCTAGATTCCAGAAGCACCCTGCAGGATCAAAACAGGACCTATGGACTCAGAACTGGAAATATGAAGACCAAACCGACTCTGCAGACATACTTTGTTTAGTCTGGGCTTTAAGAAATGAAGTTGCCATTTAAAGCTCAGGAAATTTCAAATAAAAACATTTTTTCAGCCAGGCGTGGTGGTACATGCCTTTAATCCCAGCACTCAGGAGGCAGAGGTAGGAGGATCACCATGAGTTCGAGACCACCCTGAGACTATATTGTGAATTCCAGGTCAGCCTGAGCTAGAGTGTGACCCTATCTCAAAAAACCAAAAAAAAAAAAAAAAAAAAAAAAAAACCATTTTTTCAGTCTCTTTTGATAAATTAGAAAACTTGAATAGTTCTGGGCCTGCCTTGGCCATAGCTACCTTTGCCGTATAGCAGGTATGCCCTTAAGAAAGGTCTGCCTGGGCTGGAGAGATGGCTTATTGGTTAAAGTCTTTGCCTGCAAAGCCAGATGACCCAGGCCCAATTCCCCAGAACCCATGTAAGCCAGATGCACAAGGGGCTACAGGCCCTGGCATGCCCATTCTCTCTCTGTCTCCCCACCCCCAACTTGCAAATAAATAAATACAAATAAATTATTTTTTTAAAAGTCTGCCCTCATTTAGCCCATCTAGTGCTGGGAGGCACTACATGAGCTACCAGGGAAACGTGGCCATCTGTAGGAGGAACTCGAGGTCTAAGCTACTCAGCAGCAAACAACCTGACGTGATGCTCATACAAGTGCAATAGTGCACACAGCCATAATGGGTAACCAACTGCTCTTGGATTGGCTAACAGATCCACTCAGTGGAAAGGAACCCATATCTGGAACTGGGAAACAAGTCAGAATTATTTCCAGATAATGAGTTTGCTTTCCAATATCAAGCTCCCACTAATCTTGGGTTACGAGAAGGTCTACTCCCAGTAAACTCTCTAAAGTAATAGTGGTTATCCCATTTAACCTGTGCTGGCATCACTGTCCATTGTAGGATCTGCTTCTCTTTTTCAGATGGGAGCTGGACCTAAGGAGATAAACGACTCAGTGCACTTCACCCCGGACCCAGCTGAAACCACAGAGGAACTAGGGAAATGAGCAAGAGTGCTGCTTTCTTGGTGAACCTGTTATCAACACAAGAGTGAAGGAGATAAACACTGAGGACACTCAACACCTACCAAAGCAGAGATCCAAAGGCTCCTAAGAGCCTATCACTGAAGTAGACTTAAAATGCACCCAACATGGCTCAGGGAATTTTGCATAAGAGGGGGGCAGAAAGATTGTTAGAGCCACAAGTTGGGACATTATGCACGGAGACATTGCCTCTCCCCATAACTGATTGTTGTGCCCCAGAATACATGACCCATAATCCCCATGGGGATGACCTGCATCCCCAACAAGGACAGCACCTTAGGAAAAAGGGCAGGGATGAGGGAAAAGATGGTACCAACATGTGGTATTTACATACTAAGTATATCCATAACTAATAAAAATAAATTTTTAAAAACAAAGAAAAAAGGTTTTTAAAAAGTTTAAAAGTAAAAAAGTCTCTGACCACTCATGTCAATGAGAAGCATTTTTTTCCTCTAACTGCAATTTGCCTAGGATTTATGCCATGGGTAAGTAAACTGAGGAATCCCTCTTTCCATTTGCCTGAACAGCTTTGAGTTTATAATTCTGAACCATAGGAGAGAGACATAGAAACCACTCCTATGTCACCCTTTAGCATCTTTTGAGTATATTAAACTATTCATACCTTTTACCTATAGCCATCCAGCCATTAAACAAGAACAACTACAATTTCCCCAAAGGAGCTATGATGTGTTCTAGAACAATATTGTTTTCAGCTTAAGAAATAAGAATAATAAATATTTGCAAATTTCTTGCAATGAAAAATAAAATAAAAGGAAAATGGCTACACATGTTACTTTCAACCCTGGTATAGAACAAGATATTTCATGTGCTTTATCTGCACCCAAGGAAAAAATCTTCCACTTCATGAGGTTTTCTGGTGCAGACCAGTTGTTCTTCCCATTTGTAGTGAATAAAGTAAAATAAATTAAACTTGAAAAAAAAGAAAGAAAGAAAGAAAGAAAGAAAGAAAGAAAGAAAGAAAGAAAGAAAGAAAGAAAGAAAGGAAGGAAGGTCTGCCCTATTTTAGAGACAGTCCCACACTGCCTACATTCAAAGCCTGATCCTTCTTGAGTCTTTTTAGTATTAAAAAGAATATCCACCCCTAAGTATTCTGGACAGTTTATCCCAACAAAGGCTCAAGCAGAGGGAACACTGTTGTTGCAAGGAATTGTGTTGTGAGATGTGAGTAGAATGTAAGGACTGAGTGAAGCAGCCACTGATAGGTGAGAGGATAAATAATGTGGCATCAGTGGCTCTCTGTATCTGTGGCTTCTACACCCACATAGTCAACCAACTGTGTGTGGAAATGTATTCTTTAATTACATTTTTAAATTAGCAAATACAGCATAAACTATTTATTCAGCATTTATAGTGAGCTGGATATTATGAGCAATCTAGAGATGATAAAAAATATAAAGGAGGCGTGGTAGTTTGAATAGATGGCCCCCAATATATTCAGTGTTTTATTAGTTTGTAGCTTGCATCTGCAGCCACCAGGCAGGGAGGCACCATCACTGGGGTGGGGGGGATCTTAAGGTGTGGTGGTGGGTTTGAGATTCCAATGTAAAGATATGCAAAGTGTGCTAGTGGAGTTCCTGAAGTGTGCGGAGCTGTATGGCTTTTGGCTTTAGGCTTTTTTTCTTTGCCTGGTCCTTTAAGAGGAGGCCAACTTCTTCTGCCATTATGGAACTTCCTCTGGATCAATAAATCCCTTCCTCCATAACCATGCGTGGTCTGGAAGTTCATCTCAGTGAACCTGAAGCTGTCTGCTACAGGAGGAGAAGTGTAGATTGTATGAAAAACTGTACCATTTTATACAAGGGACCTGAACATCTATGAATTTTGGTATTTAACTGCCAGAATCAATCCTTTGCAGATACCAAGGGACAACTCTCTCTCTCTCTCTCTCTCTCTCTCTCTCTTTCTTCTCTCTCTCTCTCTCTCTCTCTGTGTGTGTGTGTGTGTGTGTATAAAATAGAATACTCAGCCTTGATAAGGATAGAAATGCTGACACATGCTGCAATATAAATGAAATTTGAGGATTTTAAGCTAAATGAAATAAGCTATCCGCCGAAATAGGCAAATACTAGAAGAGTTCACTTACATGCAGCACCCACAGTTATCACAGAGACAGAATTCCAGGAGGGTAGTGACTGAAGAGTTGGTGTTTAATGGTTTAAGAATTTTAGCTTTACAATATGAATACGTTTGGGCAAGAAGTTGTAAATATTCTAAACATTACACTGAAAATGGTTAAGATGGTCAATTGTGTTATGTGTATCTTACTGCAATTTAAAAAAAAGTGAACCCAAAATAAAATGGGAACTGGATCTCAGAATAAAAATAGAAGTTTAGAGATAAAATTCAGATAAAAATGAGAAATAGCCACATAATACAGCTAAAGCCTTCTACACAAATCAGGAGTGGTCCTGGAGTTTGAGGGTTATACAAAGGTCATAAAGCCCAGGAAACCAGCTAAACTTGAGAACAAACTGAAGGTGGATAAAAAAGAACTCAGTGTGCTTACTACACCACTGAAAGTGAATACTGAGGGCTAGAAATGTACAACAGTAATAGAGAGCTAGCCTTACATATGCCTAAGGATTCAATCCCCAGAACTATTTTAAAAAGTGAATATGAGATGAGTTTAAAAACTGTTAAATAGCTTGTTGGCTAGCCACGCATAATTATACATTTAGAAACTTTGAGAAAGCTCAAACACATTTTATTTATTTATTTATTTATTTATTTAATTTAATTTAATTTATGTTGGTGGTAGAGTCTCTGGCCCAGGCTGACCTGGAATTCACTATGTAGACATAGGGTAACCTTGAACTCATCATAATCTTCCTATCTCTGTGTCCCAAGTGCTGGTATTAAAGGCATGAGCCACCACGCCAGGCTAAATTATTTATTTATCTATTTATTTATTTACTTTTCAATGCTGGGAATTGAACCCAAGCCTTGCACAGGCTAGGCATGCACTTCTACAGTTGAGCTATATCCCCAGCCAGAATCTTTCTTTTTGTTGTGGTTTGTTGTTTTCGAAGGTAGGGGGGTCTCACTCTAGCTCAGGTTCACCAGGAACTCATTCTGTAGTCCCACGTTGGCCTTAAACTCACAGCAATCCTCTACCTCTGCCTCCCAAGAGCTGGGATTAAGTACATGTGCTGCCATGCCCCAATTGTATTATTAGACATAAAATTATTTATACTTATCATTACATTTATCAAAGAATTTAAATATTCATAAAACAATACATGAAAATAAAATCAGAAACACAAATACATGGGTCATATGTTCAAAGCTCATAAATTTAAGTCACTTGCCATGAGTATTAACATTAAGTCTCTTAGGGTAAAATTATTATGCTCTCCTAACATACTCTACCAAATTTTTTCTTTTACATCAAGAAATGACTGTGACCAGTTGGTGCCCTCTTCCTAGAATGTAATTGAGAAGGATGTGACTAGAGAAGACTATGGTAATCCAGGAGCAGACAAGAGGGAAGAGGTTCAATGTTTCAAGAGAGGCATTCCCATTAAAGTGGGCAATTGTCTCTTCCTCCAAGAAAAGTCTCTAGGGTCTTGCCAGGCTAAGAATGGCTGTCTCAGGCTGGAGAGATGGCTTAGCTGGTTAAGCACTTGCCTGTGAAGCCTAAGGACCCCGGTTCTAGGCTTGACTCCCCAGGACCCACGTTAGCCAGATGCACAAGGGGGCACATGCGTCTGGAGTTCACTTGTAGTGGCTGGAAGCCCTGATGGGCCCATTCTGTCTCTGTCTCTCTCTCTCTCTGCCTCCTTCTCTCTATCTGTCACACTCAAATAAATAAATAAAAATAAACAAACAAAAAAATTTAAAAAAAGAATGGCTGTCTCTCTCCTCAGTGCTGCCTCCTCTTATTCCTGCCATTTTTCTTGCTATCTCAACTATCCCACTAAAATATCAGCTGTTTGAAAACAAAGAACATGTACTTCATCATCTATGTCAGCAGCTGTTGTTTAGTAAATAGTTATCGACTAAATTAATATCTTGCTTAAGAAAAAATATAGGTCAGATTGCAAGAAAAATTCTCATTGTGCGCTGGAGAGATGGCTCAGCAGTTAAAGGTGCTTGCTTGCAAAATCTGGTGACCCATATTCGATTCCCCAGTAGCCACATAGAGCCAGATGTGCAAATGGGCACATGTGTCTAGAGTTCATTTGCAGCACTAAGAAGTCTTGGCATACATGTTGGGTCATGATATGCAGAGACATTTAGCTTACCCATAACTGTGGGCTAACTCCACAATGCATGACCCGTATACCTCAACAAGGAGGGGCCAAGGGGAGGGGGTAGGTCACGGATGAGCCTAATAATGGTACCAAACTGACTGTATTTGCTGAATACAAAACTGACTAATAAAGAAAAAAAAAAAAGTCTTGGCATGCTTATACTCACCCCCTCTCTCTATTTCTGTTTCTCTCCCTCTCAAATAAATAAAAAGGAAGATGGATAAGGAATATAATAGCATATCCCACTGAGAATATTACTATCATGTGATAAATTCATAGAGTAAAGTTCATAATTAATTTTTTAAAAAGAAAGTAGAGGGCTGGAGAGATGCCTTAGTGAATAAGGTGCTTGCCTGTAAAGCCAAAGGACCTAGGTTCAATTCCCTAAGACCCATGTAAGCCAGATGCACAAGGTAGTGCATGTGTCTCAAATGTATTTGCAGTGGCTAAAGGTCCTAGCATGCCCATTCTCTCTGAATTTCTCTCTCTCTCTTTCTCTGTTTCTCAAATAAAATTAAATTAAAAATTAAAAAAAGAAAGTAGAAGCAAAACAGACTAGGGGAACACAGGGGACTGATGGGAGTGTAGAAGGGTGAGAAAGAGGAGGGTAGGAGGGTATTGGGGAGATATACTTAATAAATATATACTTGTATGAAAATAGCGTTATGTAACCCAGTACTATTTATCATGAATACGTAAATGTTAATTTGAAAGAAAATCAGTTAATGCTGTTAGAACCATGTTTATATAGTAAAACTGATCAAAAGCTTTTAAACATTTTTAAAAGATTCTCTTTGTTATAGTGTGTGATTCATTTCTCTTTATAGTATCTCAAGAAATATATCTACTCATCTCAATTTTGGTCTTCACCAGCCTAGAATAATTATATCAGAGCAAAGATTTCTCTTAGGCTACTCCTTTATAGTTATATTCACTTCAACACCTCTAAGTCCTGGCCACCATTGATGTGTTTTCTATCTCTATAGTTTCTGTCCTGTCAATAATGGTATTGTTGTACTTTAGATGGAGAATATCTCCAAAGGTCCTTTGACAAAGGAATCAACAACATACAATGGAGAAAAGACAGCATCTTCAACGAATGGTGCTGGACAAATTGGATATCCTCATGTAGAAAAATGAAACTAGACCCACTCATCTAATCATACACAAAAATCAACTCCAAATGGATTAATGACCTCAATATAAGACCTGTAACTCTTCAAGAAGAACAATAGGAGAAACTTGGGGAAAGATATCCTGAATAAAACTCCAATAGCCCAGGAAATTAAACAATCACTCAACCAGTGGGATCTCATGAAACTAAAAATCTTCACCAACTATACCACTGAAAGAAGCCTAGTATCTAGAATCTAAAAAAAAACTCAAAATAAATAAAGAAAGAAAGAAAGAAAGAATAAATAAATAAATAAAACTCAAACAACCCAATCCAAAAATGAGGCAGAGAACTGAATAGGGAGTTCTCAGAAGAAAAAAAAAAATAGCTAACATACACTTAAGGAAATGTTCAACATCCTTAATCAACATCCTTAACCAACAGGGAAATGCTAATTAAAACAACCATGAGATTCCACCTTACTCCAGTAAGGATGGCAATCATTAAAAAAATCAAATGACAATAAATGTTGGCAAGGATGTTGGTGAGAATGCAAACTTGTACAACTACTATGGAAATCAATATTGAGACTCCCGAAAAAGATGAAAATAGAGCTACCAACAGAACCAGTTATTCCCCTACGGGGCATTTACCCTAAAGGCTCCACACTTCACTGCAGATATATTTACTCAACCACATTTATAGCTGCTCAATTCATAATAGCTAAGAATTGGAATCAACCCAGGTACTCATCATTGGATGAATGGATAACGATGATGTGGTATATTTACACAATGTAATTCTATCAGAAGCAAGAAAATATGATGCAATGAAATTTTTAGGAAAATGGATGAACTTGGAATAGATAATAGTTGGCAAATTCACACAATCATAGAAAGACAAATGCCACATGTTCTCCCTCATCTACGGTTACTAACATGGAACAGCTTGAGTTGCTGGCATACCTGACAGGCAACTCAGGGCCCAGACAATAGGAATGGAAGGGTTTAGGGGTAAGAGACCCTGGAATGCACCCCCCACCACACACACACACAATGTGAAAAATTAAAAAGCATTATCTCCCTTATACTGTTTACTGCTGAACACACACATTTAAAATTGTCTTAACTATTTCCCATAGAAAACAACACCACTTAGAAAACTCAAAGGAAGGACAATCATCTGACATGTGTATTTTTTCTCACCATTTTCTTTTTTCTACCTAATATTCCAAGATTAGTTTTATATCTTTTTTAATATTTAGAGAAATTTCTTTGGGAAGAGAGAGAGAGAATTGAGAGAGAGAGAATGGCCATGCCAGGGCCTCCAGCCACTGCAAACGAACTCCAGATGCATGTGCCACCTTGTGCATCTGGCTTATGTGGGACCTGGGGAATTGAACAGGGATCCTTTGGCTTTGTAGGCAAATGCCTTAACTGCTAAGCCATCTTCTCCAGCCCGAGAAGTTTCTTAAAAATATATCTGCTGACTATATGTTAGTTTACTCTTCTTACTGTAAGAAATTTCCACAAATTTGGTGGTCTAGAATGACACACAATTGCCTTATAGTTATGATGATCAGAAATTGAAAATTATTATCAATGGACTAACATCAAGGTGTCAAATGCAGTCACTTCTGAAGACTCTAGGGAGAATGTTTCTCCGCTGTTTCTATATTCCTAATCTTGTGACCCTTTCCTCTTTATTAAAGCTAGTACTACCACTCTTTCTCCCCCTCACCTTCCTCCCTTCTTCTCATCTGTTTTCACTATCTTATTTTCTTCTTTCACTCTGTCCCTCCTTCTTCCCTCTCATAACAACTTTGTGATCACATTGGCCCCAACCAGATACTTCAGGATATCCTCCTCATCTCCAGTTCTTCAACTTTTGAAAAGTTTGAAAAGTCCCTTTGCCATGTAGAGTGACAGCCAGAGATTCTAGGGACTAGGGCATGAGCACTGTGCAAGAGGACACTGTTTATCCTTTCTCAATTAAACATCCTTGGTTTTTCCTGCCCTGATGAAGGGTACTTTCTCTGAACACAGAATTCTGGACTGAATGCTTTTCTCTGCACTCTTAAACGCTGTGTTCCTTCCTTCTTCTTTGGCCTGATAGTTTCAGTTGAGAAACCCATGTTGCTTGAATTGTTAGAAGTAACACAGCACTTCATCCTGGATGCTTTCAAGACTTTTTTTTTTTTCTTGTCTTTAAATTTCTGAAGTTCAACTATAAGTATATTAGCACTAAAATATTTGTGTTACAGTGTAGAGTTAACCCTGTTGGATTGCTTAACTTCTGGAATCTATATGTTTACCCCACTTGACAACTTCAGGACATTTCAGCCCATATTTCTTTTTACTATTGTTATTAAGAAAATACTTAGTCTCAATACGTCCTGTATTGGTACCATTTTATCCCTCTTCCCTCCCCCATTCCGCTGGGGGCCCTCCTCAGTAGGGTTGCTGGTGTTCCCCATGGGGCATGGGGTTGTGTTCAGCCTTTACTTCTGCAAAGACTTTGCAACCCACAGTGTCTGCTCTTCCCTGAGGACCCTGATGACCTGAACATTAGATGGCATCCATTTCTTTTCTGAGGTCTTTTATTACTTTGTTGTAACTGATTTTTTCTACACTTCTTTCTTTTTTATCTGTGTATTTCGGACTGCTCCCTGAAGCTGTTAGCAATGGTTGCTTCAAAGCTGCTGTGAGATTGTTACGTCTGCGTCATGGCAGAGTCTGCCTTCTCTGTTCTCATTGAGATCCTGCAGGTTCTTATCACATGACTGATAATGGCACTATGGACACTGTAGGTGTGACGAACCTGTATTTGATTGACATGCTGTGTTTTGGTGGACCTTCGCAGATAGCACTTTAAAGAGGGGAGAAGGGGAAACAGTCCCTCAATATTGCTGCACATGTGGCCTTCACTGACACTGTGGATGTGGCCTCATAACTAGGAAAGTTCTGGCTCTATGTCCTCTGACTCCAGTCCAGCAAGAGAGATGGGATGATTATTCTGTGGGACATCTCCTAACCCTGAAGATTAGGGTTGAAAGTCCCAATTCCCGTCCCAGCCCACCAGCGACTACCTTGTTGCAGAAAGGCAAGGGTCAGCAGAAAGGTCCAGAAGCAGATGGGACCCCAGTATTGGTTTTGTCATTAGTTAGTCATTTATTGAGTGTGGTATTTGGCTGTGACAGAGGAAATACCTAAACAGTACCTCCTAGGGTACTGTTTCCTTGGTCCTTTGGCTACAGAGCACAGATCTGCTTGAGTGTTTTGATTCTATTGCTGACATTTCGAGGTTGCCCATTTCTCTCTTCCATCTGGGCCTCAGGAGACAACATGAAAACACAGGTCTCAGGACTCCTTCTGTTCTCTTTCCCTCAGAGTCCTCTATTTACTGTATATGGAGTAAGAATAGAAAGGTATATCTACCTCATCTTTAGGGAACAAAATGTTAAGAGGGATTGTCCATAATTTTTAAATGATTTTACCTCTAGTCTCCTCTCTAAATGCTTAGTGTAGAATTTTATTCTTTAGTAAGCAAAAACAGAACTCGCCACATGTTCACTAGCATGTCATCTCCACATCTTTCTTTCCTTTTCATGAACCTTACCATCATTAAGAAATACATACTGTTGCTGGCTGTGGTGGAGCACACCCTTAATCCCAGCACTTGGGAGGCCGAGGCAGGAGGATCACTGTGAGTTTGAGGCCAGCCTGAGACTACATAGTGAGTTCGAGGTCAGCCTGGGCTACAGTGATACCCTACTCAAAAAGCAACAACAAAAATAGACATATATATGTATAGTGTTTATAATATGTATAATATATATAATAGACATATATATGGGAATATATCCAAGTATTTTTTTCTCATTCTGTACACTCTGTATCCCAGAGTGGTCTTGAATTCACTGTAATCCTCCTACCTCAGCTTCCTGAGTGTTGGCATTACAGGCATGAGCCACCACACTCACCTTATAATAGTATTTATAGGGCTAGAGAGATGGCTTAGCAGTTAAGGCTCTTTCCTGTGAATCCTAAGGACTCCTGCTTCAATCCTCCAGATCCCACATAGCCAGACACAATAGTGATGCAAGCATCCAATGTCGCACATGACTATAAAACAGCATGCATGTTTGGAGTTCATTCACAGTGGCTGAAAGGCCCTGGCACACCCGTTATCTCCCTCTCTCTCTCTCTCTCCCTCTCTCTTTCTGTCTCTCTCTCTCTGCCTCTTTATGTCTCTCTGTGTCTCTAAAAAAAAAAAAAAGTATTTATAATCTATATATTCATTGTGGGTATTTGTAGTCAAACAGAAATTCATTTAAAAATCTGTCAATACAGAACATACATTTTATACAAATGCATACCTACTGATTAGAAGTGAAAGAAATTTACATTTTTAAAATTTTTTTTCTTATTTTTATTTATTTATTTGAGAGTGACAGACAGAGAAAGAAAAAGGGAGAGAGAGAGACTGAGAGAGAGAATGGGCGCGCCAGGGCTTCCAGCCTCTGCAAACAAACTCCAGATGCGTGTGCCCCCTTGCGCATCTGGCTAACGTGGGTCCTGGGGAATCGATCCTCCAACTGGGGTCCTTAGCCTTCACAGGCATGCCCTTAACCACTAAGCCATCTCTCCAGCCCCTAAATTTACATTTTAAAAAGTCTAGACTAAATTGAAAAGGAGGAAAAATTAACTATATTACATATCATTTTTAAACTATTTGGATGTTAATCTATTGTCATTTGTTTTGGTTTTGGGTTTTTTGAAACATGGTCTCATTTTAGCCAGGCTGACCTGGAACTCACAGAAATCCTCCCACCTCAACCTCTCAAGTGTTGTTGTTTGTTTTTGTTTTTTGTTTGTTTTGGTTTTGGGGAGGTAGAGCCACTCTCTAGCCCAGGCTGACCTGGAATTCACCATGTAGTCTCAGGGTGGCCTTGAACTCATGGTGATTCTACCTCTGCCTCCTGAGTGCTGGGTTTAAAGATGTGCACCACCACACCCTGCCTCAGTTTGTTAGTTGAGAGAGGTTCTCATGTAGTCCAGAGTGGTGGTGTTGAACTGACTGTATAACCAAAGCTAGTCTTGAACTCTGGATCCTCCTGCCTCTACCACCTGAGCATTTGGTTTATAGACATGAATTCCACACCCAGCTTCGCTTTTATACTTTTAATTTTAGAAATAAATAAGAAGGGGTTAGGAAGAAGGCACAGTGGTTAAAAGTACTTGCTTCCAAAGTCTGCTGGCCTGGGTTCCATTCTCAAGTCACCAATGTAAACTGGATGCAGTGGTGCAAGCGTCTGGTGTTTGCAGTGGCAAGAGGCACACACACACACACACACACACAAATGAGCTGCTTGGGCCAAACAAATAAAATAAATCTTTTTTTTTTATTTTTGTTTTTGTTTTGTTTTTCAAGATAGGCTCTCACTCTGGTCCAGGCTGACCTGGAATTAACTATGTAGTCTCAGGGTAGCCTCGAACTCTTGGTGATCCTCCTACCTCTGCCTCCCAAGTGCTGGGATTAAAGGCATGCACCACCACGCCCGGATAAAAATCAGTTTTTAAATAGCTACATTCTGACAGTTATTTCATATAACTCATCTTATTTGTTATTCATAACGTATGTGCTCAGAGAAGGCATGCCTCCAGATTAACTTTGTAGCTACTACTCAATTTTCTACAAAATGTCTAGTGTTCCTCATGGAATCATAATTTCTCTTTATGGCCATGTCTAAAAGCCCTTGTAATGCAGCCTAGGATGGTAAGATATGTAAATATAAGCTTAACAAATGCAAATACAACACTTTAGAGAGAAATGAAACTTGCAAACTTCTGCTCCATAATTCCTCAGAATTCATTTTTATTCTCAACAAACAGGTGTTTCTCCTTCTCTATCCACTCTAAGGACATTGCAGGAAAACAACCTTCAGTGTTTAATCACAAGGATGTCTATGACATACAGCCTTGCCACTTCAAAGGCATCTAATAATAGCACCTGCCTAGGAATATAGAGCTCTGTGCAGAGTAAACAAACATTTCTCTCTCCTAAGAGAGATCAGATGAACCTACTTATGTCAGATCTCTCCCAGAATTCCATTGTTGTCTCTCCAAACAGACTTTAAGGAAAACCACTGAATCTCGGATTGGGAGCTTTTCTCAAACGTGTTTCCTTTAAAAACATAGGGAAACAGGATTTTTTGGCCACAGGAGGTCAAGGTCAGCAATCTAACAGAATTGGTCTTTTTGAACTTCCTAAAAAACACATTATGTTATCTGATGAAAGCTGTTACATTGAAAATGGCCATTAATACTCAAGCTATGATCAACTTTGCTCATGACACAATGAGTGATTTTAGGAAGTACACCTATTAAAATCCACAAAGCAATTCAATGTATATTTTTAAGATAATGTGATAGTATAAATTCCATAAGGAGTAAAGTGGTGTTTCATGATTCTTTGATGAGCTCCGCAAAGAATTGTAGTGCTCACACATAGTAAGTAATAAATATTTTTCTAATAAATAGGCTTTTATAAATTTTTAAATTTTTTTATTTACTTGCAAGAAGAGAGAGAGAGAGAGAGAAGAGACAGACAGAGAGTGAGCATGCCAGGGCCTGCAACTACTGCAAACGACCTCCAGATGCATGTGACAATTTGTGCAACTGGCTTTACATGGGTACTGGCGAACTGAACTTGGGTCATTAAGTTTTGTAGGCACGTTCCTTAATCACTGAGCAATCTCTCCAGCCCAGTTCATATATATATATATATATTTGGTTTTTCGAGGTAGCTCTCACTCTGGTCGAGGCTGATCTGGCATTCTCTACGTAGTATCTGTGTGGCCTCCAACTCACTGTGATCCTCCTACCTCTGCCTCCCAAGTGCTGGGATCAAAGGCATGCACCACCACGCGTGGCTGAGTAGATATATTTTTAACAATCAAACAAAAACAAAGCCAGGCGTGGTGGCACATGCCTTTGATCCCAGCACTTGGGAGGCAGAGGTAGGAGGATCGCAGTGAGTGGGAGGCCACACTGAGACTACATAGAGAATGCCAGATCAGCCTAGACGAGAGTGAGACCCTACCTTGAAAAACCAAAAAGAAATAGAGAAAGAAAGAAAAAGAAACATAGACTAGAACACAGAATTAAGAATGCAAGGTTTGAGCATGTGGCTATCATCCACAATGAGCTTTTGATCAGAGAGACCTACAAGGTTTCCTAAAAGAATGACAAGTTTCTGTCAGAGTACTTGATGACCCACAAAAGGTTAGTGGTAAGACCCTACTGCTGAAAACACCTTATGCGGTTGACACATAAAATGGAATGGCATGGCTGAAAGCTGGAAGAGAGTCAGTCCCCAGACAGTCAGCACATCTAGTGCCAGAAGGTGCTACATGGGCAACTGGGGGAAAATGACAAATATCTATCCAAGCAACTCATGGTCTCACCTACTTAGCAGCAAATAACCTGTTGTGATGCTCACACAAGTGCAATAGTGGCACACAGCCATGGTGGGGAACCACCTGCTCTCAATTCGGCTAACTGATCCCCTCAGTGGTACGGGACCCATAGCTGGAGCTGGGAAACAAGTTAGAACCATATCCAAACATAAACCCGCTCTCCATTATCAAGCTACCATCAATAGTGGGCTACAAGAGGGCCTACACTTATTAAATTCTCTATAAAAAAAAGTAAGGGTTATCTCATTTGTCTGGTTCTAACTTACTCTCCATTGGAGAATCTGCTTCTCTTTTTCAGATAGATGTAGATCCTAAGGAGAGAGCCACCCCATCATACCTCAAAAGGGCCCCGGCTGAAACTAAGAATAATTGGTGAAACAAGCAAGGGTGCTGTTTTCTTGGTGAACCTAGTACCAGCACAAGGGTGAAGGAGATCAACACAGAGAAAAATCAACTCCTACCAAATCAGAGATCCAGAGACCCAGAGGCCCCCAACACCTCATCACTGAAGCAGACCAAAAATGAACCCAACATGGCTCAGGGAAATTTTCCGGAACAAGGGGCCAAAAGAATGTCAGAGCCACATGTTAAGTCATGATATGCAGACATTTACCCTACCCATAACTGTAGGCTAACTCCAGAATACATGACCCATATACTTCAACAAGGAGGGGCCAAGGGGAGGGGGTAGGTAATGGATGAGCCTAATAATGGTACCAAATTGACTGTATTCACTGAGTGCAAAACTAGTTAATAAAAAAAAAGAATGCAAGGTAAAGGGCTGCCTTGCAAGCATGAAGATCTGAGGACTCCAGTAATCATGTGGGGGTAAGAAAAAATCCAGGCATGGTGATTTGCACTTGTAATGAAAGACTGAATTCTAGGGCTCACTGGCTGGCCGGTCTAGCCTACTTGTCAAGTTCCAGTCCAGTAAGAGACCCTGTCTCTAAAATATGGATGATAACTGAGGAACGACATCTGAGATGGTGCTCTGGTATCCACATGCACACACACACACACACACACACACACACAGAATGTAAATGCTAAATGTGGTGCCTGTAATGCAAGGAGAGAAAGGCAGATCCTTGTAACTCACTGATTAGACTAGCTTGGCTAGCCTGATGATTGAGCTCCAGGCTAAGGAGAAACTCCGACTCAAAGAAAGATAGAGGATGTACCTGAGGAGCGCACGCAAGGGTGTCCTCTGGCCTCCCTATGCATGGCACACACGTGACTATGCACCTCCACACATGTGCCCATATGCACATGCACGCACGCATACCACATACACATGCAAAAAAAAAAAAAAAAAGAAATGAAAATGTAACACTAAAACAGAACTTGCTTTTGCAGAGTTGACTTTACAGGGAACTTTTTGCAAATAAAGCCATCCCTATAAAATAAAATGGTAACACATTTTTTACTAGGATTCTTTTAGTACCACTGCTATAGATTTTAAGATTTTTGTTTTGTTTTGTTTTTGTTTTTTTGAGGTAGGGATTCACTCTAGCCCAGGATGACCTGGAATTCACTATGTAGTCTCAGGGTAGCCTCAAACTCACAGCGATCCTCCTACCTCTGCCTCCCAAGTGCTGGGATTAAAGGCATGCGCCGCCACGCCCGGCTCAATTTTAAGAAAATTTTTAATAAATTATATTATTGTAGTGTTGTAGAACTTCCTATGTTATTGTCATCATTATGAAGAGGGGACAGGAGCTGGGAGATGACTGGTAAAGCACATGCTGTGCAAACATGAGGACCTGAGTTCAGATCCCCAGCTCCCAGACAAGAGCCAGGCCTGGTGGTACCTGCCCATGATCCCAGCACTGAGGGTGAAGACTGGGGGATCCTTGAGGCTTGCTGATTAGCTTGTTTAACCAAATAGGTGAGGTCTAACCAAATCAGTGAGCCCTGGATGCAGTGAAAGACCTTGCTCAAAACCTAAGGTAGAAGGGCCAGGCATGATGGCGCACGCCTTTAATCCCAGCACTCGGGAGGCAGAGGTAGGAGGA
The DNA here is from genome assembly GCA_036346955.1 of Dipus sagitta. Lineage (NCBI taxonomy): Eukaryota > Metazoa > Chordata > Mammalia > Rodentia > Dipodidae > Dipus > Dipus sagitta. The sequence continues at coordinate 121,989,296 of CM070771.1, read as the reverse complement.
TCGCCATGAGTTCAAGGCCACCCTGAGAATACAGAGTGAATTCCAGGTCAGCCTGGGCTAGAGTGAAATCTTACCTCAAAAAAACAAAAAACAAACAAACAAAGGTGGAGAGCAATAGAGGAAAACTCTAAATGTGGACCTCTGGCCTGCACATGCATGCATGCACATATGTATGTGCATCTGCATACAAATGTGCTTCCACACACATATGAACACCTATGCACATACATACACACACATTACAAACATACACAAACCAAATATATATATATATATATATATATATATATATATATATGGAGGAATTGAGATAAAATTTATCTGAAGTCACCCAGTGGGCAGCAACAGACATGAACTCATCTATCCTCTGTCCCTGTACGTGAAGCATCTCATGCTGCCAGCACAAGGCAGTTCCCGAGGCTCCCCTGGCAGTAAGATGGGCTTTGGCTGGCTGTGCACATAGTTCACTCGGTGCCCACTTCCAGCCATGTTTGGCTGCATCTCATCCTGCTACTCAGATGTCACTGAGCTTTTTCATTTAGTTTCTAAGTTCAAACTCCAGAGATAAGAACCCATGAGGCAGGAGAGGGAAGCACTTTGTCAGGCCTTCAGGATTTTCCCTCCACCTTTCGGCTGACACTGCCCACTTCCTGGAGAATGTTCAAGGAAAATGTCTGAAACACATTTCCTCTTGCTTTAAACTACACCATGAGAACCCATAAAGATCTCTGATTCTACACCAGAACATGAGAATTCCTGGATCTGGCTCCAATTCTAAATTAGGAAATAAGCATTAAACAACAGGATGGTTTGTTTACATGAAGTACCACAGCATTGTTAGTCATCACTTAGCCTAAAAACTATTTTGGCCCATTTCCATTTAATATTAGAAAGCTTCTAGTTTCCCTTTTTTAAAGACTTGGTCCAGTAAGAATCAATCCTGCAGTCTGTTCAAGAAAAAAGAAGGGGGTCCTTGTCAAATGAAACACCCTCCGTTGGGAAGTCAGTGAATTTCACTGTCTTGTCACTTTGGAAGGTGGTGTGGGCTGAAGCAGACAGTGTCCCAGGCACCTGTTGAAAAGTGGTAGCTTCTTGAATCCCCAAGAAGGTGCTGAGTTCCTTATTTTCATCGAGGAAAGCTGAGAATAAGTACACAAGAGGTGATCCAGGTGTGTACACCCAACTCCCAAGTGGCAAAAAGGAACCAGAGAATTCTTCAGGCTGTCGCTTAAAAATTCCACAAAAGCGGGGCGTGGTGGCACACACCTTTAATCCCGGCACTCGGGAGGCAGAGGTAGGAGGATTGCTGTGAGTTTGAGGCCACCCTGAGACTCCATAGTGAATTCCAGGTCAGCCTGGGCTAGAGTGAGACCCTACCTTGAAAAATAAAAAAAAAATAAAAAAAAATTCCACAAAAGAGAATCAGATTCCTGAAGAAGCAGGATGCAAGGGCTAGAAAAAACAAAGAGAAAATCATGTTCTTGCTGGGCGTGGTGGCGCGTGCCTCTAATCCCAGCACTGGGGACGCAGAGGTAGGAGGATCGCTGTGAGTTCGAGGCCACCCTGAGAATACAGAGTGAATTCCAGGTCAGCCTGGGCTAGAGTGAGACCTTACCTTGGAAAAAAAAAAAAAAAAAAAAAAAAGAAAGAAAGAAAGAAAAAGAAGATCATGTTCTTTGCGACCTGATCATACAGGTGAAGAGAAAGAATGGAACTTTCTTTCACATCTTTGAATAGTGCCTCCAGTTTACACTGGTATTCTAGGATGTAAATTTGGTCTGATGCTGCTGAATTGACCTGCTGAATAGGCATTTCATTTTTTACAAGGGGGCTCACATGTAGTTATTCAAAATCAACTAGTTATGAAAATGAAGAACTTGTAAAATTATGGTTGCATTCTTTAGACTGAATATAATGCAATAGCTCCTCTTACCTGTTAGGTTCTTGTTCGTTGTTGCATGCTGTTGTAAGTAATATGCTTTATTTGAAGTTTGCTTAGATCTTTGTACTGATACCATTTTATGGGCATTTGATTTTTAGAATAGTGCCATATTGCTATTCATTATTTGCTTTAAAAGTGGAATTAGTCTTTTGCACATTAAAAAACGTCAATATTGGACTGGACAGATGGCTTAGTAGCTAAGACGTTTGCCTATGAAGCCTGAGGACCCAGGTTTGATTCCCTGGTACCCGTGAAAGCCAAATGCACAAGGTGGCACATATGTCTGGAGTTCATTTGCAGTGGCTAGAGGCCCTGGCATACCCATTCTCTCTCTCTCTCTCTCTCTCTCTCTCTCTCTCTCTCTCTCTCTCTCTCTATCTCAAATAAATAAATAATAATAAAATTTTAAAATTCAGTATTAATTTAAAAAAAGAAGCTGGGCATGGTGACACATCTTTTATCCCAGCACTCACTTGGGAGGCAGAGGTAGGAGGATAGCTGTGAGTTTGAGGACAGCCTGAGACTACAGAGTGAATTCCAGGTCAACATGGGATAGAGCAAGACCCTACTTCGAAAAAAAGAAAAAAGAAGAGATCTGCATCTGCTATTGCTATACTTTTAGAGACTATAATGAAAATAGAAGTAATTGGCCACTACTACATAGTGCTTCTTAATGTAAGGAGGGTGGCAAGGGGGACTCAACACAGAACAACATTTTTCTGAGACTATGTTAGCAATGTCATTTAAAAAGTATGAAATGCCTAAGCATTAATAACATTATGTAAGCCATTAATGTTGAAAGCAGTGTAGATCAATGCAGCAACATAGACCTGTCTGGTGGTGAACACCAAGCACCCTCTAGGACAGTCATATGTGCCTCACTCTGCCAGGTTGAGAGGCCAGTGCTCCTTCAACCTCATGATCTGACTACAGCCCTGACCCTGTGGGCAAGGCTGTTCATAGGCCAGACAGGAAATTCTGCTCCCTGTGAGGGCTCTTGCTTCATTTCTTCCCTCCACTCGCAATATCTACAGCTCTGCATCTCAAAAAAAAAAAAAAAATGGAGGCCCAGCTTAAATGCATGACTGCTGTGGAGAATGTGTAACCTTTGTTAACCATGAAAAAAACAGACCTACCTCTCTCCTTGAGCAATATGTTGTATGTGGTAATGTCTCAACACAAACACAGTCAGTTGAATAAATAGAAGTATACAGGTCAGCATTCTATTAGCTTTTGTCAGAATTTCTTATAATATCTGTATTTGCAAAGTTTGTCTTAATATGAGATACTAAAGAAACACTTATATTCTCTTAATTTGGAAGCTATTTTTATTTCAAAAGAAAAACCATGGATTGAATTCTGGAATTTTACATTAAAGGGACCAAATGTTTCATTGTGTCTAGTAATTCTTAAAACAAATATCATAGATCACTGCCTCCTGACTAAGAATCAATCACCATGAGTGCTTGAAAAATGTAGATTTCTTACCTGGTACCTAGAGAGGCAAAGTGTATGTGCTCTGACCAAGAGCTAAGATATTGCACAGAGGAAGCCTTCAGAAGAACTTTAGACTAAGCCATTTTGTAAAGAGACTGTAACAGTCCTCTCAATAATAGAAAGAAATTTGAAAAATTCTCCAAGACTTTAGAAATTTAAAACACATTCCTAATAACTCATAGAAATTTAAAAGTATGTTAATTGAACAAAAATAAAAGTATATTATCTTAGGATTTGTGAAAAACAGCATTAATCAAAGCCGGGCGTGGTGGCGCACGCCTTTAATCCCAGCATCCGGGAGGCAGAGGTAGGAGGATTACTGTGAGTTTGAGGCCACCCTGAGACTCCATAGTGAATTCTAGGTCAGCCTGAGCTAGAGTGAGACCCTACCTCGAAAAACCAAAAATAAATAAAGAAATAAAAACAGCATTAATCAAAAAAAAAAAAAAAGACTGAGAATACATAGTGAATTCCAGGTTATCCTAGGCTAGAGCGAGACCCTACCTCAAAAACAACAACAAAAAAGACTGTCAATCAATATTTTGAAGAAACTGTATTATTATACCAGGAAAGAACAACATACTTAGTGGTTTCAACTACCTCAAGAAACTAGAAGGAGAAAAGTAAGCTTAAAATAGGCAGAAGAGCCAGGCATGGTGGCACACACCTTTAATCCCAGCACTCGGGAAGCAGAGATAGGAGGATCGCTGTGAGTGCGAGGCAAGCCTAAGATTACATAGTGAATTCCAGGTCCGCCTGAGCTACAGTGAGACCCTACCTCAAAAAAACAAAAAACAAAACAACAAAAAAAAGGCAGAAGACATAAAATAATAAAAATAAACAAATGATGGGAAAATGGTAGTGAAAAGAAGTGAGGTAAAAACATGGCCCTTTGAGAACAATAAAACTACACCAGGACAGCCTTTCAATGAAACTCAGGTTGTACCACAGAACACCCTTCTTCTTGCCCATTAATCCTCATCTGACTTGTGTGCCTTTTGCTTTTTTGGGGGCATTTATGACAATGGATGAAATTATTTACTACAGAATGGACAACTTTCCAGTGGCTACAGCATTGATGAACCTGACCCCTCTATCCCAACAATCATTTGCTATTCTGGGAGGTCTGGTCTCATGCACCCTTCTCCCATTGAAGATGATGTATTGACAGGCTCAGTCTTGTGCAGAAAATATAGATACTATGAATTCATGAGTGTATTGGTCATGTTATATCCAGAAAACAGAAATTTTCAGCCCTCCTCCAGCTTTTACATTCTTTCTCTTTCTTTTTTGCTATTTTTACTTATTTTTTAATTAACTTATTTTTTATTTTTATTTTTTTGGTTTTTCAAGTTAGTGTCTCGCTATAGCTTGGGCTGACCTGGAATTCACTATGTAGTCTCAGGGTGGCCTTAAACTCATGGCAATCCTCCTACCTCTGCTTCCCAAGTGATGGGATTAAAGGCGTTCACCACCATGCCTGGCTGTTTTTTAATTTATTTATTTTTTTATTGACAACTCCCATAATTGTAGACAATAGCCCATAGTAATTCCCTCCCTCCCACACTTTCCCCTTTGAAACTCCACTCTCCATCATAATTCTTCCCCCTTTCAATCAGTCTCTCTTTTATTTTGATGTCATCATATTTTCCTCCTATTATGATGGTCTTGTGTAAGTACTGTTAGGCACTGCGAGGTCATGGATATCTAGGCCATTTTGTGTCTGGAAGAGTGCATTGTAAGGAGTCCTACCCTTCCTTTGGCTCATACATTCTTTCCACCACCTCTTCCGCAATGGACCCTAAGCCTCAGAAGGTGTGATAGAGATGTTTCAGTGTGGAACACTCCTCTGTCACTTCTTCTCAGCACTAAGGTGCTCTCTGAGTCATCCCAGAGGTCATTGCCATCTGAAAAGAGAAGAATCTGTAACCAAAGGTGAGTAGCATTAATATATGGGTATGAACATTAAGAGAAGTGTTCATCAGGCAGTTTGATGAGCATAGTCCAGCAGATGTTACACCCCTAGGCCTCATGACTACTCCTGTTGTAGGTTTTTCAGTATCAAGGGTATATTCCCTCCCATGAAGCAGGCCTCCAGTCCAATTAGAGAGTGATTGGTTTCCCCCATAAAGACATGCCACTATTGCACCCGTTGGCTCATTTGGCCTGGCTGGCCAAATTTAAGGCTTGCAGTGTCCACTGTTGAGTATCTTCACTGGTGATTTCTCTCTCTCCCATTGAACTGCATACAGAATGGTTTCTTCCAGCTTTCTGTCAGCTGGTCTACACAGAGGAGGTTTTCAGCTCAGCTCCAGCAGGATTTCTCAGTAACCTTGCAGCCCAAGTATGTGGAGTCTTCAGCAATAGGGTCTTGCCATTTATTCCTGGTGGGAAACCAAGAGCCTCGCCAATGGCCTATAATGTTTTGGGGACATCAGTGACCTCCCTGGCCAACAACTCACTGGAATGTATCCCATCCTTGGCACTGAAAATTTTCTAGTAACAATCTAAGGCTTCTGGGGATTCCATTGTCCAAAAAAAGTGGGTTTCCATATGACTTATTTTTTCTAATTTTTTTATTAACAATACTTACAGACAATAAACCATGATGAATATGAACATTAAGTGTAGTGCTTTCATGGCAGTTTGGTGAGAATAATATATGTATTTAGCGAGACCAGAGCACGCTTTATACCCCTATGACTCATAACCATCCCTGCCATAGGCTTTTGATTAGGTTTTCAGTACCAGGCATGTATTCCCTCCCATAGAGGGGGCCTCCAATCCAATTAGAGAGCAGTTGTTTGCCCCCAGAGCAGACATGCCCCTATTGCACCCATTCAGTCATTTGGCCTGTCTGACCAACCTTGAGGCTTCCAGTATCCACTGTTTTCACCGCTGATGACTTCCGTCTCCCATAGGGCTGTGCAGCTTTTTTCAGGTTTTCAGTTGGCTGCTCTACAGGGAGTCTTTCAGCTCAGCACCAGCTTGATTTTTCAGTTATCTTGCTGCCCACACATGTGGAGTCTTCAGCAATAAGGTCTTAGCATCTGTTACTCATGGGAAACCAAGGGCCTTGGCAATAGTCTGTAATGTTTTGGAGGCAACAGGGACCTCCCTGGCCAACAACTCACTGGAAGGTTTCCCATCCTTGGCACTGAAAATTTTCTAGTAACAATCAATGGCCTCTGGGTGTCCATTGTCCAAAAAAGTAGGTTTCCATATGACTTATTTATATCGTTTTAGATTTTGATTAGTCCTCCCTCCACCTTTCCTTTACTCAATCGCTTCCCCTGATATCACTTAGGCCTTTTCAGCCCCATTAATCTGTTCTTCTATTTAAAAATATACAATACCATTCTATTAAGTCCCCTCCCTCCCTTTCTATTCCCTTTATGTCCCTTTTCTAGCTTACTGGCCTCTTCTACTGAGTTTTATTCCTACTCACATAGAAGTCTAATTCATTTGTAGTTAGGATCCATATAGGAGAGAGAACATGTGACCTTTGACTTTCTGGGCCTGGGTTACCTCACTAAGTATAATTCTTTCCAGATCCACCCATTTTCCTGCAAATTTCATAATTTCATTTTTCTTTACCAATGAGTAGAATTCCATTGTATAAATGTGACACATCTTCATTATCCACTCATCAGTTGAGAAACATCTAGACCGGTTCCATTTCCTAGCTATTGTGAATCAAGCAGTAATAAATATGGTTCAGCAAGTATTTCTAAGGTATTGAGATGAGTCCTTAGGCTATATGCCTAGGAGTGCTATAGCTGGGTAATATGTTAGATCTGTTTTTAGCTATCTCAGGAACCTCCACACTGATTTCCACAATGGCTGGACCAGATTGCATTCCCGTCAACAGTGTAGAAGTGTTCCTCTTTCTCCGCATTCTCACCAGCACTTATGGTCATTTGTTTTCATGATGGTAGCCATTCTGACAGGAGTGAGATGGAATCTCAAAGTAGTTTTAATGTGCATTTCCCTGATGGCTGGGGATGCAGAACATTTTTTAGATGTTTACATGCCATTTGTATTTCTTCTTTTGCGAACTCTCTATTTAGTTCCATAGCCCATATTTTTTAATTGGGTTGTTTGCATTATTAGTTTTTTGAGTTCTTTGTATATTTTGAATATTAATCCTCTCTTAGATGTATAGCTGGTAAAGATTTTCTGCTATTCTGTAGGTTGCCTCTTTTTTTCTATTCACTATGTCCTTTGCTGTACAAAAGCTTTGTAATTTCATGAGGTCCCAGTGATTGATCCATGGTTTTATTTCCTGTTGTCCTTACATTCTTTCTATCCCCTTTTCCATAGGGTTCCCTGGGCCTTGACAGAGGGGGTTTACATGTTGCATTAGTTTGAATCAGATGTCCCCCATAAACTTATATATACTTCCTGGAGGAGATGTGTTGTTGGGGTTGGTCTTGGGACATTATAGTTATAACCTTGCTAGAGATCTGCTCACTCTCTTGCTACTGTTTCCACACACTGAGGGTGATGTCCAGTCTCTGCTCTACCATCTTTCTCCTGCCATCAGACAGCCTCCGCTTGAGACTGTAAGCCAAAATAAATACTTCCTTCCATTAGTTGCTTTTGTCCAGGTATTTTGTCCCAGCAACACACACACACACACACACACACACACACACACATATATATATATATATATATATATATATATATATATATATATATATATATATGGCATCCCCTTAAATCCTCCCTTCTCCTCCCTCCCTTATAACCCATTTCTAGCTTACTGGCCTCTGCTACCAAGTTTTATTCCAACCCACATACAAGTTCAAAAATTTGTAGCTAGGATCCACATATGAGAGAGAATATTCAGAACCTGGCTTTCTGGGCCTGGGTAAATATATTTTTAGAACCTCCACACTGATTTCCACAATGGCTGTACCAGATTACATTCTCATTAACAGTGTAGAGGGTTTCTTTTTTTTTTTTTCTCCATCCTCTCCAACATTTATTGTCATTTGTTTTCTTGATGACAGCCATTCTAACAGGAATGAGATGGAATCTCAAAGTAGTTTTAATTTGCATTTCCCTGATGGCTAAGGATGTAGAACATTGTTTTAGATGTTTATAGGCCAACTGTATTTCTTTCTTTCAGAACTCTCAATTTAATTCCATAGCCCTTTTTTATTGGGTTGTTTGATTTCTTATTATTTCATTTTATGAGTTCTTTGTACATCCTGGATATTAATCCTCTGTCAGACATATAGCTGGCAATGATTTTCTCCTATTCTCTAGGTTGCCTCTTTGCTCTATTCACAGTGTCCTTTGCTGTACAAAGGCTTTGTAATTTCATGAGGTCCCAGTGGTTGACTAGTAGTTTTATTTCCTGAGCAACTGGGGTTATATTCAGAAATTTGTTGCCTATGCCAATATGTTGAAGGGCTTCCCCTACTTTGTTCTCTAGCAATTTCAGAGTTTCATGTCTGATATTAAGGTCTTTGATCCATTTGGACTTGATTCTTGTACATGGAGAGAGATCAGGATATATTTTTATCCTTTTACATATAGATGTCCAGTTTTCCCAGCACCATTTGTTGAAGAGGCTGACTTTTCTCCAATGAGTATGTTGGGCATTCTTGTCAAAAATTAGATGGCTGCAGCTGCCTGGACTTACATCTGGGTCCTTTATTCTGTTCCATTGATCTACATGTCTGTCTTCATGCCTGTGTTTGTTACTATGGCTCTGTAACATAGGTTAAAATCAGGTAGGGTGATACTGGCAGCCTTACTTCTGCTTCTCAAAATTGTTTTGGATATTCAAGGTTTTTGTTGTTGTTGTTTTTTAATTTTTCATTTATTTATTTATTTATTTTGGGTTTTTTATTGACGACATCCATGATTGTAAACAATATCCCATTGTAATTCCCTCCCTTCCCCCACTTTCCCCTTTGTAACTCCACTTTCCTTCATATTCCCTCCCCCTCTCAATTAGTCTCTCTTTTATTTTGTTGTCATCTTTTCCTCCTACTATGATGGTCTTGTGTAGGTTGTATCAGGTACTGTGAGGTTATGGATATCCAGGCCATTTTGTGTCTGGAGGAGCACATTGTAAGGAGACCTACCCTTCTTTTGGCTCTTACATTCTTTCCGCCACCTCTTCCACAATGTACCCTGAGCCTTGGAAGGTGTGATAGAGATATTGCAGTGCTGAGCACTCCTCTGTCACTTCTTCTCGGCACTATGGTGCCTTCGGAGTCAACCCAAGGTCACTGACATCTGAAAAAGAGAAGGTTCTCTAACCAAAAGTGAGAGTTGCATTAATATATGGGTATGGACATTAAGAGAAATACTTACTGGACAGTTTGGTGAGCATAGTATATAGATTCAGCCAGTAGCAGCAGACATTATACCCCTAGGGCTCATGACTACCCCTCTTGTAGGTTTTCAGTAACAGGAATGTATTCCCTCCCATGGAGTGGGCCTCCAGTCAAATTAGAGGGTGGCTGGTTTCCCCCATAACAGATGTGCCACTATTGCACCCATTGGCTCACTTGGCCTGGCTGGCCAAATATAAGGCTTCTGGAGTCTTCAGCAATAGGGTCTTACCGTCTATTCCTGGTGGGAAACCAAGGGCCTCGGCAATGGCCTGTAATGTTTTGGGGTCATCAGTGACCTCCCTGGTCAACAACTTACTGGGAGCTACCCCATCCTTGGCATTGAAAATTTTCTAATAACAATCTATGGTTCCTGAGTGTTCCATTGTCCAAAAAAGTAGTTTATTTTTTTTGGGGGGGGGGGCTTCCAATGAATTTTAGGATTGTTTCTCTATTTCCATGAAGAATGTGGAATTTTGATGGGGATTGCATGATTAATGTGTAGATTGCTGTGACAGTTAAGGTGTTGTCAACTTGATCTGTTTAGTAATCCACAGGTTGCTTCTAGGAAGGATCAACTAAAGGAGGAAGTCTTTCCCTCAGGGTGAGTCCTTCCCCCAGAGTGGGCAGCCCACCCAGAGGGGGACTTGATATAAGGAAGCTCTGGGTAAAAAGAGTCCCTTCCTTCCTTCCTTCCACTTGACTGCCAGAGCTGCTCACTACCTTCCAGCGTGGATTGAAGACCAGTGCGGACTAAAGACCAGCATCAACTAAAGACCCACGTGGATCAAAACCCAGCGGCTCCTCAGGAAGCCTCCAGGCTTTCCAGCACCATCTGCAGTGCTGGGTCAGGGACTGCTGAGGCATCTGGCCACATGGACTGAGCAGCTACCAGGTTCGGTGATTCTCGGGCCTGCAACTGCTATTGGACTACTGTAAAATGATCCAATAAATCCCCTTTTTAAAATAATTCATTCTAGCAGTTCTGTCCTCTAGAGAACCCTGACTAATAGAATTGCTTTTGGTAAGAGTGATATTTTCACTATATTGATTCTTACCATTCAAGAATATGGAATGTTTTTCCATTTCTTAGTGTCTGCTGAAATTTCTGTCTGGAGTGCTTTAAAGTTTTCATTATAGAGATTCTTCAGTTCCTTGGTTAGGTTTATTCCAAGGTAGTTGTTTTTTTGAGACAATTGTGAATCAGAATGATTCCCTGAATTCATCCTCAGCCTGTTTGTTGTTAGTATATAGGAAGGCTAATGATTTCTGTGTGTTTATTTTTTATTCTGCTACATTGCTTAAAGTGTTCAACAGCTCTAAAAGATTGCTAGTAGTCTTCAGGGTCCTTTATGTATAGAATAATATCAACTGTAAATAATGATAATTTGATCTCTTCCTTTCCAATCTGTATTCTTTTTATGAGTGTCTCTTGCCTTATTGCTATGGATAAGACTTCCAGGACTATATGAAATAAAAGTGGGGATAGTAAACACCCATGTCTTATTCCTTATTTTAGTGGAACTCTTCAAGTTTTTACCCAGTTAGTATTATGTTGGATGTAGGTTTGTCATAAGTAGCCTTTATTATGTTGAGATATGTTCCTTCTAGTCCCAGTTTCTTTAGGGCTTTTACCATGAACAGATGTTGGATTTTGTCAAATGTCTTTTCTGCATCTATTGATAAGATCATGTGATTTTTGTCCTTCAGTCCATTTATATAGTGCATTATATTTATCAATTTGCATATGTTGAACCATCCCAGAATCTCTGGGATAAAGTCTTCTTGGTCAGGATGAATGGACTTTTTGATATATCCTTTTATTCTGTTTGCCAATATTTTATTGAGAAAACCAAAATTAATGAGGAGCTAGATCTTGTTCATGGACTAGTACTTACAGTATTGTTAGTATGTCAATTATTACCTACAGCTATAATGCTACCCCAATCTAATCCCTGGATGGCTATTTTGGTAAAAATTTGCAAGCTTATTCTAAAATTCATGTAGGAGCACAAAAGATCTGCAATAGTCAAAAGATTTCTTAGAAAGAAAAACATAGTTGGAAAGCTAACACTAACTGATTTCAAGACTTGTAAAGCTTCATTAATAAGTGGGGCTGAGGAGATGACTCAGCAGTTCAAGGCACTTGCTTGCAAGCCTGCAGGCCTGAATTCAACTCCTGAGTACCCATGTAAAGCCAGATACAAAAGTGGGGCACAGCCTGTAATTTCAGTGTTCCTGTGGCAATGGGAGGTAGAGCCAGGAGAATCTGAAAGCTCTCAGGCAACTAGACTGACACACATAATAGCAAAATCCAACAAGGAAGATGCTGTTTCAGACAAGACAAAGGAGAGAACAAAACACCCTGAGGTTCTCCTCAGACTTCCATAAACACACTATGACATCTACACACACACACACACTTATTTTTTTTTAAGAAGCAGCATGGTGTTTCTGTAATGATAGATTCAGGAAGCAGAATAGTAGTACAACCAGAAATAATCCTACATCGAGACAAAACAAACTTATTTTTGATAAATGCACAAAGGCAATACAGTCAAGACAGGAGATCATGTCCAAATAGTGATGCTCGGACAATTTGATACCCATATGCAGAGTGTGTACCTTCATCTTTATCCACACTGTCTCTAAAATATTAGCACAAATTACATACACACCACACCTAAATTTAACACCTAAAATTACAAAACATCAAGATAACCAAAGACAGAATTCTCATATGATCCAGCAATCCAGTTTTGGCTATTTTCCCAAAAGATCTGAAATCAACATATTTGGGCAATGTCTGCACTACAGTGTTAATTGCAGTATTATTCACTATAGCCAAGATCTGTCTTCAACCTCAACCTAAGCATCCATCAGCAGATGAATAAAGAAAAGACTGCAGGGGCTGGAGAGATTGCTAAGTGGTTAAGGCACTTGCCTGCAAAGCCAAAGGACCCAAGTTCAATTCTCCAGGATCCACATAGCAAGATGCACAAGGTGGCACATGCATCTAGAGTTCATCTGCAGCAGCTGAAGGTCCTGGTGCACCCATTCTATCCCTCCCTTCCCATCCCCCTGCCTTCTCCATAAATAAATTAATTAATTAATTAACTTAAAAAATAAATAAAAGGTTGCACATGTACACACGCACACACAAAGAAATTTTTATTTTTTTTTATTTGTATCTTTTTCAAGGTAGGGTCTAGCTCTAGCCCAGACTGACCTGGAATTCACTCTGTAGTCTCACTCTGGCCTCAAACTCACTGCTATCCTCCTATCTCTGCCTCCTGAGTGCTGGGATTAAAGGTGTGTGCCACCACACCCAGTGCAATCCAATTTTTTAAAAGAAGCAATTTGGAGGGACTGGGGAGATTGCTCAGTAGTTAGAGGCATTTCTTACAAAGTCTGAGGACCTGGGTTCAATGTCTTAACCACCCATGAAAAAGCAGACAGGCATTTGCTTGCAGCAGCAAGAGACCCCAGTATACACACACACAAACACATACACACACAGAAATACATACAAACACACTCATAAATAAAATTAAAAAGAAGAAATAACTTGTCTAATTAATATGTAGAATCTAAAACAATCAAACTAACAGAAGGGAAGTAATGGAGAGATGATGCAAATGATGCAAAAGAACATGAAGCCTTAATTAACCCATGAATGAGGTCTTATTTATTATTATTATTATTATTATTATTATTATTATTATTATTACTTTGGTTTTTGAGGTAGGGTCTCGCTCTAGCCCAAACTGACCACCTGGAATTCACTACGTAGTCTAAGGGTAGCCTCGAACTCAAAGCTATCCTCCTCCTACCTCTGCCTGCTGAGTGCTGGGATTCAAAGCATATGCCACCTCATCCAGCAGAGACAGAGAGGAGAGAGAGAGAATGGGCCTGCCAGGGCCTCGAGCTGCTGCAAATGAACTCCAGATGCATGTGCCACTTTGTACATTGGCTTTATATGGGTACTGAGGATTTGAACCTGGGTCATTGGGCTTTGCAGGCAAGCACCTTAACTGCTGAGCCAACTCTCCACCCTAGAATGAGAGTTTTTCTATGAGATATGTCATACTCCATAGGGGATATTATAAATAGTAATGTTTTAGATATCTCAAAATTATATAATTCCATTTATATAAAACTGTAGAAATCACAAAGTCATTGATAGTGACAGTAAATGTCTAGCTGCTTGAGATGAGGAGCAGGGGTGGGAAGGCAAGACTGAGGAGAAACACATGGATATATCTGGGTAGCACTGATCATCTTATTATTGTTATGTTAATAGTTTCATGAGAGTAAGCATATTCCATACTTGTCAAATGGTATATCTTAAATACTGTTATTATATGTCCCACAGTTCTTCCATACAGCTGTTTAAAGTTTTAAGATGTAGTTTTATTCACTAAAATAATATTGAATATATATATTCAATATTATATTATATTATATTATATTATATTATATTATATATATATTATAGTGTGTGTTCTGCATATATATATATATATATATATATATATATATATATATATATAGTTTTTTTTTGACATAGGGTCTTGCTCTAGCCCAAATTGACCTGAAACTCACAGTGTAGTCTCAGGCTGGCCTTGAACTCACAGCAATCCTCCTATCTCTGCCTCTGAGTGCTGGTATTAAAGGTGTACACCACTATGCACAGCTTCCTATATATTTCTTATAACATTACTTCCTATATATTGCTTAGAGTATTGTTATAAATGAGACTTATAAACTAGATTTTCAGATTGTCTGATAATAAATTAGCTTATTGTTTATTTTTAAACTTTTGTTTTTTGTTTTATTTTGTTTTGTTTTGTTTTGTTTTTTGAGACAAGATCTTATAAAATTCAGTCTGCCTGGCAACACACTATGTAGCCCAGGCTGACCTTGAACTCTTGATTCTCTTGCCTCCTGAGTGCGGCTGAGATTATAGGTGTGAACCACCACACTGGGTACTATGTGATTACAGTTTTCCCCTTAGGGCTTAATAACTCTTACTGAGAACTTTTAAATACTGAAACACTGTCATATCTTAATTAGAAAATTTAGTATAGAAAAAGCTTACAAAAACATGGTAAAGATTAAAAGAAGAGATGAAAAGGTAACGTTAGTACTACTTGAGTTACCTCTGCCAAAGCTAGTTGGCCAAATCTATAGAAGACTTCAGGCTGGCTCATATTTTTGTGCCTTTTTGTTTTGTTTTTGAGGTAGGGTCTCACTGTAGCCCAGGCTGACCTGGAATTCACTATGTAGTCTCAGGGTGGCCTTGAACTCATGGCAATCCTCCTATCTCTGCCTCTCAAGTGCTGGGATTAAAGGTGTGCGCCACAACACCCGGCTCTGGCTCTTTGTTTTTTTTTTTTCAGGAATGTGTAAGGCTTTTAAGTGATATTTCAAAAATACTCTCTGGGCTGGTAAGATGGCTCAGCAGTTAATGAAACCTGCTTGCAAAGCCTATCAGCCAGGGTTTGATTCCCCAATACCCATGTAAAGCCAGTTACACACAGTAGTATATACATCTGGAGATTGTTTGTATTGGCAAGACGCCCTGTACCTCCATTCTCTCTGTCTCTCTCTCTCTCTCTCTCCTCACAAATAAAAATATTTTTAAATAACTAAAAATATTCTTGTGCACTGGGATATCAATCAGAATATAGCCACCACTGCCACCAACCCTCATAAACTCTTCCTGGAGGCCTGAGACTTAGGCATTCCATGAGGAAAATGGCCCATTTTCCTTTCAGGATCCATTATGTGCTAAGTGTGCATGTGATTTAACTCAATGTCAACCTTAAATCAGAAGTGTTACAGTAGTGTATGAGCATACATTGTAGCAACATGAAGACAGAGGCAATTAACTGTGGACAGGAAGGGACTGGGCGTGGCTCAGTGGGACAGCACCTGCCTTGTTTGCATGAAGAGCCCAGATCCTAAGCACCACAGAAACAGAAGCAAAGAAAACTTTGACCAGCAACAGTGTGCACTGAGGAACAGGATGAAGAGGTGTTCTCAAACCCTAGAGACATGGATGAGGAGAGTGGAGAAGTGAAAGACTATGGAGAGTGCACTTCCTTCTTCTCTTTTTTTGAGAATTTTCATAAATGAAGTAATTTGTAATCTGTAATTTGATTATAATCTCCTCCTCTTACCTTCTTTTGTCTCCCTTCCTGTATTAGTCAGGGTTCCCCAGAGGAACAGAACTGCTAGAATGAATATTAAGAAGGGAATTTATTGGATTAGTTTATGGTAGTCCAACAGCAGTTGCAGGCCTGAGAGTCAAGGAACCCGGCAGCTGCTCAGTCTACGTGGCCAGATGCCTCAGCAGTCCCAATCTGGCACTGAAGGCCTGGAGGCTTCCTGAGGAGCCGCTGGGTTTCAGCCCACGTGGGTCTTCAGTTGATGCTGGTCTTTAGTCCGCGCAGATCTTCAATCCTCGCTGGAAGGCAGCAAGCAGCTCCAGCAGCCAAGTGGAAGGAAGGAAGGGGCTCTTTTTACCCAGAGCTTCCTTATATAAAGTCCCCCTCTGAGAGGGAAAAGGGTTCACTCTGGGGGAAGGACTTCCTCCTTCAGTTAGTCCTTCCTGGAAGCAACCTCGGACACCCATCAGGAAGGGATTTCTGTGGATTACTAAACAGATCAAGTTGACAACACCTTAACCTTCACAACTCCCCTGCCCCTATGCCACTGAATCCCCTCCTCTTTCTAACTAGTCCTTCTACCTCGCCTCTTTCTTTTTGTCCCTCCATCATCTATGTCAATGCTGATGGACTCGATACTGCGCAGGTTTTGTGGAGCTAATGACAACCAACAGCCATATAAGGTCATGAATGCACCAGGAACTTCATGTCTGGAGGACGGTGTCCCAGAGTACCTCCTCTCGGCCTTCTGGCTCTTACAGTCCTTCCACCCTTTCTTTCATGATGTTCACTAAGCCTTAGGTGGTGAGGTAGAGGTGTCTCATTTGGCACTGAGCTCTCAAAAGACTCATTGTCAGCACTTTGACAAGTTTTGAGTCTCCCAGCAATCTACAAAAAGAAACTTCTCTAGTCAACAGTTACAGTAGCCATTAATATTCTTTGTGTCACCTATTCCACAATATTCCCTGAGCCCTGGAATATGTGGTAAACATGTGTCATCCAGGGCAGATCAGTCAACTCTTACTTCTTATCAGCACCCTAATAGCCCTTTCCCTAATAGCCACTTCCATCTGCAAAAAGAAGTCTCTCTGACCAAAAGTGAAAGCAGTACTAATCCATGGCTATAAACATAAATATTTAAAGGGCAATTTGATGGGCATAACTTATCCATTTAGCCAAAGAACAGTAGTAGCTTCCCCACTAGGGTCTATGACCTTCTAAGCCATTGGCTTTTGACTAGGTTTTCAGTGCCAGGCTAGCGTTCCCTCCCATGGAGTGGGCCTCAGATCCACTCAGAGAGCAGTTGGTTACCTTCATTACACTCATGCCACAATTGCACCAGAGGGCACCTCTAGCCTGTCTGGCTAGTTGTGTAGCTTTCAGGGACCATTGTTGGCTCAGACTAACGATGACTTTTCTCCCCAGCAGTATTCATAGCACTTTCCAGCACTGACAGCTAGCCAGTAGGGAGAAGACGTCCAGCTCAGTTCCAGCTTGGATTTCTCAGCTTGACTTCCCTGCAACTGAAACATGTAGTATTTTTAGCAGTAGAGTCTTACCATTCAGTTCTGGTAGGTAACCAAGAGCAGTGGGAATTGGCCTGTATTATTCTGGTGGCCTCATGGGCCTTGCTAACCAACAACTCATTGGGAGGATTCCCATTCATGGGTCTGGGATTTTCTATAACAACCAATGGCTTCTGTGCATAGCATTCTCCACTCTTGTAGGGTTGGGAAGTGTACTTTTTTAGTTACCACAGTGGCTTGTTTTTGCTGTACACTGGCCGCATTCTAGTAGCACCTATGCATCTTATGTTTTTCATCTCAGCTCCTACAGGCTAAGCCTGTACTGCTCCAGCTCCTAGGACAGTACCTGACACATGATAACTATTTAAATCTTTCAATTAATATCGGTAGTTGAAAGAGTAAGTTCAGAGCAAGAAGTAACTCAGTATGAAGCAACAAAACCATGGATATTCTATCCTTTGTCCAGCCCAGGAATACTTAAGGAAGACAGAGCTGGAAAGAGAAACAAGGAGTATAATCCAGTGTGATATTCAAGACTCCTACAATCTGCAGGATGGGTCTCAAAAAGGGTCTGAGGAGTTGTAAGTATGGAGGCATCTGTCTGAGGATAAGCCATATTCAAGCTTCCCCCACAACAACCTGAATCAAAACCACCCAGAAGCAGAAAAGTGAGCAGTCTGCTTTCTCTGCTCATGTATTCCCTTACCAATAGTCATGTACCACTTAATGACAGATACATATTCTGAGAATTGCACTGAGTGACTTTGCTGTTGGCTGAACATCAGAGTGTGCACTTATCAAATCAGGGTGGCTCTGACAACACGACTAGACAATATAATCTCATGAGATCATCATCACCTATGGAGAATACTATTGACTGATGTGTGACTATGGATACCTGGCTGTGTTGATACTGTATGCCATCCTTTAGCCTCAAAGCTGGCAATAAGGTGAGAACATAAACAATAACACCTGCCCTCAAAGGCAGTGCTGCCTTCCCAGGAGAGGGCACCCCACAGATACAAAGTCTCTAGCACACTGTTGCTTTTCACATGAACTCACAACTTGTGCATCAACCGGTCTGAAGTTCTATAACAACATACAGAAGGAGGATTTGGGGAAAGCCACTGGCGGTGCTAAATTTAGCGAGACAGAGGTAAAACACAAGGAAAGGGGTTGAGACAATAGAATTTCTGGACTAGAGTAACCAAGTAGTAGAAAGAGCTCCAGAAATCTATATAGAAGTCCCCTGGAGTTGTGGCTGCATATTAGTCCGCATGTGTGTAGGAAGAAGCTTCATGGGGCTCACTGAACTAGCAATGGGAAGATCACCAACTACTGGGCCTTCCCAGGAGAACTCACTCACAGAGCAAGATCACTGGGTATCCCACAAGGACACTCTAGCACACTTCTGCTTTTCTTATTTGTTTGTTTGTTTGTTGAGGTAGGGTCTCATTGTAACCCAGGCTGACCTGGAATTCGCTGTGTGGTCTCAGACTGGCCTTGAACTCAGTGTTCCTCCTACCTCTGCTTCCCAGGTGCTGGGATTAAAGGCGTTCAACACCACGCCTGGCTGCCCTTCTGCTTTTTACATGGACTCACAACTTTACTTATGTGCCTCCCTGTGCTTCCTCACAGGGGCAGCCTTTTAGGTTGGATTCATTCTAGACTTTGGACGCCTCTTCACATTTTTCCTTATTTACAGTCCCCAGTGCTCTGTGACTCCCCTTTCTAGCACAGGTCAGTCTTCTGGCTCTCAGATAAATTGACAATCAGGAGTTCCTGGCATTTCAGAAGCCAGGATGAGGAAGGAATGGAAATGAGGACCTGGGCACCATAAGTCATAGCAACTTTTTATAGCTTGCCATAAAGGAGACTAAAAAGTCTACCTACGTCAAAAGGATGGAGGAAGGCTTCAAAGGGGAAGGGTTCTTTCAGATTAGGAAACACTTCAAGTGTATACAGGCAAGAGGTATGGAAAAACAGTCCAGATTAGACAAGCAATGGTAGAGGGAGATGAATAGATATGCTGATAGGCCTGGCCACACAGTATCTTTTTGCTCAGAGAATACATTTGATGACTGGAAATTGCCTGAAAAATCTCCAGAGTAACTGCATGAAAAATCCAGCCTGTGTCTCTAGATACCATGTACAAGACTAGTGCCATTTAGTGAATCTGGAACACACTTTCTCATCTATGACACAGGCATGGCACTACTTCACAGAGCTGTTTGTAGTGGAATACATGACCACAGGAAGGGACTAATATAATATCCTACATACTCAACAATGATTTACTTTTGTGCCTCCTTTTGCTAGAAACTATTTATGCCTGAGGGTATTAAGGAATAGGAAGGGGAGTATTTTGAAGTAATTTTCAAGCACCAAGGAAAAATGTATAATCTCATAAAATTAATAATTATGTTACCACTGGGACAATCTCTCCAGGCAGCTTCCTTGAAGGTTTTACACAATAACTTACCACAAAAGAATATAAGTCCTGGAGATTATTACTTAACACAGCTTGGCAGACAATACCATGTGATGTGATGCTCAAGCCTGGCTCAAAAAAAAACACAACTCTGATGGAGGTCTCTGCATTGTGACATCCATGAGAGCCTCTCCCAGGTCATGTCCTTCCTCAGTCTATAGCTTCAGCAACCCACACTTGAAAATAAGGAACAGAATCATGTTCAAGAAAGAGGGAAAGTAGTCCAAAGTGGAAAAGTTCAGTCTGTGTCTCATTTGATGACCTTCTACTATTTTCTCTTCAGATGTAAAGTGCATGTAATCCACAGTGATTAGCGCTGTCAGAGTCCTATAGAGAACTGGAATTTGGCATCAAGATTTTGGTAGGTGTTACCAAATCAGAGAGCCAGAGCCTCAGAGGCCCCCAACACCTCATCACTGAAGCAGACCAAAAATGAACCCAACATGGCTCAGGGAAATTTTGTGGAAGAGGGAGCGGAAAGAATGTCAGAGTCACATGTTGGGTCATGATCTGCAGAGACATTTAGCTTACCCATAACTGTGGGCTAACTCCACAATGCATGACCCGTATACCTCAACAAGGAGGGGCCAAGGGGAGGGGGTAGGTCACGGATGAGCCTAATAATGGTACCAAACTGACTGTATTTGCTGAATACAAAACTGACTAATAAAGAAAAAAAAAGATTTTGGTAGGTGTGTCTGTGTGTGTGGGGGGGTGTGTGTGGGTGTGTGTGTGTGTGTGTGTGTGTGTGGGTGTGTGTGTGTGGTGCGTGTGTGGTGTGTGTGTGTGTGTGTGTGTGTGCGTGTGTGTGGCGTGTGTGTGTGTGTGTGTGTGGGTGGTGGTGTGTGGTGTGTGTGTGTGGGTGTGTGTGTGTGTGTGTGTGTGTGGTGTGTGTGTGTGTGTGTGTCGTGTGTGTGTGTGTGTGGTGTGTGTGTGCTGTGTTGGTGTGTGGTGTGGGTGTGGTGTGTGTTGTGTGTGTGTTGGTGTGGTGTGTGTGTGTGTGTGGGTGTGTGTGTGTGTGTGGTGGTGTGTGTGTGTTGTGTGTGGGTGTGGTGTGGGTGTGTGTGTGTGTGGTGTGTGGGTGGTGTGTGTGTGTTGTGTGTGTGGTGTGGGTGTGTGGTGTGTGTGTGTGGGTGTGGTGTGTGTGTGTGTGTGTGTGTGTGTGTGTGGTGTGTGTGTGTGTGTGTGTGTGTGTGTGTGTGTGTGTGTGTGTGGTGTGGTGTGTGTGTTGTGTGTGTGTTGGTGTTGGTGTTTGGGGGGGGGGGGGTTGGGGTGTGTGTGTGTGGGTGGTGTGTGTGTGGTGTGTGTGTGTGTGTGTGTGTGTGTGTGTTGTGTGTGTGTGTGTGTGTGTGTGTGTGTGTGGTGGTGTGTGTGTGTGTGTGTGTGGGTGTGTGTGTGTGTGCAGCTTGTGGAGATCAGAGGACAACTTCGGTTGTCAGTCCTCATCTTCTACCTTGTTTGAGGCAGAATCGCTCATTGTTCACAGCTATATTCACCAGGCTAGCTGGTCACAAGCTTCGATGGATTCTCCTGCCTGTACCTCCCATCTTACAATAGGAGCACTGAGATTACAGGTGCTCATGCTACCACATCTGGCTTACATACATTCTGGGAATCTGGTACTCACCTAGCACTCCCTTTATCCACGGCGTCATCTCCACAGCCTATTCTGCTAGTTCTTTATCACTCTGAGGGTAAAGGCTCCTTTAAAAAACTAAGGATCCATCGGATTGCTCTTCCCAGAAACTCTCACACACAAGGAATGATATGCAACTTGAGGATTTTACTTGCTCTCGGAAGGATATCTTTGGACTCCAAGCCAAAAGCATTTCAATGTCTAGAAAGGCTGAGATTGTATTAAATCCTAACAGCCATCCCTCCCCACCCCATATCATAAAAGGAGACTAAAAATACTTCCAGATCAAAAGAATTACAGCATCGTCCAAGAGAGTAAAAGCAGAGGGGATCTGGTCCAAAGCTGTAGCTCACTTAGTTTCACTGAAGCATCTCCATTGTTACTTGCTGACAGTGTGGACTTTTGAATATGATTTCTAGAGTCCTAGAGTCCATGTAGAATGATGAGAGCCAGGTTTTCCCCTCATTGTAACCTTCCACAGAGCAACCACAGGTCTGATAGCAAGAAGGTCTTGCTCCAAGCCCTTGCCTACCTGGAGAGAATTTTACATGAAGTACCACCTGGCCACTTTTATTCTTTTCGAATTAGATTCATAATATGTTTAGAAGAATGCATTTGAATGTGAAGCTGTATTTTAATGGCATTCACTGCAGAGGGGAAATCCAGTGTGGCAAACTTCCCCAATTTCCACATCAAGAAATGTGGAAGCTCTTATTGTTAACCTAACTCATCTTTAGAGACTGCCAAATATGGTAGCTTTGACTAATTGACAAAGAAAACATATTTTCCTCTCCATACAAATCATTTAGAATGATTTTCAACTCAGTGTTCTCTCTTATCAAGTATAAGTTGTGTCAGAACATCTGTAACAGCCACCAGTCTGCCAGGTGACTCACACTGCTACCATTTTGTACTTGTGTAGTCTCATTTGGTTCTAGAAGTCTTTTTCAAAGACATACTGGACTGACACTAAGCTGGTTACAATAAAATCCCATGAAGGTATAGTATCTAACGCAAGGATTCTGGGCTCTAGTCCAAGAGTTTAAGGCTCATGTTTGCTTTGGCTCCTTGTCTAGGGCTTGGAACTACTGCAATGGTGCATGCCTTAAAAGCAGTCCTCCACACCTACACTGCAGCAGAAGTCTCCTTTCGGTTTCATATGCAGAATTGATATCACTGAGCTTGAGACCCACATCATTGCCCCAGCATATCACATTCTAGACGTGCTTCATTGACTACCTCCTCTCCCTCCTGTTTTACTCTAAGATGCCAGGGGGATGTGTATTCCCAGGGGAAGCACATAAACTCTACTGGTCATATGCTGTATCAGGAAGAGCCATCCTGTGATGATGACTATTACAGTTCATTTCACAGCTATTCAACAAAGAGTTGGGATTTTGAATCGTGCACTAGTTTTCTTCTTGTGACTCATCTATTTCATTTAAAAGAAAGAACTCCCAGTTCCATGCTATGGCATGTGGCAGAATTTTCTTCCTTTTAAAGATTATGTGACATTTCCACATGTGCATGTTCCCAGTCATTCCTTAATGTATGTGGGGAATTGAGTCCAGGACCTTCTAGAGATACCAAAATCTGAGAATGCTCAGGTCCCTTATATAAAATGAAATAGTATGTACATGCAACTTGCACAATGCTCTCATATCCTTACTATCATCTCTACATTATTTATAATTCCTAATAGAGCACAAATGCTATATACATAGCTACAATGCTACATTGTTTGGGGAATATTGACAAGAAAAAAATTCTGTGTATGTTCAGTACAGAGGTAGATTTTCGTTTTTCTGTTTGTTAATTTTTTTTTCATTTATTTGAGAGAAAGAAAGAGACAGACAGAGAGAGAGAGAGAGAGAATTGGCATAACAGGGCCTCAAGCCACTACTAAGGAACTCCAGATGCATGTGCCACCTTGCACATCTGGGTTATGTGGGTCCTAGGGGAGTGAACCTGGGTCCTTTGGCTTTGCAGGCAAGCATCTTAACCACTAAGCCATCCCTCCAGCCCTCTCTTAATGTTTTGAACAAGAATATGAAGTTGTGACAGTATTTGATTTCAGAATACAAAAGATATTAGGTGTGACAGAAATAGGATAAAATTTAATTAAGATAAATTACCAGAAGATATGGCCTCCATCACCCACCAGACTCCACAGTGTTACCTCTACCATCTCAGCAGAGACCAGAGCATCAGTGAAGAGTTCAGTCCTTGGCTTCCCCCATTCTGAATGGACATTTTCAAATCTACAACAGATAATGATCTTGAAAGCTAAAAATTATTAGAGACTCCCTTAGGGAAATTGGGGCTGAGGATGTAGTTTAGTGGCTGA
Source organism: Dipus sagitta (assembly GCA_036346955.1). Taxonomy (NCBI): domain Eukaryota; kingdom Metazoa; phylum Chordata; class Mammalia; order Rodentia; family Dipodidae; genus Dipus; species Dipus sagitta. The sequence continues at coordinate 121,965,328 of CM070771.1, read as the reverse complement.
GCACTTGCCTAGCATGCCCAAGGTGTTGCATTTGAGCCTCAGCAGCACACAATAAACACAAAAAGGAGAGAGAGGAAGGGAGGGAAAGACAGAGAAAGAGAGCGATGGAGAATGTTCATAACTATAGTGGTTGTTTGCTGTGTGTCTGTATTAGAATTTCTAACACTTGGCTATACTTAGCAAAAGTAAAGCCTGGGGAATTCAAGCCCAGAGGTGCTTTAAAGAGTTAGCAAGGAAGGAAGGCTGCTGTTTTGCTTTTTTTTTTTGTTTTGTTTTGTTTTGTTTTGTTTTTTGTTTTTGTTTTTGTTTTTCGAGGTAGGGTCTCACTCTTGCCCAGGCTGACCTGAAATTCACTACGGAGTCTCAGGGTGGCCTTGAACTCACTGTGATCCTCCTACCTCTGCCTCCTGAGTGCTGGGATTAAAGGCGTTCGCCACCACACCTGGCTTGTTGTTTTGCTTTTAAGCAATGGGTAAGCAATGTGGCTTAGTTGTAGTTCTCTTGCCTAGTGTGCATGAGGGCTCAGATTCCACCCTCAGCACAACAAAGAACCAAAAACAAAGGCGAAAAATGTGAATGACTAGTGCATACCCCTTACACCTGTTCACAATTTTGTCAAAACCCCTCTGAAGAAGATCAAGAAACATCATAGAGCTGGAGATACCTGACCAAAACAGACTTGAGATTTATTTGATTTTGAAATATGAAGCTACAAATGACAGAAAGTACATTTATGGTTTTAAAAATAGAAAGTTAGAAGAGACTGTGAGATGACTTAAAGTTTCCTCAACTCCCATCTCCTTGAAGTTGGGACAAAACAAAAAAGCAAAGTTGCCCTGGGGGCAGGCAATGCTCCAGAGAGCGGACTGCAGGGAAGGCAGCCATGCAAGGGCACAGAGAAATCCCCACCTCCCTGGTGGCCGGGAGACTTCCTGAGTCCCAGGAGAAGGGGAAAGACAAAACTCAAGCCCACAGGAGTCACCAGACAGAAATGGGATGTGGCACATAAAACGGCCAAGCCATCAAGAAGCCATTGTGGAAATGGAACTATGAGTTAAGTTCAGTCAGAAATAAACAAGGAGCCAGTTCTGCACTTCTCAGTGGTGTGGGCTCTGAAATGGGAAACCACTCCATCAACAGGAAGTCATTACAGACATGTGCCGTCATCATTTTTGGATGACGCACAGTGTTGGCAGCACAGTGGTAAATCTAATGAAGGGAGTCTTTGCAGATGAGTAAAAATGGAAGCTGGTACTGGCTCACTGTACCTACCTGAGCATTGCTGTTTTCATTGATATAATGTAGACAATACCAATTTTATCATGTAGTACATACATAGCACATAAACCATAATGTCAGCATCATGCTGTTTCGTTTATATTATCACTTTTTGAGCGTAGCTTGGGAATTGAACCCTGGCCAGCAGACTGCACGCAAGTGCCTTCAACCACAGAGCCAACTTCCCAATCCACTTACATTATTATCACATGGGAATTTCTCATTGACCCTGAAGCAGGTACTGTTATCCTTGTTTATTACACATGAAGAAAATGAAAACTGGGCTGGGGAGATGGTTTAGTGGTTAAGCGCTCGCCTGTGAAGCCTAAGGACCCTGGTTCGACCCACGTTAGCCAGATGCACAACACAAGGGGGCGCACGCGTCTGGAGTTCGTTTGCAGTGGCTGAAGGCCCTGGCACGCCCATTCTCTCTCTCTCTCTCTTCTCTCTCTCTCTATCTGCCTCTTTCTGTCTCTGTCTGTTGCTCTCAAATAAATAAATAAAAGTGAACAAAAAAAATAAAAAAAAAAGAAAATGAAAACTGGTAACAACATCAAATACTTACAATGTGCCACGCACTGTATTAGATGCTCCACATTTGTATTCATCCCCATGGCAGGAGGAAGGCAACATGTATAGTTTGTAAGGGCACCACTCAGGAATTGAAAAGATTTCAAATCCAAACATTACCACTCAGGCAGGAGACTTGCCTGGGCTAGATAGTGACACTGCCTCAAGGGGGAAAACAACCTGCTATTCAAACTCACTATTTCAAACTTCACTATTGAAGCTTAATTCTTGAAAACTGTATTGTCAAATAAATGCCTGCTTGGCTTTTTCTTCTTTGTTCTGCTTTTTCTTGAATTTCTAGATATTTAGGTGTGGAAGGCAAGTTATAAGTCATCAAACTTAACTTCTTCGTCCTCTGTATTAGAATATGCTGATCCAAGGAATGAGATGGCTTCCTCAGTTCCAGGAAGATAGTGGCTGCAGTAGGACTGGGATCCAAATTTTCAAGCCTATTTTAGACTTTTTTTTTTTTTCCACTCTAGAAAGCCATCTCATCTCTTGCAGCAATCAGCCCACATCCTCCTGTATGAGAAGTGGACCTGGCAGAGCAACCATTCCTGTGCTCAGTGCTGGTTCAGTGACCAGCATGGAGCCCGTACAGAGCTTACAGAATATTACTGGAGCTGGAACCTCCATAAAAAGTCAGGTAGTCGTGACCCTTGACTCGAATCTCATGTCATGGACATATTGGAGCCATTTCAGTCATCTTGCATCTCTCCATGTGGAATCTAAAAAAGTACCTACTGTCAAGGAAACAGCTGGGGGGAATGGAAAGAGAAAGTTTTGGTCTTATAAATATTCCTGAACCTGTAGATCTAGCCATGCCTGCTACCAGAGTTATTTCTAAACACCGTAGTTGTGTGAGTTAACAAAATCATTGCCGTTCTCTCTTTCTCGCTCTTTTGCATAAAAAAGGCTAGTCTGTTGGGCTTGCCTCAAAAAAAAAAAAAAAATCTGATTGTAAAGCATTTAAACTAGGGCATAGTCACAAGTCTAAAGAAATATTAGCTCTGATGCAGCAGATGTCACAATTCTGGCTGAAGGTTTCAAAGGGGACTGATAGGAGATAAGGCGCCTCTACCCTCAGACCAAAGTTAGCAAAAACCAGATTGAGTTCTAAGGCTGACGTAAGCCAGAACCTTCTCTAGTCACTGATCAGTGCTAGAGATGGCCAATAAAGGCAGATGCACAGGGCATAGAAGGGCCTTCTCAGGTCAAACCCATAGGGACCTTACAGGGAAGGGATGGTGACAAGCTCAGGAAAAGACAAGAAGAGCACCAAGAGAAGCTGATGAGAGCTGGTCAGAAATCACTCTCCGACAGAAGCCCTGCTTTGAGAACAAGCAATACGTTGACCTTCCACACAGTGACATTTTCCTTGAGTTACCTAAGAAAGGAAACACATCAAGAAAAGACCCAAAAAGAAGACATGTCCAATACTAGTCACACTTCAGTGGACCACAGTTAAAAGCAATCAATACTAAAATTCCTTGAGTGGCCTGAGAGTGTAGCTCAATGGTAAGCGCATGCTTGGCCTGTGCCAGGCCTGGGTTTAATCTCCAGCACCAAGAAAGAAAAGGCTTGCCTGGAGACTCCTGCCAAAATGTCATTTCTCTAGATTTTTCATCTTCATAAGTGTAGCATTGCTAACTAACTTGACCTACAAAGCAAGGATATACAAACCGCATCTCTTTCGGACGTCCTCAGCCGGAAAGTGTGACTTCTATTTTACAAGAATACTTGGAAACTTTGAAGATGTGGGCAAGATGCTTTCTGCCTTGGTCTTCCATGACATCAAAAGAGCATGAACAACAAACAGCACTCATGAGGGCCTTGGCTATTATATGCCTTTAAAAAAAGAAAAGGAAGCCGGGCGAGGTGGCACACACCTTTAATTCCAGCACTCGGGAAGCAGAGGTAGGAGGATCACCGTGAGTTCGAGGCCACCCTGAGACTGCATAGTGAATTCCAGGTCAGCCTGGGCTAGAATGAGACCCTACCTTGAAAAAAAAAAAAAAAGAAGGAAGGAAGGAAAGAAAAGAAAAGATGTAAATACGCTACAACAAAGCAAAGAAAAAAAAAAGTACTACCAAAGAGAACCTCAATCAACCCATGTTGCTCAGGAAGAAGATGTGGCTCTACGTACTTACGCCCCTGTGACCAGGCAGGAACAGATACAACCCTACAGCATGCCACCCAGCCTGAGGAGCACACTGCTGTCTTCTCAGAGGAAACAGTGTACGTTGAGGATACTGTATCTGAGAAGCTGAAGACCCGAAGTGTTTGTGATTTCACAACATTGTGGATTTTTGCAAATTAAAAAAAAAAATTGAGCTGTGTGAAGATGGAATCTAAGTCTAAACATGAAATTTATTCATGTTTCATTTATACCTTATACATAATACCTAGAGGTAATTTTATATCATAACTTAATTTACCTATGCTTGGACTTCAACCAATCATATATGAGGTCAAGTGTGGAATTTCCACTTGTTGGAATGATGTTGGTCCTCAAAATTTTTGCATTTTGGATTAGGCAGGCTCAGCTTTAAGCCAAGCATTGTGGTGCGTGCATCTAGCTCCAGCTAATTGGGAGGATGAGGAAAGGGATTGTTTGAGCCCATCTGTTTAAAACTACCCTGAGCAATAAAGCTACAACCTGTTTCTGAAAGAAGGAGACTCAGTCTCACCGGAAATATTAAAGTACTATCATTGTGCTGTATGCAAAAATGTATACTTTTAGGCTGGAGAGATGGCTTAGCAGTTAAGGCATTTGCCTGCAAAGCCAAAAGACCTCGGTTCAATTCCCCAGGACCCAAGTAAGCCAGATGCACAAGGTGGTTCATGCATATGGAGTTCGTTTGCAGTGGCTGGATGCCTTGGCATGCTCATTCACTCTCTCTCTCTCTCTCTCTCTCTCTCTCTCTCTTTCTCTGTGTGTGTCTGTCTGCCTCTCCCTAAAATAAATAAATAAAATATTTAATAAAAAACAAAAAATGTATCTTTTAAAGAAGAGGAAATTAAAACAAGAAAATGGAAGAAGGAGGAAAAAAGCAGGGAAGGGAAAGGAAGAGGCTGGGATGCAGTAACTAGTAAAGCACTTGACTAGCGTACATGAATCCCTGGGTTCCATCTCCAGCACCACACACACACAAACCTGCCCAGCCTCCTTGAATTAGTCAGGAGAACAAAATTACAGCATAAAATGCATGCTTGATTTGTAGCTCCATTTGGCCATCAATGCGATCATTAAAAGACGTACACTTTCTTACACATTTATCTCTGCCTAACAGAGGAAAAAATTCTGTTTTAAACAGGAAGTGTGCAGGATAAATTTTGTTTTTAAACCGTAGTAACAAGAAGCCTTAAAGTAAATTAGACACTGTAAAGTAATTTTACAATGCCTTGGAAAGAGCCCAAGACTATGGGTTCTTAAATAGGTTCTCTTGGAAAACGGAGCTGCCACCCTCTCTCTGCATGAACAATAAGCCTATTCCCAAGAAACTCCAAGGAATACTGACTCTCCCAGATCTAGTGATAAGGAGTGGGAATATGTTCAGTTCTTTGCCTCATTTTTAACTCGTCACAGCAAAGTTCTTAATGAGTGTTTTTCAAGCCTCCTATCCCACCCCCAGTGCCACTTCATACTTGGGTTCCACTCCACACAAGAGGGCTTATAGACGGCTCCTTATGACACAGGTGCTCCGACCCCTGTGCTCCCACACACCTTTAGCTTCCACACCTGTGAGGAAACTAGAACAGCCATGAGACTGCACAAAGTTGTACACAGGGAACTTTGCAAACCCATGGTTTTTTAAAGAAAAAAAATAAATATTTTCATTTATTTATTTGTAAGCAGAGAAAGAGAGAGATGGTATGAAAGTAAGAATGAGAATGAGTGTGCCAGGGCCTAGTGCCTCTGAAAATGAACTCCAGACACATGCACCACTTTGTGTATCTGGCTTTACATGGATACTGGGGGACTGAACCAAGGTCTTTAGGCTTTGCATGTACGTGCCTTTAACAGCTGTGAAGACTCACTGTAATCTAATCTTAACTCCTTGTCATTAATTTAAACCCTTAGACGTCAAACACCTTTACGTATTGTATTACGTATGTTTAAATTAAAACCAAGCCAGGTTTAGAGGTGCATGCTACTCAGAAGGCTGAGGTAGGATCACAAATCTGAGACCTGACTAGGCTACATAGCAAGTTCAAGGCCATCCTAGACAACAAGATACTGCCTCAAAATGAAAAGTGAAATGGCTGGGGATGTAGCTCAGTGATATAGTGCTTTCATAGCATATGAAAGACCCTCAATTCCTTAGAAGTAAGTTCTACTGTCAACCTTAGCCATAAAAGCACCTCCCTCCCTCCCTTCCTTCTTTCCTCTTCTTTTTGGCAATGGGAAGTAGTCCATGCAGAGAATCAAACTCGGACAAGTACTGAAAATAAGTGTCTGATGAGTACTCAGCCTTTCATGGGACATACACTTCATCCCCTCCAGGGCTCAGGGAACATGGAGGAAGATAAGTTGGAGAGAATGTTAGAGACAGACGATGGTGAACAATGATGTAGTACTTCCCCCCCCCCTTTTTTAAAATATATGTATTTTTTATTGACAACTTCTATACTGACAGACAACAAACCATGGTATTTCCCTTCTCTCCCTTCCCCTCCCCCACTTTCCCCTTCATAGCTCTGCTCTCCATCATATCCCCTCCCTCTGTCCATTAGTCTCTCTTTTAATTTGATGTCATCATCTTTTCTCCTATTATGAGGGTCTTGTGTGAGTATTGCTAGGCACTGCAAAGGTCTTGGATATCGAGGCTAAATTTGTCTGGACAGTTGTATGTAAGGAGTGGTACCCTTCCTTTGGCTCTTACATTCTTTCTGCCACCTCTTCCACAATGGACCCTGAGCCTTGGTGGGTGTGAGATGTTTCAGTGCTGGACACTCCTCCATCCCTTCTTCTCAGCACTATGTTGCCTTTTGGGTCATCCCAGTGGTCATTGCCATCTGAAAAGAGAAGATTCTCTAACCAGAAGTGAGAGTAGCATTAATATATGAGTATGAACATTAAGTGTAGTGATTTCAGGGCAATTTGGTGAGAGTAATATATGCATTTATCCAGACAAGAGCAGGCTTTATACCCCTTAGGCTCATGACCTCCCCAGCCATAGGCATTTGATTAGGTTTTCAGTACCAGGCACGTATTCCCTCCCATAGAGTGGGCCTTCAGTCCAATTAGAGAGCAGTTGGTTTCCCCCAGAGCAGACATGCCACTACTGCACTCGTTGAGTCATTTGGCCTGTCTGGCCAAACTTGAGGTTTCCAGTGTCCACTGTTTTCACCACTGATGACTTCTGTCTCCCACAAGACTGCATACAGTGCAGCTTTTTCCAGCTTTCAGTTGGCTGGGCTAAAGGGAGAAGGTTTTCTTCTCAGCACCACCTTGATTTCTCAGTGACTTTGCCTCTCAGGCATGTGAAGTATTCAGCAATAGGATTTCACCATCTCTTTCTCACAGGGAACCAAGGGCCCTGGTAATAGCCTGTAATGTTCTAGAGGCAACAGGGACCTCCCTGGCCAATGACTCACTGGAAGGTAGCCCATCCCAGGCACTGAAAATTTTCTAGTAACAATCTATGGCTTCTGAATGTGCCATTATTTAAGAAAGTATATTTTCATATGTCTTATTCAGGATATCTTGAATTTTGATTTACCCTCCCCCCCCCCTTCTTTTATACAATCCCTTCCCCTGACCTGACTTAGGCCTTTCCCCTCCCTGTAATCTGTTCTTCTACTTACATATATACAATACCAGTCTCTTAAGACCTTCCCTCTCCTCCCTCCCTTATATCCTTTTTCTAGCATATGGGCCTCTCCTACTAATTTTTGGTTCCAGATCACACACAAGTCTATACATTTGTAGCTACGATCCACATATAAGACAGAACAGGTGATGCTTGGCTTTCTGGGCCTGGGTTACCTCACTTAGTATAATCCTTACTAGATCCATCCATTTCCCTGCAAATTTCATAATTTCATTTCTCTTTACCACTGAATAAAATACCATTGTGTAGATATACCACATCTTTATTACCCACTCATCTGTGGAGGGACATCTAAGCTGGTTCTATTTCCTAGCTATTGTGAATAGAGCAGCAATAAACATGGTTGTGCAAGTTATCTCTATGGTCATTAGAAGAGTCATTAGAATATATGCCTAAGAGTGCTATAGCTGGATTATATGGCAAATCTATTTTTCGTTGTCTCAAGAACCTCCACACTGATTTCCACAATGGCTGTAGCAAATTACACTCCCACCAACATTGCAGAAGGGTTCCCCTTTTACCACATCCTTGCCAACATTTATTGTCATTTGTTTTCTTGATGGTAGCCATTCTGACAGGAGAAGACGGAATCTCAAGGTAGTTTTAATTTGCATTTCCCTGATGGCTAAGGATGTAGAACACTTTTTTAGATGCTTATATGCCATCTGTATTTCTTCTGGTAAGAACTCTCTATTTAGTTCCATCGCCCATTTTTTTTATTGGTTGTTTGGTTTCTTATTGTTCTGTTTTTTTTAGTTCTTTGTATATTCTGGATATTAATTCTCTGTCAGATGTATAACTGGCAAAGATTTTCTCCCATTCTTTGGGTTGTCTCATTGATGTATTCACAGTGTCCTTTGCTATACAAAAGTTTTGTAATTTCATGAGATCCCAGTGGTTGATTAGTGGTTTTATTTCCTGAGCAATTGGGGTTATATTCAGAAAGTCATTGCCTATGCCAATATGTTTAAGGGTTTCCCCTACCTTTTCCTCTAGCAATTTAAGAATTTCAGGTCTGATATTAAGGTCCCTGATCCACTTCGATTTGATTCTTGTGCATGGAGAAAGACAAGGATCTATTTTCATCTTTCTACATATAGATATCCAGTTTTCCCAGCACCACTTGTTGAAGAGGTTGTCTTTTCTCCAGTGAATATTTTTGTCAAAAATCAGATGGCTGTAGCTACCTGGATTAACATCTGGGTCCTCTATTCTGTTCCATTGATCTTCAGGTTTGTCTTTGTGCCAGTACCATGCTGCTTTAGTTACTATGGCTTTGTAATATCGCTTAAAATCGGGTATGGTGATACCACCAGCCATATTTTTGTTGCTCAAACTTGTTCTGGCTATTTGAGGTTTTTTCTACTTCCAAATGAAATTTAGGATTTTCTTTTTTCTATTTCTGTGAAGAATGCCATTGGAATTTTAATGGGGATTGCTTTTCATAAGATTGACGTTTTCACAATATTGATTCTTCCAGTCCAAGAACATGGGACATCTTTTCATTTCCTTGTGTCTTCTGCAATTTCTCACTTGAATGTTTTAAAGTTCTCATTGTAGAGCTCCTTCACTTCCTTAGTTAATTTTGCTGTAGTACTTTTCATCTGGACAAGACACAAAATAAAGCTGTTGTAGTCATAAACTCACAGCAGCGATGGGTACCTGCACCAGATGCACATGATGAGGCCACAGAAGAGAATGGGAGGGAGGGGCTTTGGAAGCCACGTGCTTCCCTGTGGAACTGGTGACAGCTAATGGTTGTCAGGGAGGGGGACTCATTCTCTGCCACAGCCTAGCCACTGGTAAGTGATGAGAACTATAGTGGGACTGAGTGAGATAAGAAAGCATAATGGGGGGCACATGTGATCAAAATATAATATGTATATGTGAAAAGTTCCAAGAAACAAAAACAAATAAAATATGAATTAAGAAAGAAAGACTGGGCTCAGTCTTCAAAATCACAACCAAACAAAACAACACAAAGGTCTGACTTGAATCCCCAACTTGTGCTTGGTGAAACGCACACCTTCATCCTCTGGGGATCTCTTTCTCTTCTTCTGGATCACCATGTACTTCAATTCTTGTGCAATCCACACAGGTTCCTCCAACATCCTCTCCCAGCTTGATCCGAGGCTTCATTATCCCTGATACTCCTAAAGCCTCTCATATTTATCACATTTCTACATTCCATAATTGCCATTATCTATGATCTCCCTTTTATCCAAAGCAAAGGCTGACCTGTCCCAAATCCTAGCACAGACTACCAAAATTATCTGAAGGTAGATGCTGCCCTGTATGACTCTATCGCCTCAAAGCCACACTTGATTAAGTTTTTCATTACATTGACCATGCTGTAGCCTAAGTGCCTAGCATTTTGGTTAAATGAATGGCCTTTCTCCTCTGATCCCAACTGCCCCAAAGACACATCTCCATCAAGCTCAATGTAGTAGTGCACTTCTGTAATTCCAGCACTCAGGAGGCTGAACCAGGACGATGACCATGAGTTCAAGGCCAGCCTGGGCTACATAGTGATACTGTTTCAAACAAATAAAAACAAACAGGGATAACTGCTGGTTAAGACCATTGATGACTTTTCTTCCCCAGCAGGCTTCACAGCTCTTTGCAGCATGACAGCTAGTCAACAGGAAGAAAGCTTCCAACCCAGCTTGATTTCTCAGTGTCCTACAGCCCAAGCATGTGATGTCTTTAGCAATAATTATCTAGATTTTAAAAAATTTATTTGCAAGCAGAGAGAGATAACAGAAAAGAGAGACAGACAGAGAGAGAATGGGCAGGCCAGGGCCTCCAGCTACTGCAAATGAACTCCAGATACATGTGCCACTTTGTGCACCTGGCTTTACCTAAGTACTGGGGAAATGAACTTGGCTTTGCAGGCAAGCACCTTAACTGCTGAGTCATCCCTCCAGCCCTACCTGGAATTTAAAATGATGCAATGATATTTCAGTAAGTAATTACAGGTGTTCTTAAAACAAATAAAAATATACAAAGCCTAAGACTATAAGCCAACACTGCTGTAAATAAATAAAAAGAAATGGAGACTTTTTTCAAAGAAGTTTTTTTTCAGGTGGAGATGAAGTAAGGCATGAGTGTGACCTAGCACCAAGAACATGTATTGACACCAGGATTTCTGGAGGTTTTACTCTGTTCTATCTTCATTATTTGTGTTGGCCCTTGCCAGTTTCTTATAAATTTCAGTATTAAGTTGTCCATTTCAAAACAGAAAAAAAGTGGAACTCTGACTGGATTTACACTGAATCTCTAGAAAATATTGGAGAATGTTAAACAGAAATGTTTCATAAAAGTATGTCTTTCCAAAAGTAAAATACACATGTACAAATCCAACTTGAAACCCAATCATTTTTAAACTGGGAAAATGTAATTGCTAGCTTAAGTACAGGATAAAACATCAGCAAATGGAAAAAAATGTTTAAATAAGAACAGTTCATAGATTAGCCTTACCATAACTAAAATACACTATGAATTAAGACTGAAGATATTTGCAGAAAATAACATACAGAGGAAGAATACAAAACTCAGAATAAATTAAAACATGCACATAAAGCAGCCAATTTTGAGATTAGTGAGAAAAGAGTAGTTCATTAAATACTTTGAAATAATTTGCTTTTTTCTACCCTATAAAAAAATTATTCACTGGGAGGCAGAGGTAGGAGGATCGCCATGAGTTTGAGGCCACCCTGAGACTACATAGTGAATTCCAGGGCTAGAGTGAGACCCTACCTCAAAAAAAAAAAAAAAAGAAAAGAAAGAAAAAACTTATTCAGGAGCTTGAGAGAACACTCAGCTCAGCAGTCACAGGGGTTTATTGCAACATCTACAGGCCCAGGTTCAATTCCCTAGTACTCACATAAAGCCAGGTACACAAAGTGGCATATGTATCTGGAGTTTGTTTGCTGTGGCAAGTGGCCCTGATGCATCTATTCATTCTTTTTCTCTCTCTCTCTCTCTCCTCTCTCTCCTCAGTCTTCCCTTGCAAATAAAAATAAAATGTATTTAAAAATGATTTAGGCTACAAAACAATAAAACTAATGGACCTAAGTAAGAAAAAAATCCATCTTAATAGCAAAATTTAAGAGAAGGAAATTTAGTCTCTATCACATATACTAAACAAAATTAACACTATGGTTATGATCAACTGCAGAAAACTGACTACAATGCCAGACCTGGTGGCAAAGCCTTTAATCCCAGCACTCAGGAGGCAGAGGCAAGAGGATCACTGTGAGTTTGAGGCCAGCCTGAGACAATATAGTAAATTCCAGGTCAGACCCTACCTAGAAAAACCAAAACAAACAAACAAACAAACAAAAAATTGACTACAAGATTTTTCAGATTCTTCCATGGAGAAGCTTAGTTTCCTTTTCCATCCATGAAGCTGGGCTTATTCGTGTTTCCCAAATGCAGGCACAAATACTCCTCATACAATATGGCTTACTACCTTGCTGTTCTGTATAATCCTTTGACCATCAACAGCATTCTATCTCGTAAGTACAAATGGCCCAGTTGCCTCCATCAGCCTGGTATTTAATACCCAACCCACTGCCAAACAAGTAAGAAAGGCCACTCACCTCCATCTTGACTATAGGCCATTCTAGCTGAGCCCTCCCTAAACTGTCCATGGAATGGTGGCCAAGTAAAGACTTGTCGTCTAAGCCCCAAATTTTAGGACACTTTATTTTGTGCCATAGATTAAGCCACACATGGGTGCTGAGAGTATGGGAAAGTAGCAGTCATACAACTGGTAGAAGTATGATGGGAATTCAATGTGATGCTATGGAAATTTTAAAAGTGACAATATCAAACTTTTAAACATTTTGCAACAATTTCACCTATAAAAATTTATCTTATAAAAATATTTACATATGGGACTAAAGAGATGGCTCAGAGTTTAAAGGCACTTGTTTGAAAAATCTACCAGCCTGGGTTCAATTCCCCAGTACCCACATAAAGCCAGATTACAAAGTGGCATGTATCTAAAGTTTGTTTGCAGTGGCAAGAGACCCTGGCCCATTCTTTCTCTCTCTCTCTCTCGTTCCTCTCCTCTACTTGCAAATCAATAAAAAACATTTTGAAAAAAATTTTTAACTTACATATGCTCATTAAAATAAAATATTATTGAAATCATTGTTTATAAGCAGAAGCAATAAGAGACAACTTTAATAACCATCAAGAGAGCTTATAAGTAATTAACAGTGTGATCCTGAAATGGGCATGGTAACACATTTTAAAGAAAGGTGTAAATCTATGAAATGGATATTAATTAGTACTGAGCGTTCACTCTCAATATTTTTCTAGAAATAAAATTCATGCCCCCAATGATTCCAGCCCAGCCTGACATAAGACCCAGTCCTCCAAGGCACGGTAATTGGTTCAATGATAAAAATACAACTTCTCCTGAGTTTTTTTGGCTAGAGTGGGCAGGAACACATGTGTCTAGTGATTGGGCTATGAAGAGGCTTCAGGATGGTTTCAGTGTTCAGGAGCTCCACAACCCAGCTGACTGAAGCCAACAAGCCAAGAGGAACTCAGAAAAGAAAAAGAAACAAGACTCCTGTATATAACCAGTCCTTTATTTTTTCTTTTTTTTATTTATTTTTATTTTTATTTATTTATTTGAGAGCAACAGACAGAGAGAGAAAGAGGCAGACAAAGAGAGAGAGAATGGGCGCGCCAGGGCTTCCAGCCACTGCAAACCAACTCCAGACGTGTGCGCCCCCTTGTGCATCTGGCTAATGTGGGTCCTGGGGAATCCAGCCTCGAACCATGGTCCTTAGGCTTCACAGGCAAGCGTTTAACCGCTAAGCCATCTGTCCAGCCCTCTTTTTTCTTTTAGGGTCAAACAAAGTCATCTAATTATGATGAGCAGTGGGAAAAGAAATGTATGCTATTACATTGTGTAATTTTAAATGTTTTGTGATTGTACAATGTACTATTTTAAATGCTTTTTTTTTTTTTCAAGGAAGCCAGTTGGTACAAAACACAGTAAAGGAGACTTGAATTCTGGTCCCTAGTTTGATATCTAAGAAACAAGCTAAAGAGAAAAAGGATTCAAGAAAAAGTGACAGCATGGGAAACTGAGACATGGGACAAAATGTCACTGCCCCGAGGGGCATACAGATTTCTTTGGAGTCATGAGGACACCATGAAAAGTGACCAGACCTTGACTACCTGTTTGATGGACCAGGAAGAAAATTTCTCCTTCAAGGTAAGGGTGCCTCAGCACAGACCGTGTGGGTTCCGGCCCAGGACAGGGGGAGAAACAGGAGGCAGCTGAAGGGCATTTTCCTATCAGGGAAGTCTAAGTACTCACATATGACTCGCCAGAACCTGGGAAACTGAATTCTATGGATGATTTGTAGGGAAGCAGCAGAGAACTACCAAGTGGCCTAGTAAGCAAAAGACCTGTGTGCCCCTTTTCCTGTCCTTTTTGCACACCCCAACACCCAAAACCATCGTCCAGAAACAGCACTGAGAGGGAGGAGAGGGGAACATATCTGCCAAGCAAGTCTGTCCCCTCTCCACGGTGATTAGGAGATAGGGTCGCTGCTTAACCCTTGGGGATGAGATCAGTGGGATGAGACTTAAGCTAGGAACAAGACTTTACTCTGACTGATTTTTTGCATCCTTAATTTTCAAAACAGATTTTTTTTTTTTTTTTTTTTTTTTTTTTGGTTTTCCAAGGTAGAGTTTTACTCTAGTCCAGGCTGACCTGGAATTCACTATGTAGTCTCAGGGTGGCCTCAAACTCATGGCAATCCTCCTACCTCTGCCTCCTGAGTGCTGGGATTAAAGGTGTGCACCATCACGCCCAGCCAAAATAGATTTTAAATATTTTACTTTTATGTATTTATTGTGCTGTGTGTGTGAGAGAGAGAGAAAGGCAGAGAGAGACTGGGAGGGAGAGAAGGGGTGCAACAGGGCCTCTAGTCACTGCAAAGGAACTCCAGATGCATGCGCCACCACGTGCATCTGGCTTACATGGGTTCTGAAGAATCAAATCTGGGTCCTTAGACTTCTCAGGCAAGTGCCCCAACTGTAAGCCATCTCTCCAGCCCTCAAAATAGATTTTTTTGTTCATATTTTTAATTTATTTATTTGAGAGCAACAGACCGAGAGAGACAGAGGCAGGTAGAGAGAGAGAGAATGGATGCGCCAGGGCCTCCAGCCACTGCAAACAAACTCCAGATGCGTGCGCCCCCTTGTGCATCTGGCTAACGTGGGTCCTGGGGAACCGATCCTTGAACCAGGGTCCTTAGGCTTCACAGGCAAGCGCTTAACCACTAAGCCATCTCTCTAGCCCCTCAAAATAGATTTTTAACAAGTAAAAGTAACTAGAAAGTAGTAAAACCTTCCCCAAGTCACTAGCTAACAAGACAGGGAGGTTCAAGAGAGCACAGCTAAAGCTCTACTTGGAGAAAAGCAAAAACATCTTGTGTCTATTAAGACTTCTGAGTAAACTGGTTGGTTTATCTGTAGACTCCTGGTGCATTGTTGTTAGAGACGGAGACACAGCCCTGCCTTGTCCCCCCACCCACCCCTCCCTATGGAAATATCAAGTGGAAAAAACACATATATAGCTATCTAATAACATCACTCAGACCCTGTGAAGACATTCCAGCAACTGCCCACTTCTTACCGATGAGGAAACTGATGTTTTGAGTAGCCAAGGAGCTAGCCCAAAGCCACAGAGTCAGCCAGTGAGCTCTGTGGAATGCAAACCCAGTCTACCTGTGGGCACAGCACAAACCGTCCCTAGGATGCGACCTGCCTTTATTTTCTCCCTACATGGCTTCTTGGAAACCTCTGTGGCATCCAAAGAGCTCCTGCCACTTCCCCTACCTTGGTGGTCCTTTGCCCACTTTCCAATTCTACCTTTTCCAAAAGGTTTCCTCCCGTGGCTCATGCTCACACACACTTAACTTTCTGCCTTCAAAATTGCTGTATCCTGAGCCGGGGTCCAGTGTGTTTAATGTGATGGTGGAGTCACTTCTGCAAAACCCCTGAAGCTAAGCCCAGCCCGCAGCGCAGCCTGCGGGAGGAAGAGGGGGTGGGTCAGCTAGAGAGGATGCTGACCCCACGGGTCAGCCGGAGGAGGGGCCCTGCGGGCTGAGGGAAGTGAACACAGGGAGTGCCTGGAAGAGATTGTTCATGCTTTCAAGCAGGGCCAAAGTGAGTAACTGTGGGCGTGCTGGCCTTGCTATAAATACCTGCTCCTTAGACCCCCTACGCCTGTAAGCCCTGGCCCGGCAACAGCCTTAGGGTTCACAAGTCAGCCTCCCCCATTCTACAGCCTGGAAAGGAAGGCTGAGAACCTGCTCTTCCCCTTTTCCCATTCAGCAGAGTGGTGCTGATAGAACAGGACTGGGAGCTCACTTGGGAAGCAGAAAGCCTCCCTTGTGCTGTGAGTGTGGCGTAGTCTGCAGCTCCACCTTCCTAGTACAGGCACTTTACCCCGGGCTGAGGCGGACGGTCAGATTTGCAGTGCTTGCAGCCACTGCCCTGAAGGCCTTTGAGTGGCTGTCCCTGAGGAGAGGGACACATCTTGCCAAGCCTCTGTGGTGCTGGACTTCTAGAGGACTGTAGAAGTCTCCAGCATGCATGTTTCCCTGCCCTGTGCAGTTCTCCCCACGCACTCACGAAAATCCTGCACAAACAAGCCTACCCTCCAACTTCCAGTATACCTCGGGTCAGAAGTGACCATTTATTTATTTATTTACTTATTATTAATTTATCTATTTGTTTAAGAGAAAGTAGAAGAGAGAGAGTATGGGCACACCAGGACCTTGAGCTGCTGCAAACGTAACTCCATTTGCATGTGTCACTTTGTGTATATGGATTTACTTGGACATTGAGGAATCAAATCTGGACCTGCAGGCTTTGCAAGCAAGCACCCTTAACTTTTAACCTCTCCAGCCCCCAGATAGTGACATTTTTGACATATGGTGTCCTTGTGCTTATCTGATACAAAGCCTGATGATATTGCATTGAACGGAGATTCTAGGACAGGAGGGAGGCAGCAAGAAGGCCAAGCGTAGGAAGTCAGACACCTTTCCTGACTAAAGAGAACCCAACGGCCAGAGACTGGGGCTTTGCTGGTTAGGGAGAATAGATGTTTTTTCAATGGTGATTTTTAAAATTTGGTCCCCAGAGATCAAATACAATTAATTCTAACAGGATGTGCTCTGAAGCATGGCACTTCCTATGATGCCTAGGAATTTCTACATTTTCCCCTCAGTCTTTCCCAATCTGAGTGGGCTTCTCATCTTAACACATGCCTGCACTCTCTTTTGATGGGCTCTACTCCACAGTGAACCCACTGCTCAGGAGTCTGATGAACTGTACAAAGGATCACATTCTCCCTCTGCTTTCCTCCCATCCAGAAGATTTCACAATCCACACCCAGACCTCCAGCAACCACAGGCCAGCCCTGTGCCGTCCTCCTTACCGCCACTGCCTCAGGAGGGTATATCTCACACACACACACACACACAAGCAAAAAATAAAAGCTTCCATTGACTCCACTATGCAGCCTCTTTAAAAATCACTTTAGTCCCAGCACTCGGGAGGCAGAGGTAGGAGGATCGCCGTGAGTTCGAGGCCACCCTGAGACTCCATAGTGAATTCCAGGTCAGCCTGTAAAAAAAAAAAAATCACTGGCTCAAATAGATTACCTACTGAATGGGAGAAAATCTTTGCCAGCTATACCATTGACAGAAGCCTAATATCTAGACTCTACAAAGAACTCAAAAAACTCGGGCTGGAGAGATGGCTCAGCGGTTAAGCACTTGCCTGTGAAGCCTAAGGACCCCGGTTCGAGGCTCAATTCCCCAGGACCCACGTTATCCAGATGCACAAGGGGGCGCATGCGTCTGGAGTTTGTTTGCAGTGGCTGGAGGCCCTGGCACGCCCATTCTTTCTCTCTGTCTCTATCTGCCTCTTCCTCTCTCTGTCTGTCACTCTCAAATAAATAAAATAAAATAAACAACAACAACAACAACAAAGAACTCAAAAAACTAAACAATAAAAAATCAAACAATCCACTCCAAAAATGGGGCAGAGAACTAAATAGGGAATTCTCAGACGAAGAATTACAAATGGCTAACACACACTTAAGAAAATGTTCAACATCCCTAACCATTAGGAAAATGCAAATTAAAACAACTATGAGGTTCCACCTTACCCCAGTAAGGATAGCAAACATTAAAAAGTTAAATGAAGGCTGGAGGGATGGCTTAGCCATTAAGGCATTTGCTTATAAAACCAAAGGATCCTGGTTTCATTCCCCAGGACCCACATTGGCCAGATTCACAAGGGGGTGCAAGCATCTGGAGTTCCCTGGCACACCCATTTTCTCTTCTCTCTCTGTCTCTCCCCCCCCCCTTTTTCTCTGTCAAATAAATAAATAAATAAATAAATAAATTTTTAAAAACCAAATGAAAGCAAATGTTGGTGAGGCTGTGGAGAAATAGGAACCCTCATTCACTGTTGGTGGGAATGTAAGCTGGTACAATCACTGTGGCAATCAATGTGGAGACTCCTGAAAAGGTTGAATATAGTTACCAACAGACCCTGTTATTCCCTTACTGGGCATTTATGCCAAAAGCTCTGCATCTCAGTTCAGAGATATTTGCTCAACCATGTTTATAGCTGCTCAATTCATCATAGCTAAAATCTGGAATCCACCCAGGTGCCCAACATTGGATGAATGGATAGCCAAGATCTCCTATATCTACACAGTGGAATCTACTCAGCAAAAGAAAGAAAAATGACACATTGAAACTTGCAGAAAAAGGTCAAACTTGGAACAGATCATTCTAAGTGAACTCACACAATCACAGAAAGACAACTGTTGCATGATCTCACTCACCTGCAATTCCTAACCTGGATCAGCCCAAGTTGCTGACATAACTAATACCATCTTGAGGCTTGTACAATAAGGAGGGTAGGGCTTGGGGGAAGGGTAAGAGTTGGGGGGGACACAAAACTGAATCCAAATTGAACTGGTACCATAGAATCCTATATGCTGGAAGTCAGACTGAAAGGTGGAACCCTCAAGAGGACCTTAGGAGGAGCACCTGAATCAAAGGGCCCTGGAGAGGGTGAGACAAAATAGAACCTCAAATTTCTCCTGTTTCTTTTTCTTCTCTCTTTTTCTTTTTTCTTTTCCCTTGGTACTGGCCTGTAATTCCCTGTACCAGGATGTGGTATACATCCACAGTGAGCTGCTGATCAGAGAGACCTACTCAATCTCCCAAAACAAATAAGATGGACATCTATCAGGGCACTTGATTATGCACCAAAGGTTAATGGTAAGACCCTATTGCTGAAGACACCATTTGCTGTTGGCACACACCATGAAGAGACCTGGTTGGAATTCAAAGGAGAGCCAATCCCCAGACAATTAGCCCATTGAGTGCTGGAAGGCACTACATGAGCTACTGGGGCGGTGGGGGGGGGGGGGGGAGAGTGGCCAACATCTGTCCAAGCAACTCAAAGTCTAAGTGATTCAGAAGCAAACAACAGGAAGCGATGCTCACTCAAGTGCAATAGTGGCACACAGCCATGGTGAGTAACCAACTGCTCTTGGATTGGCTAACAGATCCACTCAGTGAAAAGGAAAGCATATCTGGAAGTAGAAAACAAGTCAGAATCATATTCAGATAATGATTCTACTTTCCATTGTCAAGCTCCCACTAACCTTAGACTATAAGAGGGTCTACACCCTTTTAGTACTCTCTAAATTAATAATGGTTATTCCATTTAACCAGTACTGAGTTCATTCTCTGTTGGAGAATCTGCTTCTCTTTTTCAGATGGGAACTGGACCTGAGGATATAAACAACCCGCTGCACTCCACCCTGGCCCCAGCTGAAACCACACAGGAATTGGGGAAATGAGCAAGAATGCTGCTTTCTTAGTGAATCTGGTATCAACACAAGGGTGATGGAGATAGATACTGAGGACACTCAACTCCTACCAAACCAGAGATCCAGGGGCTCCTAAGTGCCCATCACTGAAGTAGATTTAAATGCTTCCAGCATGGCTCAGGTAATTTTGTGGAAGAGGGGGTATGTTGTAGTTTGAATAGATGACCCCCAATATATTCAGTGTTTTATTAGTTTGTAGTTTGCATCCACAGCCACCTGGCTGGAGGCAGTGTCACTGGGTGGATCTTAAGGTGTGGTGGGGGGTTTGAGATTTCAATCTAAAGATATGCAAAGTGTGCCTAGCTGGAGTTCCTGAAGTGTGCTGTGCTGTGTGGCTTTTAGGCTTGTGCTTCTTTCTGGTTTAATCCGTTGAAAGCAGGCCAGCTTCTTCTGCCATTATGGAACTTCCCCTGGCTCTGTAAGCTTCAATAAATCCCTTCCTCCATAACTGTGCCTGGTCTGGAAGTTCATCTCAGCAAACTTGAATCTGTCTGCTACAGGACGGAAAGATTGTTAGAGCCACAAGTTGGGACGTTTTGCACAGAGACATTGCCTCCCCCCCTTCCCCATAATGCATGACCCACAATCCCAATGGGGTTGACCTGCATCCTCAACAAGGAAGGCTTCTTCAGAAAAGGGGCAGGAAGGAGAGAAAGGATGGTACCAACATGTGTTGTTTACACACAAAATATGTCCATATCTAATTGAAAAGTTACTTAAATAAAAAAAAAGAGAAAGAAAGAAAAAGAAAACTAACTACTAGACTGGATAGTGGGCTTAGCAGTTAAGGCATTTGCCTACAAAGCCTAAGGACCCAGATTCGATTCCCTGGATTCCACATACACAAGGGGGCTCATGTGTGGAGTTCATCTGCAGTGGCTGGAGGCCCTGGTGTGCTCATTCTCTTTCTCTCTATATTTGCCTCTGTCTCTAAAATGAATAAAGAAAAAGAAGTCGCTGGCTCATAACTCACTATCTAAGTCTAATAAGTTATGTTACAGGAAGAGCCTGGTTCTAGTCTAGCAAGAAAGACAAACAAGAAGGAGATTCTTGCAATGTTAAGCAATTACGAAGTTGGTGATAAAGTCAATGGAAATGCATGGTGGGGGCTGGGCACTTGTGACTGACTCCTTAGAACCAGTTCTCTAAGATTTTGGAAAGGCAGGCAGACATGGTGGGTGCATGCCTATAATCCTGGCATTCAGGAGATGGAAGCAGGAGAATAAGTGTTTCAGTCCATCCTGGGCTACACAGAAAACTCTAGGCCAGCCTATGCACAGGAAGTAGGTATACTGAGCCTGATTTTGGAGAAAAGATTTCCATAGTTGTAGAAAGATAACAGCAGGCAGACATGACCAAGAAGGAAGAAATCACCTAACACTGTCTAGTTAACGGGCTTTTCTGAAATGACTCTTCAGCATGTCTCCTGTATTTGGCATGTTCTAGGTAAAGAATGATCTCTAAGAAGTCAGTGGGGCCACAGCTCTCTAGCCTTGTGGCCATCAGTCTCGTATGATTTTCTCAATCATTTCAGCAAGATGGCCAGAGCATTTGCACACATGTTCAGATTTGAAATGACAATTCCTATTCCACACCAGAGTTCAACACATTTCTGCCAATTTCTCATGCAGTGAAAAATGCTGGTTGCTGGTCCAATGCATCTCATACAGGTTTTCTTTCTGCCAGCCAGAGCAACTAGAAAGTACACAACCCCCAACTTGTCCTATCTCCTCTCCTATCTGTAATGAATCCCCTTCCTTCAAATGAGAAGCAAAACAAACCAACACACCAGGTTTTGGTGGCAGTGGTGGTGGTAAGGTAGTGATAGTAGTGGTTTTGGTTTTGTTATTGTGAAAGCAGTTTCTCACTTGCATCCCAAGCTGATCTATAACTTAATCTTTCTTCCTCAGACCTCCCCAGTGCTGTGATTACAAATGTGTGCCATTCTATCTGGTGGGGTTAGAGCAGTTCGAACAGTACATGAACTGACTGCAGTTGCTCCCCTATCAGAAGCACCCAGTAGGGCTCATGTCCTGCTTGAGAGATTCAGATTCTCTCCTTGCCCTCCCTCCCACCATGCTTCCTGGATGACATTCAGGGTCTGCTCTAGTAAACAAACTGGCTTCATCACAGCCTGTCACCCCACTGTGCACAAGACAATCTCTTCCAGTCACACCTTATCTCTGGACCTTCAACTTGGTAATAGCTTGAGACCTTCAGGGCTCACTGAGAAGAGCTACCTCTACCTACCTGGCTGAAGAGTGACAGGCAGCAGCTTCCTCCAGTGGAACTTCTGAGTATGGAAAAGGAAAACAGAGGTTGGGGTGATATTGCAAGTGCCATTACCACATCCCATCTGCAGGGATAAAGGGAGCTCAGTCCCCCATCCTTAAAGTACAATACAGTGCATATCATGTGAGTGTCGAACTAGTTCACTTTGAAATTTATGTAGCTAGAATCTACATAGCTCTAACTTTGATAATAAACATGCTTCCTAAAAACTGATTTCGGGGCCGGAGAGATGGCTTAGCGGTTAAGCGCTTGCCTGTGAAGCCTAAGGACCCTGGTTTGAGGCTCGATTCCCCAGAACCCACGTTAGCCAGATGCACAAGGGGGTGCACTCGGCTGGAGTTCATTTGCAGTGGCTGGAGGCCCTGGCGTGCCCATTCTCTCTCTCTCTCTCTCTCTCTCTCTCTCTCTCTCTCCATCCTTCTCTCTCTCTGTCACTCTCAAATAAATAAGTAAAAATAAACAAAAAATTTTTTTAACTGATTTCGAAAATTCTCCACAAAGCCAGCACCCACAACACTGACCCCAAGGGAAGGCCCCAAGAGCTTTTTAAAGCATAAATGAGTCTTGTTTTCAAAATACCCACGTTCATGCAAAATCTCAAATAGCATGATAAAAAGCAGCACCATGTGAACTGTATGTTCAACACAGAGAATGGAATTTCTTATTTCAGGACTAGAGATGCATCTCCAGGGTGTAGAACGTAGTGAAAAATGCTGGATTCACCTATTACAGGCTGCCTGTTGGTTTCTCTTCTTTCATATCTTTCCCATCTGACCCTGACACAGACACACTTAATTAAATTTTGCAAAATATAAAGTATACATATACTGAGCATGTGCAGGGTCCTGGGTCTGATTCCGGCAATAGAGAACCCTAACCCTAAGGAAGGAAGAAAGGAAGGGAGGGAGGGAGAGAAGGAGGGAAGGATGGAGAGAACAGAGAAGGAAGGGAGGAAGGGAGAAAAGAAGGGGGAGGGAAGAAGGGAGGAAGGGGAAGAAAGGAAGGGAACAAGGGAGGAAGGAAGGGAGGGAAGGAAAGAGAAAAGGGAAGAAGGGGGAAGGGTGGGAGTTAAATTCATTATTTTAATGTCATCTCCAATCACTAACCGACTTTTGAGAAAAATCATCCTTGAAGACCAGTGTTTCCAACTAATAACATTCTGGGGCTTTGGTTTGATTAATTGGTTGGTCAGTTTTGGTTTCATTTACTTGTTGCTTGTTCTGGGTTTATGCTTTCTTGTTTTTGTTTTGTTTTGTTATTTGTTCTTAAGACAGAGCTTTACTATGTAACCCAGGCTGGTCTTCAATTTTCAATCCTTCTTCCTCAACCTCTGGAGTGTTGGGATTACTGGTATGTGCCACCCTGCCTGGCTCCAGTTAGTAACAGCACAACAAGCTTCTAGGAGGGTGTTGCCGGAACTTTCTAGGAAATGACCTCAGCCGGAGAAGGGAGGTGATGTTCTGCTTCACAGTACTGTACTGTTGTTACTCACTTTTTCCTGTGTCCCCACCTGGGCCACAAACTTCCTGAGAAGAAGCCTCAACTCAGATTCCCTCTGCTTCTCACCCAGTAGTAAGTAGTCAGTAGTGTCACTCTGTTCATCCTAAGTGCTGCGCTAAGCTCTCCTGTGAGTTGTTTCAAGCTGGGCAGGCAGGCAAGGGAGGAAGTCCCATCCTGTCTGGAAGTATCTTCCCCTTCTTCTGTTCCTGCCCTCTGGTTTGTGAGTCAAGGTTGGTCAGCCAATAAGGAGAGCAACAAGATTTTCCCCAGGACTTATTTCCTGGATTCATCTTCTGGGCCTGAGTCTGCAGTCATTTTCTTCCCCAAGGATGTAGCACAGGCTATCAGAAATCTTAGGTCACTGGGTTCCAATAACTACTACCCCATCTTAGCAGTCAGGCTGATGTTTGCTGTCTGGAGAGAAATTGCTGCCCAGGGGAATTTCCAATGTGGCTGGATTCACCTATTGTAGATTGCTTGTTGATTTTTCTTCTATCATGTCTTTCCTGTAGAACCTAACACAATATTTAATTTTGCAAAACAGAAACTGTACATATTTTTTCACTTTTATAGGGATATCAATAGTTGAAGCTTCTAGAATTAATAATTTCCAATGTAGATGATAATAAATGGTAGAAAAATATTTAAAAGTAGCCCAAAAGAGATCTATTTGGAAGTATATTTTCCTCCTCCATTTGTCTGTTTTTCTTTTATGGTGATTAATTTTTCATTTGTTAAAAGCAATCCATATTTAATTCATAAGTATCATGTGTAAATAGAAAATGTCAAGAGATTGATTTTTTTCACATATTGAAGCTAACTAATGTATAAATCCATATTGGTCAAAGGACTGAAAATAAGTGACTAATGAATGCTTGGCCTGCTCAGGAAATATGTTCTCCCCTCCGAGACGCAGGGAACGTCACAAAAGATGGGTCAGAAAGAATGTAAGAGCTGGATGGGAGGAGTGCAGTGGATTTTAGCCTTTACATGCCATTACAGTCATGAATTCACAGCAGCTGCTTTACCTGCCCAAGACCTGTACGACTGGGGCCCATAAACATTCTGGGAGGGACCTCTCTGGCCACTGCCCTCCCTCAGAAGTTAGTAAGTTAATGGTTCCTGGGGGAGTGGGAATCATTTTCTTCCCTGGAGTGGCCACCATAGTGGTAGGAAGAAATGGTACTGAGGATAATGGTAAGTATACAGAATGCATGAGTAAAATGCAATGTGTGTGTGTTTCTGTGTGTGTGTGCAAATGTCAAAATATTTTTTTTTAAATGAGGGGGAAAAAGATACAATCATGTTAAAAAGTACAAAAGCATTTCCTGTATTCTGACAAGGTAAATGGGCAACAGAACTCAGAGGACAGAACAGAGGAGTTAAGGCTAGCCTTGACACCGCCTGGCCACAAGCTGTCCCCAGGGAGCTCTAGGGACTTGTAGGTCCTGAAGTGGCATGGGTCTGCTGCTGCTGATTGCGTGACAACATCTGGAAGCCCTGGCGGCTTGCAAACCCACCGCACCGCAGTATGCATCCTGGGCGCTGGGGGGCGGCAGGAGGTCAGGAACTGCGTAGCCCGCCGCAGGTCCCATACCATAAGGCTGAGCCGCAGAAAAGGCCAGGTCTGGTTCCTTGCGGTTCCCGCAGACGAGTCCTGTCTGCAGAAGCTACTTGACCCTCAGGGGCAAGTTCAAGTCCTTTGGTGGTTGCGGTGGTGGTGGGAGCAGAGACCAAGGCTGTGGGAAGGGCAGCTCAAGCCATGCAGGGCCACAAGACCTGGGCAGCGCTGACATGACCGTCCTACAAATGCCAACAAGACATCTTGGCTGCAAACAAGGAGTTAAGAGAGTGAAGTAGGGAAACATTCCTCCTCAAGGTTCCAGCAAACACCCAAAGAGATCTGCTGCAAAAGCAACTTGTGGCACAAGTTTGCAATTAAAGGTCTCATAATCTCCATCTCTTTTCGAATGAAATGTGCTCCCTTCCCCCCTGCTCCCCGCCCCCCAGTCCTCTAATTTAAGTACTGGCACAGCCGGCTCTTGTAAGCAAAATTCAGTTTTTTCATGTCTATTAGGAGGTCTTAGGGCTCTCACTGTAGGAGACTAAGCCATAGACAAATTTACACCCTCCTAGGGATGGGATCACACGCCAATCACGCGGGAATACTAGAACTCCAGGTGTGTGTGTGTGTGTGTGTGTGTGTGTGTGTGTGTAAATGATTGGAAAAGGAAGTTTCAGAGCAGGAAGAAAATGCATGTGACTGCTGACTCCTCCAAGTCTATATGATCGATAGATCGTGGGTGCTGAGGAAATGTGTGCCGGTGGACACAAGGCCAACAGGTATAATGAACAGGAAGTTACCTCGGAGGCAGAAACGACTTTTTTTCATGTGTTGTCTAAATTTTTTGGGAAAAAAAAAAAGTTTGTGCAAAAGAAAAATGATTTTACGTTGGTTTAATAAAATTAAGTCTGGCCATTTCATCCCCCCCTCTTTATAAACAACAACAACAAAAACAATTCTACCTCTTAACGTTAATGATTGGGCGAGAGGAATAGAGGCCAACCTCTCTCAAGTTTTCTAATACAAATTTAAGCGACAACCCCGCAAAGCTCAAGACTGCTAGTGTGACATTCTAACTCTAACACCATTTATGAGTGACAGTTTCATGCAGTAAATCTGTCCCCATGACCCATCTCTAGATTTCTCTCACCTAAAAAATAAAGAAGACATGCAGCTCAAAAAAAAAAAAAAAAAAAAAAAAAACAGTAAAACTGAGAAAGAAGGCCGGTTTTTTTTCTTTATAGAACCACATCTCATAAAACAGGCACCTTAATATTTTCCCAAGACAGCAAAAACGCGCATTGTCACCCAAACGTGGATATGGAAGGACAATTTGGTCTTGAGCCTTTTACTTTAATCTCTTGCCCAACAACAACACTGTATTAGTCAGTTCCCCCAAAGATAAAAAGTCACTTAATGAGAGGGAGTTCTCAGCGGTAGCGCCTCCGACTCGCTGGTGTGGATTTCCCCTTGCGGAGCCCGCAGTCTCCAGCGCCTCCTCCAGCCCGGCCCGCAAGGTACCGGCGGGGCTTAGAACTGGACCCGCGAGCTGGCAGATGCTGGCACTTGGCCTAAGAAGCTTCAGAAACGCTGGAGGCGAAGGATGCAGCTCCTGCCCTTCGTCGGGCCGGGGCCCTGGCCTTTGTCACTCCCTTCACCTTGGAGCTCCTGAGGATCCCCAGTGGACGCGGTGCGCTCGGGGCGGCTCTAGTCCTAACTGGCACGTCCGGCTTCCCCGCTGGCGCTCGGTGCCTGCGGGCTGAGCCACGCCAGCCTCCGCCGGACCACGGCCTCCCCACACCGGGGTGAACCCGGAGTGAGTCGGGAGACGCCGAGGGCTGCGAGGGTCTCCGGTCCAAACTCGCCGGGTCCCGGGCTCCCACTCCCGGGCTGAGAGCGCCGGATTTTCCCTCCACACTTGGTGGCGCGTCCGGGGAAGCTGAGGCAGGAGGATCGCGAGTTTGGGGCTTACCTGGGCTACAAAGCAAGAACCTCCCCGCCTGCAAGGGAGAAGTGAAAACGTGTTTACAGCCACACACACACACCCTCCTGGAAGGAAGGCAGTCCCGGATGTCGCGCTGAGCTCTTAGAACCCCGACATGAGAGACGCCTCAGTCCAACCTGGAGTGGGAAGCGGTCACCGAGGCGCCGAGCCCGGGAGTGGGGACACCTGGACGCAGGGGGCCGCGTCCTTTCATCCTCCTCCCCAGCAGGCGCAGGGCGCGTAGCCCGGCTGTCCTCAACCCCCCACTCCCCGCCTGTCCCCCAAGGTCACTGCTATGTCCCTTTACCTCTTTAGGTAATGTCACACCGGACACTTGTTTAAAGCTCCGATTAACAGCCTGAGAGCAGATTGCTGGCCTTCCGCGCCCCGGGGGCTGGGATGCTCTCGCCTGCCCCGAGGAAAGGAGGGACCCTGCCTGAGGCTCTCGGGCTGCGGCTGGGGAAACCTAGCAGAGAGCCCGGGGTCTGCCCCTTTCACACGGTTCCGTTCCATTTCCTTCTTTCCACAGAGTTTTGAGGAAATCACTTATCTTTCTACTTACTGAAGTGTAGGAAGACAACGTGGAGTTACAGCTCCCAACCGAGATAAGAGGTCTCGATTTTCCTAGGATTACTCGAAACGTTGTAAAAGGGAGATATATCTTGATTAAAGGCAAAATCAATATCCCGCATAAAAATCATACCCTTGTAAAAAAAAAAATAAGTCGAAAAATATACGAGTTTGCGGAAAGGAGGAGAGTGGCCTGCGGAAGAGTGGACACCCTCAACCTTTTCAGATGGGGGAGTCAAGATTTCCCTTTCCTTTGCAAGGGAAGGAATAGAGGCACGGGGCCCTAGTGTTTTAAAAGGTGAAAATCATAATACATAGTAAGCCCACATTCGCAGGTAGAGGAAGGCGGGGAATTCTTAGTTACCCCATCTGTAAGTGAATAAATCTGCTAACCTAGAATTAGATTACTAATCACCAGATGTCCAGCGGAAAGAACAAGTATGGGTTCTGCCATGGGACTGACTGACTCCTGAGAACTCATTTAACATATTTGGGTTTGGGTACGACTGTGCATCATTTAAATGTTTTAATTATTTTAAAAGACTTAAACCGAAAGTATCTATTTTTCAATTGCCACAATCTGTGTTGAAACCATACACTTGAATTTTTGTCTATTATCCATACTGTAACTTCAGTAAATGTTTTCAGTTTAATATCATTGTCTATGTGCTCACCTGCACTCCCTGCTTTCAAATATCCAAACAGATTCTTAATTAAAAAAAAAAAAAGAATACAGTGCATAGGGAACAACTGTAAAATCCCCCCCCCCCTTACTTCCGTCACAAGCAATTTGCTGTTGCCCTGAGGAAACAACTTTGGAGAGAAGGCTGAGTGTCAGGTTTCTGTGTTACCTGGGACTGCTAGAAGCAGTTTTTAATTTGCTGCCCTTCCTTTTTCTCCTACCTTGCCCTCAAAAACTGCTCAGCCTTTTAAGAGTAAATGACTTGGAGCTGCCGCTGAGGACACAGAAGCCTAGTCTGCTGTGTGAGGTGCACTGGAAGGTGATGTTCAGTCTCTATATCGAATTTAACAATGTGTCTCAATTGGCTGATTGGCTTATCAATGTCTGGAGATTTTCAGACAAAGTGGGAATTTGAGAGTACTGAGACATCTTACACATGTTCTCCAAGTTGCAATCATTTCCGTTCTCATTTTATTAATCAAAGACCCTGAGCTACCTAAAGTTTAGAATACAACCAAGATATCTGTTTCTTCCACCAATGTGGACAAGCTTACAAGACTGACATGCTTGTTCTTGGTCCACTAAACAAAGCATCCAGAGAAGATGCATTCTGTTATCTCTTCTTTTCCAATGGGAAAATGAGCTCAACTCCCCACCCCGGCCCCAGTCTGCTGGGAAGGACATGAATTCAAAAAATGAAAAGACAAACATAAAAAGAGGAACACTGAGGCACCAGTGCATTCTGTTCAGAACAACTGTGGTGGATCCCTGAACAATCCAGCAAAGCCAAAATGGTGAGGTCTTTCTCCCTGTTTGGTTTTGTTTGGGTTGTTTGTTTGTTTTAATAAGAGTATACCAAAGATCAGAAAAGGCCAACAAATTCAATTCCACAAAACCAGGTTGTAGAGCCAGGTGATTGCTTATTGTCTTGTGTTGTTGAATTTGTATGTCACAACATATTGTGTGGTACAAAGGAATTCTAGCCACTGGCTGTGACCATCAAATAGAAAAGACAGGCAAAGCCCGTACAGAAACCTAAGGCACTAACACCCATGCAAGTTGTTTGAAAAGTGGTCTGTGTTCCTAGCAGGTGCTACACCAGGGACAAAAAGTGCTAAATCTCTAAGCCCTGCCTCAGAACTCCAGTGGTAGCCCGAGAAAGCAGACAGGGACAGGCACACATGCCTCAATTCTTGTCTTTTTCTATCCAGTTGTCAGGTGTATGGGGAGAGTGGGCATCCACATCTACTGACACTTTTTTTAAAAAAAAATTTTTTTGGCATTTTATTTATTTGAGAGTGGGGAAGGAGAGAGAAGGGGGAAGAGGCAGATAGAGACAATGGGCATGCCAGGACTTCCAGCCACTGCAAAGGGAACTCCAGACGCATGTGCCACCTTGTGAAACTGGCTTACATGGGTACCGGGAAATTGAACCTGGGTCCTTAGGGCTTCACAGGAAAATGCCTTAGCTACTAAGACATCTCTCCATCCCTACTGACACTTTTTATAAAATGGTTTGAGAACACTGTCTGGGAGTGGTGAGCTGGAAAGTAATTACAATACTTCCATACTGACACTGTTCTCTGAATCTTCAGAGAGGATGGCTTCACAAAATCATCTTCTCCAATAACATCAATGGGGAATATTTGTTTTGAAGTCATTTTGGCAAGATGTTCCAGAAGACTTCAGTTAAAATAGAAGTCTTGGGCTGGAGAGATGGCTTAGTGGTTAAGGTGCATGCCTGGGAAGCCTAAGGACCCAGGTTCGACTCTCCAGGTCCCACGTAAGCCAGATACACATGGTGGCACATGCATCTGGAGTTCGCTAGCAGTGGCTAGAGGACCTGGAGTGCCCATTCTCTCTCTCTCTCTCTCTCTCACACACACACACGCACACACACACACAATAAATAAATAAAAATAAAAAAGTAGAAGTCTTCAAAGCTAAGTTTCCTCAACAAGAATAATTGAAATGTTTATCCAATCAGTTGTTTGAATCTGAACTACTGAGAACTTTTTATATTAAAGAACATTCTTGGGCTGGAGAAATGGCTTAGCAGTTAAGTGCTTGCCTGTGAAGCCTAAGGACCCCGGTTCAAGGCTCAATTCTCCAGGACCCACATTAGCCAGATGCACAAGGGGGCACACACTTCTGGAGTTCGTTTGCAGTGGCTGGAAGCCCTGGCACGCCCATTCTCTCCCTCTCTCTCTCTCTCTCTCTCTCTCTCTCTCTCTCTCTCTATCTGCCTCTTTCTGTCTCTGTCACTCTCAAATAAATAAATAAATAAAAATGAACAAAAAAATAAAAAAAAGAACATTCTTGTTATCACATCTTATTTAGCCCTTGCTATATACCAGGTTCTGCACTTGGAAATTTTAATTTTCAATATTGTGAATACAGTTGGGAGAAGTGTCAGTGGTAAAGGTTCTGTGTTTATGTACAGGACATGGTGAAGTTTGAATTCTTTTCGTCCATAAAGCTGTTTAGTGGTTCAAAAGAAAGCACACAATAACCTTCTCATCAGGAGAGTGGGGAAGAGATGTTACCCTGAAAAATGAAGGAGATGCAGTTGGAGCCCAGGACAGAGAACCTAGCCAAATCCCCGTTTATCACAAGCTCATAGTGTGTGGAGGAATTTGTGCTAAATGAACAGCCACCTCATCCAACTCCAGATGGGGACAATAACATTATTTTTCTCCTGAGAAATATTTTGGACCCAGAAGGAAACACCTTTAAACAGGAAGAATAAATTGATGCTGAAATAGTTCAAATACCACTGTGTCCACTATTGTTCAGGCAAACAGCAGAGGAGCAGGGGATGAGGGGAATGTTGAACATCCATTATGTGACTGACGCAATTCTGAGTATTTAAAACAAAATGAAATGAAACTTGTAAAAAAAAAAAAGTTAGGTTAAATCAATATATTTTGGTTCATTGCACCTCATTTCATTTTCCCTGAATTCCTTTTGTTTGTATGTGCTTTTGCTAACATCAGCTCAGATTTAAAGAAAGTTTTCAGTACAAACTGAAGTAAATCTTCTGTGGTAGGTAAAATTGTGATATCATCACTTAGCCACTTGTATAAGTAATTTCCAAGTTTGCCTGTAGTTTAGCACCTAGTAGCTTTAATGAGATTACTCAGTGCCTTCAAGGGTGAAAACAATACCCTCACCCTTATTGTTATCAGAGGTGTGGAGTTGGATCCTCATTTTCTGACACTTCTAACAAAAAGCAATGTATTCTCCACGAATATTTTCCAAAGTAAAATGGCTCTAAAAATGAAATAAGTGAAAAATAACTTGCTAGGGGCTGAAGAATAGCTTAGGGAAAAGCACTTTTCTCGCAGTGACAAGCACTGGGTTCCACCTCCATGGAGCAGGCACTAGTTACTAGGCACTGCTTGCAGAAAGAGCAGTTAAATGCTTGGTGATGTCATGATCACAATCTTCCAAACATTTTGTCTTTCACTATAAAGTAATATTTCTGTGGGCCCCAAAGCCTTGTCCTGATTTTGCCCCCAGGGTCCACATTTCAATACTTAAAACTGAGTGTCCTATACTTAAAAATAGGTTTAAGGATAACAACTGCTTCAGGAATCTCTTACTACACCACAAAGTACTGCCAGACTTGATTTACAACCACCAGGCTGCTGCTTCTTATCTTAAAGAGTTCCAATCAGGTGGTGGCAGGTGGGAGTGGGCTGATGGAGAGGCCGAGTCCGCTCCCTTTTCAGGAAGTTGGAGGAGTCCCCACATTTCCGTGTGGCATCTCAAAATGGTTAAGAGGTGAATTGGCTTCTATAGTTGTTCAGTACTCACAAGTACACAGGAAACAAAATCTGCAAAGCCCTCTCACAGAATGGTCCAGGAGTTTGCATAGCTCTACTTCTATTATCTTTTATTGGGTTAGAATAGCAAATCCCACTGAGGTTAGTTATGGGAAGGAATTATGCAAGGCTCTAACTACCCAAGTAGGTTTGTTGGGGTGAAGCACAGAAACTAGGCACCACCACAACTGCAAGAATTCACATTGTCCTCTTGCCCAGGCATTATGGGTTTCTCTTACATGTGTAAGTGACACCTATTCCTCTTGTTCCTGACTCATATGCCAAGAGAAAGGAGAGGTAAAGGTAGAGAGGGTTCCTTTTGTTTTCAAATATTGAAAAACTGCCTTTTTGTTTGGATGCTTGGGTTACTTGTGTTGTTTCCCTCTCAACAAACCTCCATCAAGGGCTTCTATATCTGAGGACTTCAGATACTCAACTCTTGGATGATTAGGATGGGTCATACAGTACCTGAATTATATCTAAGTACTAAGTGTATGTGCATGTTTCTAGGGAGGGCATGTCTGTTTTCCTCAGACTATCATAAGGTGAATCAAAGGCTGCTTAGAACCCAACAAAGAGCTGACCTGCATTCTCACCTCCTAATACACTTGTAAAGTATCCTTTATGTATGTGTTTACTACGTAAAGCAGTAAAAAAAAAAAAAAAAAAAAAAGAAAGAAAGAAAGAAAGAAAGAAATACTAAACAACAAAGCATCACTTAGTACTTTTGGTCATTTCACTGGAGTGCTTGAGGAAAAAAGAAATTGGCTGGAAGCCCTCCAAGAGTTATCTGAGATGAATGACTGCCCCAATCTAGGTAATCACATTGCAAATGCCTTAACAATTTTAGCTCATAGCATTTTACCACTTACAGATAGTGAGGAGTTAAGAAGATAACTTAATCAGATTTTAGATTCTTTCCCTAACTTTTTCTGCCTTCCTTTTTTCCATATTTATCTTCAATTTCTTAAAAAGATGGCAGCCACAGGTTCAGCTGAGTATCCCCTGCTCATGCTCCAAAATGTACACAGAAAATCTGAAACTGGTCACATGACTTCCAAATGTTGGTCAGGGAAACCCCTCCGCTTTTATTATCTACTGGGGAATGACCCCAATATAGAAATTTAGGCTAGGGGCAGACAGACAACCTCTCTGGAACTAGAGGAACAAATACTGTGGCAAAGAGAACACTAAAGACTAAATTGGGTTAGACCATAATTCTGAGGCAGACTTAACAATTTTAAATATAATTTTTAAATCAAATTTTAGTTTCCATTATATCTAACAAAATAGAGCAGGGCATGGAGGGAGGTAGAGGTAGGTGAGTTCAAGGACACCCTGAGGAATTCCAGGTCAGCCTGGGCTAGAATGAAACCCTACCTTGAAAAACTCAAAAAAAAAAAAAATTATATCTCAAAAAAAGGCTTACCCTTTCCTAGCTGAAACCTTGCATCCCTTCCATTACAAGCATCCAGGAAAAAGTATATACCCTGTCAGTTTCAAGATAATCTAGCCGAATCTGTCAATTCAGCGCTCTGCCATACACTTTACACTCTGACCAGAATGTGTAAGGTCCAGTGTCTGTGGTTACAACCCACAGGAAGGAACAGTGTGAATAAATGTTAAGAACTAATAATGGGAAGCAGCTCACTGGCAGAGCACTTGCCTAGCATGCCAGCGACTCTAGATCCAATGCCCAGCACCACAGAAAAAATGTTCACGCCAAGCCTTTGTATGTGTGGCAGGAGAGGCTTTTGTGCCTGCTGTCAATTGCAAAATAAGAAGAGACCAGCACCTGAGCTTCCTGGCTTGCTCAGGCACAAACTGTGCAGAAAGACACCGAGGAAACATCTGGCACAGGAAACACCCAATACAAGCCATCAGTTCCCACGTACGCGCCTCGCCTCGGTCTTCAGAAGTGCTACTAGTACTACAGTAAAAAAGTATTTGTAAAGCACACCCACATCACCTAGATTCTCCGCCTCCTAAGTTTGAGAAGCTCACAGTACAATTAGTCACTTATGTACGTGCAGCAAAAGGCATCACTAAAATTAAATACTGAAGTTCACTAAGTCATCATGCAAGCTTTATTGATTAGTTCATGCAACTCCTCCATGTTATTTTTTAGAGCGACAATGGCGCTGCCCAGGAATGTGCCGGTTACGTTAAAAGCAAACTGTTGAGTGAAGGGTAAGATAATGATAACAGTGGGATATAGGCAAGGAATGGCCCCTTAGACAAGTCCTAAGACTATGAATCAACAACTAAGAAAACCAAAGACATTTGGGCATCCCCTCTGGTTAAAGTGGCATGCCAGAATTAAAAACAGTACTAATTTTAGAGGGCAAGATCATTTGGAATGTATAAAGCAGGCTCATTCTCAGCAAACTTTTCCCCTAACTAGACAATTGCACGTGTATATCCACTGTTCACTTACTAGGGCTTCTATATGAGAGTTATTTAGGTTGACTACTGTAAGAAAAGTGAGACTGTAATTAATTATATACTTCTAGTTATATAATACCTACCAATGATGATCCTTAAAATTGATCCCCAATAAGACGAAAGTGATAGAGGCACTGCTGAAGTAAAAGGACAGGATTCCAGATTTTATTTTTTAAAATATTGAAAAAAAAACCATGCGGGACAAAATTTCTTTGATCAATATACTTTCCAAGAAATGGAGCAACTTGTATTGAGACACACTCAAAACTGGGCGACTTGAATGAAATTGGAAACAAACCAGGTTTGGATGATGACATGATGGAGAACAAGTCCTTGAATATATGTTAAAACAAAGCTTCCCATATAACCCCCCCCCCCAACTGTTCAAGTGGCAGACAAAATAAATTACCATAAATTATGTGCGAAGGCAATTTCAAAAAAAAAAAAAGAAAGAAAAAAAGAAACATGAAGCTAAGGATTTCCTTTGCTCTTCCAGGAAGCGTGGAGCAACTGTGCTTCTGACCTGCAGGCTGGGGCTTCTGGGGACCGGTCAAACGTCAGGGTAGTTGCAGTAATATACTGCAGAGCTGGCATCCGACACCACGGAGGAAATGGCCCCGTGGTTGTCTGGGAGGGTCACACTACAGTCGTGTCCCTGGTAAGGCAGACCCATCTCGGGCTTGTACACAAAGTGCAGATACTGTTCAAATTCCGTGCGGTCCACCTCCCCGAGCAGCTCGGCGGGCTGGCTGGGGTCCGCGCCATCCCGACAGGGCAGCGCTTCCGGAGGGGGCGACGGCTGCCCGGGGCCCGGCGTGGGGTGCTGCTGCTGCTGTTGTTGGGGTGGCAGCTGCTGCGGAGGCTGCACGTGGAACCCGCGCCCCGCCGCGGCCGCGGGGGAGCCCATCGCGCCGTAGTACATGTGCAAGGCGCTGGGGGGCGCCAGGAGGCCCGGCATCGCGGGGCCCGCGGCGGGCTCGGGACCCAGCCGGGGGTGATGCATGGGGCCGGAGGACGGCTCCTGGGGCACCGCGTAGTCCGACACCTGCGCGTAGGTGTAGGTGCCAGCCGCCGGGCAGTCCCCAGGTAGCGGGGCAGCGAAGAAGGCCGGTTCCGGCTCCACCCCATCCAACGGGGACGTGTCCGGCGTGGGCAGCGGGTAGCCGTCGAGCGGGGGCGCGCCGAGGCCCTGGCAGTCACGGTAGTGGCCGCCCAAGTGCGGGGGCAGCAGCGGCGGGCCGGTGGGGAAGCCCTGGTCGGGGAAAGGCAGGCCCAGGCCGTCCATGGCCACGCGGCCGCCCTCGGGGCCCAGCGCGGCCGCCTGCGGCTCGGCTAGACCGTGCAGGAAGCCTCCCTCCACCCGCTTCATGCGCTTCACCTGCTTTCGGCGCCGGGGCCGGTACTTGTAGTTGGGGTGGTCCTGCATGTGCTGCACGCGCAGCCGCTCGGCCTCCTCCACGAAGGGCCGCTTCTCCGCCAGCGTCAGCGCCTTCCACGACTTGCCTGCAGGGCGCGGGAGGGTGGAGAGGGCGCGCGGTGACTCCGGCGCTCCCGCCGACGAGCCCTACCTGACTGTCCTCTCCACCTTGAGTTAGAACCCAGATCCGGGGTTCCCCCCGGGGCCGCACGGAAGAGAGGACGCGTCATAAAACGCCACTTTCAGCCGCCTCTCGTCCCACCCATCTTCCGTGTATTTGGAAAAAACTGAAAGTGTCCCCTAGGCTGGGAAGGGGACGGACCACCAAGACCAAGACCAGGACCAGGAGGGCCCAGGTCGCCACTCAGAGGCGTCTCCCTCGTCACGGTGATCATAGCCCACCACCCGGGGAATCCCAGCGACCCGGGCCACCGCCAAATGCCCGTTTGGAGAGAGTCGGGAGGTGGAAAGGGAGCGGAGGGCCCTCTGCGAAGGACGTGGCCGCACACACACCCCGGGTGTCCTGCGCAAGGCTCGTAAAGACACCTTTCGGATCAAGGAAGTGGCTGAGGGACCGCAGCGGGGCTAGGCCGGCCCCCTGGGGCTCCTGGGGCGCGGGCTCACCTAGCATCTTGCTCAGCTCGGCGTTGTGCAGGTCGGGGTTCTGCTGCGCCAGCCGCTTGCGCTCATCTTTAGCCCACACCATGAAGGCGTTCATGGGCCGCCGGATGCGAGACTCGCCCTTGGCTCTGCCGGACGCCCCCGCGGGTGCTCCGCTACTCGCCGCCGCTTCGCCCTTCACCTTTACGTCTCCGAGGGGGCTCAGTGACTCGGCCCAGGGGCACGGGCCCAGCCCCGCCATCGCCGGGGGCAGCGAGCTCCGGGACTGGCTCTGGTCGTCACTGGCGTATCCCGCATCCGGGCTGCTCATGGCGCTCCAGACCTGCCCCGCGCTCCGCTACCCTCGACTGGGGGTGGGGAGCGAGCCCGGAGATGCCCCGAGGGCTGCGCGGGTTTCCAGGCGCGAACCCGCTGCCTTAGCTCCGGACCAGTCCAAGTGCAACGAGATCCAGTGCCCGAGGTTGACCCAGTGACACTGCGGGGGCCCGGCCCGGAGCCCTTTTCTGTATAGATGTGGCCAATGGCGCTGCGGGGGCGGGCCGGACCCGCGTCGTTAGGCCCACGCCCAGCCGGTGGTCTGAGTCCCAAGTCCCAGTTCAACCCCACGCCCGCCTCTTTCCCCTCCCCCAGCCCTGCGTCCTGGGTTACACCTGCCCCGGGAAAAACTGGCTGGAGCCGGGCTCTGGCGCCAAGTCCTCTGCGACCTGGGAAGGAAGACGGCTGCATTCAACTGTGGCGGGGGGGGGGGGGGGGGGGTTGGAAACGACAGTACTGTCAGAGGTACTCGCCCTCAGTAGTAGTAGTTGGCATTCTAAATATCCGTTCCAGTCTCTTCTAAATCACATATTTATTACGGGCCAACGGCTGTTCCAGGGTATCTACCATCCCACCAAAGCTGCCCGAAGTTTCCTTCATGTTTCCCCCCACCCCCACACAAGAGATACTTCAGATCTCCCATCCCAAGAATTAATCTTGCTTAAATTATCTTCAAAACGCTATGCTCAGAAGAAATAGTAATTTTAAAAAAAGTTAAATACCGAATGTCCTCTCTTCAATAGTTCCACACATCAAGAAGTAAAGGCTTAAACCAATCCTTGAAAATTTCCATCTGTAATGTGTGAGGTAAATACACCTTGCTAATATGTGCTCAGAACAAGAGATAAGGCCTAGTTTTGATTTTTCAGGTTTATAGGCTTGCAAGAGGCCCTTGGTTTCATCCTAGCACCACAAAAATAAAATGGAAAGGCAGGATCAATATGCATTTAAGTGTACGTTTATGAAGGAAGGAGAGCAATTCTTGTAAGGAGCAAAATAACTCTCCGTGTCACTTTAAGGTGTTTACCTGGACAGATAACTACAACAGTTCTGTGTATCTCTTTAGACTGAATAGGGAATCTGAGTGACCATTAAACTTATTTTACACCGGAAAGAACTTTTTCATGGGATTTTTCAAAACATTTTTTGGAGAGTGCATACAAATGACACAGTGTTCATAGCACCCTCCACACTTCATCAAAATAGTTAGCCTCCAACTAATCTTATGAATTGGACACTAGTATAGCTTACAGGGAAGGGAACAGGCACAGAGGTTAAGGAATGAGTCTGAGATCAAGGCATTCAGAGGGTGAAACTCAGCCAGCAGCAGTCTGCTTTCAGACTAGGAGCTCTAAAGCACCGAACCCAGCTGTTGTGTTGGGCATTTGTTTTCATATTTGTGCTGTTTTCTAAGAAAACTAGTTTTGCCATTCCTTTATAATTTTGAGGCAAAAAAAATTGGAGGGGGAATGTAGCTCGGTAGATAGTTGATGGTAGTTGATGAGCTCGCTTAGCACGCACAGGGTCTGTAGTTCAATCCCCAGCCCTGCATAAACCAGGGTAGTGCTGGGCATCGTGCAGGTGCACTGTAATCCTGGACCCTCAGCTGCTAGAGACAAGAGGGTCAGAAGTTCAACACCAGCCTCCCACCACTCAGGGAACTGGAGGTCAGCCTGAGTTGCAAGGGACACTGATATACATCAATCTGCAGAACAGATTTTGTTTAATATGAAAGGCTCATTATTTTAGTGCTTATACCTTGGAACAAAGTGGTAAAATGCAGCTTTTTATGCTATTTCAGAGACAACGTTTTCTACTGGTTTGCAGAGTCAACTCCTGGTCTTTGATTTCTGGCATGTCTCCCTCCAAAGAACACAGCCATTTAAGGCAACCTTTTCTTTATTTATGGCTCTGAAAACCACTGGTGACT
Organism: Dipus sagitta; assembly: GCA_036346955.1. Lineage (NCBI taxonomy): Eukaryota > Metazoa > Chordata > Mammalia > Rodentia > Dipodidae > Dipus > Dipus sagitta. The sequence continues at coordinate 121,926,534 of CM070771.1, read as the reverse complement.
CTCTGTCCCCTTGCACATAGTCTTCCCGAAGAGGCAATGTTGACAGTGGTTAAAGCTCCTGGTCTATAAGGTTCAGATGAGGAAAGAATTTAAATCTTCTTAAAGAAATCAATGAGATGTATTTTTTAAATTGATTTGAAAGAAATTGATCGTAAACAAATGTAACTGATAATGTGCTTTGCTTTAAAGCGTTTTTCTGAAAAATTGTTTTGAAATTAAAACAAAATTGTGTTACAAATGGCTTTATAAGTGAGGAAACTATAGGAGTAGTCAGCAGTATTACAAATTAATCCCGTAGCAACTAGATTTTTTTTTTTTTTAAAAAAGGGTCTTTTCTAACTTTTTGTTGTTTTGTGAAGGGGTTTCCTTCTGTGGCCCTGGCCTCCAACTTGCAGTGAGTGATCTTCCAGTTTTAGGTCTCCCAGGTTCATCCACCCTGCCACTGACTTTAGCAGATAGTAACAAAAAACTTTTCAAAGATGTCATAGCAGAATTTTCTCTTACAGCGAAATATTTTGTGAACTACGAGTTGAGTTTTATTACAATGAAAACTAAACAAAAACAATACTGGTCTCTCTTTTTTCGGCTAATTTCTTCAAATATAACTCAAGGGCAGTTGCAGAAAATGTCTACGCACGCTCTTACACTTGCTCACCTTCGTGGTCTTGCAAGCACAGCCCTTCTCCAGAAGTGCGCTTGGGACCCTGGGAGGCCCAGGCCCGGGTGGGAAAGAAAACCTGCGTGCCCCGTCGTTTTTGCGCTTGTTCCTGGGTCCTTGCAGACAAGCTACTGATCTGTCAGGAACGATTACCAAGCAATCAGGGCAGAGATGGGATGGGATGGCACTGGAGGGTCACGTTCTTATACTTCTCCCCTACTTCTTAACCGCACCCTCAGTACCACCTCCCCTCCCCCCACACCCAGGGAACTATAAACCCTCACTTAAATTTACCAGGAAGCAACTGTGGTGCCTTTCCCCAGACTACTCCCCAATCCCGTCCTCTTACCTAGATCTAATTTCTGACCATTCTCCTGACAGTTACTTTTGGTGGCGAGTTGTGAGCGACGGGGCCGCAGATGCGTCCGCTCAGTGTGTGGACTCATACTTCAGATTCTGAACTACACGCGGTGTTGGACGCTGAGCTGGCCACGTTATCAGAGCCAGCCACAAATGCCACATGTAAAGAAGCAAACATCCGGAGTGGCTTCCTGCGAGGCTGGCTTTGCTCAACACCAGACACCAGAGATTTACTGGTGAAGGGGACGAGTTTCAGGAGCCTGGTATGCCTACTCTGCAGCCGGCGGTGACACTCGCAACGCCCAGTGCGCGAATTCTGGGCTCCTGGCGGCACCCACATCCCGGAGTCCACAGACAGGACCTGAGGCTGGGCGAGAAAGCAACTAATGTAACAAAAAGTCATGCTCGTTATCACTTGGGGTGTTTGGCAAGTGGGCACGGACATTAACCCGGGCAGGTGAGGGGCTATGGCTCAAATGTGAAGGCGTCAGAGCCACGCTTTTCCATCGACCTCTGGGTGACCGAACGCAGGGTGGGTGACTCCCCTCAGATTTTTGTGATTCCATTGCTCAGAAAGCGGGAGCCTGATAAAGGGGCCTCAAGTCCAAGGCGCAGGGTCCGCAGGCCCCAGCGCTGTCCCTGGAGCGCAAGTTCGCTGGGGCGGGGGCGGGGAGGGGAGCGCGCGCCTCCAGCCCCCCCAACACTCCCGGCGGGACCTGGGTAACGGACAATGGTGTCCCAGGAGCAAAGAACAATACGGTCTTTGCATTTATAAACCGTGCCCCTAGAGGCTGTCTTCAGGAACCCCTGGGGCTGTGGAGGACTGCAAGGAGCGCGCAGCCCCTGCTCCGCACCTCCCAGGTAGGACCACGCAGCCCCACGTCGCCCATTGGCACCTCGCGCCCGGCGCCAACCCGGCGTCGTCGCGCCCCAAGATACCTTTAAGCGTCTCCTCCCAGTTCCCCGTGGGTCCAGGATGGAGGTCGAAGGTCGCGAGCAGGAGGGGAGAGGTGGGGAGGAAGGAGTGGCCGGGAAGATAGCGGTCACCCGCTCCAGCGAGCCAGCCAGCACCCAGCGTCCCTGGCCCAAGGAGGATTACTCCAGACAAAGTACACTTGACTACACCTGCCTCTCCCGCGGGGGTCCAAAAAAGGGCTACAGCAAGAGTCGCTTTGGGGACCCTCATTCCTAACTGGACGGGACCGCGCATTCTACTTTCAAGACACCTCGCTTCCCTCTGCTTGTATCCCTCTCCAATCCGTGGCTCTCCTCCTGGCCGCCCCCATCTCCACCCTGGCAGCCTGCGGCTTTTCGACAAAGTCCTCTTTCCAGCTAGGCCTCGCCTTGGGTTTGCACACAGGCCAAGCAGGAAATGCGCTGTTCCGGGTCCACTTCCCAGCTCAGAAACTGGTAGGAGGGAATGTTTCTTAGATCCCCCAACCCCCCAACTGTGGTCTCCAGTAGAAATGGGTGCGTCCTCCCTTTATTGCCTGGCGTATTGAATCTCAGACTCCGGTGGGGAGGTGACCTGGGGGTGAGGGAGAAAATGCATACTGCTTTGCTCATCTCTTAGGAGTTGGCCTTGCACAAATGTGGTTTGGTTTTCCATGTCGGCAGAGGTAGAGGTGGCTGGCTGGCTGGTTAGTCATTGTCCACCCGACATTCTTCTTACAAGAGACCGGGGCTTTCTAAGGAGAGGTGTATCCTCAACCTGACCAGACAGTCTTACCAGCTGCAGGTCCACTGTGAGCAGAGAACACTTCCATTCCCTCAAAGGAGAGCAGACAGGACTGCTGCCTCCAAGGAATGTACAGTGCAATAGCGTTAGTCTTCCTCCCTGATTTATTAAAGTCCGCCGAGTGTTCTCAGGCTGTGGTCCTGTAATTGGTTCCTGGCATGTGAAAGTGATGCTGACAGCAGTAGGTCAAGCGCTTTGATTTTTTTTTTTTTTCTTTTAGTAGTAGAGGCAATAGGGGCCTTCCCACTCTGAAAACTGTTGCCAAGTTTCCTACAAAGCAGGACTGGTGTGCCAGATGATTGGTGAAGGCAAGGTGTGCATTCTGTGATCATGGAAGTGATCAAACTTAAGTGGGTTATAGAACAGGGCCACTCCTAACAGCTCTTATTACCTCCACTGGGCAGCTTTACCCACACATATATCATATTTGAACGTGAACCTAAGTTGGCTTGCGAAGTTTTAAGCAGGAGGGAAAATATTAAGGATCCTTGCTGGAATCCATACTGTTAGTTTACAGCTGATTCCTTCTCTCTAGGTCTGGTTATCCGACCTTGTCAACAATTTTGTCTTTGGTTTGTTTATTAGGAACACGGGGTCTTTGTTCATTTCACCTTTGTGTCTCTAGAGTGCTCAATGCATTACTCTCTAATAAATGCTTATAGTTACTACAAAGTCACGAATCGGGGTCATCAACTTTGTGGGCAATGCACCAGAACGGATTTCTGTAGATCTTAAACTAAAGACTCACTTATGTCTTCTGGTGGGTAACATTCTCCCACCCAATCCTTCACTAGCTCTGTCTGCAGACATTAAGCATCTGACATTTCACTGTGAACTTAACTAAATTCTGTTGCTTTTCTTAATGCATTCAGCATGGAAATCCAAGCTAAGAATGTGCATGTGTAATTGTGTGTGTGGATATAAGGCAGAAGCAAATGTCTTCTTTTCTTGGGGTGGGGGCTGGGGTTGGAAAACTAGTCTTATTATCAATTTCTTCATGAACAGTGCAGTATACAAAGCCCATCCTCCCCTTTCTTCCTATTTCCCCTTTTTTTTCCCAAGCTTCATTCTAGTTCCCTGACAGTACTTCTGATGCTTGCTAGTCATCTCAAGTTGTTCCAGGTTAGGAACCACATATGAGGAAGAACATGAGGCGCTTGTCTTTCTGATCTTATGTAACCTCACTTAGTATGATTTTTTTCAAATCCATCCATTTTCCTGAAAATTGCATTTTTTTTAACTGCTGAGTGGAACTGCCTTGTGTATATGTGCTGTATCATCATTAACTATTCATCTGTTGATGGGCATCTGGGCTGATTCAAGTTCCTAGCTATTGTGAAAAGACCATTGATGAATACGCTTGAACAAGTATCTCAATAGTAGAGTCTTTAGGGTGTTTGGCCAAAAAAGATACAGGTGGATGCAATGGTAGATCTGATTTCAGCTTTTTGGGGAGTCCATACTGATTTCTATAGTGACTCTACAAGTGTTCACTCCCAGAAGCAGTGCATAGGGGGGTTCCTTTTTCTCCCATATCCTTACCAGCATTTGCTGTCATTTGATTTTCTGATGATTTCCATTCTGACTGGTGTGAGATGTAATCTCAGTGTTGTTTTAACTTGCATTTCCTAGTGACCAAAGATGTTGAATATCACTTTAGGTGTTTGTTGGCCATTTGTATTTCTTCCTTTGAGAACTCTCTGTTTAATTCCCTGCCCCATTTTTGGGGGGTGGGTTGCTTGATTTTTTTTTTAATTATTTGCTTTTTTTTTAGTTTTTTGTAGAGCTTAGATATTAAACATCTGTTGATCGTAAAGCTGGCACAGATTTTCTCCCATGTGGTAGGTTGTCTATTGACTCTGTTGGTGGGTCATTTATCTGTACAATAGCTTTTTAGTTTCATGATGTCCCAATGTTTGTGAGTTTGTCTAATTCCCTGGGCTACTGGGGTCTTACTCAGAAAGTCTTTCCCTACACCTTTATCTTGGAGTATTCTCCCATTTATTTCTTCTTGTTGTTGTAGAGTTTCAGGACTTATTTGAGGACCTTGATCCACATGGAATGGCTTTTGTGCAGGGTGAGAGAAGAGGATCCAGGTCCATTCTACATGTGACTATCCAGTTTCTCCAGCACCCTTTGTAGATGATGCTGTCTTTTTTGCAGTACACATTTTGGGCCGCTTTGTCAAAGATCAGTTGGCTATAGTTACTCGAAGTTATACCTGTATCTTCTATTCTATTCCATTGATCTATGTGTCTGTTTTTGTGCCAGTATTAAATCTCATTTATTTTGACTGTTGTTCCATACAGATTCCAGTTCAACTAAAATAAATGAGAAAAGTTCTGAGTTAAATGGATCATAAGTTCATTTATAAGGAAGTTGAAGATTTATAATTTTCTGTTATGTTCCTTCTGACTATAAAAGATTTAATTAATTACCCTGAATTGTTGTGGTCTCATGCATCACCTACTTAAGCCATTGGCCACTCAACACCCAGTACAGAGCCAGTTTAAAATACATAGGCATGTACCGCAGCTAGGTAAATTCTTTCATTCTAAGTGTTGTTGAGGTGTAAAATTAAGGTATAGAACAGTTGAGGGATTTGCTTACTGCTTCCAATCATAGTAACAGACAAGAAAATAATCAATTAATTTAATGAACAAATAATTATCCAGCCCTTGTTAAGTCTGAGGCTTAGCACAGCATGGCATATCAGTCATAATGAGCACAGACCTGGGGGATGTGCAGCTTACGGTTGAATTCCACCTCAACAGCCGCCAGTTGTGGGTCTTTGGAATGTTATGAAATCTCTTTAAACTTCATCTGTAAATGAGAATAATGATAGCAATCACTTCAGAGGGCTTTATGAGGATAAAATGAGTTCATTATTCATAAACTACTTAAAATAGGTCCAGGCACATAAATAGACGCTACACAAATATTTAATAAAGAAAGAAGTAAATTAATGTATATTTACATAGTAAGGTGAGCTAAGAAAAATAAGAGAAAGTTCAATTTAATAAATTGAAAATGTATGAATTATAACAACTAAACAGATAATTTTATTACATGTTAAACCTATAATAGTAATATTTAATAATGTCATACTTTAATCAAAATTGTCTGCTTAAAAACTTTTAGGAAGTGTTCTGCAAACTATCGTGCATTTTTATTGCATTTGAACATAAACATTTTTATGCTTATGGTATAGAAAAACTTGTACATGTCTACCTTCTACAACTAAACTTAGCAAGGAAAAATTTCACAGGATTCTAAAACACTCAACATTGCAATAGAAAAAAATATGAAGCACAAAAATATACTTTTCAAATCAGCCCTAACCTGTGTGATCCTGGAACCTTTCCTGAAAGCTCTAAAAGCAGCATTTAATCTCCATCACTGTGGTTGGTACCTGTATGTTTCCAAGGAAGAATAATTCACAAGTATTCCAATCCAACCTAGGCCTTCTGTGTTGTCTAGGGGAAGATTCCAGATTCTAGTCTTGGTAGCTCAATAGTTTGGTACCTGGTAAACTAAAAGTCACTTAAATTGCCTTAAGATCAATTTTCTCAAAAAAAAAAAAAAAAAAAAAGAGGGGAGGAGGAAGAAAGAAGAGAAAGGTGCTTCGTCTCTTCCTACCTTTTCCAGTTAAAGACGAGAACAAATATTCACAGGCGCGGTTGCAGCATAAGAGGACTGAGTAAAACTATGCTGTTGAGTGCAGGTGGTGCTGGCTATAGGTGTTTGAGGCAATTAGGAGCTAGAGAAGATTCCTTTACAGAAAAACAATAGTAGCAAACTGTGATAAAATGGAAACCAGGGGTTGTGACATTATAGCTTGGTATTACAATAGAATGTTATTATTTGTAGAGCAAAAGTGTTCGTAAAACTTATAATTTTTAGATTATTTATTTATTATATTTGTGTGTGTGTGTGTGTGTGTGTGTGTGTGTGCGCGCGCGCATGTGTGTGTGTACGTGTGTTCCAGAGCATGCATGTGGAAGTCAGAGGATAACTTCAAGATGCCTGCGCTCCTTGACCTTGAGACAGGACCTCTTGCTACAGCCAAGAAACGTCAGGCTGGCCCATGAGCTTTGGGTTCTTCTGGCTCCACCTCCCATTGTCCTTGGTGTGTTGCCATCACAGATGCGTGCACCACCTTATATCTGCCTTAGGGTGAATGGTGGGGAATTGAACCCTAGCTAGCAGACTTCGCAAGCAAGTGCCTTTAGCCACTGAGCCATCTGCCCAGCCCACAGAAATGAATTGTTTAAAAATTCAATTTAACTTAACTATTCAGTGTACAGACAGTCCCACCTTTGATCCAGAGGAAAGCAGAGTCTACTTCAATGAACTTAGACCAGGGATTTACTGGAGTATACTATTATCCTTGTGATTAACTTAAAACCAGAATTTGGAGATAGAGTTGAAAATTTCTTTCTTTTTGATATTTTTCCTATCATGACACATTTCCTCTAACATTCTGACTGACATATATTGAATAATACAACTGAAAATGATCATATAGCACACACCGTCCCTTCAAGTTCTGTAATTCCTAAGGAGAATGTTAAAACATGTGTCTGCCATCTAAAATATTACAGATGTCCCTACAAGTTAGTATTTCTTACTAATAAAGGCATAAAAATACAGACATTATTTTTAACACATTTATTTTGAAATAATGTCAAGCTGGCAAAGAAATTGCAAGATGGAACAAAGGAATGAATGACTTTCACAAAGACTTTCCTGTTTGTTAGCATTGTATTTTTTGATGCATCTGTCCCTACCTAAATGAACATAAACATTTCCCTATACTTGCCCCATCCTGTTTTCTCTTTGTAAGTATAAATGTATAAAGCAATATGAGTATACACTATGTTCATATATAGTAGTACTAACATACTGAACATGAACATACACCACGGATATACTGTCATATCCTGTACAGTAAATTGTATGTGTATGTGTCACTAGTTTTTCTAAACCACTTGAGAGTAAGCCACAGCACTGCGTCTCATCACTCACTGCATGTTCTCTAGTGGGGGCTCCTCTGAAATAAGTATGCTCTCCCCTAGTCACCACAAAACTGTAGAAACCAGAAAATGAACATGATGACTTTATGGCACTGTCATCTAAGCCACAGATTAACTTATATTTTTCAAATTGCTCTGGCACTGCCTTTTCTCTTTCTGAGTGACAGAATCACACTGTTTACTATCAAGCATCTTCAGTCTTTCTCTCTTCCTCCTCCACCCCACACACCTTTCAGAGCATGCAGCCTTTCATTCATGGTCTGGATAGGCTGATTTGACTCATGCATTCTTTGCAGGAAACCTATGGAAAAGGTGGTGTGCTAATATCAGAGCATGACAAATACTGGTGATAGATATTAACCTTGATCACCTGGTCAAGTTGGTGTCTCTTACTCCAATTTAGATACAAATCTAAAAATTCAAGCTAGGATCTACATATGAAAAAGAACATGCTGTGCATGGATTCTGGCTTGTGTTACCTCACTTAGTATAATATTGTCCAGATCCATCCATTTTCCTGCAAATTTCATACTTTTTTTTTTCTTTTTGATTTTTCAAGGTAGGGTTTCACCCTAGTCCAGGCTGACCTGGAATTCACCATGTAGTCTCAAGAGTGGCCTTGAACTCATGGTGATCTCCCTACCTCTGCCTCCCTAGTGCTGGGATTAAAGGCTTGGGCCACCATGCCCGGCCATACTCTTATTTTTTTTTTTCTACTGTTTTTTTGGTTGGGATTGTTCTGTTTTCCAAGGTCCTGAGATGTTTAAGTTATTTCATGTTGCAGTTAGCTTATTTGATGTTGCTGGCACAAAGCACCCAACCCAAAACAGCTGATGGAAGGACTGGGTTTAGTTTGGTTTACAGACTCAAGGGGAAGCTCCGTGATGGCAGGGGCAAATGTGGCATTAGCCGAGGTTGGACATCATCTCCTGGTCAACATCAGGTGGACAATAGCAGCAGGAGAGTGTGCCAAACTAACACTGGCAAGCTAGGGGTTAATGAACCATCAAGGTCCACCCCCAGCAACACACCTCATGCATTCAGAACACAAGAATTTATGAGGGACACCTAATTTAAAACACCATATTTGAGAGTTCTCTAATTCCTTAGTATAGGCACTTAGAGTTGTAAACTTGCCTCTTAGGACTGTCTTTATTGCATCCCATAAGTTTTGATGTTGTGTGTTTTCAGTATCACTTGATTAAAGGAATTTTTTTTGATTTTGTTCTTAGTTTCTTTATATGACCCATACATCGTTCAATTGTGAATTGTTTAATTTCCATGACTTTGTATATGCACTAGAGTAGGATCAGATAGAATGCCAGGAATTATTTCAATTTTCCTACATTTGTTAAGATTGGATGGTGTCCTAACATATGATCTATTATAGGCAAAGTTCCATGCACTCTTGAAAAGATGTGCATTCTGCAGCATTTAGATGGAAGGTTCTGTAGATGTACATTAGGTTAATTTTTATGAAATCCTTTAATACAGAGGCTTCTATTAATATTTTTGCTGTGTTGATCTATCAGTTGGTGAGCGTAGAGTATGGAAGTCACACACCACTATTGTGCTTGAGGCTATCTCTGACTTTACATCTCGTAGTGTTTGTTAATGAAATTGGGTGCACCCGTGTTTGTGTTTGGTGTGTTTATGTTTAGAGTTATAATGTCCTCTTGTATTATTCCCCAAATCAGTATAAAATGACCTTCTTTGTCTCTTCTAAATTATGTTGCTATCTTTTCAGATATTAGACCATAACACCTGCTTGTTTCCTATCCCCATTTATTTGAAATAACATTTTCCATTGTTCCACCCCAAGGTAGCTTCTGTCTTTCATGAAGAAATTTTTGTTGGAGATCCTGTATGTTTGTCTATTCCACTAGTCTGTGTGTTTTGATTGGGGAATTGAAACAATTTATATTCAGATTTAGTTTTGAAAAGTGTATATTAATTCATACTATTCTTGTTGATTTTGTAGTGCTTGATGTTTTTCTATTGCTATCTTGCATTAACTATTAGTTAAGCAGGCTTATTATTTCCTAAGGTCTCATGCCTGTGTTTTTCCTTCTCTTTAGTCTGAAGGATAATTTCAAGGGTCATGCCTTCTTATTAATTTCTTGTTGGAAAACTTGAATGCCTTGATCTTGTCTTTAAGCTCATATACTCTACCTTCACTTTCCATGGAGGTTTTGTTGTTGTTTTGAGGTAGGGTCTCACTCTAGCCCAGGGTGACCTGGAATTCACTGTGTAGTAGTCTCAGGCTGGCATTTAACTCACAGCGATCCTCCTACCTCTGCCTCCTAATGCTAGGATTAAAAGTGTGGACCACCACACCTGGCTGTATGGTTGTTTTTTTTTTTTTTTTTTTTTAATTTACTGTGTTTTTCACTTCTAGCTTTTCAGATTGTTTTTTCGTCAGTATTTATATCTCCTTACTCATATATTTTTGAAAAAGTTAGCTTATTTATTTAATCAAGGTTATAGTCATATGTCCCCTCTCCCCCAGACCCACTTTCCCTGCGGGTTCTCAGTAGGTTTATTGTTATTCAGTGTGGGGCAATTAAAGCCTCAGTCCATCTCTGTGAGTGGGGGCTGTGTTTCTGGAAATTTCTACCCTCCTTGTCTATTACAATCTTCCTTCCCTCTCTTCTGCAATGTTCCCTGAGCCTTGACTGGTCTGTTAGCAGTCTGGCTTAGTGCTAAGATTTCTGTAGCCTCTGGGTTTCTGCTTTGATATGTTTCATTAGCCACTGTATCTATCTCCGCCTTACTCATCTTGTATCACCCTCCTTTTTTCATTGAGCTGACTTTTTTTTTTTTTTGGTATTTTCCTGAGATTCCTTCAGGAGTGTTCATGTTTCTTATATTACTATGTTGGGATTTTCACATCTTGGACTAATTCATTGCTTTGATTTTCTGTTTTATCAGCTATATTCTTAGGTGTATAGTTCATATATCCTCAATATAGGAGCTCAAGATACCTGGCATGACCTCTATATCACTCCCAGAGTAGTCTACTAACAGCAGGAGTCACCAAAGCAAGTGGATGTGTATGCTTTTGGAATGAATTTCTCTCACCTACACTGAGTTGTGAAGTCAGTTCTCTCCTTAGTGCTCTCTAGGCTCATCTCCTCCAGCATCTAACGGTTCTTCCTAATATATATATCATATTTGCAAATCCCTCTCCTACAGTGTGAAAGACGGCCCTCTGTCCTTCAATATATGTACATTTTTTCTCACTGTAATCACCTCCCAGCCATGCCACCACTCACATCCCCTTTGCTTTGCTCCTAGATGAGCCAGCGCTTTTGGGCAGCCCTTTTGAGCACCTTGCTTTCACTGTGTCCACAGCAAAGCAAAGAAAGAGTAATTGGTTTAAGTGTGTGTTTGTTTATTTTGTTTTGAGACAAGGTCTCCCAACATAGCCCAGCTAGCCTGAAACTCATAATCCTCCTGCCACAGCCTCTCAGGTGCTGGGATTATAGGCATGTGCCACTATATCTAATTTACTGGTTTGGATTTATTTAAAATAGTTAAAGTACTAAATATGACTACAAACACAGCCATTCTTTTCATCAATGCCATTACTTGCTGGCACATTCCTTAGGAGTAAATAAAGAACCAAATTACTGTCTTAAAAAACTGTCTTAAAGAGTACCCCTCATAGTTTTGAAACTGAACATAATACCATAAAAAATATTCCTTGGACTTAAAGTCAAGACAGCAAAACTAGATATTAACTTAACTCTGTAGAATTTCTTTTACCCAAAACCATGAAGAGGGGACTTGGGAAACTGCTTAGTGGTTATGGCATTTGTCTGAGAAGCCTAAGGACCATGGTTTGATTCCCCAGGACCCATGTAAGCCAGATGCACAAGGGGGCACACGTGTCTGGAGTTTTTATGCACTGGCTAGAGGCCCTGGAGTGCCCATTCTCTCTTTCTCTCTATCTGTCTCTTTCTCTCTCATAAATAAATAAATGAAATATTTTAAAAAACATAAAGAAGGAATGGGGATATGATAGGACAAGTACCCAGCATGAGCAGGGCCCTGGATTCCACACCAGCACCACACACACACACACACACACACACACACACACACACACAGCGAGAGAGAGAGAGAGAGAGAGAGAGAGATGAAGATAACATAGGAAGAATGAGAAACAACCATGAAATAGGATTTTTCCAAGTGTATTAGTAGACTTTCTAGCAGCTTTAAGCAATACTTCAGAAATACATTGTTTCTCCCCTCTGGCAACCCCCTCCCACACTCTCCATGACCTTACATGAAGAAAATAATGAGCAACAAGTCAGGTTTCCTGACTTGCCAGGAGTAGGGGTTGGCCAGTCTAATTTATACTGTTTCTATGCATGAATGGGTTCCCATGAGTCACTGCCATCTTCGATGTGAGAGAGAAAGTTCAGTAGAAAGAAAATGAAGACCAGCCACCGTGTCTCCAAAACATGCTCAGTCACCTCTGGAAGCAACATTTGCCTTGAGGTGCTGCTGTCCCTCCGCAAAGATCAGGAGCATAGATCCAGGTGCAGGTCCCAGTTCAACTGCAGGAGAAGCAGGGGTGCGTGTATACCCAGGCTCTTCTCTTGGGCCAAATCTCTTCCTTTATCAGACCTAAAAGCAGAGGATACAACTGGGTTAAGTCTATAGAAAAGCAGCTGAAGAAATGTCTCAGAACCAGAAAGGGCAGCCTCTGGGAAATCCAAGATTCTAAGCATGAGAGATTCAATAGCTGTCAGCCAGATGTACATGCAGTAACTGGTGTCAGCTGTAGGTAGTGACATGTACTCTAATATGTCCCAGTTTGAAAGTGTTTGCTAACTGAAACTATAATCCCCAGGTAGTTGAATATTCAATTACTGAATGGCCTAGGAAAACTTAATTTTGCTAGTTCTCATGTTATTCTGATTAACAACAAATTGTTGTAACAGTCTATGAAAAACGAGTGATGTGAATACTTTTTAACACTTTCCTAGGGGATTTTATCTGGGCTTTTTTTTTTTTTTTTTTGAACCCAGAGCTTCCTATTGTACCACTAAGGCTACATCCCCACCTTGATTTGGATTTTATTAATGAGGTCAATCCAATACATAGCATCACAGTTTCCTAATCCAGTCAACTTTATGCAGATATCCTACCCACAATAGTGACCTCATGGTGCCCCATCAGCTGGCTGTTTCTCTCTTTCTACCCCATCTTTCCACTCCTAAACTCTAGCCAGCTGAACACTAGCTGTTTCTAGAACATGTCACATTCTTTCTTCCCAAAATTCTGTGTCCTCTTCCTTTTGAATGTTATTAAGGCCACAGATGTTTTCCTATGGCCAACTCCTTTCATCTGTCCTGAAGCCATCCTGCCGTAGTAGTCAAGGTGCCGTTCTTTTCCACAAATGAGGCATTGTTCTTTCAGTCAATATGTTTTACACTTTTTTGTCATCTGTTCCCTGCCCATTAGGACCCGTTTCCTGAGATATCATCTCTTTTGGCCATTGCTTTGAAAACCCTTCTGCTCAATACTGAAGTTGATTGACCCATCATGAGAATGCCACCAAATTAATAAAAAAAAAAACCTTCTTATTTATTTATTTGAGAGCAAAAGAGAACATGGACACACCAGGGCCTCTGCAGACACATGCACCACTTTGTGCATCTGACTATACAAGGGTACTGGGGGAATCGAACCCTGGGCCAGCAGGCTTTGCTAGCAAGTTTCTTCAACTGCTGAGCCATCTTTCCAGCCCCTGACACCAACTTTTTGAGCATATAAACATTCACTGACACTTTGACACTTTCTCTGTGGTCCTCAGTTGAACTAACACTAGGGAAGCTTAGACTACATATGCTCATATTTCCTCTATTTTGTGAAATCACTCTTCCCCTTTAGAGCTTTCATTGCTTTTACCTATGCTTCATTATGTCACTTTAAAAGGAATGTTTCTGAAAGGGACACCCCACAAGCATGTATTTCATTAACAGAGTATTATCTCAAAGAGTAACTAAGAACTTTCTGAATAAGGGGAATGCTTATAACAACCTCTAAATAATTTTGGCTGATTAGGTATCTTAATCTAGTTGCCAGTTAATTGTGTTTGTTGTGATTAAGAATACGATTTTCACCTGCTTCCCGGGACAGTCTCCCTGTGTTTGGAGAAAGCCAATCTGCCCACCTTCTTCGTATCTGTAACACACTCTTTGAAGATGTTTGCTGAGGGGATGAGAGCCTAGCTCTCACCTGGAGCCAGGAGCTGGGAAGAAGGAATCTCTGTCAAGCCACCTGCAGATTCACTAAGAAAGATTCCAACACCCATGGCAAACAAGGACATCTGAGGACAAGCCTCCTGGCCCACCCCCCTCACCCTGTGCTCTGATCACTATTTCTAGGCATGAGATGACTCAGTCCTTGTGAATTCCAATCACAATTTAATAGTAAATGTTCTTTAAAGAAAGGAGTCTCAGAGTATACCAAGTGCACAAGTACCAGATTTTTCTCTTTATTTTTGACTTGTTGCACAGCCATACTTTAAAGAAGGAGGAGGACGAGGAGGAGGAAGAGAAGTAGTAGTAGAAATTTTCAAGAAAAGTCAGGGCAGGCAAAATACCAGTTCATGTTTTGTGTTATGGTTTCGGCAGTATCAGGTGACTGGCGTTGCTCTCAGAGTTCCCTTCCACTTCCTTGTGGTTTCTGCGCTTCCCCGGCCGGTGGGACAGAGACTGGTAGAGGTCTTCTCACAGATAGACCAGGCAAGGGTTCTGAAAATAGTGGCTCTTTCATTCGTTTTGCATTTTGTTACTAGTCTTTATTTTAAAAAGAAAGAAAGAGGAGATATCTAATTAAAACAACAACAGAACTTGCACCACCTCTCTAGTGAATCGACATCGTGCCATCTATTGACTACATTGCCTGTCACTGCAGGATCTGAGGCCCCCTGGGAGTGAAGATGTGAATCACTCAGCTTCCTTTCCTGGGACTTAGTTTAGGCACAACAGGCTGAAGGGGGTGAGAAGTAAACCAAGTGGCCAGGAGGCAAAGGGGAACTGGAGCCTTCAGGTTAACTTAACCTACCAGTGACCTGATCCTCAACCACAGATTTGAATTCTTTCTTCTGATGCCAAATATTTAAGCCTATTTTATTAACCACTGTGACTCTTACACAGCAAGTAGTTTTCTTTCTGTTCTACTGATGAAAAAAATTGAAGAGTAGTTTCAAATACCCAATCCATTTTTTTTTTTTTTTTTTTTTGGCGGGGTGGGGGAGGCCTGGGGTTGAGCCTTTGCCTGCAGCTCTGACACACAGGACTGTCGCACACACCTTTTGGACTTCCACCTGAGAGACAAGCAACTCACAGACCAGTCCACTCTTCAAATGGAAGCAGGTGTTTTGTCCAAATTCTCCTTCCATAGCAGTTTTAAGATAAGCCTCCTACTCCATCTTCCAAATCATTTAGCTTCTGACTTTCCACGTACACTTGAAATCCTGGCTGTGGAGAAAACATGGGGCTCTCCTCATCTTCCTGTCGTTCCTACCATGGCCAAAGAGCAGTGGCGACACACTTTCATGCATGAGAAATTGTAAAATAATATTTATATTTTTGTACCAATTGTTACCATCCTACACCCTTTATTCAGACAGAGGTTTATAATTGTCATTTGACATGCCATTTGACTTTCCAGGCAGGTATTTGAACTATTTACCTACAAATCTTTTCACTCTAAATGGCAACTAACTGACTTCTTAAGATGCTTAAATCATGTAATATAGTCTCATTTTAATCTTTTAATAAATATCTTCCTTGAGTTCAAATCATCTGTAAATATTATCTATTTTAAATGTCCATATATTATCTCAAAATCAGTCATCCATAATCATCTTCACATCTTTTTGACTAAGAACTTTCTGTAAAGAAGGGTACTGCAAGAAAGAAGGAAAGCAAGAAAGAAAAATTTCTAGCATGAAGAAATATACAAAGGAAAAAATGGTTCTCTTGTAGATTTATTTGTTTTTGTTTTTGTTTTTGTTTTTGTTTTTGTTTTTTTGAGGTAGGGTCTCACTCTAGCCCAGCTGACCTGGAATTCACTATGGAGTCTCAGGGTAGCCTCGAACTCATGGCAATCCTCCTACCTGTGCCTCCCAAGTGCTGGGATTAAAGGTGTGTGCCACCATGCCCAGCTGTAGATTTATTTTTTGATTACATGGACTTGCAAAAATATTTTTTAAATAATATTACTTTGTGAAAGTTGTTAAAATAATTGGTGTAGCTTTTCAAAGGACATACACTTGGAAAAATTCTTTGGGTTTTTTTTTTCAAAATACGTTTACACAATACTTAATATTTTTGTACACATCAACTTACTTTCAGAAATCATCCTGCCAGTAAGATATTTCTACTGATGAAGAGCAGAGTTGTGAAGGGGAAAGTCGGGGAGGGAAGGGGGATAACATGGTTTATTGTTTGTAAGTATAGAAGCTGTCAATAGAAAATAAAAATTTTAAAAAAAGATATTTCTACTGCTTCCATTTTTTAAAAAGGAAATGGAGTTCAAAGAGATGAAATGACTCACCCAGAGTCACAAACAAGGATGTCAGAGCTCCATTCCACATTTTGTGCTTCCCCTGTGTTATACACTGATAATATGATTTTACACATGCACAAAGGACCATTCTACCATCTTCCCATGGGCCGCAATGTTGCTTCTCCATTGCTTGAAGGACTTCAGCTCACTTAAATTATAAGGACATTCTGGTGAGGGCTAGAGATGGGCTGCAACATGCTTTTTACATGCACACACTCGTGTGTGTGTGTGTGCGCGCACGTGCGCACGCTGGAGATTGAACCTCCAGCCTCATGCATGCTAGACATACTCTACCACCAAGTTATATCCCAACCTCTATAATATACTGCTTATGAAATATTTTTGCAATAATATTTACTATGACTAAGCATCATGATAACTTCATATCTGAAATTTAGATTATAAACTCTGTGAGAGCGTGTTTCATCGTCCCAGATTCCTCCCAAAGGCCCTCTCAGTGAATCTGCAGAGGGCCCTGATTCCGAATACCCTATGGGTTCACTTCCCTGACCATGGCTAGGCCCTGATGCTTTCTCATGTTAAAAGTTTTAAACTAAGGGTTGAGGGTAGAGTGAAGTGGTAGACTGCTTGATTAAGTATATGTGAGGACCCTGGATTCAATCCCAAGGGCTTGGGAGTGTGTGTAAGGGGGCTGGCCATAGCTATCTTTAATAATTAACTTCCTGGTTACGTGTAAAATAGTAAAACTTCTGAGGATGGGATCTTATAAACTTCATCGTATCACTTTTTCTATAAAAGAAATCTAGCCTGGGTCATCTTTACTGCCTCTTACCCAAGGGGGGAAAAAATGACTCAAAGGTTTCACAGTACATTTTTCTTTCCTTCCAGGAAGAATTATTGTTATCTTCCATATCTCTTTGTCATAATTTTGCTAACATAATTCTAGCCTCAATATGTTGGAATTGATGACTTTTGTGAAAATTGACAACTATATCTTATTTCTCTGTATACCTCTTCATGCCACCTTTCTACAAAAGTAAGTACTTAATAGATGTTAATTACAACTCCAATTTACTAAGATTGATGGAAAAGAACTTGATATGCCTTTGACTTTTTAAAGCCCTGTCTCATATGCCCTCATTGCACTTCCTATAGTCAGTCCTAAGCTTTCATGTCACTCAATTTTACTGGGCACACAAGAAAAATAAAACTGCCTATAAACAAATACACATCTTCCACTTAATTTCTATAATTAATCTGATCTGGTAAAAGCATACCTCAGTCTCATCTGGTTACAAATCATTTCCAGAAAAAAATTCATAATAGCAATTCATATTGTTCATAAAAGGTTAGAGATGTATCACAGGGTGCAATGCTTGCCCAGCATGTCTAAGGTCCTAGGTTTAATCCAAAGCACTGAAGAAAGTTATTTATAAGCATTTTTTTAGTAAATTGCTCTTAACTATGACTATTTTTTTTAATTTTTTTTTTGTTCATTTTTATTTATTTGAGAGTGACAGAGAGAGAAAGAGGCAGATGGAGAGACAGAGAGAGAATGGGCGCACCAGGGCCTCCAGCCACTGCAAACGAACTCCAGACGCGTGCGCCCCTTGTGCATCTGGCTAACGTAGGACCTGGAAAATCAAGCCTCGAACCGGCGTCCTTAGGCTTCACAGGCAAGGGCTTAACCGCTAAGCCATCTCTCCAGCCCACTATGACTATTTTTAATACTCTGTTGCTACAAGCAACAGACATTGAAACCTTTCAACATACGATTGATAATAGGCTGATGTGGATAAGGGACTAGGGAAGGATAATACAACTTTTATTTTAGCAACACTTCTTTGAAGTTTTGAAAGTATTCTCAAATTAGTTCTTCAATTAAACCTTAAACATTGGAAACATTAAGAAGAATATTAAAAAGCTTGTCATAGAGGATCACAAATTGCTTCATTTCGATTATAGGAAATGCCCACATAGGCAGTTAATAAGAAGAAAACAGATTATGGGGTCCTTAGGGCTGGGAGTGGGGTTATTTTGAGGCTGATAAAATTATTTTAAACTTGAGTGTGGTAATGATCACACAATTGAATATACTAACCTCCTGTATTGTACACTGTAAACAAATGAACTACATTGGATATTAATTTTTTCTCAACAATGAAGTTATTTTTAAAAATTAGGAGCAAGAGACGATCTGGAAGAGACACATATTGAAGGTCTGGTTTGGACTGATACTGTGACACTGGCACCATGGACTAGCCCCCTTTGATGATACAATCAGGATGTTATCACCACCACCACCCCCCCTCCCACACATTTCACCTAAGCTATAAATGGATTATCTTTCCCCAGACCAGTTCATAGACAAAAATTCTAGTGCAAAACTTTAAACTAATAGATAAATTTTAAATTTTGTCTTACAATATAAATTCTTCTGAAAGAGCTTTTTGTTTTTTACCTTTTCCAAAAGCATTGTACAAATTCGTTTAGAATCCTAAATGAGATTTATCCTCTCTATCTTCCTGCCTGGAGTGGATGAAAATGGCTTTTCACCTCACTCTGGCCCAGTTTTATTAAGATGAAGTTTTGTTCAGGAATTCTGATAAATTAAAAAAAAAGAAAAAAGATAAGCTTATCTTAAGTTAATCAGTTAAAATGACCTGAGTAATTAATGCAAGGATGGAATAAAATCTCTTTAACAGGTAGTGTTTCTTTGTTCTCCTAGTATAAATGGGATAATATATCTTTATCAAGCATTCTCTCCCTTGCTCACTTTGGAACTTAAGGAATTCCAGAACTTAGTTAAATGTTCAGTGATTTTATGTAAGAATGAGGTTGAATGAGTCAGAAAAATAGTTACATAGGAGAAAAGTTTCATTGTTGATCAATATTTTGTGTTCGTCCATATGAAATAAAACAACTTTGTGAATAGACTTAAAGACACATGACCGTGTTCTGTGTGAGATGCTTTCTTCAGGATCCTGAAAGGATAATAAGAGAATAGTTACTTTGCTACCTATTGAGATCCACACCACCCAGGTTGTTTTCTTTCAGCACATGCCTGTGACAGTATGCCACTATGTGGAAATCAGCAATGGGGATGTAACTCAATAATAGAGCTCCTGCCTAGCATGCTCAAAGCTCAGGGTTCTGTTCCTAGCATAACAAAAACAAAGAGAAAACAAAACACGTGGAAATCACTAAATTTCTGCCCAGGTGTCCATTTCATTGTGAATGGAGGTATCCCGGGTGCAGAGATGTGGGAATAATTCTAACACACCAACATCGAGCAAATGACTTTGCCAGCTGCCAGTTAAACATCTTACTTGTCCTTCCTGCCTCAAAAGGAAATATTTTTCTAAAGTTGATTGGGGTAATTTTTCTATTTCAAACATTTGCTACAAGGAAAAAAAATGAGATTTCCTGAAATGTTAAGCAATAATACACAAGGGCCTACGATTTAGTTTTGAAATTGATATACATATACATATATATATATATATATATATATATATATATATATATATATATATATATATATATATAGTGGTAGGGTCTCACTCTAGCCCAGGCTGACCTGGAATTCACTCTGTATTCTCAGGGTGGCCTCGAACTCACAGCAATTCTCCTACCTTCGCCTCCTGAGTGGTGGGATTAAAGGCTTGCGCCACCACACCCGGAGAGATGCATATTTTTTATTCTACTCAAATAAGTAGTGTGTTGGAGTCAGAAAGAACTTTCACTATTTTTTTTAAATTTCTTATGACCAAATAGTTGATTTATATTTTCCTACTCTAACTTCTCTAAAATGAAGTAGCATAAAAATGGAATTCTCTACTTTTACTGAACTAGATAATTGCTAATGTAAAACACTATGTTTAAAATTTAATGAAGGACAGACTCCTTTGAATGCCTAGTGTATCTTTATCAAGCATTCTCTCCCTTGCTCACTTTGGGACTCAAGGAATTCCAGAACTTAGTCAAATGTTCAATGATTGTATATAAGAATGGGGATTAAATAAGCCTGAAACATATCTATGTAGGAGAAAATTTTCAATGGTAATCCATATTTTGTGTACTCCCAAAAGAAATGACACCTCTATTAAGAATTCTTAAATAAACAAACAAGCCAACAAAAATAACAATGAAACTGGGAGCTGGAGATTATGCATGTGCTACTATAATGATTCATCAGTGCTTGCAGGCTTCCTTTTCTGATTTTTGAAAGTTAAACAGTAGTGGAGGGTTTAACAATTATTGCCCTCTATGCTGATCATATTATTTAAGGTTTTTAAAGGTTATACTGAGTTTCAGAAAACATAGCCTCATAATACTGTTTGATAACTAATTGAAATGGAATGAATGTCAATAAAATATCTCTGATATAATATCAACTATTCTAAATTCTTCCATATTCTTCATTATAGCCCCAATTCATTAGAGGCAAGAGAATTTTCTAGAAGAGCTAGCCACTGAGTTTTGCCTTAAGTGGGTTTTGAAATCTACCATTAAGTATTAGTTAATAGACGGTATTCACCAGTACAACTAACAAAATGTTGTATCTTACCAAATTTGTGGTCATTAATTCTATTTTAAATAAATATTATTGATTTCAATAAAAAAGAACCTTGAATTTTGTGATGTACTCATTTTGGACTAATTTTTACACTGGAACTGTTTTATTAAGTTAGATCAAACACAAGTTCTTTGCCTTAACTAAGTGGACATGCTAAACTGGCTCCAGAGTTGACTTGTGGAACACATTATGAGCTTCACAAAGTGTTCAAGGTTACTTTTCAATTTGCTTCACCCAGAATCAATAAATTTCACTTGGCCTCTCTGCTGTACATGTTGTACTGGTTAATCATGTATGTATGCAGCACAGCACATTAGACCCAGAAAAAGAGCTTTCTGATGGGAGCCAGTTTTTAACAACCATACTGTTGAAGATTGAAAACAAAAGAAAGCTGCTTCTGTTTATTACTAAGGCATGATGTGAACTAAGAGCCATAAATAATTCTGCTGGCCACTTTCCAGAACTAGAGGTAGGGGAAGCCTGAGAGTATAGGGAGGATATTGCAATATTTAAATAATCCTTAAAAGAAAGACACACCATTGCCCCCAAAGAAAGGGAAAGAATCAATCTACAAATATCAAAGTGAGCTTTCTTACATACATGCATACCTTGGAATACTTTCTAGAGACTAAATACTAAACTTTACTATATATAGCAGAGAATATTCTTTTAAATCTTTCCAGTAACCCCTTTTCATGCTTACTGCAAACTTGTTTTTCTTTTCTCTGGATAATTTCTACTTTGAGCTAAAATCAGAGATTCCTATCTAATGGCAGATGTTAGGTAATGTCCTAACAACCAAGCTCTGCTCAATGGAGCTGAAGTTGCTGCTCTGGACATCAGAACATCTGAGCACCATCTTGCCCAGCTTCATCATGTGCCTGTAATACAACTGTTTGCAAGACTGGGATGGTCATCTTATTTCTTCCACCACAAAGGACACATTACACTGGATAACTTTTCCCCAGTGCTAGTTGTGGAGGGCAGGGCCTCCTGAGTACATAGCAAGTCCTTTTGTGGCATGTATATTGTGTGATGTGCATACATATGTATGAGTATGCATATGTGTGCGCACACATATGTAAAGGCCACAGGTCAATATCAGGTGTCCCCCTCAATTGCTCTCCACCTTATTTTCTGAGACAGTGTAGCTCACTGAACCTGGATCTCACTGACTGCGTATTGAGCACACCCCAGGGATCCTCCTGTCTCCTCAGCGCTGGGATTACACATGTGACCTACCACACTGAGCCTTTACATGTGTGTTGGGAACCCAAACGCAGGTCCTCATGTTTGCAAGGCAAGCATTTTTACTAACTGAGCCATCTCCCCAGCCCCTAATTCCCATATTTTGCTACAGAAAGCAAGTGGATCATTTATAAAGCTACTACATTGTATTATACATAAGAATCACTTGGGGCTAAGGTAGGTTTGAGATTGCCACTTTGAATGTCAATTTTTTCCTGCCATCAAGATGCTCATAAGATCAGGTATGGGGAAGCCCTAACCCTGGGCTTTCACATAGAAGACAACTGAGAATCAAGTCTTTATTCATTTGTTCATCTCTATCTTTTATCTATTTGCGTGTTTATTATCTACTTATTGATTTATTTTTGCATTGCTAGGAATTAAACCCAGGGTCTTGTGCATACGTGCTATATCACTGAGCTGCACTCCCAGCCCAAGATCTTGTAAATGGGTTTGCCTAGGGGAATTGTTAACATTCAGCATGAAAATAAGAGCTTTTGCATTGTATAAATTGACCAATATAAATGGTAACTTCAGAAGGAACAAGAGTCATAATCACTTATGGGCTGCTGAAGAGTGAGACGATAACAGATAAAGAATGAATAATATATGCCAGGCATGGTGGCACACACCTTTAATCCCAGCACTCGGGAGGCAGGATAATCATCATGAGTTCGAGGACACCCTGAGACTACATAGTGAATTCCAGGTCAGCCTGGACTAGAGTGAAACCCTACCTTGAAAAAAAAAAAACAAAATGAATAATATATCTGTCTTTAATTTTAGTGGAAATTATTTGCTGTAAAGAAATATTTGAATTTCATAATCCAAATAATATACACTGAAATACATGATATTCATTCAATCTAAGTGTTAGTAATTTTATCTTCCATAACACTCATTCTTTAGCACTTTTTAAATCTAAAGCTATTTTTAAAAAAATATTTATGTATTTATTTGCAAGCAGATAGAGAAGAGAGACAGAGAGAATGGTGCTCCAGGGTCTCCAACCACTGACAACAAACTCCAGATGCATGTGCCACTTTCTGCATCTGGCTTTACATGGCTACCAGGGAATCAAACCTGTATCGTTAGGCTGTGCAGGCAAGTGCCTTAACCACTGAGCAATCTCTCCTGTCCTAATGCTATTTTTAATCAATGACACAATTCAGTGATGGTGAATCACTCCATTATTGTATATGTGTTGTCTTTGAGATTTAATTCCTATATCACACAATTCATTTTAAGTTGTACTATCCACGAGTTTTCATTACATTCATAGATATTCACAGCAAGTGCCACCATCAATTTTGAAATGTTTTCATCATCTACAAAAGGAACATTTAGCAGTCACTCTTATTTTCCCAAGCCTGGTCCTAAGCACTAAACTGACTTCTGCTCTGTGGTTTGTTTTGTCTCAGTAGAATGTTTTCCAGGCTTGTACGTATTGTAGTCTGCATCAATATTTCATTTCTTCTTATGGCTGAGTTCATTCATTAATAATGTTCGTTATTATTCATTAATAATGATCCTTTGTGTAAATATGCCACATTTATCCTGAATTCATCAATCAAAAGGCCTTCAGGCCTGGTGTGGTGGTGCATGCCTTTAATCTTAGCACTCGGGAGGCAGAGGTAGGAGGATTGCTGTGAGTTCTAAGCCAGCCTGAGACTACACAGTGGGTATGAGGTCAACCAGAGCCACAGAAAAAGAGGCCCTTGGTTGTTTCTACGTCTTGTCTGTTATGAATAATGCTGCTGTGAGTGATTGTATATACATTTAGCTCCTGAGCCATTTCCAAACTGCTTGCATCATTTTAAAGTCATAGTACACATCTATCAATCAGCATTTCATTCTCTCCATATCCTCATTGTTATTTAATCTTTTCGATTTTTGAGTGTGTGTGCATATGTATTCATATGTATGAGATACATTATATATGTGAGTGTATGTAGAGGTCAGAAGACAGTCTTCCACCTTGTTTGAGGCAGAATCTTTGCCAGGTCATCTGGCCCATCAACTTCTGGAAGATTCTTTCTCTGTCTCCCTTCTCATCATTGGCTCGCAGGATTTGCAGGCACTCATGCTTCACTGTCCGGCTTTTATGTGGGCGCTGGGGGTCCAAACTCAGGTATGCACAGCACACTGGCACAGCAAAGGGCTTTATTCATTGAGCATCTTTTCACCACCACCACCACCCCGCCCCCGTGCTGTGGCCGTCTTAGTGAGTCTGAAGTGGAATCTCACTGTAGTCTTGGCTTCGTTTTCCTGGTGACCAAGCACCTTCCCAGGTCTTTGTTGGCCATTTATATGTCTTCTTTGGATAAATGACTACTGGAATTCTTTACCCTTTTAAAATTGGGTCATCTTTTTTATTCAGCTGTAAGCATTATTTTTTTATATTCTAGATACAAGATGTTAAGAAATATATGATTTTCAAATGATTTCATCCTGGTTGTCTTTTTTTTCTCTGGGAAAAAAAAAATCCTTGGAAACAAAAATATTCATTTTAGTCAAACCATTTTGTCTCTTTTTGACTGATTATATTTTCAGTGTCAGACCTAAGAAATATTTTCTAATCCATGATCATGAAGATTTATGCCTATATTTTATTATATGAATTCTATAATTTAAGGACTTGAATTTACAAGTTTGATCCAATTTTAAATTTTTATGTGTTTTTAATTGTGGAAAGACACACATAACATGAAATTTACTATCTGAACCATTTAACAGTGTTCATCATATTCACATTATTGCACAACCTTCACCACCATTCAACTCCAAAATTATCCATCTTTCCAAGTTTGACCACAGCGACCATTACTCAGCATGTCCCAGACTGTCCCTCGCCAGCCCTGGCAGGCAGCATTCTACTTTCTGTCTCTCTAAGTGGTACCATCTCACATAAGTGGATTCATAGCATTTGTTCTTTTGTGGATGGCTAATTTCACTTGGCATAGTGTCCTCAAAGTTCATGCATGCTGCAGCATGTGTGAGAATTTCCTTCCTTTTAAAGACTGAATAGTATTCTGTTGCATGGATAGACCACATTTTGTTCAGACTTTTGATCTGAGTTAAGCACCATTATAGCGTAAAGTAGGAGTTCAACTTGATTCAGTTGCATGTGTAAATGAAGTCATTTCAACATTATCCGCAGCCCATTAATTTTTACCACAAATAAGCAAATGAATTTAAGTTACTTCATTATTTTAAACTCATAAATGTTAAGGAAAAAGAATCTAAATGATGCCTCAAAAAATACAGAGCATATTCAGGACACTTTGTTAGGTGAAAATAGCTACTCAAGGCAAGTACTGAACATCATGCAATGTCATGTCGACGTTTCTTCCTTGTATTCAATGATTTTTTTTATATTACAAGTAAAAAATAGATTGGTGATGCACATATTACTTTAAGGGAACTCTGAAACTAATAAAACTATAACACAAAATTATGTATTATTATAATTAGCAATACTCAACTACAATAACTTTCATAAAGCATGCATATGTACATACCAACAGAAAAAAAATTATAATAGTCGCTTCCGGTTTTTTGGAAATAGCCTTATGAATCAATATGTTTGGCAGCCAATAGGTGGCACCAGACAGTTAGGATCGCATTTGTTTTTGTGTTGCCCATAAAATATATGACAATTTCCTGCTGGAAAAGAAAAACACAAAATGATTGGGATACCATGACTTCTTTTCTTCATCCCCAAATGGCCAGATCCAAATTGACAGTCAAATGAAAGTTATTAAATTGACGCCCACCAACCAGGCACATGTTTATAGGGTTGAGACGTCCCAACATTTAAGAAAAGCTTGCTTACTGCTATTAGGTTGTCCCTTGTGGTCAAGAATATAGCCATAGCCAAGAGTCCAGGAAAATTGGAAGATTTTTTTTTTAATTTCTTGAAAGAAAATGCATGAAATTATAGAAGGGAAAGTTCTCTGGCTCCAGGTAGATTGTTGTTTGACCAAACATAAACATGTGACTGATAACAGGACACAGTTACACGACTTGCATATATTTCCTATGTTATTCCACAGTTACTTCTGCAGTTGTCAGTCTTAACCCCTGGAGGATTACACATTACATGTATGTCTATGTAAATGCACAGTTGATTGTTGCTGCATCAATATTGAAAACTGGAATCTTTTACAACCTATCTTTTACATTGAAAACCAAAACAATAGAAGCATATCACATGTTGAGTATAGTGCATTGGTTCTAGTGTCTCACTCCACTGAGGCACTGCCCTTAAACAAGTGATGCCATGTTACAACCTGGTGCACTCAAGGAAACATAAACCTATACAACAGAAGGTAAAATTAGAACTTGTAACGGTGACTTTTCAAAAATATTGTTTCAACATGAAATGGCTTCATGGTATATGGAAATCTTTACTTGTGCTACAGCCATATATTTAAGATGCTAGGTGGTCAACAGTATTAATATGTACAATTGGGGTGGTTGCATTGAATGGATACTCTTTCTGAGTCCTGGTAACATCCAGAAAAACTATCATCTATTCTCCAAAGAATATTGAGTTCTTCATCCTTGGGTGAACTGTTCTGAGCTGTTAAAAGAAAGCCCACACAGCAAAAATCCCCATGCTTTCCAACCAATCCCTGCAGTGTGTTCAACTCTTTCACTGCTTTGGGTTAACTTTGAATGGTATATATTTGTTTCAGAGTCCTGAGCCTAGCATTGAACCTTAAAAGTCTCCGAACTCACCTGAGTCCTAGGTTCCTTTTGTGAATGTGAATTACAAGGCTAAAAGACTTGGTAGGCTTCTTAAAAATAAATAAATAAATAAAACAGAAAACTTTCTCCATCATCTATTTTTCAGCATCTGTGGTAAAAGTAAAAAGCTGCTTTCCCTCCAGACCCTTGTCTTTCTTGAAATGAAACTTGTTACCAAGTAGATCCCTCCCCACCTCTGGATCAGTGTTAGGCCTAGCAGCCTATAGCAAAGCACACCCTACCATTAAATCTCACTAAATGCAAAGTATCAGGATATGATGTCCATAATATTTTTCATAGATAGAGCTAGTGCAATGAAATAATTACCTTTACAGATTTTCCCCCCACCAATAAAAGCTAGGCATTTCAAATTTCAAAACAACTCAATACCGATGAAACACATTAATTGGCTTCCTTTCAAAGAGCATTGAATCATTTAGATTCACTTTCAGTTATCTTTGGTATTTTAGCTTTTGTATTTTGTTTAGCATCTAAGAAATGATTGGCCTCCTTGGCAGGGCTCCATTGGATAGAAAGCATGATTAGATTTTTATCCGACTGCAGAGAACTCCTTGCAAGCCAGAGAGAAGTAGACAGATTACATCCATTTACATGGAGGACTCTGAGATGACAGGCACTCTGGGAATAACTTGTCTTCAGTTTACCTTTTAAATTTCACATGTAACTATTGTCTAATATTTTCAAAGTAGGTTTCATAGGATTTTGCAACATAAAATATATTCTTTAGGGGATCTTGGAATTTTCTACATAATTTTATAATTGAGGGGTATTGGTTTAAAAAGAAAAGATATTTCCTAAGTCATGCAGATAACAGCCTCTTACCCGCAGTGTTTGAGTCTTCTGCTTGACTTTGTGTTTGCATACAATGGCCATCGGCTAAACCACTTTAACAACCAAGAGATAATAAAAAGAGACCAAGGGAAGCAGAGGGGGTTAGTAAGGCTCTTCTAATATTGAAATCACAGTCCCAGTTTTCAAATAAAGTTTAGAGTATGCTTAGGGTTTTTGAATTTCATTTAAACCGTTTTTGTCTTTTAAACTATTGTTTTGTTCTTGGTTTGTTTTGAGACAGTCTTCCTATGCAGCCCAGGCTGTCCTCTAACTCACGATCCTCCTACTCAAGTTCTTTACTTGTGTCTGAGATTATAGGCTTGCATTTGAGCAGTTTTAAAATAAATTTTAAAATAATTCCTTACTGAATATTTGCTATTACTTAAGATGTTAAATGTCTACACAATGATTAGTTCTGTGCAAAGTATGCCTTATCTAAAGCAAGGGTGGCTGGCATTATGTGTCAGAAACAGGCACTATATTAGCAACATCTACACCAAATATGTCTTTACTAATTGGGATAAACTTGTTAAATATTTTGGTGTGTGTATGCTGCTGGGACTTGAACTTGGAACTAATGCATGATAGGAAAACATTCCACCACTGAGCTCTTCTTTAACCCCTAAATAATTGGTTTGGTTTTAAAAATATATTTTATTTTTATTTATGAGACAGAAAGCATGTGGGCATATCAGGGCCTCTAACCACTGCAAATGAACTTCAGACATATGTGTCACCATGTGCACTTCTCTTGTGTTGGTTGTGGGAAATTGAACCTAGATCCTTAGGCTTCACAGGCAAGTGCCTTAACCACTAAGCCATCTCTCTCTCCAACTCTTTCTTTTTTTTTGAATTGAGTATTGACAGAGAGAGAGCAAAAGAGAGAGTGTGCATGCCAGAGCTTCTAGTCACTGCAAACAAACTCCAGATATATGCACTACTATGTACATTATGTGGGTTCTGGGGACTCAAACCTGGGTCCTTAGGCTTTGCAGGAAAGTGCCTTAACCACTAAACCATCTCTCCAGCCCTGTTATTTGTTTGTTTTGTTTTGTTTTTTTTTGAGGTGGGGTTTCACTCTAGCCCAGGCTGACCTGGAATTCAGTCTCAGGGTAGCCTTGAACTCATAGCAATCCTACTACTTCTGTCTCCTAAGTGCCAGGATTAAATGTGTGCATCACCACAAAAGGCTCTGGCTTTTGTTTTTGAGACAGGATCTCATGTAATCCAAGCAGATCTCAAACTTGATCCTCTTGCCTGTGGAATGCTGGAATTACAGATGTACTCCTTCATGCTGCTGTATGCTGTGCTAAGAACTGAACCAAGGATTTGTGCATGCTAGACAAGCATTCTATCAACAGAGCTAGAACCCCTACTGTGGTGGTTTGATTCAGGTGTCCCCCATAAACTTAGGTGTTCTGAATGCTAGGTTCCCAGCTGATGGAGATTTGGGAATTAATGCCTCCTGGAGGCAGTGTATTGTTGGGGGTAGGATTATGGGTGTTATAGCCAGCTTCCCCATGCCAGTGTTTGGCACTCTCCTGTTCCTGTTGTCTACCTGATGTTGGCTAGGAGGTGATGTCCACCCTCTGCTCGTGCCATCATTTTCCCCTGCCACCATGGAGCTTCCCCTTGAGTCTGTAAGATGAAATAAACTCTTTTTCCCATCAGCTGCTCTTGGTCAGGTGATTTCTGCCAGCAATGCAAATCTGACTACAACAGTAAGGTTGGTACCAAGAAGTGGTGTCATTTGCTGCTAGACACCTGGCTGTGTGGCTTTGGCCTTTTGGAGCTGATTTTCAAGAGGAATGTGAAAGGATTTGAAACCTTGGCCTAAGAGATAACTTGCAGTGCTATAAGTACAGCTTGATGGACTATTCTGGTAAGAGTTGACATGAATGCAGTAAGAACTATGGATTGTGAGGCTTGGCTTATGAGGGTAAGAAAGAGCTTTGCCTGGCCTGGCCTAGAAGTAGTTTGTGTGGGAAGATTGCTGTTATGCCCCTGTCCTGAGAACTTGTGCAGGGTTGCTTTGTATAGAAATAGACTGGCATGAGCAGAGGGATATGGCACAGAAATGAAATCTTCAGGCTGAAACTTCTGCCCGTTCAGCTACAATTATATGAGATATTACAACCATTGAGGTTGGGCCAGCTGACCTGCATTGGGGCAATAGGAAGAATGTAAGCTCCTTTTAAAAGGGGCCTGAATGCTTAACGAGTGTTCCGTCTTCAAAGTCTGCTTTACTCTCCTCTGGGTTAACAGATCGGCACCCCACCTGGTATTATGGAGTATAGAAATGAAGGAAAGAGAGGGTCAGTGAATTGGCAACATGGTCTTGTGGTTTGGAAACTGCTGTGGGCAGTGTGAAGTAGGTTTGCTAGATAGCTGCATGGAGACCCAATGGAGCTGTGAGGATGGAATGTGGGTTGCAGTGGAGACCCAGTGGAGATGCCAGGACCACGAGATGGCTGCTAAGGATTGCTGCCGACCCTGGATGAAGTTTTCCAGGACTGTGAGTAGCCTAGCTGGAGGGGCAGAATTGGAACCCGAGAGACTTGTTGGCTGGTTAGAGTTATTGACTTAGAGATTTGTCACTGACTAGAGTTGTTGGACTTGGAGCTAAAGAGTTGATGTTTGCCCTGTTTAAATATTGTGTTGGTTGAATATTTCTTTATTATGCCCAATGCCATCTTTTGCAGTGTGAATGTTTATTCTCTGCTGTTATGGGTTTTTTAGGGGGAGTTTTTGGTATTATGGGTTAGTCAAAAGATCTTGGGACTATAGTAATGTTTGAATATCACTAGGATTGATAAAAAGCTATGGGGACTTTTAAAGTTGGACTGAATGCATTACATTTTACATCATGTATGGATATCAGTTTATGGGGGCCAGGGGTGGAATATGGTGGCTTGATTCAGGTGTCCCCCATAAACTTAGGTGTTCTGAATGCTAGGTTCACAGCTGATGGGGACTTGGGAATTAACAGCTCCTGGAGGCAGTGTATTATTTGAGGTGGGCTTATGAGTATTATCACCAGTTTCCCCTTGCCAATGTCTGGCACACTCTCCTGTTGCTCTTGTCCACCTTATGTTGGCCAGCGGGTGATGTCCACCCTCTGCTCATGTCATGGTTTTTCCCTACCATGATGGAGCTTCTCCCGAGTCTGTAAGCCAAAATAACCCCACCACCACCAAAACTGCTCATGGTCAGGTGATTTCTGCCAGCATTGAAAACCTGACTACAACATCCACCAATGATTTTTTTTTTGTGTTGGTGAAAGTTGCGCTTGAGATATATGCTAACAAAGGGTTATATACACCATTTGCTCCTTCACCAACAAGTCAAAAGGTCTTTTTGTTTTACTGTTGTTGTTTTGAGACAGGAGCTCACTGTGTAGTATAGACTGTCTTAAAGCTTCCTGGGATTCAGGCATAATCCA
Source organism: Dipus sagitta (assembly GCA_036346955.1). Classification (NCBI taxonomy): domain Eukaryota; kingdom Metazoa; phylum Chordata; class Mammalia; order Rodentia; family Dipodidae; genus Dipus; species Dipus sagitta. Next base: position 121,895,316 of record CM070771.1, on the reverse strand, counting down.
AAATGCCCCACAAATTACCAGATCTAAATTCTTATTTCAGAGTCTTTGCATCAAGTAGAAAAACAATGGAACACACATGTCATCTAATAAATGTCAACTTAGAGAGGTTGAGGTTGGGAATACTATCCTGTAAGCAAACATTGATGTTTGGGCACAAAATGTGAATATTTGCATTACATGTATAAATTAAATTGAAAAAAAATCTTAACATCATTTTTTTTCTGCCTAGTAGGTTGTAAAAGTTACTTTGATTTTCACTGTTGGGTTCTTGTTTATTTTAGAATTTTACATGAGAGATCTGTGAACTGGTCCATGTGGTCTTCACAACAGAACACAGCTGTACCACTGAAGAGTGAACTGTTTGTTACATGGCCAACTGGGTATGCTTTGGAATATACAGAGGCTTCCCATAGCATATAAGACCATAGAATATGACTTTTACATTTTTCTTAGTAAATGTTCATATAATTGGTACGATTTGGCTAAAGGTTTTCAAACTTGTCTAAAAGAAACTATATAGTTCCCATCTACTGCAAGTCACTGGAAGGCATTGATATTCTGAACAGGACTGCCCATGTACAGGCGGCCCATGGGGGAGGGGGGGTAGGTCACTAGGCTCATGGCAAATGAACAAAGCTGTAAATCTATTACTATGGGAGGAACATGAGATTATGTAGTCATATCTCATTTTAAAGTAAGTGATGTACAGGCTAAAGTGATAGACTCAAGTAACCACGGGCCAGGTCAGGCCAGGTTTGCCTGTAGTTTATAGAGCCACTTGGATTTCAGTACAGTGAATAAGAATGGTAACTGGTATGGGTTCTGCCATTTATTAGTTACATGAATAAGTTACTTCTTGATTCCTCAAGGTGCAGTCATTTCTAACCTGGACAGTAGTCTCCAGGTTAAAAGCAGCTGCTGGGCTGGCACACACAATGCCTTGACTTGTTTGTTTGTTTTGTCTTTATGCATGTTGTTGTTGTTGAGACACAGTCTCACTCTAGCTTAGGCTGACCTGGAACTCACTGTGTAGCTCAGGTTGGCCTCAAAGTTACAATGATCCTCTTACCTTAGCCTCCCACCCCACATGCTGGGAGTATAGGGTATGCCAACTGCACCTGGTACTTTTATAACATCCTAAACCTGTGTTATTACAGTGCTAGCTAGTGTTTAACTATAGCCATCATCTCTGACTAATTTATGCAAGAACAGAATTGAATGGGGGTGGTGTGAGTGACTGAAAAACCCTTAGGACAAACTAAGCCAGCAAGAGCATGGGACTCAGAGAATAGGAAGCAAGTCATTATGGATTGCTCTGTGCATTGCTATGTCAAAATTGGGAGCATGGGGACCACTTTTCACAAAGCTAAATCTTATATGAGTCACCCACTAAAGGGGTCCCAGCTCTTTCACTTCAGATGGGGTCGGAGGTACTTTCAACCCCTCATAACTCTAGCACCATGACCATGTCCTCCAAGAACCCACTCATTTCCTGTGCTTTCCTTAATAAACAATGCACTGTATACCCAAAGGAAATGGATCCAATGAGGAAGAATAAGCATTATGCATAAGACATAGCGGAGGCATAATATATGAACCTCTGTTGTCATTTCTTGACCCTGCTGCTTATTACACGTGACCCTGGGTGTATCACTCTGAGTCTCATCTTTAAAGTAGGAGCAAAGGCACTGGCATCCTTGGGTCACCATGAGATTTATTGGATACCAAGCCCTTGAAACCTAGCAGAACCCTGTAACATCATCATTAGCACTTCCTATGCACCAGTGCAAAACCCAACATTCATGTACTCCTTCACAGAAATCCAACCAAACCTGGTAAATCCTCAAATCACACTGGTGCCCTTGATTACTCTTTTGAGTGAGTGCAATGTGCAAAGGCATATGCAGCCGTGCAAAGTGACACTAACTGCACATGGAAACCCTCCTAGGCAGGAGGTCTACCACAGGTAAAGCTTGCAGCAAGACTAGAAAAAGGACACATTCTCATGTTTCTTCCTCCTCCTCTTCCTTCCAGCCTTCCTTCATTCAGTCCACACCTCCAAGACTGGAGCCTAGGAAGCATGTTTCAGATACATTTTTAAGATAATTCTAGTTGAGCCCCTCTCTCTTTGAATATCAGTTATTTGATTAAAATAACCAAAAATATATAAATTTGAATACTTCCTTCTAATTTTTGAGAGCAAAATGAACATTACTTTGGATTAAAGAAAAAACAAGAGCACATTCTGAAAACGAATCACTTACACCCAAGGAGCAGGCATGGACTTGAGCTGAGAAGGGTTATCCTCTGGGAAACTGGCCTGGAAGTTCCCTGCAGCCTTTCCTTTCTGAAAAGATAGTGAAGCCAAGAACTGTAGAGGCTCAAACGTGATGTTTGGTGGATACAAGAGTCTGGGGAAAAAAAAAAGAGGAAGACAATATGGCTGCAAAATAAGAATTGCCTCCCCTGACCATGTGTTACTAAGCCTCAGGCCTCCCAGTGTGGAACTGCTCCTCCCTGCCATGCTTCGTCAGAGCAGTGGGTACAGTGGAGGAAGGAAGAGGATGCTTGCTTCACCCCCCCCCCCCCGGAGGGGCATCAGGGTGTGTGTGTGTTTGGAGTTAAAACACCTGATGGAGATCAGAGGACGACCATCCCAGGCCAGGAGATCTATCACAGTAAAAGAAGTCTGGCAAACAACTCATCGTGGTGTACATGGTGTTCACTCTTTCCGTGGGAAGGGCTTTCTTTGCACTGGGGAGACCCCCACTAGCAGCAGCTGTGGAATGTGAGCAGCTCAACTCCTAACCCAAGACTTCATTCTGTACTGTGTCAGCAACTTCTTTCTCTCAGTAAGCACTCAGAGACCATCATTGGGCTAACCCAGCCAAATAGTACTACTTAGGTGCAGCCCATTAGGTGATAAGACATCTGCTATGAGAGAACTCTTCTAAGCCCAGTAAAATAGCAATGTCTAAGTGCCCCGGGGGTTTGAATGTGCACCATGGCTCAGGTGGTGAAAGCAGGGAAGATTATGAGATGTCATAACCAGGACCCGTCCGAGGCCACGGGAGTGTGGTAGATGCCAGGAGCAAGATAGTAGGATGAGGACAGAGGATGGGGTAGGAGGTCCAGTGCTCATGGTTAGAGGGCATCCTGTCCCCCCAGTGGAAAGGCTCTGCTAGTTGACATGGGGGCCACCTTCCCCTCCCTTGGAAGTGCGGGGATATCTGCAAAGCCAATGACACTGGAGAAATGCTGTGATTTAGGCAGAGCCCGCCAGGATGACAAGGGGCCAGTGGCCAGGACAGAACAAGTCCTTGGCACTGAGTCCTAGGCTGTTTGTTCTGTTGAGTTGCTCCAAATCAGCCCTGACAAGATAATTGATTACACCCCAAAAACAAATCAGCAGTGTGGAAGGATGGGCTGCCTGTTTAAGAAATGTGTTCCAGACTAATAGAATTCTCTTATCCAAGATTATTAAGAACGGGTTTTTCTTCCAGTAACTATTTAAATATCGTTATCTCTTGCCCCCATATGATATTCTTTGACTTGACATGTGCACACTGTAACCATGAATGTCCTATCCTGCCCTAAGGAGTGTTGCCTCCACACCTCATGAGGGCATGGACTTACCCTTACCTCAGTTTGGCTCAAATATCCAGGAAGAGGGGCTAGCTTTCTGAACTCTCAGAAATCCTGGTGAGGGCCTATGAAATTAGACCCTTTAATAACTTCTATTGAGACTTAATACCTAGAGTAAGACTGATTATATTTATGAGAGGAAAATCAAGTTGATTGCCGTAGAGTGATGTGATAAAATAATTCCTGATGTGAAAAGGTAGCATTTATTAGGAACCTGACCTAGTAACCTTTCGATAATTGAGACTTGTTGATATCTACAAAGTTCATGAGAACCGCACAATCAAGTTACAAAAAAAATCATAAAATTATAGTGTTGTAAGTGAGTGTACAACTTTTTTGTTGGACTGTACTCATAGATATAGTATATCATAAACATGCTTAAATTTCCAAACTTAGTTTCATGCATAGACCATTTTTAGTTTTTTTTTAATTTTTTAAAAATTAATTAATTTATTTATTTGAGAGCGACAGACAGGGAGAGAAAGAGGCAGATAGAGAGACAGATTGGGCATGCCAGGGCCTCCAGCCACTGCAAATGAACTCCAGACGCATGCGCCCCCTTGTGCATCTGGCTAACGTGGGTCCTGGGGAATCGAGCCTAGAACCGGGGTCCTTAGGCTTCACAGGCAAGCGCTTAACCGCTAAGCCATCTCTCCAGCCCTTTTTTTTTTTAAATTTTTTTGTTTTTTTTATTATTTATTTATTTGAGAGTGACAGACAGGGAAATAGGCAGAGAGAGAGAGAGAGGGAGAATGAGAATGGAGGCGCCAGGGCCTCCAGCCACTGCAAACAAACTCCAGATGGGTGCATCCCCTTCTGCATCTGGCTAACGTGGGTCCTGGGTAATCTAGCCTCAAACCAGGGTCCTTGGGCTTCACAGGCAAGCACTTAACTGCTAAGCCATCTCTCCAGCCACATTTTTAGTTTTAATAATACAGCAAAAGTCTTTTTTCTATTATGGAAAGATAATTTTCTTAATGACTTTGAGAAAGAGAATGGTATAAACCACAATTTATATTAAGAATTTAGGGTTAGGATTCAGAGGAAGATGGATTGCAATGAGTTCAAGGCCACCCTGAGACTATATAGTGCATTCCAGGTCAACATGAGCTAGAGTGAGATCCTACCTCGAAAAACCAAAACAAACGAACAAAAAAACAGAATTTAAGGCAATTAGGTTTCACCTAGAGAAAACTAAAACATTTTGAGATGATTTGATAGTTTGATAGTTAGGAAAGAAATTATTGTTCAGTGAGTACACAGTTTTTATTAATATAATTAAGTACTTCAATAATTTTTGTGGTGGACCTAAGAATTTTTTTCCGCTACTACTGGTTAACAGAAGACATAAGTTGACTAAGCACTGTAGCAGACAGCTTCAGGTCTACTGAGATGAACTTTTAGACCAGACAAAGATATGGAGGAAGGGATATTTATTGAAGCCTACAGATCCAGGGGAAGTTCCATTAGGGCAGAAGAAACTGGCCTGCCTTCAGAGGACCAAGCAGAGAGAGAAGCACAACCCAAAAGCCAAAAGCCACACAGCACACTTCAGGAGCTCCAACTAGGCACACTTTGCATATCTTTAGATTGAAGTCTGAAACCCACCACCACACCTTAAGATCCACACAATGGCACTGACTCCAGCCAGGTGGCTGCAGATGCAAACTACAAACAAACAACTGAAGATATTGGGGGCCATCTATTCTATTCAAACCACCACAAGCACCAAAAAGGATCTTTCTGACATGAAAACCCTAAATACAAATGCTTTGTACTGTAGGCATAAATTCTTGGTAGATTACCTTAACAAAAGTTTAGGAAGAAATCAAAAAAGAAGGTTCACTTGTGCTAATCCTATTTCCTATTAAAACAGTTCTCCGATATTGCCAGAATTCAGTTTTGAGTCAAAAAGTTTTGATTTGTTTCCATGTAGACAGTGACACTGTACATCACACAACACACATGACTTAGAACTCAGACAGAGAAGTGTGAGGAACTATTTTCAGGGAAAATTTGCTGGCAAAAAGGAATCCAGCATCTTCCAGCCAGTGGATCCAATGAAGAGATAATCATTTCAGGTAAACATGTCTTTATCCAGCATTGGAACACATCCAAAGGAAACAGGGGAGACTTCTGACATCAGAAACGCTTGCTGACTTTGGAGCGTCCATATCAGCGGCAGCGTCCCACATGGCAGCCGTGCAGCTGTGGAGCCTGCTCGGCAGGAGCAGCAGGGATGTCAGCTAGGAAAAGAACCAAAAGGTAAAGCAACAGAAAGTTCTAAATTCCCCGAATTTTCTGTTTACATGCCATTAATTTGGCCCCCCTATTTTTTTTTACCTTGGCCTCAAAACCAATTCTAGGACTGCATTTTCTGTTTTCATTCCCTTGAACAAAAATATGATTTTAGTACCCTTACCATATGACCACACTATGCGACTCCTGGGCTTATACCCTGAGGACTCTACACTTTGCTATATAGAGAGATACTTATTCAGCCATGCTTATTGCTGTTCTATTCACAATAGCTTGGAAATGGCATCAGCCTAGTTGCCCATCAACTGAAGAATAAATAATGACGACGTGGTACATACACTCAATAGAGTTTTATTCAGCTGCAAAGATAAATGAAATTATGAAATTTTCAGGAAAATGGGTAGATCTGGAAGACCATACTAAGGAAGGTAACTCAGGCTCAGAAAGACCAACAGCATGTTCTTTCTCATAGGTGGATTCTAGCTTCTAATGTTTAGATTTTTATGTGAACTGAAGTAAGAGTCAGGGCTGGAGAGATGGCTTAGCCGTCAAGGTGCTTGCTTGCAAAGCCTAAGAACCTAGGTTTGATTCCCCAGTACCAACATAAACCAGATGCACAGGTGTGGTATGCTTCTGCAGTTCGTTTGCAGTGGCTGGAGGCCCTGGTGTGCCCATTTCCTCTTTCTTTCTGCCTCTTCATCTCTCTCTCACTCTGAAATAAATTTAAAAAAAAAAAGAGTCAGTAGTAGTAGAGACCAAGAAGCTAGAAGGAGCCACGAGGGAAGGAGTGGCAAAGGCTTAGAGGGAACAGAGAGGAGATATGTCAGCAGAGAGGCAGAATACTGGGGGTCTACGGGTATCAGTGGGGTCAGGAATTGGGATTGGAGGAGAGGAAAGGATTGGAGAATGGTTAATCAAAACTAAAGACACTATGAATAAGCTATCTGGATACCTACTTCTTTGTTAGCTAAATAAAATCATGTATAATTTTAAAAAGAGAGAGTTTTGACAGAAGTACCTGTGGAAGTGGATAATGCAATACCCAGAAGCCATAGGTTGCTCTAGGAAAATTCCAGTGCAAAGGTAACTACAACAGCAATCTTGTAAAAAAGAATGAGCAAAGTTGGAAGACATATAATTTTGCTTACTAAAAAGGTATTTAATCCTAAAATTAGGATTGTCTGATACTGACATCAGTATGAAGAATAAGTGAAGTAAATAAAGAGTCCATAAAATACATCCATACACTGATGGTCAGTCCATTTTGGACAAGGGTGCTAAGACAATTGAATCGGGAAAGAATACCTTTTCTCAACCATATGGCCCTCCGTACATATCAGTTAACTCAGAATGGATCAATAGCCCAAAAGTCAGAATTGCATCTGTAAAGCTTTTAGACATGGACTCAAAACTCCATTATCATGGATGGGACAGTAATCTGAAAGCACAAGCAACAAAATTGAACTTCATCAGTTTTTAAAATAAATTTTTGTGCTTCAAAGGACACTAAAAGAAAAATGTTAACCCACAGAATCAGAGAGAATATTTGTAAATCACATACATAAAAAGAATCTAGTATCTGACAGACACTAAAAGCCCATGATCTGACAGCAAAAACACAAATGACACACCTAAAAATAGGCAAATGGATATTCAGATATGTTTTCTTTCCTTAAGAATATATGTACTTAATAAAAACAATCCAGATGAAAAGATGCTTTTATACTTGAAGACAAAAGTGATGTAAATATTACATAGAAATCAACCTATGATTTTAAACTTTCCTTAGATAACCCGTAGTGTGAATAACTCAAATGCAGAAACCGATTAAAAAAAATAGTTGTGTATTTTTTCAGAAAAAGGTTAAAACAAGCCAGGCATGGTGACACACGTCTTTAGTCCCAGCACTCAGGAGGCAGAGGTAGGAGGGATTGCCATGAGTTCTAGGCCAGCCTGAGAGTACATAGTGAAAGCAAATTTCTATTACGTTCATTCCTCCTTCATAGTATAATAGTAATTTTTTTATATTTCATTGTTACTGGAATTTTACTTTTAGAATAAAATTTTGTTCTCTAAAAGGAAAAGTGTACATTCTGAAGACCCAAAAAGAGATTTCTCCAAGGAAGATACACAAATGAGCAAAAGGCACATGAAAGAATTCTCAGCATCATTGCTTAGCAGGAATTATACCAACCAAACCACAACGAAGTAGATGCCAGTTCACACAGACTGAAATCATTCTAATAACACGGCGGAATATAATAAGAGTTGCTGGGACTGCTGGGACTTTCACAGACTGCTAACAGGGGTATAAAATGATACCCAATTTGGAAAACAGACTAGATATTCTTCAGAAAGTTAAAGTAAAGATACAGCATTAGCCCAGCAATTCCATACCTAGGTACAGACTGTGAGAACTAAAATATTATATACGTAGAGAAAAGTTGTACAGCATGTCTGTGGAAGTATGTAGATAACAGGCAAAGATGAGCAACAACTGACATGCATTAAGTAAGGAACAGATAAGAAAAGTGTGGTGTGCCCATGCAACAGGAAGAAGTCAGCATTCACATTGGCATAACGTCCTCAACCCCCTTTAACAAGCATAATACTTTTAAAAAAGACTAACGGAGACAATTCAGACACAAATGGCTACAGATACATGATTATTACTTATACAAAGTGCCCATCCTCCAGGCTTCTTTCTGGTCTTTACAGTTCCTCAGTATTCGGTGTATGTTTTAATTGTTCAAGCTTGTCTTTCTCTCCCTGTCCCACATCACCACCTGAGGTCCACCATGCCCCTGCTTCTTGCCTTACTGACTGCAGGGATCTCTTCTCTATGACTGACCCAAAGAGAATTGTCTCTCTAAATTAATCAATTAATCAATCACATTTTAAGCTAAACTGAGACAATCAGTTTTTTATCTCTGAGGCTTTGACTTCCCCTTCACATGGAAGAACAAATGTAGGTGATACTGGAGATGCAACTATCAATTAAATGTATGATCCCAGCCCTAGAGGGACTACAGACCCCAGATATTAATCCAGCAATTAGGATGGAATATGATGAGTGTTTTGAAAGAGTCTTGAGCAAGGAACCTGGGGTAGTCATGGGACTCTTACCATGCTCTTGAAGAATGGATTGGAGTTACTCAAGCAAAGAAAAGTAAAGGACATTTTAGACAAGGAAGTACCTTGTACAGTAGGTAAGAGAAAGCATGCTGCCATCAAATGTCAGCGGGAGGCTTGATAACTAAAGGTCTGGTGCTGTCATCAATAGTAAAGTCTCTAACTTGAAAATCTAAAAACACAAACTCAAATGGGTTAAAACAAAAAGGGGGCTGGGTATCTGAGAAGAACAGAGGTAAATTGATCTGAGCAAGCCTGTGTCCAAAATGACACTTCAGAGTCTGTGTGGTCCGTTTCCTTTGCGCCTATCTCTGCTAGGCCTGGACTTGACCGTGGTCAAATTATCACCAGTAGTTCCAGGCATGGATTCCACTGGTTTGCAAAGCAGCAGAAGGAGCTGTTCCTGGCCAGTTCTTCCATGACCAATGCTTCACTGGGCTCATGTAGATAAGCAATAGTCAAGGCTGAACTAATCACTACACAAGGGTCACTGCCTCATCTCTCAGCCCTAGAAGTAGCCAAGCCAGAGAAGCCAGCAAGATAATAGGGACCTATGCAAGAGAGGAGCCCCATGGACAATCAGGCATAATGGTCACGTAAAAGGGTGGCTGCCCTGAAGCCTCTAAGGCTTCTAGTCTCCTTCCAACAAGCAGGAGGCTGTGAAGTGTGTGTGTGTGTGTGTGTGTGTGTGTGTGTGTGTGTGTGTATTTCCAAGAGATGACACCTCATGGAGTCAGTAATAACGGGAAGTATCTCTGAGAATAATGACACTGATATGGTAGCTTATGGGTTAATTTAGAAAAACATTACCATTTCTGAAATTAAGGTAGTTGTTGCAGTCAGGTTCGCATTGCTGGTAGAAATCACCCAACCAAGAGCAGCTTGTGGGAAAAAGAGGTTTATTTTGGCTTACATGCTCGAGGGGAAAGCTCCACGATGGCAGGGGAAAACGATGGCATGAGCAGAGGGTGGACGTCACCCCCTGGCCAACATAAGGTGGATAATAGCAGCAGGAGAGTGTGCCAAACACTGCCAAGGGTACACTGGCTATAACACCGATAAGCCTGCCCCCAACAATACGCTTCCTCCAGGAGACATTAATTCCCAAATTTCCATCAGCTGGGAACCTAGCATTCAGAACACCTAAGTTTATGGGGGACACCTGAATCAAACCACCACATTCTGCCCCTGGTCCCCATAAACTGGTAACCATATGTGAAATATAATGCAATTAATTCACCCAAACTTTAAAAGTTCCCATAGCTTTTACCAATCCCAATGATGTTCATACATCCCCATAGTCCAAGATCTTTTAACTGAGCCATAAAACCAACCCCCCAACCCATAATGGCTCAGAATAAACACTCATGCTGCAAAAGATGGCATTGGGCATAGCAAAGGCATATTCAGCCAATACAAGATTTTAAACAGGGCAAACATCAAACTCTGTAGCTCCAAGTCCAACAACTCTAGCCAGTGACAAGTCTCCAAGTCCAATAATTCTAACCAGCAAGTCTCTGGAGTTCCAATTTAGCCCCTCCAGCTAGGCTACTCACAGTCTTGGCAAACTTCATCTGGGGCTGACAGCTCTTCTTGACAGCCATCTTAGGGTCCCACATCTCCACTGGATCTCCACTGCAAGCCATGGTTCATCCTCATGGCCCAATGGGGTCTCCATGCAGGCAACCAGAAAACCTGCCTCACACTGCCCATGGCTATTTCCAAAACACAAGGCAGTGTTGCAAACTCAATGATCCTCTCTTTCCTGCATTTCATATATTCCACAATAGGGTGCCAATTTGTTAATCCAGGGTGGAATAAAGCAGACTTTGATGAACAGGACACGCCTTGAACACTCAGGCCCCTTCAAAAGAATCTACATTCTTTTTTTTTTAAATTTTTTTTGTTTATTTTTTTTTTATTTATTTGAGAGCGACAGACAGAGAGAGAAAGAGGCAGAGAGAGAGAGAGAATGGGCGCGCCAGGGCCTCCAGCCACTGCAAACGAACTCTAGACACATGCGCCCCCTTGTGCATCTGGCTAACGAGGGTCCTGGGGAATTGAGCCTTGAACTGAGGTCCTTAGGCTTCACAGGCAAGCGCTTAAGCGCTAAGCCATCTCTCCAGCCCGAGTCTACATTCTTCCTGTTGCCCCAATGCAGGTCAGCTGGCCCAATCTCAAAGATTATAATCTCTTAATTGCCTCTGGAAGGGCAGCAGTTTAAGCCCAAAGATTTGTTTTTTCTGTGCCATATCCCTCTGCTCACACCAGTTCATTTCTATGCAAAGCAACCCTGCACAACTCAGGAACGGGCATAACAGCAAGCTTCCCACACAAACTGCTAGCCCAGTCCAGGCAAAGCTGTTTCTCACCCTCATAAGCCAGACCTCACATAGTTCTAACTGCATTCAAGTCTTTCAACTCTGACCAGAATGGTCCATCAAGCTGTACTTACAGCACTGAAAGGCATCTCTTAGGCCGAGGTTCCAAATCTTTCAACATTCCTCTTGAAAATCAGCTCCAAAAGGCCAAAGCCACACAGTCAGGTGTCTAGCAGCAATCCCACTCCTCGGTACCACTTTACTGTTGTAGTCAGGTTCACATTGCTGGTAGAAATCACCCAACCAAGAGCAGCTTGTGGGAAAAAGAGATTTATTTTGGCTTACAGGATTGAGAGGAAGCTCCACGATGGCAGGGGAAAATGATGGCATGAGCAGAGGATGGACATCACCTCCTGGCCAACATAAGGTGGACAATAGCAACAGGAGAGTGTGCCAAACACTGGCAAGGGGACACTGGCTATAACACTCATAAGCCTGCCCCCCAAAATACACTCCCTCCAGGAGACATTAATTCCCAAATCTCCATCAGCTGGGAACCTAGCATTCAGAACACCTAAGTTTATGGGGGATACCTGAATGAAACCACCACAGTAGTTTTAGAACAAATAAAAAAAATGAATGGTAAGATGGTGGGATTTAGGTAACTGATTAAAACTGGGAGCTTTGTGTATGGGAAAGTGCTCCAGGGAGGAAAGAACTGAGTGTGATTCCAGATTTAAGGCTTTGGGAAACCAAATTAATAGGAAACTATTGGCCAGTCCCCAAGGAGAAAGAATACCTCTGGGGAGTGGGCAGTTGAATGATCGTAACATGAATATTGAATGTCCTTTATCTGAAATGCTTAAGATCAGAAGTATTTCACATTTTAGGTTTTGCCATATATACAATTAAGTTCTCTTTGTTAGAAAAACCAATTCTAAATACAAAATTTATGTGTCTAATACATACCATCTACATAAGCCTAAATGCAATTTTATATAGCATTCTTTGTGCAAGAAAATAATGTGAGATTATATGCTTATATGTGGAATATTCTACTGTGGCCACTTGTCAGCACTTGGTAAATTTTGGCTTTTAGAACATTTTGGACTTTAGATTTTCAGGTTAACAATGTTCAACATACACCTGTGTGATATCCAAGGACAGCTGCTTAGTAAGTAGCTGGAATTTGTAGACTGAAGTTCAAGGAAGGGCCAGGGTATCTCATCACTGTGTACGTATTCATTTCACAGTGATCCCTTCTAAGCAAAGAGCTAAAATGGTGAAGAAGACCTATTTCTAACTCCTAGAGCTCATAAGTCACAAGGGACTTGGGCTATGTCCACAAATGACAGAAGCAATGGTCTGCAGTGTGGATGCATGCACATAGGCCCCCTGGCCTGTCTTACAATGGAGCTATCTCAGGAGCTATTAAAAGGGATTTTCTCTGGGTGAAACAGCAAAGTAGTTTTGTGGAATGAAATAGAATTTATGTCCATTCTTGGAGACCAAGAATGAGAGAATAAATAACTTGCTAAATCAAAATAATATATGAAGGGCTGGAGAAATGGCTTAGCAGTTAAGGAGCCTGCCAGAGAAGCCTAAGGATCCAGTTTCAATTCCCCAGTGCCCACATAAGCCAGATGCACAAGGTGGCACATGCATCTGGAGTTTGTTTGCAGTGGCTAGAGGCCATGATACGCCATTCTCTCATTGTCTATCTGCCTCTTTCCCTCTTTATCTCAAATAAAATAGAGTAGGATCTGGAAATTTTTTCTATGAAATTGGCCTTTTCATAAAAACAGGTATAGCTAGTACTGAGTGTCTCACATGGGACCTGGAACCAGCCAGGAAGGACTTAGCCTCTACCAGGAGACAGGGGACAACATCTAGGGACATAGCTCACAGGAGTAATATCTTAGATTTTTGTATTCCAACAATGCTATGTGCTTACCAAGTCTGCTTAAGGAGCCAGAAAATGCTCTAACATGTTTCTGAACATCACTGCATGAAAAGGCTCATCTGATCAGAGGCCCTAACAAGTGAGTCATCCCTAAAGCTCCCCTCTAAGGAAAGTCCAGATTCCTTACAGATTTGTGCATAGAGTCAGGAAAGAGTAAATGTGCAGCTGGTCTTTGTTGGGCAGAGAGACTGGACAAACCTTCACCAGAGCCTTGCCTGAACTCATTGGAAGGAGGAGACTTGGGGAGGAAATTGGCAAAAGTCAGGCATACTGACATACTGCAACTGTTGCAACTGAATCTCACCCCAGACTGCCATAGTAAACTTGCTTTGTTTTCCTTTTACAAAAAGGTGTCAGCCTAGGATTTATGAGAGAGTCCTTGACACAAAAACTTAAAAAACAACTCTTACTTAGGACTGAAGAATGCCCAGAAAACCAGAGAAGTGCTAAATGGCCCTGTAAGGAAATGAAAAACAGGAGGTGACATGTTTGTGTTGGGCAGATGGGAAGTGGCTCTCTGTATTTCCATAGGCAATTATAACATCATTAAGGAAATATGAGAAAACCATTAGTGTTGCACAAATGCCTGCTAATCTGCCTGCTTTTGAACATTGTTCATTGAATTCAACAACAGTTACCTATACACATCGGTAACATTTTAGTCTTGCTAATTCACTTTGAGTTTAAATACGTATTTACTCTTAAATATTTAGTTTCCAGATAACACCTAAGATATCACATGGAACACTGACATTTCACAAGACAGCTCCACCCTCACTAAGAGAGGAATTATGCAAACTAAGTCCTGGCAATAAGCATTAAGGCTTGCCAACGTTTGTTTGAACAGCCAACTCACTGAACAGAGGGTATGCATTGACTTGTATGCCTACAATGCTAGAAAAATAAGGAAACACCGTGTTTCCTTTCTTTAGCAAGATCTGTATATCTGCTGTCTTTGGGGACCTGTTGGCTGCTGAATAAATCACTCTGTTCTATGTATAGCCTTGTTGATTTACTTACTTACGCATGGAGGATTTGTTACAAATGACTGACATTAGTAAACAAATCATCATTTAATAGACCTGAGAGGTTGTTGGAGGGGATGGAAAGAATGGGAAGATCTTCAGATAATATCAGCAATTCTTTTCCCTGACCTTGGAGTCTTTCTGTCTCAAAATCATTTGAAGGTTGGAATCTCCTGTTCAGGTTCAATTAATTCCATGAAAGCGTGAAATGTTGATGGGAATGAGGTACCTCCTTCCCCTGGCCTTTTAGATAGTAGAGATGTCTTGCTCTTAAGAGAATTGGAATGGGTTAGATGAGGCCTTAAGCCCCTTGAAAAAAAATCTCATAGCTTTTGTTTGTGTGTGGACTTTGTAAGGTCATACTAAAAAGTACTATTTATTGGTGCCTGAGTGACCTGTCTGAGATCTCAAATGTGGGTAGTCTTGAGAAAGGACTGATGGAGACACACATCTTAGCAGATGAGTAACTCTATCCGACACTGTCAGGTGCCACAAAATTGTGTAGGAATCTTTCTAAAACAGCTAATATATAATGCTTTTCATGTGCCCAAATGTAAATGCTTTAGCTCACTTATTCATTGTAGAAGCCCACAGCAGAGGCTAGAGAGGCCCAGCTACTGGCCTAGGACAAGCAGCCGTCTAACACTCAGCTGGAGAAGGAAGTCAGGCAGTAGAAGACCCAGTCAGTGCCCGCTCTTCAATGTGAAGCACATTTGTTTCTGGGCCAGGTGTTTCTGCCTTTGCTTGTCCGCCTTCTCTCTTTTTCATAATTTGTAAATATACATGGACAAATGTTGAGCAGTTCTTTCTAATGAGTCAACCACACCAGTTCTGTGAAAGCAGAGTAAGTTGTGAATCTGAGCATGTGCCCCAGGCTTTGGAGATGCCAAGCATGAGACTTTGCAGGGGAGAGTGAAGCACAAGAGGAGAAAACCCAGTTCTCACCAGGGCTCTTCTCTTGGAGAGCTGGGGATCCCTGAGGCCCACTTAAGAGCTGGCCAGCCTCTTCCTCCCTGTATGCTAGAACACTATGGCACAGGCTTTAAGAAATTTGCGCAGAGCCTTAGCAAAAGCTGGTGGTAGAGAAGGAAGAATGTTAAACTGCACATCTCAGGTGACAAAAGTGTTTCTGCTTCGATTCTGTGCCCACAAATCCATCTCTGTTGATTGAAAACTGATGTTCAGAGCCAACAAAATCTTATTTGTGTGATAGAAACTTTATTTCTCAACACTCAGTGGCTACTTTGGTATCTGAGGAAGACTAGAAAGACAGAAAATAGTTCTGACTTAAGGATATGTAGATGAAAGGGATTCTCTACAGGTTTTAAATAAGAGTTGGGAGAGTGATTTGAAATGAGGACTATTACAATTCATGTCTTCGCAAATAATTAGCTTTTGTATATTATTTTGACTTTAAAGTGATGAGGTGTGGGGTAATCTTCCAACAGCAATCAAGAATTAGGAGTAAATTCAATAAGAAAGCATATTTTACTTTAAATGGTGATCATATAACACTTAATCAGTTTTTGATATTTCATTCATTATGCAGTTTGTTACTAAGCAAATAAAACATCTAGTTCTAGAAAAAGATAATAAAAATGAGGCATTTGTAAGTTATATATTTATGGTCTGCTGTAAGTTTACAAAATTATAAGTAAATTTGTAGCTCTATTACAATTTATATGTTGAAATTATCAACTATAGCCTTGCTCTCTCTCTCTCTCTCTCTCTCTCTCTCTCTTCTTCTCTCTCTCTCTCTCTCTCTCTCTCTCTCTTAAGATAAGATATTACTGTGTATCCCAGGTTGGCTTCAAACTGTCAATTTTCCTGCCTCAGTCTCCGCAGTCCTGGGACCCAGGTATATACCACCATACCCAGAAGCCTCAGTTTTTGTTTTGTTTTTGAGGTAGGGTCTCACTCTAGCCCAGGCTGACCTGGAATTCATTATGTAGTCTCAGGCTGGCCTTGAACTCACAGCAGTCCTTCTACCTCTGCCTCCCAAGTGCTAGGATTAAAGGCATGTGCCACCATACCCAGCTTTTTGGTCCTTTTCTTTCTTTTTTTTTTTTTTTATTTGACAGAGAAAGAAGGAGTGGTGAACTTTCAAACTCCTTCAAGGAGCATCTAGGTAGGGAGCCTCAGTTTTTTTAATCTGTTCTTTGCACAAGAAGGATTCCTGATTTTTATGTATTAAACTTTGTTACAGTATATAAATCCTGTATGAATGCAACAGATGGATAAAACTGAATGTAATAGTGGGTTTTGTGGACATCTCAACAATATCTTAAACCAAACTCATCATTATTGGAGTAGCTTCATCACATGATTTGAGTATTAGCTGAAATGGTTCCTAAGAAGTTGCCTCATCTTCTGATGTGAGGCTCTGGCCTTTTGACCCGCGAGCCTCTTTCAGAGGAGGCACATGGACATGTGCACTGGTGCTACATACATTGTACAGACAATGTCGGGGAGCCTGCCTGAGCGTGAGCTCTGAAAGGTATTGAGAAGCTGCATCCTGTCAGAGTTTCCTCTCATTCCTGTATTTCTTTTTCCCTGAAGCACCTTATTGGCAGCAAAGGGACTATTCTTTGGTACTGTTTCTCAGCACATTCTTTCCCACAATCTTTTTTTCTTTTTCTATGTATTTCCTCATCTCCTCCAGTGCTTTCTTTCCAGATCACCCAACTAATTTTCCATTTCTTCCCCATGAATTCTTCACCCCAGCATCTTTTTTTCTCCAAGTCAGAATCCATGTTGCTAACTGAGAGGAATCAAAGGCCAGGACAACAAGGAACAGTCCTCAAGCTGTCTGTGAGAAGAAAACTCCACTTCCTCTCCTTCACCAGGCTTGTTTATCTGATGCTCATTTTCTCTGTGATGGAAGTATCAGTATTCATATCTTCATTAAACTATGGAGAGACATGAATATCTGTAGCAGGCTCCTAGAGAAAGCAGAGGAGCCCTATTCAGACTTCCTCCACCACACTGTTCAATTTGCACATCTATCAGTGGGTGTGTCCTCACCAAGGAGACAGCCCTACACCCAGAGTCTAGGGTAGACGTAGCGACACAATCAAGTACCTACAGTACAGTGAGATATGATAAGGACTGATGTGAACTGATACTTGAGTTTGCAAGAAGAAAAAATGCAAGCAAGTATACATTGTGCTGGGAAGGCAGACAGCTCAGAAGGGAGATGACCTTTAAGAAGAGACCTGAAAAAAAAAAAAAAAGCAAGGAAGAAGAAGAGGTCCACAGGGTGAATCCACTGACAGGAGGGTTTGGAGAGTCAGAAACCAGCTGGGCCATGGAACAGCCACCCTAAATTCATCTCTGGAAAACACTGCTAGAAAACCTCAGCAGGATCAAAAAATGAAGTGCTTTGCTGTAGAATCTAGAAGAGTTATAAACACCCAAAGTGCAGGCTTGAAAGGAAACTGACAAGCAATTGGGAGGAAAGTTGGGGGTGGCTGATTGGCAATCTAAGAAAAGGATGATATGAGCATAAGTAGGAGGATAAACAAGGAACAAATACAAAAGGTATTTGAAAGCTGCAATTGATTTCAGAGACCTACTATGTACTGAGGGGCATGAGAAAGCACCAAAGGTAACCTCACAAGTTTTGCTTAAAGTTATTAGTTTTAAAATAAATGGAAAATAGTATCATTGACTAAAACATACATGAAAGTCGAAGCTTAGGTATTCAGTTAGATGTTTCCCTTTTGGGGTGCTTCTTAGGCATCATTGGGAAAAGGTAATATCAAGTCCCCCCCCCCAAAAATGAAGATTTTGAAATTATTGGATATTGGTCACAACTAATGCCAAAGATTTTAGGGAGGAAATACATAAGGTGTAACAGAGAGAAATCCCTGGTTGGAGCTTCGTCAGGGCAAGGAGCAAGCAAAGGATTGGAAAGATGCGAAGGTCAGGTTGGAAGAGATATTGAGAGGGTCAGTGTCTCAACATCAAAGGGAGACAGATTTTCAGGAAGGGAGTGGACAAGAATGCCAGAGGTTTAAGGGTGGCCAAATAAGATAAGGAATGCAAATGTGAGGTGGATTTTGAAATCTGGAATTTATAAGCAATCTTACCACAAAAAGCTTCAGAAAGTCGTAAAAGATGGGGATGTAACCGCAAGGATGAGGACAATGTGGGACCTGAGGATGTTAAGAAGGTGGGGGAGGGATGGGGAGATGGCTCAGTGGATAAAGCACTTGCTGGGCAAACAATGTGAACAAAAGAACCTGCCTTAGTGGAAGGCAAGGAAGCACGCCCAAGGTTGTCCTCTAACGTCCATACGCACATGTCCACATTCATAGACACAAACACGCATGCATGTGCGCGTGAGCATGCACACACACAGGTGCGGATAGAATCCCTCTTGAACTTGTGATCCTGTACACTGTAAAAATTAAGAGTGTATAAAATTTCTGTGTATAAAATTGACTCAACTGTCTTAGAAATTAAAGCAGAATGCTTCTAAAAATTACTTACTAATTTAAAATAACAAATCTAGGGCTGGAGAGATGGCTTAGCAGTTAAGGTGCTTGCTTTCAAAGCCAAAGGATTCCCCAGGACCTACATAAACCAGTTGCAAAAGGTGGCGCATGCATCTGGAATTTGTTTGCAGAGGCTGGAGGCCCTGGTGCACCCATACTCCCTGCCCCCTTCAAATAAATAAAAAATATTTTAAAATAACAAATGTATTCTAGTCAACATAAATAAAGTTTTCTAATGAAAAGTAACTTTTCCAAAGCAAGTTAGGATTTATAATACTACAGTACAATTTATAACTCTTAAGTAGCTAGCTTGTAAGGAAACTGTGCAACAGCCTTTCTCCTGGCTGGAAACCTAAGCAGTCTCCTTAGGGATCACTATCTGTCTTCTTCTCATGCTAAGAAAATATTTGAAGAAAGTACTTTCCTCTTTTCACATACTGCTGTACCCTATAGCATATGCCAAAGGAATAGACAAAAGCTCCTAAAAGACATGAGACTCCAAGTGACAGAACTCAGGAAGTTCCCTTTTCAGTCGCATTAGCAAGGTACAGCTCCATCGCAACATGCAAACTAAGGTAAAAATGACAGTTTTCATGTCTCGGCTGACTATATATGGAAGGATGACCTTGAACTCCATATTCTCCTGTCTCCACCTCCTCAGAACTGGGATTACAGGCATAAACCACCACACATGGTTTTTATGTGGTGCTGAGATGAAACCCAGGGCTAAGCAAATGCTCTACCAACTCCCGATACAAACTATTCTTAAACTTCCTATAGAGCTGTAGGAATGCTGAAGTATGATATTTGCAGCGCTAGCTTTTCAAGTGAGTTAATCTGAGGCCCAGAAATAATAACAAGTATTATCTAACTATTGAAGAACTTACAGTATATATATATATATATATATATATATATATATATATATATATATATATATATATGTGTGTGTGTGTGTGTGTGTGTGTGTGTGTGTGTGTGTGTGTAGAAATATATATTAAATACATATAATTCTTGTATACACTTTAAAATATTGCAGTGTTTCTCTTAAGAGTGTTTTACTATTGTTCACATTGCTTTTCCTTTTCTTTCTTCCTGAAAATAGGAGAAAAGATGATCCACAGGTCCTCTCCACTCTCTTCTGCCCTACCTCTGCCGTTCTCAGCACAGTGTATTCCAGGAATAGACTGATGCCCAAAAGGAAAGTCAAGGACATCTCCTGGGCCCCCTTCAGATTCAGATTTCCTGATTGGACAGCAAGACCCACAGTAAATGTACTTTGGGGTTTTGAAGGACTATTTCACTATACACCTACTGGAATGGCTACAATCAGACTGAGCCAAGTGTTGGCAAGGATATGGAGAAGTTGTAATCTGAAGACATTCCTGATAGAAAAGCAAAATGGCACACTTTGGGAATGGTTGACAATTTCTTCAAAGTTAAGTATGCATATATATTCACAACCAAGGAATTCAGTCCAAAAGCTAAGCACACACATTCAATCCAAAAGGATTGAGAAACACATTCACTCAGACTTGTATACAAATGTTCATAGTAACTTTATTCATAGTATCCAAGACTAGAATGGCTCCCAACTGTCATTTTTCTAGAATCAATCAATGAAAGGTGTGTATACTTGTAATAAAATATTACTTGGTAATAAAAATTAAAGATCATTTATCAGCCAGGCGTGGTGGCAAACGCCTTTAATCCCAGCACTCGGGAGGCAGAGCTAGGAGGATCACCGAGAGTTCGAGGCCACCCTGAGACTACATGGTGAATTCCAGGTCAGCCTGAACCGAAGTGAGACCCTACCTTGAAAAACTAAAAAAACAAAACAAAAAAACAAAAAAAATCATTTATCAGTTATTATATATGATAATTATATATATATATATAACTGAAATGCTAAACTGATAACTGCTTATCATTTAATAATGATAAGTGATAAATCTCAAAAATGTCAGTTTTTGCTAAGTGAAAGAAACCAGGTATAAAATAGTATATATTGTATGGTAACATTTCTAAGAGCTATGAAAAAGTACACTGTAGGTGGAATTATACAATATGTGTCCTTTTGTGATATTTCACTTAGTATATCTCCAGACTTCCTCCCTACTGGAGCATGCAGGCACACTTCCTTCCTTTATAATGCTGGATATTTCACATGGATGTGAATATAGCATATTTTGCTCATTTATTCATTCATTGATGGACTTTGGTCACTTCCATCTTTTAACTATTGTCAGTAATGCTAAAGTGAATATGAGTACACAAATATCTGTTTGAATCCCTACTTCCACTTTTTTTGAGAATTCTTAGAATTGAATTTGCCAGATAATATTCTTTATTTCTGTTGAAGAATTATCATACCATTTCCCTAGTGGCTGTATCTTACTATCAGCCATGCATAATGCTTTTTATTTTTATGTACCCTCTACTTGTTATTTTCCATCTTTTGTTTGTGTTTCCTTTTTTTTAATAATAGCCATCCTAGTGAATACAAATGAATTGGTATTTCATTGTCATCTTGTTACTAAAACACTTACTGTAAGATATCTTTATATATTCTAGATGCAAATCCCTTGTTTGCTAAAAAATTCTCCTATTCTGTGGGTTACCTTTTAATTGTCTTCATCCTGTCTCTTGAAATGTAAAAGCTTTAATTTTGATGGAGTCCAGCCTTGCTGTTTTTTTTTTCCCCCTGTCATTCGCTATTTGTGCTTTGGATGTTGTATATAAAACTATTACTAAACTCAGAGACACTACTCCTACATGTTTTATAATTTTACCTCTTACATTTAGGTCTGTGATCAACTCTTTGTTTTTATAACATGTCCTGAGGTAAGAGTCAAATGTCATTCTTTAGCATATGGAGAGTCAGCTTTCCAAGCATCATTTATAGAAAAGATTGCCATTTCTCTAACAGCACACTTGTCAAAAGTCGGTTGTGAGGGCTTACCTCTGAACTCTCGGAGCATTTGTTGTTGAGCATCTGTTTGGCCTCACACCGCCTTTACACTGTCCTGATTACTAGAAATTTGACAATGTGAGTTTCCAACTTTGCTCTTTCTTTCAAGATTGTTTTGGCTATTCTTAGTCTCTTGAATTTCCACAGAATTTTAGGGTGAGCCTGTAAATTTCTACAAGTAACTAGGCTAGGCTACTGCTGTATTAGTGAGCTACACTGCAACTTTTGTGGTTGTTAAAACCCCACTTATCTGGAGCACAGGATCCCTGAACTGTGGGAATTCAGGACATTTCAGGCCCCTCCAAGCAGTCAGGTCCAAGATTTAGGCGCCTGATCTGGGAATGGCTCTCTCGAGCCCAACCAGCTTCCCTGCCATTCTTTGCAAGAACTGTGTGTATAGCATTGGACTTACTTTCCCAGAAATGCTTCTGGGACCAAAGTCTGCACAAAGGGGCTGTTAA
The DNA here is from genome assembly GCA_036346955.1 of Dipus sagitta. NCBI lineage: Eukaryota > Metazoa > Chordata > Mammalia > Rodentia > Dipodidae > Dipus > Dipus sagitta. The sequence continues at coordinate 121,873,040 of CM070771.1, read as the reverse complement.
ATGTGTTTCCCTCCCTTCTGGCTCAGCTGGCTCCTGAGCCTCAGGTCACACACAGCTCATAGTTCCTATCAACTTTTCCCAAAGGACCCCTGGGCTCCTGCAGGAGCCAGCACGTCCCTGGAACAGGAAGCTCTATTTACACTGTCTTGGAGCCTGGTGCTCATCCATAAAAGGGAAAAGAGTCCTTTAGGAAAAGGGCAGGGTGCTTAGAAACTCTTTAAAAGTGAAAGCTACACAACCGCTTTCTGTTGTTGGACACTTGCTCCATACAGTTTTTCTGTACAAAAAAAGCACCTGCCATGTGGATTGGCTGAGCAGTCCATCTGAAATCCATAGTCCAATAAATAGAAAATCTAGAGTGAGTGTCATGAGAACCCTCCCAAGAACATACCTGGGCCAAATAACTATTCTTGATTCTTCTGGAATCTAGTCTATCATACTGGTTTACATGTGAATAATTCAATTGTACTTCAGATAAGAAAGAAGGCCTAGCCGGGTGTGGTGGCACACGCCTTTCATCCCAGCACTTGGAAGGCAGAGGTAGGAGGATTGCCGTGAGTTCGAGGCCACCCTGAGACTCCATAGGAATTAATTCCAGGTCAGCCTGGGCTAGAGTGAGACCGTACCTTGAAAAAAAAAGAAAAAAGAAAGAAAGAAAGAAAGAAAGAAAGAAAGAAAGAAAGAAAGCAAGCAGGCAAGCCGGCCTGTCTAGACTTTGGAATATTATGACCTTCACCCACTTTGGTAGATGGTCACTTCAAAGTTGTCATACTGGTGTCAAACATGCACTTTCTGCTCTATTAACAAACACCCTTGACCAGTGTTGTAAATATCAAGAGAGTGCAAGATACACAAAGAAGAGACCTCAGTTTGGATGGAAGAGAGGACTTTAGGAATCTCTGCCCTTGGGGATTCACTCGTAATGGTCAATACTTTAATCAAAAGTGAGATTATTAGTAATTTTCATCACTGGATAGCACTTATACACAATTACTGTGAATTGTTTCAAGCCTTAGGTTAGTAGCTTTGCACGTACAAACTCACCTGATCTTCATTATAACCTTGTGAGTTTGGAGCTATCAGAATTCCCACTGTAAGAGATGGGGAGATGGCTCCATGGTTAAGAATGCTTACTACAAAAGCATGAGGGCTGGAGACTGTTGGAGTCAATTCCCCAGATTCCCCAGCACTCATGTAAATAGCTAGGCATGGCCCATGAACATCTTACAGCCCAGACCTATGGGGCAGAGAAGACTAAAGAATTGCTGGGGCTTGCTGACGAAGAAGAAGGAGAAAAAGAAGACTCTCCATCGCATAAGTGACACAAAAATGTTAAGGATATTGTCCAAAGTAAGCCAGGCATGGTGGTGCACGCCTTTAATCCCAGCACTTGGGAGGCAGAGGTAGGAGGATTGATATGAGTTCAAGGCCACTCTGAGACTACATAGTGAATTCCACATCAGCTTGGACTAGAGTGAGACTCTACCTTGAAAAACCAAAAATAAGATATTGTCCAAAGTAATAGAAAATAGAGAAGTTTGGATTTGAATCCTAGGCATCTAGACCACTAGATTGGTGCTCTAACCATTTTGATTCACTGCTTTGTATTAGTGGCTAACCATATTTTAAACATTGTAAACATTCAAATTTTAAATCTGGAAAGTACACAAATAATACAGGAGTTTATGAACTAAAGTCATCATTCAGCCATTTCTCATTTATTTAATACTTGCTAACATCTAGGACCATGTCTAGTGACTCTGATGTTACTTTCTATGAGAGAGGTTGGCCAGAGGCCATGATTTAATTTGAACACTGTTAATTTCTAATAGATGTCACCATTATCTAGGCCCCCTCTACTCCCAACACATGAACCACTTCCACCCCAGGTTTCCACACCAGCACATGACATGATGCTTCCTGCATGTCACACATGTTATCTTCACTGGCTGGTTCTGTTTTCCTAGCTAGCATTTCTTCTGTGAAGCCATTCAAAGAAGGCCCCTTCCTTAGCTAGAGGTCTAGATGCCTCAGGTTCGAATTCGAACTTCTCTATTTTCCTGTCTTCATGCTCCCTAAGCTGGGTCTTCCATCAAGCACCATGTATCCTCACTGTACCTTCCAGGCCCGCCGGTAGACCCTTGAGAAGGAGCTGCTTCCATGCCATGGTGGAGTCCTGTCACCCAGAGCCTTGCATAGTGTGCAGTCAGCAAACATGGCACCGACTCTGGGAAGTCACTTTCCCAAACCGTACTTCTACCCTGGGACCTCAGGGACAACATCCTGGGAAGCTGAGGAGTGGGTTTGGGGTTCCAGCACTCTAGAAATCATTTGTGATCTTAATAAAACCATACTAACATGATATGTGGAGAGCCTGGAAAGTGAAGGAAATGACAAAATGAAGAAATTTTATCATAATGAGAAAAATCTAAGAGGCTAATAGCCAAGGGATGTAAAGCTAAATGATGGTTTTTGTTAATACTGGTAGCTGGTACTTCATTTAAGATGATGGAGACTTTTGGATATGTAAGGGATGAAAGAAATTGGTAGAGACACAGAGGAGAAAGGAGAAGGGAGGGACTGATAACTTAGGACTTTGGATACAGCAGTAAGTAACTGCCTCCCTTGAAGACCGTGTTTCTCAAATGAGGTGTCTGTATCTTGTTTCATCTTCTCCTTTCTTCTCATTTCACTCAGTATGGCTTTTAGCATCACTAATGCAGTATTCCCAACCTGCCAGGCAGGGCTGTTTCTCCACAATCCTCAGCGGCTCAATACAAGATCAGATGGTGAGCATCGTTGGGTTCATTTGAATTTCAGGTTTGTCAGGCTTGGTCAACAAAACAGGGCATGGGGCTTGGATTGTTTGCAAGAAAGCGGTTAACATCATGGGTCACAGAATCCACCCTAGATGCCAGGAAAATTCACAATGGAGAGCCCATGAATGGGAGAGAGTGGCTAGAGAAAGGAGTCCAAATGACTTAGAGATGGGAGGATGGCTGTGGTGGGCATTACCAGCAAGAAACTGCAGAGATGGGCTCTGGGATCAGCAAAGAGAATGCTTGCATCTGTGAGTATGGAGGTGGGGCCATTTCAAGAGATAACATGGTTTAGACTTCATAGCCTGTACCGTGAGAATGGGAAGCCATGGCTGAGCAAGGAAAGGGTCATTGGGTCAAGGAGCTAAGAGGTCACAGAATCGGATGTGCTCAAAATGAAGACCAGGATGAGGATGAAGAATGAGGTTCCAAAGTCCTCCTGGAACAGTGGTGGCTGTTCAGAGGAGGACTTAGCACAGAAGTTCTCACCTTTAAGTCTTCCTTGGTGAGTGAGAGGACATAGAGCAGGCTGGCCTTGAAATACATTGTTTGTCAATTTCCCCAATTTAGGAGTGTGTGTGTGTGTGTGTGTGTGTGTGTGTGTGTGTACACATAGTATTTATTGGTACCACAAATAAATAGTGAGCTCTAATATAAGTTGTGGACTTTGAATAATTATGATGTACCATTGTGCATGCATTGTGTATTGATCAGGGGAGGCTCTGCATATGCAGGGCGAGGAGGATAAGGGAAGCAAGCACCTGTGTCTTCTGCTTGTTTTGTTTTATACTTTTTTATTTTTTCAAAGGTAGGGTCTCACTCTAGCCCAGGCTGACCTAGAACTCACTCTGTAGTCCCAGGCTGGCCTTAAACTCACAGCAATCCTCTTACCTCTACCTCCTGAGTGCTGAGATTAAATGTGTGCACTTCCATGCCCAGCTCTTCTTAATTTATATGTGGACCTAAAACTTCTCAATAAAAGATCTTTACAAAAGGATTTAGAAGAATAGGTCATTATAAAAACAGAAAAATTGGGAGACAGTTAAAATAAAACAAACTACCAACTTCATAATATCAGTAGGAACCAGCCTAGTTTCCTTTCTCTTGCTATGACAGAAGCACTGAGACTGGGGACTTTAGGAAAGAAAGAAGTTTGTGTGCCTCACAGTTCTGGAGGCCGTACACTCAGGCAGTCTCAACCAGTAAGGACTGCATTCTGCATCATAACATGACAGAAAAGCAGAAGGTTCAAGTAGGTCTGGGTGGAAAAGACACGAAGAGGGATAGGGCTAGATTTATAACAACCAGCTCTTGTGATAACTAATGCAGTCCAAAGACAAAAGCATCAATCTACCCCAACAACCTTATATCTCTTAGATCTCACTCACTTCCTGTGGTAGTTTGAATAGATGGCCCCCAATATATTCAGTTCTGTATTGTTTGTAGTTTGCATTCTGTAGCCACCTGGCTGGAGGCAATGTCACCGGGTGGATCTTTAGGTGTGGTGGTGGGTTTCAGATTTCAATCTAAAGATTTGCAAAGTGTGCCTAGCTGGAGTTCCTGAAGTGTGCTGTGTGGCTTTTGGCTTTTAGGCTTGTGCTTCTCTCTCCTGTGAAGGCAGGCCAGCTTCTTTTGCCATTGTGGAACTTCCCCTGGATCTGTAAGCTTCAATAAATCCCTTCCTCCATAACTGTGCCTGGTCTGGAAGTTCATCTCAGCGAACCTGAAGCTGTCTGCTACACTTCCCAATGCTGCAATAATGGCATTCAAGTTCCCACTTGAGCTTAGAGATGACACACCATATTCATGTGAGTAACACATGCTACCAAATTGTACCACTGGGGCTCCAGATACACTGCATTGAAACCACAGCATTACCATTGTAGACTGAGCAACGGAGAGGAACTGAGGAATTAATATTTTCTTTTATGCTTCCCTTACCTCAGTGCTGAGATAAACCTGGGGTGCACAACACATGTATCTTGACTTTTAAAGGAACTGTTAAAAAGACAGCTGCTCTGGGTTTCTGTAGCTAGAGACCACTGAGGCAGCTGCCCATGGGTCAATTTCCTTCTTTGGACATGGGTGACCATAATGTGTTCTAATGTCTGCAGGTAGCTTTCTATCTTTTAAACAAAATTAGACATCCCTAAGGCTACATTATTCTCCAAGATTCCATCTTCCTGTGTTTATTAAGAATAACTGCCTGAGGATTTGGTGAGTGTTAGGTGCTGGTCTGATTCTGGCATGCATTGATTTATTTAATCCACACAATGAAGGTCTGTTCTTGTCATTCTCGCTTTTAGACAAAGACTCTGAGACACTGACATTAAACATCTTCCTGGGACTATGGTCAGCAAGTGTAAGAGAGAGCACCTGGTGTCAAGGGCTTTGGTTTCAGCTTCCCCTGTCAATTGTGTCTTCCCAGAGGGGACCTCGTTCAGTCCCACCCTCCACTTGTCTCCCCCTCCCCCTTATTGCCTGCCTCAGTGACTCGCTGTGGTCTTAACCACCTCCCATGGGATATGCCTGTAGTCTCTTCCTGGTACTGACACCTTCCTCCAGGCTCAAGCCCCTCTTATTCCCAGTCCCCAATCTGTCTTCTCTAAAACACGAATCTTGGGTCTGTCAAGAGCCTTGAAACTCCTTAGCAGGACACATGGGGTGACCCTCCTGGGAAATGACTTTCCCAGTGCTCATTGTCACCTCTTAGCTGCCTCCCTTTCCATATCCCCACATCACCCAGAACAGAGTGACTTTATACATTCCAAAGAGAGGAAGCTGTCTGTCCTCTTCAGGCCCTTGCTTTTGACCTCTGTCTAGCAGAATGCCTCTCCACTTTCTACCACCATGCCACTCCTACCTATGCTAGAAATTTCTCTGCGGCCTTAGGACTCAGTTTGGTAAGCAATCCCTAACGTTCCCATAGCACTTTGCACACTTATGCATCTTTCTCCTCCACTTAACTGTCAGTCAGCCCCAGAGGACAAGGCAGCATCCTCCATCTCTTGCTCTGGGTGCTTGGAAGAACTCCCTGCCTATGGCAACCAGGTGCCCACTAACTGTGGTTGGAATGAGTAGCAAAAAATTGAATCAATGTGAGTCGAAATGACTCAAAGTGTATGAAGTACAATGACCTTTCAAAGTGTCCCTCTGCCCTACATTTGGACAATAAATGAAGATCTTATCAGCATCTAAGAGGGAAGGCCCCAATGTATTTGTGGATTTTTTTTTTAACTTGTTGTTACCCCATGTTGTGGTTTGGATAAAAAATGTCCCTAATAGGTCCTGATAGGTTCTGTTTGTTCCCCTGCTGGTGGCACTGTGGAACCTTTGGGAGGTAGAGGCCTTAGTGGAGGAAGTTATTCAATCAGGGCAGGCCTTGAAATTTTATTACCTGCTCTCACTTCCTGTTTGTCCTCTGCTTCATGACTATGGCTACAATGTGGCCTTCTGGTCCTGCTGCCTTACCTTCTCCACCATAATGGAATGTGTCCCCTCAGAACTGTAAGCCAAAGGAATGTAAGATGCAAAGGATCTGGAAGAGTGCTTTGGAATGCTGTCTTCCCAGACATTAAATGGTCATGGTGTTCATGATCCCACAGCAGCTATTCTTGTCTACATGAGATCTGCATAATATTGGACCCACTAAGAGGTTGTTGTGGATGATGGAGGAGGGCAGAAAGAGACATCAATGTAGAAGAGGAAATAGTAGCAAAAAAGTGGGGGTTCAGTGGAGGATAATGATGGAAGAGGGACAAAGAAGAGCGATGGGAGGAAATTGTGTAATTTTTAAATTAAGTTTTATATTAAAATTTTAAACCTTTTTTTTGTTTGTTTCAGCTGCTTCCTGACAGGTATCTGATCATAGCAACAAGTCAGTCAAGTAGCTAATATACCTCAGTACTGTCCAGACCTCCCACTCTTTGGACATAGTTCCCCACTGGAACATGGATTTCACCAAGGCACTCTAGTTGGTTAGTTTACAGTCATGTTACCAGAAAGGAAGCTCAGTGCTGTATATATGTGTGCTTTGTGAAATAAATAAGTGATTAAGTAAGTACATAATCTCTAATCCTACTACTGTGAGTCACACTGGAAAGTTGTCCCAGCTATGAGAACTGCTCAAAAGAGGACTAAATTATTTCTTCAGTGTAAACGGGTTATAATTTTTCTGTTTAAAACTTGACTGGCAAGAGAAAACCTTATAATGACCTTAGCTCTGGATAAGGATTAGCTTGCACACTGAGTGGCTGAACAACATAGAAGCCAAGGACTGCTCTGCCCCAGAGACCTGGTCACCCAGAACTACTCCGCCCAAAGTAGGTCTTGATCTGAGAAGCTCACTTGGTGGACAAAGTTACTCACTGCCCGGTTTCTCAACCAGCAACAAAGAACATCAGGATTCAGTCAGTTTCATTTGTGTTCCAACAAAGAAGTTGAAGAAATGTCTTCTATTTTACTTTAGTTCCCTTTACATTCACACAACTCCCAGATTTCTTATATAATGAAATAGGTATTCCCTTCCTTAGTCTGAAAAAAGTTGCAGTTTCTTAGTAAAGATTACTCAGCTAGACCTTACCATAACCCATGAAGACAGTCTATATTTTTAGCTTTATCTTCACAGCAAGGAAACACAGTCACAGTTAGAAAATGATTTCACTAAGTCTTCCAGTGAGTCAGCTATAGAACCCATTGGAGCAAATTAGACACGTGGGTCTTGGTTATTAAACCCTGAGATCCTACTAATGCTCTGAAGCAAAAATGAAAGTTTTAACAATGTCTTCTGAAAATAATTTTAATGCCAGGTTTTGCTGTACATTTTTTTATCTTATAGGCATCGTCCTGAAAAGGTCCCCTCAGTATTGTCATATGGCATTAAGAGAATAGATATAAATTCTGAGACCAACATACAAACTTCAATATAGTTGTAATAACTACTTAATAAACACACTCACTTCCTAGACTGGGAAGAAAACAGCAACTGGCAGGAGGTAAGAGGGGATGAGGAGGCAATAAAGGCTGAATATGATCAAAGCACAATATATATACATGTGTGAAAATTTCATAATGAAACTCACGATTTTGCTTAATTAGTACTTGTAATAAAGGCCCTATGTCAAGGACCTTTCTCTATTTGTGGGAATTATGTTGCAATTCCCTTTTGTTCCGAATCTAAAAAAATAAGAGATATACCTGCTGATCCATCAATATCTACAAAATAAATGTCAAGTGCATAGCAATTCACTACACTGTGTCCACGGGCAGACCTTTGCTTCCTTAGGTGGATAAACTGAACTGGGCTCATTTGTTGATAGCATGCTTTGTTGGAGAGCTATAAAATGACTCATATTTCATATTTTTACAAGTGTGACAATGAAAATGAAAAAAAAAATTCACTCTCAGGCCAAACTAAAATTTGTGACTAACTTGTGGTTTCATAAGCCCCAAATGAATGCCTGACTATTCTATTCAAATTGGATTTTTTTCAATTTTTTTACTACCTTAAGCATAGCTATGAACTGTCTAACAGTTTTGTCTGTTCACCTCAGTTTATTCCTGTTCTGCAGATTATTAAAGTTAAATAGTTGAAAGATTTGGGGTGTTGAAATGTTTTTGTGGCTGTGGACAGCGGCTTGCACCACCAAGTGTAGGATACTCACTTTGCCCGCTCTGCAAGGTCACTGTCAGAGAGTAACTCCCCTCAGTTACTGTGGAGAGTTTCACAGCAGACTATCTGACTTCCTCTACTGTTTAGCTTGTAGGTTTCAAGGGTTTCTGGAAATTTTCACTGAAAGAGCATGTTCTAAATCCTCCAAAATCATAGGATGTATCCAAAACTCACTTATGTTAGGAATAAGAATAATATGTGTTTATCTATTCTGACATAGTTGTGCTTTGAAAAGAAAAAAAAAAATCTTGTTTCTTTGTAAATGTTTTAAATCTTCATACAGCCTTACACACAGAGAGAGAGTTTTTGGTTTTTTTTTGAAGCAGGATCTCACTATATAGCCCTGGCTAACCCAGAACTGGCTCTATAGACAAAACTGTTATCAAATTTGTGGCAATCATCCTGCCTCTGCCTTCTGAGGAAAGAGTTGAAGCATGTAATATTATATGCTTTTTCTCCAACTAAATTGTGATATTTTTTGTATTTAGATGAGGAAATGTGATTCCATTGAAGTTAGAGGTTTTAAAATAATTTCAAGCAAATCAGAAAATAAAGTATGCATACTAACTCCTGTGATGACAACTTGGTACTTTGATTTAATGAAAAGTTGCCAAAGCACTTGATGTAGAAACCCACTCAGAAAGGGTAGCATTCCTACATTGACCTTGTTTTGCCAGCGTCCCAGACAGAGAACTCAAATAGCTTCTCCAAGGGCAAACAGCTCCCAGAATAGAAAGTTCAACTCTTCAAACAAGAATAGTCCATCAAACTCTTTTTATAGTACTACAAAGCATCTCTTAGGCCAAAATGTTGAATCTTTCCACATTTCCTCCTGAAAATCAGTTCCAAAAGGCCCAAAACACATATTCTGGTTTCTAGAAGCAATGACCCCACTCCTTTGGTCCAATTTTCTGTTTCAGTTACCTTCTCATTGCTGTCATAAAGCATCCAACCAGAAGTACCTTACAGGAGGAAAGGGTTTATTTTGGTTTACAGTCTCAAGGGGAAGCTCCATGATGGCAGAGGAAAGGTTGGCATGGTTAGAGGCTGGACATCACCTTTGCCACAACAAGTAGAAAACAGCAGCAGGAGAGTGAGCTGAATTCTGGCAAAGGGGAGCTGGCTATAATACTCCTTAGCTCATCCCCAACAACACACCTCCTCCAATAAGGCTCTACATCCTAAATTGCCATCAGTTGGGAACCAAATAATCAAAATACATGAGTTTATGAAAGATACTTAAATCAACACATCTCCTAATTGTCCTTAATGATTAAAAAAAATAAGAAGAAAATATAGGTTGTTTAAAATTCTGCTGTAGTCAGTCCTATATTGCTTGCTTGAACATCAAAACCAGGCACAATTTAGGGGAGGAAGGGATTTATTTCAAGCTTGCAGATCCAGGGGATGTTCCAAAATCATAGAAGAAGGTCGTTCTCATTCATAAAGACAAACAGAGAGAGAGACCACCAAATCGACAGCATCACAAGCAAGCACAAATGGGCAACAAATAGCAGAGACCCAGGCAGAGATCAAACCACCTTTCGGCTGGAATTCAGATCATCCTCCAAACACACCTTAGGGAATGACCCCAGGGCCCACCTCCAGTGACACTTCCTGCAGCCAGCCAATTGGAAACCCAGGTTACAAACTCTAACAAAGCATCCATGTTTATGGGGGACATACATTCAAACTACCACAAACACTTAATTTACTTAAATGTGGACTTGAATTTTTTTATTTTTTTATTTTATTTTTTTCTTTATTAGTTAGTTTTGTATTAGGACTTGAATTTTAAGCTTAAGAATTTCATAAGTTTTTGCCTACTTTATCCTGCAATGTCTAACTATACATATTTAAGCAATTACAGATCAATGCTCATATGAGAAATTAAGCCAAAAACACAATATCTATTCAAATCTTAGGGATTTTGTAATTCATTGAAAAACTTCTTAGTCTTCTTTTGAATTAAATTCTAGAGCCTGGGGAGATGGTTCAGTGGTTTAAGGTACTTGCTTGCAAAGCCTGCCAGTCTGGGTTCAATTCTCAAGTATCTATGTAAAGCCAGATGTACAAAGAGTCACATGCATCTAGAGTTCATTGGCAGTGGCCAGAGACCTAGCGCACCCATTCATTTGCTCTTTTCCTCCCTCCTTCTGTCTAAAATGAAAGAAAGGAAGGAAGGAAGGGAAGAAGGGAAGGAGAGAGGAAGGAAGGAAGGGAAGAAGGAAAGGAAGAAGGGAAAAAGAAAGGGAAAGTGGGAGGGAGGGAGGAGGGAATGAAAGAATCTTCTCAGAAAAAACAAAAAAAAAAATTTATTCATCATTCAAAGTTTCTTCCTTACTGTGGTGTTTGAATGAGATGTCCCCATAAACCCGTATGCCCTGAATGCTCGGTCTCCAGCTGATGGCACCTTGGTAGGTGGAGACTTGGAGGAATGGTGCTGGGGATGGACCTTGAGGTTTATTACCCCATAGCTTGGTAGTGTTAGCTTAGCTCACTCTCCTGCTACCGTTAGACACCTGCTATGGCAGAGGTGATGTCCAGCCTCTGCTCTGCCATCTTTCCCCTGCCACCATGAAGCTTCCTGGTGACATTATAAGCCAACATTAAAAAAAAAAAAAAAAAGCCGGGCGTGGTGGTGCACGCTTTTAATGCCAGCACTTGGGAGGAAGAGATAGGAGGATCACCGTGACTTCAAGGCCACCCTGAGACTACACAGTGAATTCCAGGTCAGCCTGAACTAGAGTGAGACCCTTGAAAAGACCAATAAAACAAAAATAAAGTTAAAAAAATAAATCCTCCCATCAGCAACATGAAGGTAACTGCAACACTCACCTAAACACTATAATGTATTGGGTTGAGTATAAGATTGATGAGATCCTAAAATGTAATCTGATAGATTCCAATGCTCAGAAAATGTCAGACAAATACCACAATTGTCTCAGGTAGTTAATATTTATTGTGAAATTACAATTTATTTAGATACTTTTTAAAAAACTACTTATTTATTTATTTAAGAGAGAGAGAGAGGCAGAGAGAATGGGTACACCAGGACCTCCAGCCTCTGAAAATGAACTCCAGACAATGAATTCCAGAAGCATGTGCCACCTTGTGCATCTGGCTTACATGGGTCCTGGGGAATCGAACCTGGGTCCTTTGGCTTCGCAGGCAAACACCTTAACTGCTAAGCCATCTCTCCAGCCCTAATTTAGAAACTTTTAATGCTGTGTATCCATGCATGACACATTCAGTGCAGAAAACATTGCTTTTTCAAAAATATTTTTATTGCCGGGCATGGTGGCGCACGCCTTTAATCCCAGCACTCGAGAGGCAGAGGTAGGGGGATTGCCGTGAGTTCAAGGCCACTCTGAGACTACATAGTGAATTCCAGGTCAGCCTGGACCAGAGTGAGACCCTACCTCGAAAAACCAAAAAAGATATATATATATATATATATATATATATTGACAGGTAACAACTGGACATTTTGTAGGTTGCAGCATAAGGTACTAGTATATTTATACCAACAAAATAAGTGTTAATGAAAATGTAGGTGCATCTCAATCCTTACACACTACTAGTGGAACTAGAAAATGATGCTGTCTCTTTGGAAAACAGTCCAGCAGGTACTGAAAGATTAAATGAAGAGTTGCCATATCATCCAGAAATTCTTCCCCTGAACATACATATTCTCTAAAGAACTGAAACGTGTTGTTGTAAGCTCAAGCATATGTCATTCTCATTTTCAAACAGCATTAGTCATAATGACCCCAAAGTGGAAACAATCCAAATATACAGTGAGGGATGAATCAATAAAATTTTAAGATAAATACAATGTGATCCTTCTGTACTATGGAATATTACTGGGCAACAAAAAGAAATGAAGTAGCAATACAGGCAACATAGTGAGTAAAAGAAGCCAGACCCAAAGGTCTCCTATATATGATTCTATTTATATGAAATTAGCAGTCTCTAGAGACAGAAAACAGAATCTGGGAGCAGTGTAGGAGATGACTGTCAATTGGTGCAGGTGGAGAGGGTTTTTATTGGCAGGAGCAAAGGATGATTAAAATTTTCAAAAGTTATAGTGATGGTTGTATAATTCTGCATACACTGAAAACCCTGAATTGTACAGGTTAAAGAAATGAGTTCTCTATCGTATGAACTATGTCTCAACAAAACTCACCAAATGAGATATGTAGATTATAAGATTTCTATTAAAATTTAAAACTATGCAAAATAATCTTTCTCATATAAAGACACCTTTGGAAACATGTTGGCAAAAGTGATAAATGAAATACCCATAATCTAAATCTAATCTATTGGTCTTCACACAGCACTGAGAGCTAGGAGAACATCTGAGGGGCTGGAGAGTCGGTTCAGCACTTAAGAACACTTCATGTCATGTAAGCATGAGGTCATGAGGGGACCTGAGATCACCCGGGTTTGATTCCCCAGCACCTATGTAAACAGCTAAGCATGGCTTGCAACCCTAGTCCCGTAGGGAGCAAAGACAAAATTACTGGGGCTCAGGAAAACAGCAAGCTTCAGAATCAGTAAGAGACTCCATCTCAAGAAAACACATGGATGAGTGATGGAGGGGAGGAAACTTGGTGTTCTCCTCTGACATGTACATGTGTGTTAACAGAGCACACGCTTCTGCGCACACGCACACAAACACATCATACCACACATACTACAGACATGAACATGCAAAAAAAATTGAGTTGTGGATAGGGAAAAGATTAAGAAAACTCAAAATTTTGACATGAGAAGAGCCAGGCCATAAAGTGCTCAGATTTAATAAAAACTCTTTGGTGAGTGCATGAACACTTGCTTGTATTACCCTTTGCATTTTCCTGGATGCTTGAGATATATCAGATAAAACCACTCTGCATTTCTAGGCCCCAGGCTCATGAAAGCCCCTGGCAAGTGCTTTCAGACGGGTCTGTTTGTTGCAGACTGCTGGTCTTTAGACATTTGCCAGAATACCACCCCATCCGTGGCAAAAAAAAAAAAAAAAAAAAAAAACTTGCTTGCTTTTGACAAAAGCAAGGACCAGAGGGATCTTCATCTTAAATATGAAAGAATCTACTTAGGCACATTCAAGGTCAACCAAAGGTCATGTTTATTTCTGTGGTGCTGGGGATGGAGCCCCATCCTCACTCACAGCCAGGCAGAGTCACACCTCAGGCCTACTTATGTGATTTTGAAGTGGGTCTGCCACACTGTCTGGGATGTTAACTAAGAGCCACTACACTCAGGACACATCATCCAACTGTGCCTAAATTTGTGTTTGCGTTGCAGTGGAATTCCCAGAAGCCAAAGCTGAGATCCCTGGTCATGTTCCCTGCTCCGAGCCAGCCTTCCCAGGCCTCTTTAAGCGAGCATATCTGTGGCCAAGTCCACATTCTGATGAACAGCGGCCTGCCAAAAACTTCCTGACCCTGAAGCAGAAAGGCTTAAAGAGCATTTCTGGTAACTCTTGGACTAAACTCTTGACTTCTGGGAGCAGGCTACTTACTTTCAAGGTTTCAAACTTTCTGGTCCTTGGAAGGTTCCATTAGATACTTATAACGTAACTGAAATGTTGCTAAAGCCAAGAACATCAAGTTTGTTTGTTTTTTTTTTAAAGAGAACCTTCTCAGTCTCTCTCTCTGTGTTTTAAACACATTAATAGTAACAGGAATAAATCACTTCAAATATTATATTTTAATCCATGACTTGTTTGAGTGTATTTGCGTTCAAACACAATTCAAACATGCCGAAATAGGCTGGGGATGTGGCTCAGTGGTGGAGTATTTATCTATCAGACTGCAAGGCCTTGGCTTCCATCCCAAGCACGGCTAAATGCATCAATCAATCAGCAAATAAATATCCTGCAAGCAGATTGCTAGTACAGTCCATTCACCCTCGTCCCTCTCTGTCATAGCCTTCTTGCTTTCCTGGTACAAAATCAGTCCAGGGAACGAGTAGTGAGAAAGTGGCTGGCTGGGTAGTGGGAGGCTGAGGCCAGCTAGGCAAAACAGCAAGATCCAGACTTAAAAAAAAAAAAAAAGTGAGAGAGAATTCCCAGTGACCTAGGGCGACGCCGTCCCTCCGGGGACTCGGGCTGGCGCGGGCTCCTCGGGGACCGCGACTCTGCAGCGTCTGCAGTTCCCAGGGCACCCGCGGCTCTAGGCGGGGCGGGGACGGCCGAGCGGGCGGCGAGTGTCCGCGAGCGGCTGCAGCTCGGACAGTTTGTGCCTCGAGGCCCGGGACAGGAAGCGCTCGCGTCTCCGCAGCCGCGGCTGGCCCGAGATAATGCCATTGTGTCCCCCCCCCCGGGCGGCCGCTCCCACCGCGCGGGCCGGCGCTGGCGTCGGGCTCGCGGGCTGGCCGCGCGCCCAGGGCCCCGCCGTCTGCCGGCCGCCCCGCGCCCCTCCCGGCCACGCCCGCCCCGCCCGCGCGCGCAGGAAGCCTGGCCGCTGCGCCAGACTCCGTGACTTCGCCGTTACGAGCTCCGCCCACCCCGGCCCCGGCCCCGGCCCGGCGGCTGCTTTCCGCTCGCTCGCAGATGGGGGCAGGGGGTGCTCGCTCGCAAGATCGCAGGTCCCAGGCTTGCGGGAGCCCACCACCGGGTTATTGAGAAGACACAATATAGTGCTGGGCCCCGGGGCCCTCTCATCACTTCTCCAAAAGGCCCTTCTGGCCGAGCATTCACCAAGGACTATTCTAGACACATTTAGTAGCAATAGTGTTTGATTTTTTAACTAGACATTGTTCTAAACACACAAAAGAGTTCAAGGATGTGGCTTTGTGTTTTGTCCTTCTCTAACCCCCACCTCCTCCCGCAGTCCTCCTCCCTCCTCTCTGGGAAAATGGGATGAAAATGTTTGAGGACATTTCGACAATAAAACACCCTGCAGTACTTTTTTTTTTTTTTTTAAAGATTTCCTTTCTAGTCATGTCAAGATTATAATTCACATCAGCAGAAGTCAGGAAATGCCAAATTTATGTTGACACTTTCCCCTTGAAACCTTCAGCAGATGACCAGCAGTGTAAAAATTCTGTTTCTGTTCAGACATTCCCAGTACGACAACTGTGCAAGTCCTGAGAAGGCACTTCAGAGGGAGAAAGAGCGGCCCATCAAGAAGCAAATATGGTCTTAAGTACCAGCACTTAGGAGGTAGGAAGATCACTGTGAGTTCAAGGCCAGGCTAGGTTACAAGGACGCTGTCTCAAAAAAGTATGCCTTGGGGCTGGAGAGATGGCTCAGCGGTTAAGGCTCTTGCGTGCAATAACTAAGAACCAAGGTTAGATTCCCCAGCACTGAAGTAAAGCCAGATGCACAACGTGGCACATCCACCTGGAGGGTTTTTTTTTTCAGCAACTGGAGGCCCTGACACACCCATTCTCTCCTCTCCTCTCCTCTCCTCTCTTCTCCTCTCCTCTCCTCTCTTCACCTCTGTTCTCCTCTCCTGCCCCCTTTCCCTCTCTCTCCCTCTCTCTCTGTCTCTGCTTGCAAATAAATAAGTAAATTTTTTTTTAGATATTTAATTTTTATTTATTTGACAGAGAGAAAGAGGCGTGGGGGGGGGGAGAATGGGCAAGCCAGGGCCTCCAGCCACTGCAAACAAACTCCAGACACATGTGCGTGCCACCTTGTGCATCTGGCTAACGTGAGTCTTGGGGAATCGAACCTGGGTCCTTTGGCTTCTCAGGCAAAAGCCTTAATAGCTAAGCCATCCCTTCAGCCCAGTAAAAATATTTTTATCATATATATACATATATATATATATTGGTTTTTCGAGGTAGGGTCTCACTCTAGCCCAGGCTGACCTGGAATTCACTATGGAGTCTCAGGGTGGCCTCGAACTCACGGCGATCCTCCTACCTTTGCCTCCCGAGTGCTGGGATTAAAGGCATGCGCCACCACGCCTGGCTATAAAATATTTTTTGATGTATGTCAGTGTGGCATGCATGTGGCATGGTGTGTGTCTTATCTTTGCCTTCCACCTCCTTTGAGGTCACCTCTGTTCGCCAGTTCACTAGCTGACCTGCAAACTTCTGGGGACTTCTCCTCTCTCTGTCTCCCTTTTCTCCACAGCTGCACTGGGATTGCAGGTGTTTGTGCTACAGCATCAGCTTTACATAGGTTCTGGGGATCTAAGCTCAGAGACTCAGGGTTGTGCAGCAAGTGCTTTAGCCACTGAGTCTCCCAAGTTCCAAATTAAAAAAAAAAAAAAGTTTCTTAAGGTAGGTTAAAATTGTTATTGATATAAACATAGAACCAGAAGTGGTGGTACATGCCTATAATCCACTTGGCAGATAGAGGCAGGAAGAACAGGAATTCAAATCTACATAGCAAGTTCAAAGACAGCCTGGGCTAAAAGACACCTTGACTTAGAGAAAAAAAAAAAAAAATGGGACTGGGAAAATGGCCCAGTGTTTAAAGGGGCTTGTTTGCAAAGTCAGTAGGCTAGGGATTTGATTCCCAAGCCACCTTGCAAGCCTGATGCAAAAAGTGGTGCTGGGCTGGAGAGATGGCTTAGCGATTAAGCACTTGCCTGTGAAGCCTAAGGACCCTGGTTCGAGGCTTGATTCTCCAGGACCCACATTAGCCAGATGCACAAGGGGGCACACGCGTCTGGAGTTCGTTTGCAGTGGCTGGAAGCCCTGGCACGCCCATTCTCTCTCTTTCTCTCTCTCTGCCTCTTCCTCTCTCTGTCACTCTCAAATAAATAACAATGAACAAACAACCAAATTTTTAAAAAGTGGTGCAAGACTTTGGCATTCCTTTGCAGGGGTAAGAACACAGATCATAAGTTCAATGCATGTCTGGGCTATATAGTTAGACCCTCTCTCTCTCTCTCTCTCTCTAATATATATATAGTCACCAGCAACCTTCCTTAATGATTTCTTTGTTTAGACAGTAAATAATCATTTCAGGTTGGTTTCTTGGTTTAATTCTTACAAATGTAAAGGAATGAAAGATGAAAGTGAATGAAAGAAAAAAAAATTACTTGCAGGGCCAGGGGGGTTGAACCAACCGAGGGCCTTATAAATGCTATGCCAGTGCTCTGCCACTGAGCCACACCCCCAGCCATTTAAGTTTGCAGTTTTCTCATTTATAAAAAGGAGAAGAAGACAATAGCACCTGGGGTTATTGGAGATGAAATGAGATAATGCATTAGATAGCTCAGCAGTCAAAGGCAGTTGCTTGCAAAGCCTATCAGGCTGGGGGTCAATTTCCCAGTACTCATATAAAGTCAGATGTGTAAAGTAGTGCATGCATCTGGAGTTCATTTGCAGTGGCAAGAGGCTCCGGCATGCCCATTTTCTCGCTCACTCGCTCTGCTTGTAAATAAATAGATATGTTTTAGGAATGAAACAAATATTTTTATAAAAAGCAAACTGGGATTAGTTAAGTCCTTAAACTGAGAATGGAACTAACTCCTGGAATACAGGAGTATGGAAATTCCCTGCCTACAATGTGCTCAGGTGGCTTAGGGAATTTAAAGCACTTTTTTTTTTTCCAGACTGATAATATGATAAGCAAGTCTTAGCATTCCACAAAAGGCACACACATTATCTCTGAAGTTAGACTAGAAATAAAAAGAGACCAGTTCTGGGCATGGAATGGATAGATCAGCTTAATTTTCATATCTGCAAGGATGTTATAGTTAACAGTCACCCATCAGTACACAGCCAAGAAGACTGTGGGAAGAGGAAGCCATTCCAGACCAATTTCACTTCCATCTATGACAGACAGTGAGACTAAGTAATAAAGGCAGAACAATGGATGTGAAATCTGCTCCCAGGGCTGGGTCTAAGGACTTCCTTGTCAGCTTTCTCAGGCTGGCCCTTCTCTTTGTCCACTTGCCAGTGGTGGCTATCCCCCAAGCTGCTGGCCTGCTGCTGTTTGCTCTTAATTTGTTTCCAGAAATTTGTTTCCAGAGCCATACACATTGATTTTGGGCTTTAGTGTCACTAAAGACTATGGGCAAGTGTGGGATCAAAACATTGAAGATGTGTGGCTACGTCATTCACTGTCACCTGCGCTCAGGCTGGTCCTCATCCTCACTGTGATATTGCTTCTTAAGAAATAGGATCAAAATAACATGATTTCATGATTGCTGTAAGGATTAAAACTCAATGACTGTGACTCCGTGCATATTTCCTTGACTCCTAACCTGTGAGCATGCATCCTCTTCAGCTCTGAGCTTTATCCAGATCTTAGCCCCTTACTGTGGGGAGGTTCCTGTGTTTCCAAAGGTGACCTGCTAACTCCACATATTGGGTTTATTTTTGTTGCTGTGGTGGTGGTAGGCAGCAGTAGCAATTGCTGTTTTCACTTGCTTTTTGTTGTTGCTGTTTTTATTTGTTTGAGAGCGACAGACAGAGAGAGAAAGAGGCAGAGAGAGAGAGAGAGAGAGAGAGAGCAAATGGGCATGGCAGGGCCTCCAGCCACTGAAAATGAATTTCAGACACATATGCCCCCTTGTGCATCTGGCTAACATGGGTCCTGGGGAAATCGAGCCTCGAACCGGGGTCCTTAGGCTTCACACGCAAGTGCTTAACCACTAAGCCATCTCTCCAGCCTTCATTTGTTTTTTTTTTAATATTTATTTTATTTTATTTTATTTATTTGACAGAGAAAGAAGGAGAGATAGAGAGAATGGGCATGCCAGGGCCTCCAGCCACTGCAAACGAACTCCAGACATATGCGCCCCCTTGTGCATCTGGCTAATGTGGGTCCTGGGGAATCAAACCTGGGTCCTCTGGCTTTGTAGGCAAATGCCTTATCTGCTAAGCCATCCCTCCAGCCCCATAAATAACTTTTTTATTATATGTATATAAAATTTTTTTATTGACAACTTCTATACTAACAGACAACAAACCATGGTATTTCCCTCCTCCCCCCTCCCCTCCCCCACTTTCCCCTTCATAGCTCTGCTCTCTGTCATATCCCCTCCCTCTGTCCATTAGTCTCTCTTTTAATTTGATGTCATCATCTTTTTCTCCTATTATGAGGGTCTTGCGTAGGTATTGCTAGGCACTGCGAGGTCTTGGATATCGAGGCCAAATTCTGTCCGGACAGTTGTATGTAAGGAGTGGTACCCTTTCTTTGGCTCTTACATTCTTTCTGCCACCTCTTCCACAATGGAGCCTGAGCCTTGGTGGGTGTGAGATGTTTCAGTGCTGGACACTCCTCCATCACGTCTTCTCAGCACTATGTTGCCTTTTGGGTCATCCAAGTGGTCATTGCCATCTGAAAAGAGAAGCTTCTCTAACCAGAAGTGACAGTAACATTAATATATGAGTATGAACATTAAGTGTAGTGATTTCAGAGCAATTTGGTGAGAGTAATATATGCATTTATCTAGACAAGAGCAGGCTTTATACCCCTAAGGCTCATAACCTCTCCTGCCATAGGCTTTTGATCAGGTTTTCAGAACCAGGCACATATTTCCTCCCATAAAATGGGCCTTCAGTCCAATTAGAGAGCCGTTGGTTTCCCCCAGAGCAGACATGCCACTATTGCTCTCGTTCAGACATTTGGCCTGTCTGGCCAAACTTGAGGTTTACAGTGTCCACTGTTTTCACCGCTGATGACTTCTGTCTCCCACAAGACTGCATACAGTGCAGCTTTTTCCAGCTTTCAGTTGGCTGGGCTAAAGGGAGAAGATTTTCTTCTCAGCACCACCTTGATTTCTCAGTGACTTTGCCACTCAGGCATGTGACATCTTAGCAATAGGGTCTTACCATCTCTTTCTCACAGGGCAATAGCCTGTAATGTTTTGGAGGCAACATAGACCTCCCTGGCCAATGACTCACTGGGCGGTACCCCATCCCAGGCAGTGAAAATTTTCTAGTAACAATCTATGGCTTCTAGATGTGTCATTATTATAAAAAGTATATTTCCATATGTCTTATTCTGAGTATCTTGAATTTTGATTGAGCCCCCCCATCTTTCTTTTATACAATCTCTTCCCCTGACCTTGCTTAGGCCTTTCTCCTCCCTGTCATTTGGTTTTAATTGTTTTTGAAACAGGGTTACGTGCAGCCAAGGCTGGCCTTGAACTTCTGATACTTCTGCCTCTGTCCCCAAGTGCTGGGGCAACAGGCATGTACAACTGTGCCCACCTGCTTATGTTGGGATTTTTAGGCTCTCCATGGACCCTTGCCATTTCTTTGTTGTAGTTTGGACTGAGTGGGCTAGCTGCAGCCAAAGGTCCTGAAAAGTCAGAGAAGGGAAACGCCTCACTTCTCAGCCAGCCCTCCCTGCAGGGACCTTTTTTTCCTGCCCTTTCTACATTCCTCTTTCCCTTTACTCCTCTTTCTTATCTAATTTTTCATCTTATTTTTCCTTCTTTTCTCACTCCTAGGCCTTGATGCTGACAAGGAAAGTCTCAGAGCCTGTAAACTTAACCCTGAGACCAGGTTTGTTTTCCAGGTTAATTACCTGGGGGTGGAGGGGTAGCAGACAGCCGCATTTCAACACCTATGGGAATAAACTTGGAGTTAACCCCTCTCCTCACTGCTATCAGCTGCCCCTTGGGTGTGACCCCAGGTTGACTTGGCCACATGTCATCGTTTGCCTCGTTAATACTGACACTCCTGGAAGTGCGCAGAGCCAGTAAATATTTGCCTGGACAGGAGGGAGGAAATGGTGGGATCTGCACAGGGTAGGTGAAGAGACAGCTCATCTCTCCGGGTCAACAGTGCAAACAAACAATGGCAATGTACAACAACAACACAGTGTCTCCTGGGGTCAGAGAAGGCGCTGGCGATGGCTGTGACCGCCAGATTCTGTCTCGTGCCTTTTGGAAGGGCTAACTCAGAGCAGGCTCTTTCTGCCCCGGGGTGTCTGCTCTTGACTTCGTGGTAGTGCCCTCCACCCTCTGGAGGAGCTGCAGTGACATTTCAATTTGTCTCAAATGGCTTAAAGTAAAATATATCCATTTGTTTCTTGGTAGCTCTGTGTTTGTCAGGAGCAGAGCTGTGGGGGAGAAGAGACTCTCAGTGAACAGATGGAGAAGCACACTGCTCACCAGAAGCAAGACTAGGCTGCTGGAAAGTACTGTGTACATTTAGGAAACTGACCCCAGGTCGTATTTATGAAGCAGACCTGGATGGTTTTGCTACTGAATAGGGAAAAAAAATGAGTATAAATAAACCAGTGTGGCTTCCTAGATTAGCCATCTAGATTTTTATTCTATCCCTTACAGTTTAGGTAAATAATTATCAAAACATAAGTGGAATTGACACTGAACTCTCAGTACAGCTGAGAGGAGCACTCATTTATTCTGTAATACCATTGTATTAATTTGGAATAAAATTACTTCTGATGAAAGAGAAGTAAACATCAGCATGACAAGGTGTCACCGGTGGAAATTCATTCTAAGGTTGTAAGAAGAAAATTAACGGAATGTCAGTGTTTTGCCCAAGCCACAATGTTGCAATATAAAATAGATGTGGTTGCTTCATAATTAGCGATAGCCAAGGAGATTCCACCTGAAATTTTAACCTGAGGAAGGTGGTATGTAAAGGCATGTGCCAAATAAAAGTTTGAGTGCCAAATAATTGGCTCTGTTGCCCTGAAAACCTTGTCATGAGCTCAAGGTGGTTGGCTTTAACTATTTACGTAAGAGTGTCGTGAGTAGTCTTGTCTTCCTGTCTTCACCCAAGTGGCATGGCACAGAGGAAGCACTGAGATTGCTCCGGGGCTGTCTGCTGTGGAGTCTGGCGCCTGGCTTAGAATACTAGTTGTGCCCCTTTCCCGGGTCTTAGCTGTGGGTCTTTACTTGATCCCATGCTTCTTTCTGCTTCCAGATGCGTAAGGTGGAGTGAGAAATGCACCTCCTTCACGGGTCGCCACAAGAATGAAGGGCACTGAAGCAGACCAGTGTCTGAGCAGAGCTCCTGTTTCACGGAGGACTGTAATGATGAGTCATAATGGTACGAAATGAAGTAAATTTGGATGTCAGCTATGTTTGTAATAATCATAGATAGTATTTCTTGAGTATTTGCCATGGGTAAGGCAAATTCCAAAGTTCAGAGGGACAAAGAAGTTAGAAGAATATTTGTGTTCAAATACAAATAAAAATAAATACAGTAGGTGATTTTTAAAATATTCAACACAGAATTGTCATATTACTGAACAATTTCACCTCTGAGTAAATGCACACAAAATGAAATGAGGAACTCAAAAAGATATTTATACATTTGTCTAGGCATGACCATACCACCCTGAATATACCCCATCTTGTCTCATCTTGGTAGTTAAGCAGGCTTGGGCCTGGTTTGTATTGGATGGGAGATGTTTATACATTCATTTTCCAGCAATGTTATTCACAGTAGCCCAAAGTATGGAAGCAACTCAGTTGTTCATTGACGAACGACTCATGTGTTAACATAATGTCTTCAAGTTTTATTTATGTTGAAGCATATGCCAGAATTTCCTCCTTTCTACACTTGATCTTAGCCAAAAGGTAGAGAAGTGATTAGAATTTCCTCTGATCTAAAGGTAGAAAAATATTCTCTTATATGGATATACCAGAGTTTGTTCACAGTGGGATTTTTAAATATCAAAGTGGGTGTTAATATAATGATTTCTTGCTATTTTCCTATTATTAGTTCACTGACTCCTTAACACTGCCCTGAGCGATTATCATTTACATTTTGCAGCCAAAGAAAACAACATCCAGAAAAGTTCTGGAACCTTGCCAGCCAGCATGGACTATCTTGTGTATATATAACCAAGCTGGGACTCACATGTGGGCAAGCACCCCAGAACTCACACTTTTTGTTTATGTGGTTTTTTTTTCAGTGCTGGGAGTGGAAGTAAGGACCTCACACATGCCCAGCAAGCACTCTACTTCTAAGCCATACCCCTAGCTTCCAGAACCTACACTTTTAACACAAATCCCATCAATTTCCCTTCTCCCTACTCACACCCCTGCACAAAGTTCCCTCAGCACCTCCTACACCAAGAACAGCCTCCAAGCTCCATCCTAACCATCCCCTTGTGGCTCCCATAGCTGTCTTCACTGGATTGTACTAGCCTCCCTGCTCCGTGTCTCACATGCTCTATCCTGGCTTCTGCTCAACACACCCCTACGCTGGGCACTCACCTGACCTTCCCAAGGCTAGTCCTTCTCATAAGCAGAACTTTTTCCTGTAGCAGCGTTTCACCGAGGGCCCTGCCAGTGGTGGGACACCAGCACAGGGCCACCTGATCTCTCTCAGCTTTGGACAGCAGGCATCACCATCTGCACAGCGAGTGCATCACACTGTCCATTTTTCAGGGGTATGTTTGCCTCCCCTTTTCTCACTAATCCACAGCCACATCCCCAGCACCAGGGAAGCACCTGGCTCCCAGGGAGGGGGTCAATAAGTGTTGCCAAACCACCAGGCCTGGCAGAATAAATATTCCAGAAAGGCCAGGTGGGAGCCAGTGATAGAGTGATTGCCTATTATGCACAAAACTCTGGGTTTGAGACTCAGTAGCACACAAACATAAAACACTTCTACAAAATTTGGCTCATTTACCTGTGCTATGCCTGGCTATACAACTATTTAATTTGTGATGCATTTTAAAAATTATTTTTACTAATTTAGAAAGAGAAAGAGGCAGAAACAGAAAAAGAGGGAGAGAGAGAGAGAGTGGGAGAAAATGGGCATGCCAGGGCCTCTAGCCACTGCAAACAAACTCCCTACTCGTGCGCCACCATGTGCATCTGGCTTAAGTGGGTACTGGGGAATCTAACCTTGGTTCTTAGGCTTCACAGGCAAGTGCCTTAACCTCTGAGCCATCTCTCCAGCTCTTGTCATCCATTTTGATATGGCTAAACTTCCTTACTGCTGAGGACATCTCCCTCAGCATTGTTTCAAGCTGAATTTTGCTGATCAATTTAGATGTTCAGATGAAAAGCATGATTTAAACCATGATCTTTCCTTTTTCTGATATGAGTTTTCCCAGTGCAGGCTTTATGTCATTTAAATGTGTGAAATGCATGAGTTTTTATTTCTGTGGCTCAAAATGAAATGGTTTAAAGTAGAAAAGCATTCTTTTTTTTTTTTTTTTTTTTTTGAGGTAGGGTTTCACTCTAGCCCAGGCTGACCTGGAATTCACTATGTAGTCTCAGGGCGGCCTTGAACTCACAGCGATCCTCCTCCCTCCTCCCTCTGCCTCCCGAGTGCTGGGATTAAAGCTGTGAGCCACCACATTCGGCCCAAGAAACACATTTTTTTTTACTGGGAAAAATTCCTTCTATTAATCAAAAAATTGGAAGAGCCTTCTACTTTTAAGTGCTATGATTTATCATGCAATGTGTGAGTGTCTCTTTTTATTGTAATCTGAGCTGATTACATTGATCCTAGGTTTGGATCCCTCCTACAATAAAAACCTCATTACTCACTATGCAACCCATTCTAACACTGGTTTGATCTATTTAATTAATTTTTAGAAATTATTTATTGAATACCTTTAGTGCACTTGAGATCTGTTCTTGATAGTGTTGAACAAAATTTCATTTGCTGCCTTTAAGGAACATATATTCTAAGGCGGCATGTTTTTTAGGACCACGACCAGAGATGTTGGAAATATTCTGAGATGATGGAAGTATTCTACAAGCTGTGCAATCCAACAAGTGCCTTTAACCACTGTGCAATCTTCCTAGCCCCTCACCTGTGCTACCCAATACAATAAGATTATATACACTCGACATGTCCCGCCACTACGAGTGGTTGTAGTATTGCACAGTACTGAACCCTACAGTGTAGAAGACACATTTAGACAGGTAGCCAAAAGGGATAAAAATGTTGGAACACTGAATTTACAGAGGGTGCAGTGGGCTGGCCAAGAGGAAGGCAGTGTCTTCAGTTACCTGGGAGGTGAGTCAGGAATGGCTTCCTAAATGGTCAGAAAGAGGATAGGTAGGTGTTGGGGGAATATTTAGGCTGTTTGCTATTGCTACTAACGCAATAACACAGAATGAATACATTGTGAAGATGAGAAGCTTAATTTGGTTCATGATTCTGTCCACGGTCAAGGGGCAACTTGTGGTGAGACCCTTCTTGCTGGCAGAGTCTGGGAATAGTGCCAGAGCTCATATGTGAGGGATATGGAGTAGACACTCTAGCCAAACTGACTTTTAGACCAGTCTTTCTCAAGGTAATCCCTTTACCTATTAATTGTGTGACTTGACAAGAGTGAAACCCTAATCACTTCTTAAAGGTTCCTTCACTAACTATCTCATCACTGGGATCAAATGTAGCACAAACTATGGAAGAAACCATGGGGGGGGGGGGGCATGAAAACCTGTGAGGAGGAGAGGCAGGAGGAAGAAGAAGGAAAGAGGAACTTGAGCAAAGGTTGAGAGAAGTCAGCAGCAGAAACTCAGCAGCCAGCACAGAGGGCCTAAAGGGAAAGATGAAAGAAGGGGCAGAAGAGTATGCAGTATTTATATGGTGGATGACTAGGTGCTAATGAGTTGTTGTTGGGTCATTTTCTCTTGAGTCGAAATCTGACTTTCTATAACAACATGGATGGGGGTAATTATTTTCTTTTTCTCCTAGAGCAATAAATAAAGCAATCTTTATTCCCTCAAACACAAACTGGTGCCATTTTAATCATCATGCCTTTTCTTCCCTATCCTAGTTACCACCAGCCTGTGCAGATCCCTCACTTTCTGAGCACCTACTCCAAAGACATTACAGTTGATTGAGCCCTTCACAAAACTCTCTGCAGCTTAAAATTTGTGGATTTCAGACGTGGCCTGACCCTACCAGAATAGGGCAGTAGGACACAGTAAATTAATTAAAGTATAATAAACTTTTTTTGAGAAATTCATCAACATCCAGGTTCAAAGAACTTATGCATCTGAGTGATGAGTTCCCTATAATGTGAGTAAGCAGAGTGTTACATCAAATGAGAGATTTCAAATGTTTTATTCTCTTCTGTAAATGATCTTTAGCAAGATCCTGGTTCTAAATGAATGATTCATAATTTAATAAGTGTGTGGAAGAAACAACCAACTTGAGAACCTCAAATTAAATAAAATTTTGTAAGATATAAAATACAACTCAGATGCAGTGGTTTGCATAGATTCCAGAAACAAGCCATGCCACTGTCTTCCTACCATATCCATATTATCATTATAGGCACTCAATATATTTTAAAAAATATTTGTTATTTATTTATGAGAGAGAGAGAGAGACAAAGAGAGAGAGAGAGGGAGAAATAATGGGTGCTCCAGGGCCTCTAGCCACTGCAAATGAACTCCAGATGCATGTACCACCTTGTGCATCTGGTTTTGCATGGGTACTGGGGAACTGAATCTGGTTTCTTAGGCTTTGCAGGCAAGTGCCTTTACCACTGAACAATCTCTCCAGCCCTCAAAACATTTTTAAATAAAGAGATTAAGTAGAATTCCAACAAAAGTCAGGATTCCTCATAAAGTAGTGAACTTCTTTTTTTTAAATTTTTTGGTCTATTTTTATTTATTTATTTGAGAGCAACAGACAGAGAAAGAGGCAAAGAGAGAAAGAGAATGGGCACACCAGGGCCTCCAGCCACTGCAAACGAACTCTAGATGCATGTGCCACCTTGTGCATCTGGCTTACATGGGTCCTGGGGAATCAAGCCTCAAACCTGGGTCCTTAGGCTTCACAGGGAAGCACTTAACTGCTAAGTCACCTCTCCAGCCCCATAATGAACTTCTTATTACGGAAGATATTCAATTAGGATATGAATATCTATAACATAGAAAAAAGGTGAATGCAAGAAATATAGTACCTTAATATTTAAAGTATATTTTTGAAGAAAATTCTAAATCTAAGAATTTAATATAATAATAAAATTTAAGAATAATTATTTAATTTATATACATTTATTTCTCTTAGTCCAATTCATACAAATAAATGGACTTCAGTTGAAAATCTACTTTACAGCTCAACATAAACATGTCTCAACACTCCTTGGTATCAAATAAAGGAAGAAAGTAATAAATTATAGTCTATTGAGTAGAATAAGAACACATGAATCTATATGGGTAATTGGCAGGCAGGCAAAGAGAGAATAAAGAAGTAAGGAATGGAAGATAGGGCAGGGAAAGGAAGATGGAAGGAAGCAAGAAAAGAAGGAAGAAAGGAAGGAAAGGAAGAAGGATGGATGGAAGGAAGGAAAGAAAGAGAAATAAGACAAAAAGGAATCATAAGAATGTTCTTCCTTGGGAAGAAAGTTAGCAAATGGAAGAAATATGGAGTTAATTTTAGTATGATAATGTTGAATTATTTTAATACGTTAAGGACAAAAATTTCCTTCTGCAATGATAATTCATGCTGTAACATCAATGAATTTTCATTTGGCACGGATGCATTGTTCATATTTTTAATTATTTTACAATGGTTATAGCCTTATATTTCCTCTCCCTCAGATCCACTTCCCCTGAGGGCTCTCCTCAGTGGAATCATTGGTATTCAGTGTGGGGTAATTAAGGCCTCAGTCAATCTGGGGCAGGGGCTGTGTTTCAGGAAATTTCTGTCTCACTAAGGGTCTTAGAATCTTCCCATAGCCTCTTCTAAAATACTCCCTGAGCCTTGACAGGTCTGTTAGCAGTCTGGTTTAGTGCTAAGTTCTCTGTAGCCTCTGGGTTTCTGTTTTTTGATTCACCACTGTGTCTGTTACTATTTCCCTGAACTATGATGTTTTTAAAACATTGTTTTGTGATTATTTACTTAAAACTGATTTGGGGGCTGGAGAGATGGCTTAGCAGTTAAGCGCTTGCCTGTGAAGCCTAAGGACCCTGGTTCGAGGCTCGATTCCCCAGGACCCACGTTAGCCAGATGCACAAGGGGGTGCACTCATCTGGAGTTCATTTACAGTGGCTGGAGGCCCTGGCGCGCCCATTCTCTCTCTCTCTCTCTCTTTTTCTCTCTGTCGCTCTCAAATACATAGATAAATAAACAAAAAAAAAACTGATTTGGAAATAAACCTGACCAGGTAAAAATTTATGGTTAAAGAATTTAATGAAGAAAGCTTAGCCTAAAACTATCATACAAAATATTGTTAGTAATTAAGAGAAAAATAATACATTTTACCAAACCCCAAACAATACCTTATTTGTTTACTAATTAAAAATAATATGGAAAATATAGGCAAATGACTGGATAATAGGTGTCTTCAGGCAGGATGCTCAAGAAAACATGACATCACACACACCAGATGCTAGTCAAAACATCCAGTATGAAAGTAAGCTTGGAAAATCATTGCGAAGGGCTGGGAAGATGGCTCAATGATTAAAGGCTGCTGCTTGCAATACCTGGACAGATTCAATTCCCAAGCCCCCATGTACACATAAAGTGCCACCAGTGTCTGGCATTTGTTTGCAGTGACAAGATGCCTTGACATGCCCATCCCGCACAACATGCACATATAACTAAATAGTATTTAAAAATTAAAAGAAAGCATCAGGGAAATCCAAGTAGAGAAGCACTCTGTAACTGGCCTATATCCCTCAAAGACATTGATGGTAAAAGACAGATTAAGGAATTCTTCCAAATCTTACAATACTGACTCACCAGGCACATCAATTAAGCATGATGATGATTATAGACTGGATCTGATTCCAGAAACAAGTTGCTACAAGAAACATCACAAGGACGGGTCAGCATTTAGAATATAGAATAGATGTTAGGTAGAAGTGTGACATCAGCTTTGAATTTCCTGAACTTAACAAGTAATTTGTAGAAACTTAAAAGATCACTCCTATATGTAGAACATATAGATGGGCATTAGATAAGCAGCCTGTTTTCAAATGCTTCAGAAAAACATAAATACAAATTTAGATGTAGACATATAGGTAACAGAGAGACAACGAAAAAGTAAATGTGTCAAGATCATATACATTAGTGAATTTAGGTGAACAGCATACAAGAGTTCTTTGTACTCTACTTTCGGACTTTTGATCAGTTTGAAAACCCTTTCTGTAATAAGAAAAGTCAAAGTATGCACTTCAAATCACACTCCTGGGTTCTCAAAACTAACCAAATAAAAGCATTACAAGAGAGATTGCCACTGAAACAATGCTAGTCAGAGCAGAAGTAAAGCTATATGATGTAGAAGTGGAACTTCTATTCTTTGACATCCATTCAACCAGTACTTATAGAGAACCTGCAAACTGGTGCTTCAAAGATATTGGGGACATGAAGGAGGGAGGCTCTGCTCACTCGGAACTCACAGCTATTTGGAGAGATGAACCAAGGCTCCAATATCCACAGTAGACCCATAATTTACTCAGAGCATACTCCGAGATGGGTGCCATCCACACTGACACACGGAAGGAATACCAAGTTGTGGCCTTCGGAAGACTTCTAGAAGTACTGCCACTGGACCTGGCAATATCCTGCTGGTGAGAAGCACCAGCTATACAGAGACCCTAGAGTGAATTCCTTAAAAATGCCATGTCACTGGACAGAACCAGCATACCGTCTGGAGGAACACTCAGTAGATCAGTTGATAACTTAGAATATTTAATTAGTGGAAGACATTTAAAGAAAAATATTTAGTTAATGTCACCATTAAATAAGAGGAACAATTTGACTGGCTATGTAGCTCAGTAACAATGCATTTGCCTAGCATGTGCAAGGGTGTGGGTTCCCTCCTCAGCACTGAAAGACAATAAATTAATTAAAACATGATTAAGGAGTCTTAGTGATTTATCTAGGTTGCCTATGTAGTTGATGAGAGAAGTCGCAAAGGCTCTAAACTCTTTATGGAAGAAGGATGTGGTCTTCCTTCAGCATCTTCCGAAATTTGCTTCTCTATTTACTTCTTCCTTTGTGTTCCTCAGGGACATCCTCCATGCTGGGCTTCTACTACCTCCAACTCATCTGTCGTGAAGATCAAACCAGAATTCAATAAGCAAGAAATAAACATTGCATTGATTTAACCACAGCAGCTTAATTCTCAAGGTGTCTTTTGCTGGCTGATGACATGATCTAAGAGAATGTTTAAACTTCATCACATGCTCATTGGGCAAGCAGTGTTTGCATGCAGAAGCATTGTTAATTAGTGAACTGGAATTACTGGACAATCAAAGGTGCTAACCTTCTACAGGATTCAGGAGCAGCAGGGTACAAAGTGATCACATCTTGACCGACACTGTCTTCAAAGGTCTCTTAATCCTACTACCCATGTGAGTAGTTTTATGACACAGCTGGTCTTGACGCTGATGGAAAAATACTCTAAAGCAAACAGTACTTAGATTTCTTACTTATCAGGATTAAGATGGTATTTGCAGATTTGTCCTGAAAGCCACCCAGTTTTTCTCATGAGATCATGGAGTCTCTGCTGGGGAGCAAAGATGATTGTCCTCTGGTCTTACTACTTTGTCACCACCTAAAATAGAGAGAACATCCATGTTTATGTCCACATATCTGTCTTCTCCAAAAATGAATACTGAAGACTAAAATATGTAGGGGAAAAGTTAGATGTAAAATGAGAAAACTTGTAGAATGGGCTGGAGAGATGGCTTACCATGTAAAGTGTTTGCCAGACAACCCAAAGCACCCAGGTTCTATTCCCCATGTAAAACCCGATGCACAAAGTTCATTTCAGTGGCTGGAGGCCCTGGCGTGTCCATTTCCTCTGTCTTCTCTATTTCTCTCTGCTTCCAAAAAAAAAGTAACTAAAATATTTAAAAAGAAAAAGAAAACTTGTAGGAGATGGAGTAAACATGTGTTTGTTTCCTAGAAACTTGTGTGTGGTCATTTCTCACTGGGGCCATGTGATGACCGCCTTAGACCACAGAGGTACTTATATCTCAACCTTGACTCAGAGTGCCAGTATTTAATTGAGTTAGTTATACTTAGCTGGCCATGGAAATAATTTTGAATTATATTAACTGGGGTACAAGCAAAGGAAGGAGCCTTAGCCTCCCATCTCAGATGCAGGTAAGTGCACACTAACACCCCTGCTCCATCTCTTCCATGTTGGAAGCTGTGGACCCAGAGTGAAAGCTTCCTCACGTTCATGACGTATATGGGAGCAACGTTTGGAGAACTGATTTGCAGGTTATAGAAAGGTAAGGGTATTGAAAGCTCCTGTTCTGAGAAACTAGTTTATGTCTCTTTTCCCTCTGAGGAAAATGGACAGAGGAGAGACAAAGAACAGAGAAGGCAGCATAGGAAAAGGCAGGCTGTCTTTGGCCCAAGTCCCAAGGGTATTATGCCTGCTTACCATGTAGAGATACTGTGAGTATTAAGGCTTGAAGGTCTACTTTTATGACTGGACTACATGCTCCATAATCATTTCTTCTCTGTAGTTCACAACACTAAACACTAGACTGAACTGAGGAAATACCATGAAAAATACCTGCCTGACTTGATCAGTAAGAATATAAAGACCTTTTCCCTTCACCTACGAGCACCCATGAATTTGAACCATATTGTTGGGACATCCCAAGTGATCCCAAGGGACTGCTTCTGTCTGGGGGTTACCAGTTCCATTAGAAATTCTTGCATCAGGTCTCAGCTCCCATTGAGGACTTGGAAGAGGATGAACTCAGACTGAAGAGAGCTACCATTACTCACTGAAGCAGGATAACTTAGCATTCACCTAATTTAAAATCCTAGTACTACCATACAACAGCTGAGTGACCTGGGCAAGCAATTTAATTTCTTTGTGCCTCAGTATCCACATTAATAAACTAGGTTTCTCAGACCTGTTGAGAAGGTTAAATAAATGATAATAATAAATAAAACATGATAAATTCCTTACAACAGTACCTTGTATACTAGACACTATTATTGTTAGATACATTTGATGACATCCATCTTCCAATTTTGACCTCCCATATGCACCAAAGCTCCAGAATAGATAGAAGCCATGGTGGGGCGGGGCATAGACACAAGCAAGAGTTAAACATCATGGCTGCCACATACTAGGAGTGACAAGGTAGCTACAAATGAGGAACAGAGCCAGGGCTGCAAGGTTTCAGATGTTATAGGGCCTAGGTAACTTAGGAAGCCTTCTTCAAAAAGGATCTGAAATGGCCAGGCATGGTGGTGCACGCCTTTAATCCCAGCACTAGGGAGGCAGAGGTAGGAGGCTCGCCATGAGTTCGAGGCCACCCTGAGACTACATAGTGAATTCCAGGTCAGCCTGGGCTAGAGTGAGACTATACCTCAAAAAAAGGGGGGGGCTGGAGAGATGGCTTAGTGGTTAATCGCTTGCCTGTGAAGCCTAAGGACCCCAGTTCGAGGCTTGATTCCCCAGGACCCATGTTAGCCAGATGCACAAGGGGGCACACGCGTCTGGAGTTCGTTTGCAGTGGCTGGAAGCCCTGGTGCTCCCATTCTCTCTCTCTCTCACTCTTTCTCTCTCTCTGTGTCACTCTTAAATAAATAAATAAAAATGAACAAAAAAATTTAAAAAAAGGATATGAAATGATGACATTTCATTAGGTGCTGGACCTGGCAAAGTCATGCGAAGTGAGGAGTCATACAACTCAAACTGCACCAGGTCCACAGAAAGTCTGCCCCTGATGGCAAGAACAGAAGCTGGGACTTGGCTGTAGGAAGCCACTGTGTGCACCGGACCCAGAATAAAGGCCATTGTCTTCCATGCCAGAGTTTTGGGTGTACACAGACCAAAGATAATGAGATACCGTTAGAAGATGCTATGTAGGGGCATTGCTAGGGGCAAGGAGAACAAAGCAAATATTGTCACAATTCATATGAGAATTGCAATCCTAATTAAAAACAATAATCTAAAAGCAAGAATATATGCCAGAAATGTTAACAAAAGATCGCCAGACTTTTATGACATGACCTTATTTTCAAGTCAGTTATTAGTTAGAGGTAAGAGGATGGGTTAAGCCAACGCTGCTTGACCTTTCTGAATTTGTTAGGTAGTCTGTGGAGGTGAATAAGAAATCACTTTTTTCCTGGCAGTCTTTCTCTTAGTTTCATGAAAGACACTTGACCCTGTCTGCTCTGGTTCAACAGTGAAATCAATTACATCACTGGGTCTTAAGGGAGAAAAAAAGAAATCCTGTTCCTTTTCTCAGAGGAAATTGATTTGGGTGTTCTTTGGTCAACACCTAAAGTGCTGAGCTTCCGCATGAAGCCCCCACAGTGTGGGCAACAAATGAAGGACCCAGGAAGCATAAGCTTTCTTTCTGAAAGGGCAACCCATCTTAACACAAACAATCCACCGCTCCCGCTGAGCTCCTGAGGAAGATAAGGGTTCTGCCTCACCTACACGAATGCATGGTTCTGGGAGTAAAAGTTTTCCATCTTACACCCCAAGGCCAGCTGTCAACAGAAGCTAGGTGTTTCCCCCAGAGGTGGACTACAAAGAAGAGCTAATCAGAAGCCTTTCATCTCTGACCCTTTACCTCTCCTTCTATTCTGGGGCTTGGAGGTGACAGGGCTGCTGTCCTTTGCACCCAAGGAAGTGGCAGGCAGCCTGCAGATCAATAGCCCCCATTGGTAATGTCTTCAGAACAGGAGGGGAGCCAGAAAATGAAGCAGAAGCAATCAATGATGGTCTGCTGGGAAAGCTATCCAGTCTATTAATTGCACCAGTTGTTACCTTGTGTACAGGAAGAAATGGATGGGCTTTCTATGGAAGCCAGGAACGGAGTCGGAGGTTTTCTTAGTCACACCCAGGCTGAAATGCTGAGACGTCTGTGTGTATGCACGCTCTGTGCCTGTTACCACATCACTACTTGGTTCATCTCAAGCATCCCTACTTGGCTGATAACGTGCGGTGGAAAAACTTAAAAGGGAACAATTTCTGACAACAAAGCTGAGGCTTGAGGAATGAGCAGCTTAGTAGATAAGTGGGGAAGTTTGGGAGAAATCAACAAAGCTGGTCAGAGAATGGGCGGATTGATTTATGGGGAAGATTGCTCCTTTGATGTTTAACTTGGTTAATCAATGATTCTGTTTTTTGGTTTCTTTTTTCTTTTGGACATGGATTAGGGAGAAGGAGATGAGTGAAGGATTAAGATTAGTAACTCACCAAGGCCTGAAATAAATAGTTTTATAGAAGAGGGGGGATTTCCTTTCACTTTGGCGAACAGAGTTAAGTAAATATAAAAAAATTAATTCAGGATATATATCTCACAACTAATCCACTCTCTGATTTATTTGTTTGTGTATACACACGCATACCCCAAATTCTCTTGAAGCTGCAAACAAATGCCTGT
This sequence comes from Dipus sagitta, assembly GCA_036346955.1. Taxonomy (NCBI): domain Eukaryota; kingdom Metazoa; phylum Chordata; class Mammalia; order Rodentia; family Dipodidae; genus Dipus; species Dipus sagitta. The sequence goes on along the minus strand of CM070771.1, from coordinate 121,838,343 downwards.
CCATCTTTACATGGGTAGCTAGGGAATTGTCTGCCATCAGACAGGCTTTGCAAGCAAGCACCTCTAACCATTGTGCAATCTCCCCAGGCTCTATTGCCTCTTTTTTTTTGTTGTTTGGTTGTTTTTGTTTTTCAAAGTAGGGTTTCACTCTGGCCCAGGCTGACCTGGAATTCACTATGTAGTCTCAGGGTGGCCTCGAACTCACAGCAATCCTTCTACCTCTGCCTCCCAAGTGCTGGGATTAAAGGCATGCACCACCATGCTCAGCTAACACATAGGTTTTTCATAATTTTTTATTATTTATTGTAAGGAGGGCATGCACCACCATGCTCAGCTAACACATAGGTTTTTCATAATTTTTTATTATTTATTGTAAGGAGGTAGAGAGAATGGGTGGGCTACAGCCTCTAGCCGCTGAAAACAAACTCCCTATGCATGCACCACTTTGTGCATCTGTCTTGACATGAGTACTGGGGAATCGAATCTGGGTCATTAGGCTTTGCATGCAAGTGCCTTTAACCACTAAGCTATCTCTCCAGCACCAACACATATGTTTTATCACATAGCAATTGAAAGGATTCCATTTCTCTCTTCCACTTTAAAGGAAAATATACTTAAAATTGTTTTAACTACACATCCCCAGTTGAGTTTAGACATTTACTTTTCCAATTTATTCAAGGTTAAATTATGATTTGGGACATTAATATATTTTGGGGGGAGGGTTTCAAGGCAGGGTCCCACTCTAGCCCAAGCTGATCTGGAACTCATTCTGTAGTCCCAGACTGTCCTCTAACTGACAGTGATCCTCTTCCCTCTGCCTCCTGAGTGCTGGAATTTAAAGAGATATGCCATCATGCCCAGCTTAATGCATTTGTTTAGTTAAAATTTTTTGTATTGTCTAATACTGACAACACAAGGCCAATAGTATCAATTTACTTCTTACTATTTTTGCCAGTACTAGGGATTGATTCCAGTGCTTGGTTCATGTTAGGCAAACGTTTATCACTGTACAATATCCCTTTTTCTTTCTTTTATTTTAAAAATATTTATTTATTATTTGTTTGAGAGAGTGAGAGAAAGAAAGAGGCAAAGATAAACAGAAAATAGACACACCAGAGTCTTTACCCACTGCAAATGAACTCCAGATGCATGCACCTCCTTGTGCATCTGGCTTTACGTGGATACTGAGAAATTGAACCTGGGTCATTAGACTTTGCAGGCAAGCATCTTAACAGCTCAGCAGGATCTCACTAAGTTACCCAGCCTGGTCTTGAATTCATTCTGTGGTCCAAAGAGGATTTAAACTTGCGATATTTCTGCTTTAGCCTCCCAAGTTGCTGGAATTACAAACCTATGCCACCAGGCCAAATTGCTTATTTGATGTCGAAAAAGTAAAGAATGGAGAGGCCACTCTCAGGAGCTGTGCCTCTTGGTCAGGCCCCCTCCACCGGTGTTCCTGCAGCAGCTGCTGCCTGCTCTGTGCCTGCGTGCTTCTCTCACTTCTCCATAGTGCATAGAGGAGTCACATTCACGGAGACAGAAATTCAGAGTTGAGTGCAGCTCAGTGATGGAGCACTTGCCTAGCACACCCAAGGTTCCATCCCTGGCACCAGAAAAAAAGAAGGAAGAAGGGGAGCAAAAGGAGGAGAAGAAAAATAAAAGAAGCCCCAAAGGAGAATGGGGTGAGTTGAAGAAGAGAGGGATGGGGAGTTTAGTGTTTAAAGGGTGAAGAGTTTTAGCACTGCCACATGAAAGTTCCTAGTAGTGAATACTGGTGACAGTTTCTCATCAATGTGAATGTACTTAACACTATTGAATTGCACACTTAAACATGACTAACATGATAAATTTTACATTATGTATAGTTATCATGATACAAATATATACATAAAAACCTATAAGTTGGGCTGGAGATATGGCTTAGCAGTTAAGGTGCTTGCCTGGGAAGCCTAAGGATCCATGTTTGACTCCCCAGATCCCACATAAGCCAGACGCACAAAGGTGAGGCAAGCACAAGGTCGCACCTGCCCACTAGGTGGCACAAGTGTCTGAAGTTCAGTTTTGGTTGCTGAGGCCATGGCTCACCAATTCTCTATCCCTCTCTCTCTCCTTCTCTCTCTCTCTCTCTCTAAAAATAAAATAAAATAACTGTAAGTTATGGAACAGAAAAAAGTAAGGGTTGAAGAATGGCTCGGCATTTTGATTTTGCACAAATGGATGATGGCGGAGTAAAGAGATCAGGAGGGCAGAGCAGAGCGAAAAGGAGGAGACTTGTAGCACATGGATTTGAAGGTGATGAGAACATCCTAATGGAATCACTAGTGGCCTTAGGAACCCTCTGGTGAGGAGCAGAGCTGAGAGGGAGGACTCTACAGAGAGGCCCCGTGAAGTGGTAGGAAAAGGGGTTCGGTGGAGGTACAGGGAAGGTGCTGGCTTCATGTAGTTACAATTTGCCTGCTTCCAGGGAAGCAATGGGCTATTAACACGTTGGCTGTGTTGTATCTTTGGGGGTGCTTTGACAGGATTCATGCACAGAAGAATAGTTACAGATGCCAAGTGCTCAGCACCGCCCCCCAATGCTTTCTCTGTGGGTGGCTCTATGCAGCAGAGGTCCTTCAGCCTCAGATTCATGGGCTGCGTGTCCAGACTGCACACCCCAAAGATCAGCCTCAGATTCATGGGCTGCATGTCCAGACTGCACACCCCAAAGATCAGCCCCAGGTTCCCTTCCCTTAGGCCCAGAAGGGCGGGCCGTGACATCATCCTGGGCAACCTCGGCAAAATGAGTGGTGGGTGCCTCACCCCTTCAGGATCCCAGAGAGCTTTCCAGATCCCTTATCTAGGCCCTGGAATCAGCAGCTCAAGCCTGACTCACCCCATTTGCCAACGGATCCTGAAGGCCCACAATACGAGGAAATAAGCAATACACAATTGGGGGGTCTTTTGTATGGTCACCGAGCTTCTCTTTTCCTGGCTCTAAATAGCAGCTACACTGTGACAACAGATCCGCCAGGGCTGCATCTGTCTTCAGTTCCTTAGTGAAAACCCTCTACATTTTTATACTGAACTCAACGTTTTAAAAAATAATCCTTTTAATATCTTCTTTATTTATTTGAGAGAGATAAGAGAAAGAAGGAGAGAGGGAGAGAGAAAGAATGGGTGCACCATGGCCTCTAGCCACTGCAAATGAACTCTGGGTGCATGTGTCACCTTGGGCATCTGGCTTTATGTGGGTACTGGAAACTCAAACCTGGGTCCTTTGGCTTTGCCAACAAGTGCCTTAGCTGCTGAGCCATCTCTCCAACCCTTAAACTCAACTTTAAGGGACATTTACTTTGCTTCATATTATGGCCTCATCTGTAATGTGACTAAAACATGTAACCCTTTAATTTGGTTAAATAATTAGCAATATTTCAAATGTTTTCAAGAATTTTGAAATACTACCTTCCTATTTTTCATTTGGTAGGTCACAACTCAATGCTTTCATCTTGGGCTAGAGAGATGGCTCAGCAGTTAAAGGAGCTTGCTTGCAATGCTTGGTGGCCTGGGCTCAGTTCCCCAGTACCCACGTAAAACCAGATGCACAAGATGATGTAAGCATCTGGAGTTTGTTTGCAGTAGCTAACAGGCCCTGGTACACCTATTATCTCTATTTCTCTATCTGTCCCTTTCTCCCTCTCTTTCTCTCTCTCAAATAACTAAATAACATTCGAAAAATTCATTTTAGATCTAAAATAGTTAAATTTTTAATTTTATTATAATTTATTTATTCATTTGCAAGCAGAGAGAAATACATGGGTACAACATGTACATGGGTACTGGGGAGTAGAACCTAGGATGTCAGGCTTTGCAAGCAAGTGCCTTAGACCATTGACCTATCTTTCCAGCCCCTTTATTTTACTTTGTTTGCATGCATATGCATGTGTGCATGTACACATGTCTTTTCTGACTGGAAACCTGGACCCTTCATCAGGAAAAACAAAATCCAGCTCTGAAGGCAGGACTCTAGACTATAAAACAAAAGGTAACAAGTTGCCTCAAAAATTCTATTGCCTTTCATCCTCTGTTGGCTGCATTCTAAAGACTCTCTTGTCCAGGATTTCTCACCACCACTGTAAGGTGGGTTATTGTACTTTCTGGTCCAGAATTCCTCACCCATCATTGTAAGGTGGATTATTCTACTCTCTGGCTCATCATTTTTCCCCACACAACACCACAAAGGATATCTTCATACCCTATACGAACCTTGCTTGCCACCACTGCAAATATGGATAGGCCACAGGGCCACAGACAGTGGGCTCCTTCCGGAATAACCATGCTACTACTGTGTGTGTGTGTGTGTGTGTACGTGTGTGTGTGTGTGTGTGTACGTGTGTGTGTGTGTGTGTGTGTGCGCGCGCGCGCACACGTGCGCATGCATGTAGAGGCTAGGGGTTGTCACTGGATGTCTTTCTTGTTTACGCTTCAGCTTATTTACTGAGGCAGGGTCTCCTACTTGAACCCAGAACTTGCTGATTTGGTTAGTGTGGTATTTTGAATGGATGCCCCCCAATAGATACAGGAATTTATTAAAGTTTGTAATTTAGATCTGCAGCCACCTGTCTGGAGGAGGTGTCACTGTGAGTGGATTCTAGGGTCTAGCTATAAGGCAGATCTGAATTCTAACCCAAGATATGCAAAGTGCCTAAATTTTGCCTGGAGTTCCTGAAGTGTGCTTGCCTGTGCTGGTGGTGGTCGCTTTTGGCTTTTTTCTCTTTGCTTGGTCCTGTGAAAGGGGGCCAATTTCTTCTGCCGTTATGAAATTTCCCCTGGATCGGTAAGCTTCAGTAAATGTCCTTCCTCCCAAAACTGTGTCTGGTTTGGAAGTTCATCCCAGCAACTTAAGGCTGTCTGCTATAGCTAGTCTAACTAAGCAGTTTACCCAGGGATTCCCTATCTTTGCTCCCCAAGCATTAAAACTACAGGCAGGCCACCATGCCCACTTGACATTTTACATGGATATTGGGGATCTGAACTCTGGTCCCCACACTAGCACAGCAAGCACTTTATCCCCTGAGCCATGTTTCCAAGTTCTCAAGCTATCATTTTGACCCAGCCAGCAGTAACAGGTCCAGTACATAAGTGGACATCAAGGCTCTTTCAAACTTTATATTTCACAGAATGTTGGAGAAAGTTTACCAACTCATTCATAAGCAAAAGTTTGTGTTTTATTAAATGGGAGGATCTTTCAGAAAGCCATCCCAGAAGCGATGGTGGCACACACCTTTAATCCCGACACTCGGGAGGCAGAGGTAGGAAGATCGTCATGAGTTCAAGGCTACCCTGAGACTACACAGTGAATTCCAGGTCAGCCTGAGCTAGAGAAAAACCCTACCTTCAAAAAAAAAAAAGCTCAGGTAGAATTTTATTTTATTCTCAGTATGATTATCTGGTTTGAGGAACACTGAGGCTGGCTACAGAGCCTTAACTTTCCCCACTGACAAATGCATCACTCCAGTGCATATTGTTTGAGTTCCTGAAGCTTAGTTTAAGCCATGCTCAATTTTCTTGCTTTAGTTTCTAATGATTTATTTTAAAAAAATAATATGAACCTGTACACTCTCATTCATGTATGCTGAAATAAAATAGGTTCATTTCATTTTTTCTACACTTTCTATTTTCTAGGAATCCAGATTGCAAGCCAAAAGTCCCATAACGCTTAAGTGACTTTCAGTAGATACAGTTGTCATCAAGAGAGGAAAAGCAGGAGAAAAGCTCTTGGAAGATTAGGCAAGGTTGTAAGGTGTATGGATTTTGATGAACTATCCACTTCAGTAGTATATTAGACAGCCAACAGTTGTTGAATTGGACATCATCTAATAATTTTCACAGAATTCACATACACACACACAGTAGAAGCTGAAGATAAAAATATGCTTATTAAGGGTGGCGTGGTGGCACATGCCTCTAATTCCAGCACTTGGGAGGTAGAGGTAGAGGATTGCCATGAGTTGGAGGCCAGCACAGGACTACAGAGTGAGTTCCAGATCAGCCTGGGCTACAGTGAGATTCTACCTCAAATCAACAAGCAAACAAATTTAAAAAAGAAATATGCTCATGACGCTGAGCATGATGGTGCATGCTTTTAATCCCAGAACTCAGGAGGCTGAGATAGGATAACCACGATGAGTTTGAGGCCAGGCCTGGGGCTGACAGAGAGAGTTCGAGGTCGGTCTAAGCTATTGTGAGATCCTCCCTTAACAAATTAAGGAAATATGATGTTCATGTATGTTCTACTATACATAAGACCAACTACTATATTAAAATCCTGGATTTACTAGTTTTGTGGCTCATGCCTTTAGTCCCAGGACCCAGGAGGAAGATCGCTGAGAGTTCAAGGCCAATCTGGGCTACACAGTCAGTTCCAGGTTAGCCTACGCTTGAGTGAGACCCTGCCTCAAAGAACAAAAAATATTCATAATTGTAATGAGGATGTAAAATGATGCTACTATAGAAAATAATGTGGCCATTCCTCCAAAAGCCGTGTGATCCAGCAATTCTACTTCTTTTTTAAAATTTTATTTATTTTTATTTATTTATTTGATAGGGAAAGAGGGTGAAAAAGAGAGACAGAGTGCTCGCCAGGGCCTCCAGCCACTGCAAACAAACTCCAGACCTTGTGCATCTGGCTAACATGGGTCCTGGGGAGTCAAAGCTGGGTGCTTTGGCTTTGCAGGCAAACGCCTTAACCACTAAGCCATCCCTCAGCCCTGTAATTCTACTTCTGAGTATACATCCAAAAGAATTAAAAGCTTGGTCTTTAATAGATACTTTACCTCATGTTCATAGTAGTGTAGTTCACATTAGCCAAAAGAGAGAAGCAACCCATGTGTCTATCAAATAATGCATGTAGCGGGGGTGGAGATGGCTGAGAGGTTAAAGGTGCTTACTTGCACAAAGTGGCACATGCATCTGGATTTTGTTTGCAGTGGCAAGAGTCCCTTGGCATGACCATTCCCCTCCCTCCCTTCCTCTCTCTCTTTGTTTACAAATAAATAAGTAAATAAAATATTTTTGAAAACAGAAACAAAGGTGCATGAATAAACATAATATGATATGTACATGAAAAGGAATATGATTCAGTCTTACAATGGAGGAAGCACTGACAGATGCGACATGGGTGAGCCAGGAAGACGTGCTAAGTGAAATTAGCTAGTCACAAAATGATGAATACTGTTGACTCCACTTACATGACATAGCTAGAGCGGTTACGTTGATAGAAACGGGACATAAAGTGGTGGTTGCTAGGGGCTCTGAACAGAAAAGGAAAGGGAGTTAATTAAAAAAAAATTAATCACTTTATTTACTTATTAGATACAGAGGGACAGACAGAGAGAGAGAGAGAGAACAGGTGCATCATGGCCTCTAGCCACTGCAAACGAACTCCTGATGATGCACCATGATGTGCATCTGGGACCTGGAGAATCAAACCTGGGTCCTTAGGATCCACAGGCAAGCACCTTAACTGCTAAACCATCTCTGCAGTCCAAAGGAAGTTAATTTTAATTTAATTATAGAATTTTAATTTTTCAAGATGAAAAGATGTAAAAGTTAACAGTACAGTGGGGGTCACAAGAGGCTCAGGAGAGAAAGGAGGAGAGATGAAGCAAGGTTTAGCAATGGCTACAAAGTTAAAGTTAGCTTGGAGAAAGAAATTCTGATATGCTATATTACACATTAGGTCAATGATAGATAAAAATAATGTACCTTATATTTCAAGGAAAGAATGTTGAATATGTTTAGCACAGAGATGAAGAATGTTTGAGGAGATGGATGTGGGTAATCTGATTTACACATTATACAATGTGTATTGAAATATGTTACTATGTTTATTGGAGTGCTATTCATAATAGCTAAATTATAGAACCAACCTTGGTGTCCAACAGCAGAGGAATAAAGAAAATGTGGTATTCATGTGTGTGTGTGTGTGTGTGTGTGTGTGTGTGTGTATGTATGTATGTATAGTGATATTCTTTTCATCCACAAGAAAAAAGTTATGTTATTATCAGGAAAATGAGTGCAATTGGAGATAACCATATTAAAGTAATTAAGCCAGTTTCAAAAAAGACAAATATGGGCTGGAGAGATGGCTTAATGGTTAAGGCACTTTCCTGCAAAGCCAAAGGACTCAGGTTAAATTCCCCAGGCCTCACATAAGCCAGAAGCACCGGGTGACACATGCACCTGGAGTTTGTTTGCAGTGGCTAGAGGCCCTGGAAAGCCCATTTGCTCTATCTGCCTCTCTCTCTCTCAAAAATAAATAAATAAATAAATAAATAAATAAATAAATAAATAAATAAAAATTCAAAACCAACAAAGAAATACTTCTAAAGACAAATATTGTATGCTTTATTTTATTTGTAATCCCTAGATTTTACAGCATACACAAAATCAGCTGTGTATATGTGGCATGAAAGTATAAGTGAAACTTTCTAGGGGAAAAAGAGATTAAACAGGAGATGGATTGATTGAGTAAAGGAAGGATAAGGGTATAGCAGGAATATGCAACATAAAATATGTACTTGCATAAAATTAAAAGAAATATAAAATAATTAAAAACCAATAAAAATAAAGTAAATGGTTAAGATGATGAATCCTGTTACGTGTATTTTTGCTACAATTTTAAAAACTCATTAACTCTGAAGGTTACATACTAAAATTTCATCCTAGAAGAATACTGCATCCTTAAGTATCTCAGAAAGATAAAATAATTATCTCTAAAATCATTTATTAAGCAGGATCTTTCAGATACTAAATGATAGAAAACCCAACTAAAAGTGACTCAACACCTCAGGCTCATTCAGTGAGAACTGCTGGCAGGATCCTGAGAGGGGTTCCAGGTCACTGCCAGCTCTCCTCACAAGTGCAAACCCTGCTAAAAAAAAGTGGCAGAGCATGACTGTAGCTCAACCACCCAGCAAGAGCCCAGAGGCCGAGCCTCCAGAGCTTTCACGAACCTACCTCAATACCAAGTCCTGGGGCAATTTTGCATTGGAAGTTTCATGTTTGTGATGAGGGTGATTTATAGACATAACTGGTTAATAGGCAGAAAAGGGTAATGTTTCTAAGTTAAAAACTATAGGAAAAGGTGAATTTAAATTTATCTTAAAAAATTGTGTGTGTGTGTGTGTGTGTGCATGCACATGCACCAGGGCCTCTTGCCACTGTAAAAAAAAAAAAAAAAAATGCCTGTCTAGCTTTGCATGGGTGGCTGCGAAGTTTAGCCCAGGCTGACAGATTTTTGCAGGCAGCAACTCTAAATACTAAGCCATCTCCCTCGCCCCAACTTCATTGTTTTTGATGTGTATGTATGCACTGCCTGGGTGGAGGCCAGAGAAGAACCTTGGGTGTTGTTCCTCAGGAAAACCATCCACCTTCTTTTTAATTTGTATTTTTTGAGACAGAGTCTCTCAGTGACCTGGAACTGCTCAGTTAGACTAAGCTGGCTGGCCAGTGAGCCCCAGGGTCTTGCTTACTTCTGCCTTACTGTCACATGGCACCACAGCAGGTGTTTTCTCACGGGTACAGGAGATCAGAACTCGGGTGTCGTGCTTGCATTTCCCCAGTTGACTTCTTTTCTAATGTAATCATAATGCTGCATCATTTAGCCATGACCTTACTTCAACTCCATGTTTGGCAGTTCTAGAAAAACTCTTTTTTAAAATTTTTTATTTATTTGAGAGCGACCGACAGAAAGAGAAAGAGAGAGGCAGAGAGAGAGAGAGAATGGGCGCGCCAGGGCCTCCAGCCACTGAAAATGAACTCCAGACGCCTGCGCCCCCTTGTGCATCTGGCTAACGTGGGTCCTGGGCAATCGAGCCTTGAACCAGGGTCCTTAGGCTTCACAAGCAAGCGCTTAACCGCTAAGCCATCTCTCCAGCCCTAGAAAAACTCTTAATTCCACTGGTCACTTTGAACATTCCACTACAGGCATTTTGTTTTCCATAATCACCATGTCAAATACATGAATGAACAAAATTTCAATTCATTGAAATTTTCTCCCCATGATGAGATATTCAGAGGTGGAATGAGGTGAGGGGCATTTAAGAGATGGTTAGGACCCAACCCTCATGAATGGATTGACCCATTTGTGCACTGAATGGGTTATGTTGAGGGTTGGCCTGCTCAGAAAACCTACTGGGTTAGATTTCTTGTGACCTTATCTCTCACCCTGCTATGCCTTGCACTCTCAGAACTTCCAGCAAGGTTACCACCATCAGATGCAGCTAGTTGACCTTGACTAAACCCTGAAAAACAGTAAACTTCTTCACAACTTACCCAATTTGTGGTTTTGTCATGGTAGTGACAGAAAATGGCATGAGCCACTTGTATAATCATGAGCTGTGAAGGAGACTACTGGATGTGAAATTTGTGAAAGTGTTTGTTTTATTTATTTATTTATTTTGTCTGTTTGTCAGTTTTCTTTATTTACTTGGTGTGTGTCCTACATGGAAAACACAATGCCCACAGTCCATGGTGGTTCAAGTATGGTCCTGGCTAAATGATGCAGCATTATAAATTAGATTAGAAAAGTCATCGCCTGCCAAAGTAAACAGTATGGGTAGGAGTGGGAGAAAGAACTAGAGATGGCAGAGTCCAAAGCGACCATGCTGACATGTCATGCAATTCACTAACTGCTCTGTGGCCTTCATAAATTTCACTCCAAATTACTGTCACTGAAATTAATGAAATCACAGGCTGCTAAACAAAAGAAGTATCAATCTGTCATCTTGTCATTTTACTTGGGTCAATGAGACCTTGACTTATCATAGGTGTGTTTTATGTCATCTAAGTCTGTGTACTGAATTTACTTAAGGTAAATTCAGGAGTTTCACAAAAAGTCTATACCAGCTTTTAGCATTGTAAATCCTGCATGAAAGAAAAAAACCAAAGCAAAAGAGCCACTGGGTTCAGTAAGACCATCCTCCAGCTTGCTTAAAAGATATTTAAAATTTATCATTTTGTTGCATCAAAAAGAGAAAATAGCATGCATCTGGAGTTCATTTGCAGTGGTTGGAGGCCCTGGCATGCCCATTATCTCTCTCCTCCCCTAACAAATAAATAAATAAAATATTGAAAAAACCAGGCATGGTGGTGTACATCTTTAAAAAAGAGAGAAAAACAGGGCTGGAGAGATTGCTCAGCAGTTAAGGCACTTGCCTACAAAACCTAGTGATCTTAATTCAGTTCCCCAGTACCCACATAAAGCCAGGTGCACAAAGTGGTGAATGCGCCTGGAATTTGTTTGCAGTGGCTAGAGGCCCTGGTGTGCCCATACTCTCTCTGTCTTGTCTCTCTCTACTTGCAAACAAATAGGTAAAAATATTCTATAAATAAAAAACAAAAATTATTTGAAACATATTTTTCAAAAATTCATAATGGAAAATAAATATCGTAAATATTTTCTTATATATTATATTTTATTTTCCAAACATTCATGGAAAGAGCCATTGTGTATGTGCATTAGCATGAACATGTATACAAGTGTATACTTGAATAGATTTTCAAAAAATTTCCTATTAGTAACTATGGCCATTTCCTATAATATTATTTAATTTACTAAATGTAATTTTTGCTTTTATTTATGTACAAAGTTTACATATATGACCCAATCTCTCACATTAGTGAAAACAGTATGCTTGTCCCAGATGAACTATAAAGCACCCAGAACCCCAATCAGCCTTTGCTGTTATTTAGGATCTAGGTCTCTGATTCCTTAGCTCAGGCTCTTACTGGCTCTGGTTTCTGCTGAGTTAGCTTGTTTCCAGAAAGTGCTGTCATCTAACACCAGAATCCCATTTCCTAGACCAGATCAAAATTAAATCTTCAAAGTTTCTGTCTATGTGTAGATTTATACAATTAAGGGTTATTTCAAAAATGACAATGTGGACTAATTGCCCTAACAAAAATGGTATTCTTGGGCTGAAGAGGTGGCTTAGTGGTTAAGGCGCTTGCCTGCAAAGCCTAAGGACCCAGGTTCAGTTCTCCGGGTCCCACGTAAGCCTGGTGCACAAGGTGGTACATGTGTCTGAAGTTCAAGTTCATTGTCTACAGACCCTGGTGTGATCATTCTCTCTTCCTCTGCCTCAAAAAAAAAAAAAAAATTAAAAGTGGTATTCTTAAACAGACATTTCCTTTTTTTTCTTTTTTTATTATTGTTACTTTATTATTTTTTTACAGTCAATTTGGTATCATTGTTAGGCTCATCCATGTCCTACCCCCTCCCCCTGGCCCCTCCTTGTTGAGGTATATGGGTCATGCATTCTGGAGTTAGCCCATAGTAATGGGTAGGATAAATGTCTCTGCATATCATGACCCAACATGTGGCTCTGACATTCTTTCCGCCCCCTCTTCCCCAAAATTTCCTTTTTTTTTTTCTTTTAAGAAAACAAGGTAACAGATTTTTTTTGTTAAATTTTAATACTTTCTCTCACTTTTAATCCATAACCGTACGGTCCCCACACATTCTGAAAGAGTTGATAGTAGTTTTATTGTTCATTGTTATGTCAGGTTTTCTTACAATTTATACTGTCCATTGAGCATGTTTTTCCTCATACCCATACTCTCCCCTTTTTCATCTCTCCCTCTCATTTGTCCCATTTGTTCCTCTAGACAGTTTAACTCCTACTTGCATGCCATATATACATACATGCTTTTGTGTATCTAAATGAAACCTAGGAACCACATATAAGAGGAAACATGATATTTGTCTTTCTGAGATTGGCGCAATTCATTTAACATGATTATCTTCAGTTGCATCCATTTTCCATAACTTCATTCTCTTTTGTTTGTTTGTTTTAGGTAGGGTCTCACTCTAGCCCAGGCTGACCTGGGATTCACTATGTAGTCTCAGGGTGGCCTTGAACTCTTGGTGATCCTCCTACCTCTGTCTCCCGAATGCTGGGATTAAAGGTGTGCACCACCACGCCCAGCAACTTCATTCTTCTTTATGGCTGAAAAAATTCCACTATATAATAAACACCACATTTTCTATGTCTATTCTGCTTTTGTTGGACACATAGGTTGGTTCCATAACTTACCTGTTGTGAATAGTGCCACAATCAATATTGACGTGCAAGTATCTCTGTGATATGTTGACCTTGAATCTTTCAGGTAAATCCCCAGGAGCAATATAGCTGGCTCATATGGTAGATGTGGTAGTTTGAATGGATGTCACCCCCCCAGTAGACTCAGGAGTTTTATTCAAGCTTATAACTTGATGTCACTGTGGGTGGATATTAGGGCCTAGCCCTAAGGTGTGTTTGGGAGTGGATCTGAATTCCAGCCTAAGATATGCAAAATGATTGAGCTCTTCCTGGGTTCCTAGAGTGTGCTTACTGGTATTAGTGGTGGCTTCACTCTCTGAGTGGAACTGTGAAAGGGGTCCAGCTTCTTTCACCATTATGGGACTTCCCCTGGATCTACAAGCTTCAATAAATCCTTTCTTTCCATAACTTGAGCCTGATTTGGAAGCTCATCACAGCAGCATGAAGCTGACTTCTACAGCAGATGTTTGAATACACATTTTCCTTTTAAAAATTATATTTATTTAGTAATGTATTTTCATATTGTATGCATACACACTCACATGTGTGCATGAGGATCTTTTGCTACTACAAACACCATATGCTTGCACTACTTTTTGCAACTGGCCTCATGTGGTTGGCTGAGGAATTAAACCCTGGCTAGAAGGCTTTGCAAGCAAGTACCTTAATCATGAAGCCATCTCCCCAGCACCTAAACAGACGTTTTCTGAAGAAAGAGCCCAAACATTGATTGTCACTCGATCTTTGTGAGCAGCACTACATAAGAACTTTGCAATGGTTATCTCATTTAGGCACCTTAATAATCCTTCCAAGTAGTCACCATGACGCTCAGTTTACATGGAAGTAACCTGGAATTCAGAAAAGCTGATGCATTCACTCAGGGTGCTAGACACCAAGGCGGAAGTTAAGTCCAGATATGGTTCCATTACAAAGATGAGCTCAAAAATACAATAACTTACTGCTTCCTGTGTAGGGTTTTTTCCTAACATCTAATCTGTAATATGACTAAAATGGTGATGATTCAGAAGTGACCCATAGTAGCTATCCTGTGTGTGTCCTAAGACACTTAGAAGTCATGGCTTGACACCAGTGTTGGTGAGGATGTGGAGGGACAGAAACCTTATGAATTGCTGATTGGGGTGTAAAACAGAATAGCAGTCATGGAAAATGGTATAATGACAACCAAATAATTAGATATAGAACTATCAGATAATCAAGTGACTCATCTTCTAGCTATGTGAAAGGATTAAAAGCAGGGGCTAAGGAGATGACTCAGTGGTTAAGGCGCATGCCTGCAGAGCCTAATGACCCTGGTTCGATCCCCCCGTACCCACATAAAGCCAGAATCACAAAGTGGCATGTGTGTCTGGCGTTCATTTGCAGTGGCAGGGGGTCCCGGTATGCACACTCTCTCTCTTTCTCTCCAAATAAGTAAATTAATGAAATATTTTTTAAAAGAATTGAAAGTGTAGACTACAGGAGATTTGCATACCATCGTTCATGGCAGCATTATCCACTCAAGTGTAGTGTAGAGGTAATCTAAATGTCCGTTGATAGATGTGTGGATTGGCCAAGCATGATGTAGGATGTACATGTAAAAAACGTTATACATGGCTGGAGGGATGGCTCAGCAGCTAAGGCATTTGCCTGCAAAGCCTAACAACCTTGGTTTGATGCCCCAGTACCCATGTAAAGCCAAATGCCAAAAGTGGTGAAGTACCTGGAGCTTGTTTGCAATGGCTAGAGGCCCTAGTGTGCCCATTCATATTCTCTCTCTCTCTCTCTTCTCTCGGTGTGAAAATATATAAATAAAATAGTTTCTAAGGAATATGCAGTCTTACAAAGGGAAGAAATTCAGAAGCATGCCACAACATAAATGAACTTTAAAGATATTATGGTAAATGAAACAGGCCACTTGAAAAAAATGAATAGTGAATGATTCCACTTGTATGAAGTACCCAGAGATGTCAGATCCGTAAAGGTAGAAAGAATATGGTAGATGAGGGCTAAGCAGTGGGATGGAGAATTACTTTTTAAGGGATATAGAGTTTGGGTTTTGGAAGGTGAGATAATTCTGGAGATAGATGGTAGCAATAGTTTCATAACTATATGAGTGTGCCCAATGCCATGGAACTGTATATATAAACATGGTTAAAATGGTAAAGTTCATTTCTCACATTTAAAATGACAAGACTTGTCTAGACACCAAAGACTTGCTACACAGGGGGCTCACAGTCAGCTCTCCCACCACCTCACCTTGGTGCTTTTGGGGCTACTCTCCATGAAGAGTTAATAATTACAGGGTGACTGTCAGCTGATGGTCATAATTCTCTTTGCCATGAGCATCTGTTTTGTGCTGTAGCAACTGAGTTAACAAATCCCCTGCTAGAGTTTATTTGTAAAGTCCCACAGCATCCCTGCCCATATGTGGTTAAGTAGTTAGACTTTAAATCTGACGAGCAAAAGATGTGATTTTAGAGTTTATAAATAAGAAGCTGGGAAGAATAAAAGAGAAGAATACAGAAGGAAAAGAGAGAAGCAATCCAGGATTTTTTGTGGTCATTAAAGGATGGCAGGTTAATTTGCAAAGACATACTCAATTCCAGATATAGAAGACAGAATTTACACAAAGGCCCTTTACATGCCATTCTATTAGAAGTGTTGACAGATGCTATGACTAAAATTTTCTTGCCAGAATTTCCTTTCAAAAGTAGGAAAGGGCAGCCTCTATTGGCTGAGGTTTTCTTCTAAAAAACAACTAGTTAAGAAGAGTGGCCATAGGGATCCTGCTGTTCCAGTAATGTGTCTGGGCTCTACATATTTGGAATTTGTCACTGTTAATGGAAATTTAGCTTTAAATTTCCTCTGAGAGGATCTGCTAAGGAAATTTACAAATTAACCCAAGGAATGATGTATTCTACCTACAAGTGGACTCAGTAGCCATGAAGAGCATCTTCAAGAATCATCAGGGCTGGGGCTTATCAGTTAAGGCATTTGCCTGCAAAGCCTAAGGACCCAGGTTCTGTTCCCTAGTTCCCATGTAAGCCAGTGCACAAGGTGGCACATGCATCTGGAGTTTATTCACAGTGCTGAAGACTCTGGTGCACCTCTTCTCTCTATCTATCTGCCTCTCTTTCCCACCCTCTCTCAAATAAGTAAACTGTTTTTTGAAAAATCATCACATAGTCTTTAGAGATGGCTTAGCAGTTAAGGCACTTGCCTGTGAAGCCTAAGAACTTATGTTCAAATTCCAGACCCCACTTAGCCAGATACACAGTGTCACAAGTGCACAATGTTGGACGTGCACACAAAGAGGTGCACGCGTCCTAAGTTTGTGGTGGTTGAAGGCCCTGATGTGCCCATTCTCTCTCTCTTTCTCTCTCAAATAAATTTTAAAAAGTTTTTAAAAATCCTCATATAAAGTACTGGTGATATAAACCATCAATGTGAAAATCATGAATGACTTTGATCCACAAATTCTCAGTAGAATTTTACTGTTAGCTATATGTATGTATCTACTGATCTTTATCATTACACTTGTGAAGTAACATGGTCAGATACATTCTGACAATTCTTTTGTGTTTAGTAGAATTGCCTCATGAACATAGAAGCAATAAAATTGTATTTCTTCAAAGTATTCCACATATAAAAATTTCACCTTCTAAATAAAATTTTTGAAATTTTAATACAGATAATAAAATCTTTCCATACTTTCACAAGTATTATTCCAAATACATTATATCTACATAAGCACTTCTGTGATAGCTTTCTTAAATATCTTGTTATATCTATATAGACAAATATTTTGCAAAATCTCTTTACACTTACCCATACAATGACTCTAATCAGATTATAGTCTCTGAGGGCTGATAAATACGTAACATCAACTGACTACTGGTGTCACTGATTAAAATTGCTTTGGTATCTTTGCTAAGCCAACAAAGGAGAGAGTGTGTAGGGAGACAGATGGTTCTGGGACTAGATAGGGCAATGTTTGCACACAACACTGTGGCTTCACTGTCACTGAGCTATAGACTTGAAAATAGCTGAAATGAACTTCTAAGCTGTGTGCACTTTACAAAGAACAGAACAAAAAGGAGGCATACTTTATTCGTCTTGAAGAGGTACTCTTCATCCCAACATGACTATCCCCTTCTTACACCAGTTTGGGGTAAACACTTACCTTAAATCCTAATTACAGAACATAGTTAGAAGATCATTCCAAGGGCAATGGAAAATGATTTTTAAGGGAAGACTGGAAGCCATTTAGCATCTTTCTGTGGGAATTTTGACTTTCATTAAGTTTTAAAAAAGAGAGATTCCAGACTCCGAGGTCCACCCTACAGAACCCGCTGACCTCCCTCCTCCCTGTGCAGTGGCTGGAAACTCTAGACGACACATAAACAAGTGTCTCTGACAGAAAGGCTAATGGCTCCGGTACAGATGATAGCACTCACTAACAAAGCAGGGAAGTGGAGACCCTGGTTTATTTACAAAGTCTACGTGCTGCTACGACGACAGAGATAAAGCCATTCCCAAGAGGGTCGACATCTGGACTAACCTAGAAGAGAGGTGCTCTCCTTTCTCCATTTCGTAGATAATCTTCACACTGAGCCAGACAAGAATAGTAATAGATCCCAGGGCAGGAGAAATCCACACACTGGCCCATGAGGGATGTTCCTACAGAAAACTAGGGAGGGCTCTACCTCCCCATTCTACTCCAGCTTCAAATATTTCTTCAGTGTGCATCTGTGAAAATGCAGATTGTCTAGAGGGGTCAAAGCCCTAACTCCATCAGGTCTGCAAAGGATGCTGCAGGTCCAGGTTGGTCATAGCAAAAAAAATAGTAGCTTTAACACAGCAAGCTTGCCACCTTAAAAGAGCGCTATTTCCAGGACACAGTAACTGTGCAGAGATTTTACTCAAAGACTTGGGAAACCCCATAGCTTGTCCTCTCCACTGAGTCTCAATGCCATAACAAATTCCTCCAAGACTTGTTCTCCTCCATAGACATGCCTGACTAGTTAGCTGGGCTCCACGTGGTCCAAATTCTCTTCTGGAAGACAGGATCCTATGCATACACACACACACACACACACACACACACACACACACACACCTTTCTTTTCAGTTTCTCACTAGTTGCTCTGTGCCAGGCCTTGGTTAAGGTGCTAAAATAAAGTCAGGAATAAAAAAGCTAGGTCCTTGCTTCTAATAGTTAAAGACAAAGACAAGTGCAGAGGTATTTAAATGATAGTGTGGTTTTGGACGCCATCATCCAAAAGTTCACAGACACCAGAAAGTCTGAGGAGAGCCAGCCTACCTCACATGAAGCTCAGCAGTGAGACGAGGCTTGTGGAGCCAAGGTTGCAGGAAAGGTTAGGAGAGTGGCCAGAGTCCTGCCAATGTTTCCAGGGAGGAGACACAGTAGCTTTCCTCACTGTTGGCAAGCACGTGAAGCTTCTGGACCATCTGGGCTATATAAATTCCAAAGATGAGTCCTGTTGACCTAAAATTAGGAAGAACACGAATTGAAACAAAAGGACAAGTTTAAAAAAAAAACATTTTCTCCTATTTTTATCTTTCTTTTGACAATTTCATGCATGTATACAATATCTTTGGATACTCCCACTTACTCTCTTTTTTCCTGTTCCCTTCCCACTAGAACCCTTTTTTCCATTAGACCCCTATCCTACTCCTATGCCATTGTTTTTCTTATATTTTATTTTTTGACCCACTGACTTAAATTAGGATCATTTGCACAATAATCATGGGTGGGAGGTTATTTCCTGTGGAATGGACAATCCTCCAGTGGCTGGGCTTCTAGAGGAAATAACTTCCCCTGTCCTAGCAATCACCACTTTCCACTACTTGCTCTGGGAGACATGGGGTCTTATGGTCCCCTCTTCATCTAGGAGGAGATGTTGACAGGCTCAGTCATGTACAGGAAGCCTCGTTTGTTGTACCCAGAAGATAGTATTCTACAGCCCCACTTCTCATCCTTCTGCTCTTACACTCTCTCCACTCGCTCTCCTGCAAACTTTCCTGAGCTTCAGAGGGTGTGGTCTAGATGTCATGGTTTGGACTGAATACAAAGTAGGTCCTTATCCTTGGTAACTGTGTCATGTGGATTTCTGTAATCATCTCTACCCTTTACATAAAGCAACTTCTGTGTTTGTGACTGCAAGTAGTACTAATCTGTGAAAACAAACATGTTTACAAGGCAGTTTGACATGCTATCCTACTAGCATAAACATCGTATTGGGTTCCCCCCCTAGAGCCTAGGGCCATAGCCACACATTTTGGGGCAGATTTACAATACCAGGCATGAAATTCCTCCTGAAGAATGAGTCTAATCAGAGAGCAATTGGTTACTCCCATAACATTCATTTCACTATTGCACCAGTGCACACATCTTGTCTTGCAAGTCAGATGTAAAATACACGGGGTCCACAGCTAGTTAGGATTGTTAATACCTTTTCTTCCCCAGTAGCTGGCATAGCATCTTCTGGCATGAAGACAGCTAGTTGATAGGGAGTAAGCTTCCAGCTCAGCTTCATCTTGGTTTCTTCACACATGGTGTCTGCAGCAAGCAGGATTTACCACCTAGTTTTGGCAGGCAAACAAGAGCAATGGCAATAGTCTACGTTGCTTTTAAGGGACTCTGTAGCCTCTGTGACCAACTCATTGGGAGGTACATCGTCCTTGCACTGGGAGTTTTGATTAACACTCTATGACTTAGATAAGAAGCTTTATTCACACACACAGGGGACCTTCATCTAAACACATTTTTGAAAAAATATGTATTTTAAGTTGGCTTCGCAAGTAGTACATTCCTGCATGGCTTATTCACATGTTGTTAGTTTGGGTTCATCTTCCCACCATCCCCGTCCTTCTCTCATCCCAGATCCCTATCCCTGCTTAGCCCTTTCCCTCCCACATTGCCTCCATCTACTTTCATGTCCCATGTTTTCTACTGTCTCTTACAGCAACCTCCCCTGGCCTCATGACCCTTAGCTTCCCGACCTCTACGTCCCCTCGTTCTTCCAGACCAGGCACAGTTATGGAGGAAGGGATTTATTGAAGCTTACAGATCCAGGGGAAGTTCCATAATGGCAGAAGAAGCTGGCCTGCTCTTACAGGACCAGGCACAGAGAGAGAAGCACAAGCCGAAAAAGCTGAAAGTCAAAAGCCAAAAAGGCCACACAGCACTGCACACTTCAGGAACTCCAGCTAGGCACACTTTGCATATCTTTAGATTGGAATCTCAAACCCACCATCACAGTTTAGGGTCAGACCCTAAGATCCACCCAGTGACACTGCCTCTAGCCAGGTGGCTGCAGATGCAAACTACAAACTAATAAAACACTGGATATATTGGGGGCCAGCTATTCAAACTACCACATTTATTTATTTATTTATTTATTCATTCATTCATTTATGAGAGAGAATGGGAATGCCAGAACCTCCAGCCACTACAAACAAACTCCAGACACTTGTGTCTCCACGTGTATTTGGCTTACCTGGATACAGACAAGCACCTTAACTGCTAAGCCATCTCTCAAGTCCAAAAGATTTATTATTATTATTATTATTATTGCTTCACTCTTGTTATTTGCCATAGATCTGTTTAAATTATTGATATCATCTTGGGTTTGATTTTGGTAGGTTTCATGCAACAAGAAATTCATTGACTTATTTTAGGTTATCCAAATTGTGGAATAATGCTTTATTTTCCATTTTTGACAATTTTATACATGTATACAATACAATACATTTTAGCTCCCCAACTTTCCCTCTATCTTCCCCAATGCTTAAGTTTTAAAAATATGACCCTATGAGTTTTGAAATTTTGTAGTATCTATTGGAATGTCTCCATTTGCATATTCTCCTAGGGGGTTGGCTGGCTAAATGGATATCTTATGCCCACCAAACTGCCCTCTAACTACATATGTTTATGCCCATATATTAATGCTACTCTCATTTTTGGTTAGAGAAGTTTCTATTTTCAGATGGTGGTGACCATTGGGATTACTAAAAATTTACAAAGACCTGAGAAGTAGTGTACAGCACTGAGACATCTCTATCACACCCTCCTAGGCTCAGGATCCTTTGAAAAAGGGGAGGCAGAAAGAATGTAAGAGCTAAGCACTGGAGACATGGATTAGTGGTTAAGGCACTTGCCTGAAAAGCCAAAGGACACAGGTTCGATTCTCCAGGACTCATGTAACCCAGGTGCACAAGATGGCACATGTGTCTGGCGTTTTCAGTGGCTGAAGGCCGCACCCATTCTCTCTTCTCTCTCTCTCTCTCTCACTCGCTCGCTCGCTCACTCTGCCTTTCTGTCTCTCACAAACATGTTACTCTTTGTAACTATGCTTTGCCATAGCTCTGAAGATCTGTTTGCAAGGCAACCTTCTCCTTACTTTAGAGACAAAATAAGAATATAGTTTGTAATTAACATCTTCATGATGCATTGATCTGGCAAAAGCAATTGCCTTGCCTGTTTGCCGGTAGCTAAACCTTGTTATCTTACTGATGCTGTGAAATTGTTTAGCAAACCTCTCCCCTTAGTTTGGTAGGTTGAATGCAAAGTTTCATTTAGCATCACAAATTTTAAACAAATTGGCTGGTAGTCAGTTGCACAATGCTAGGATGAACATCCAACCAAACACAGTTTTATGGAAAGAAGGAATTTATTTCAAGCTTACATATCCAGGGTAAGTTCCATCAATGGAAGAAGAAGCTGGCTCCCATTCATAAATTCAAGCAGAGAGAGAAAAAATCATTAGCTAGCAAATGCCAAACAGCAGCAAGCATGAACCAACAACAAGCAGGACCCCACCTCCACCCCCAGAGCTCAGACCTCACTGCATACATTTGAGCTGGAATTCAGATCCACCCCAGTGACACGCCCCCCTGTAACAGGACTCTGCCTGTTAGGGGCTAAAGCTACAAACTCAATTTTAATAAAACACCCGAGTCTGTATGAAGGACATACATTCAAGCAACCACAGCTATTTCTCAAGAATCATGTTCCATGTTCAAGTGTTCTCTTTCTGTTCTGGTAATGTTCTACAGTGAGATTTCATAAATCAGCTTTTTCCTCTAAGGACAAGGCTGTAAACTTTGAACCTTCTGAATGATATACAGAATATATACTAAAATATTAGGTAAAGAGGATAAGGGTGCAGATGAAACAGGAAAGGAGGAAGACAAGAGAAAAGTGGTCATTATAGTTTATGAAGCATAAAGTGAAAGTTATAAAACTATCAGATTTGTTGATCAGAGGATGTCTCTTAAGCAAGTCAGTTTTCTAAATGTTTCTGAAATATCAAACCCATTCAGGATTCTGATGAGCTTTGATAAGGAATTATGAACATGTCTTTATAAATTCAAGATATATAAAAATAAGCATGAAATATGTATATAATAATTAAGACACAAATCATAATTAGTATAGTTTTTCAGATATAATCATTGAAATGAAGTTTCATACAAAGCATTTGGTTATCCATCAGAATGGATGGTAACATCCTACTGCTGAAGACACCACTGGCTGCCATTGCAGGGCACAGATAACTCAAGCTGGAACTGAGATAGAATCCATCTCCCTGCTGGCTAGCTGTCATAGTGCTACAAAGCGCTATGCAAATTGCTGGGGGATAAAAGTCACCAACAGTGTTAAACCAGACAGGCAGGATGTTCCCACCAGTGCAATAGTGGCACATGAGTTATAGAGTAATCAACTGCTCTCCGATTAGATATGAGGCCTGCTCAGTAGGAAAGAACTCATGCCTGGTACTAAGAACAGAATCAAAAGTCTATGGCTTAGAAGCTGGGCGTGGTGGCACACACCTTTAATCCCAGCACTCGGGATGCAGAGGTAGGAGGATCGCCGTGAGTTTGAGGCCATCCTGAAACTTCATAGTGAATTCCAGGTCTGCCTGGGCTAGAGTGAGACCCTACCTTGAAAAATAAAAATAAAAATAAAAACTATGGCATAGAACCTATAGATAATCTTTCATTGTTCTTTGGCTAAATGGAGTTGTTATGCTAATCAAACAAGAAGCCCTCTAAGTGTACATGTTTAAACCCTTTGATTAATAAATTATTTTTTACCATATTAAAAAATGAGGCTTCATAAACATTGGAGAGAAATAAAATGATATATTATAATTCTAGAATGCTAAAATTCTGTAAAATAATTTTTATGAAGCTCATCCAAAATTGTGACTTTAAAAATGAAAGATAATTTTTATATTCCAAAATGTATTCTGAATAGGTAAGTACTAGATTTTCATTTGGAAAAACTTTCATATGAATATAAATGTTTCTTTTCAGAATCATAAAATGATAATACTAGCAAGTCCTGTAAAGCCACAGCCCATTTCTGATGACTACTTTATTTTCACTATTTTTAGAGGCATACTGCTCCAAGTTACTGGGTGAATATATCCACTCTTCCATTTCCTCATAATGTTTGTTTTATATGGATATAAATGTTTCTTTTCAGAATCATAAAAGGATAATACTAGCAAGTCTGGTAAAGCCAGACCCCATTTCTGATGACTACTTTATTTTTACAGTTTTTTAGAGTCATGCTGCTCCCAGTAACTGGGTGAATATATCCACTCATGCATTTCCCCTTCATGTTTGTTTTGGAAAGCTGGCAGGTTATTTTGAAAGAAAGGAAGAAAAAACAGACTGCAGAGGAAACAGCATTGCTTTGTATCTCATAGGGCAGCAGATTACTAAAATTACCAGACTTTGCGGAAAAGAACAATAAATTTATTGCTTTTGCACATTTTTTGGGTCTCAAAGGAGTTTGACTAAGGTGATATGCCCATGTCATTGAAAGAAAATGAAAACCCGGGTAATAAAAATAATCTTAAACTGAAGACTCTTCCCTCAAACACAAAACTAACAGGAATAGGGCAATATTTTTCCTTGAGTTTGGCATTCAGACAAAACTTTTCCTCTAATACTTTCCAGACTAATTCAATTTTATAGCCAATAATGGTACTGATAAGTTGGAGAGATCGCATATCATAGCAAAAGTATGAGAATTATAAATAAGGGCCAGGAAGATGGCTCAGCTATTACAGATGCTTATTTGCACAGCCTGCTGGCCCAGGTTCAGTTCTCAAGCCACTCACATAAGCCAGATGTAGAAAAGTAACATAAATGTCTAGCCATCATTTGCAGTGGCAAGAGGCTCTGGCACAGATGGTTGGACGGACACACACACACATTCAGATAAATAAATTAAATTAAAAATATATATATGTAAGCAAATTTTAGGTTTTAGTTACTATTTTTGCTTGGTGTTAATTTGAAGCATTCATTTGGTTAATAGAAATGTACAGAGTACTTACCGTGTGCCACAAATGCAAAAGCACAGAGTCTCTGTCCCAGGGTGCTCACAGCCCGCCCATGGGGCCTTTGGTGTGTTAAGAAAAGTTCTGGTAAGGGACTGGGAACTGATGAGTGTAATAAATCATCAACCAGAGTGAACTTCTAAAATTATTACTTTTTGTCTTTCTGGGAAGGGATGGATTTTACACTGACTGACCTCTGGAAAAGATAAAAGTGCCCTCCTTCCACCGAGAAAAATTTCTACTGTACATCATTTTACTTGTGTCTCTGCAGGAAGGAACAAGCCCCGAGTCATCAAGACAGCGGTAATCCATGACCTCTCCCAAGATACCTTGAACTTTCTTTTGTTGATCGGACCTTCTAAAAGTGCTCTGGGAGTCAGACCTTTCTGGCTTACAACCATTTTAAACATCGCTTAATCTCATGATGTGACAATTCGTTATCAGATGACCTGCCTCATATACAAACACAGCCACTATCAGACACAGACAGGCCATAATCTGGCGAAACCCGTAAGAAACAGAAATAAACACGATGTGGAGTGAATATTAATAAACTCTGGCATTCTGGCGCATGCTAACATTACAAAGCCCCTCAAGGGAAAGTGCTATGAGATTCAGTTTCCTTATATGAATTGTTCCATTTATATAAACAACGACAGAGAAAAAGGAAAGAGGTGAATCTTTGGAAATACTGTATCTCCTCCTCAATCTTGGAAATAGCAACTCCTCTCTAAGGACGAATCATTTCCGCAGAGTGTATTTTCTCAGGGGGTTGGGGGAACTTAGAAACCCCGCCCTCTCCCCTCCTACTGATAACTTACTGAAGGTAACTGGGAAGTGGGTTAGGATGGAGTTTCCCAAAAACCGCTGGAAGCCCAGCTGCAGTCTCAAGATAAAGTTGTTTGTTTAGTGTTGCATTTGTTTTTTTTTAATTTATTTATTTATTAGAGACAGAAAGAGGGAAAGAATGGGTGTGCCAGGGCCTCTAGCCACTGCAAAGGAACTCCAGACACATGCGCCACCTTGTGCATCTGGCTGATGTGGGACCTGTGGAATCAAACTTGGGTCCTTAGGCTTTGCAAGCAAACGCCTTAACTGCTAGGCCATCTCTCCAATCAGCATTTGCCTTATTTCAAAATATTTTCTTATGTATTTGAGAGAGAGAGAGAGATTGAGTATGGGCTAGTCAGGCCTCCTGCCAATACAAATGAACTCCAGACACATGCGCCCCTTTGTGCAGCTGCCTTTACATGGGTTCTGGGGAATAGGAACTGAGCTGTTAGGCTTTGCAAGAACATGCCTTTAGCTGCTGAGCCATATAACCAGCCCCTAAGATAAAGTTATAATGGTTTAAGACAAAATGAAAAACAAAAATATGGGACCAATTTTTTTTTCACAAAGCTTATTTTCTTTTAATTAGGTATTTTTGAATGTTCATGGAACTTCAATAAGCAGAAAAGAAACTCAATGAAAAGTCAGTCTCTCCTAGTCTACTTATCAAGCATCCATTAATACTGGTCTCTCATGTACCTATTTATGAATAACTATGAACAAATAGTTTTATATATGTATATGTATGTATGTATGCATATATGCATATATATATATATGTATTCTACATAATATTTTTCAATATTGGTTTGGTTTTGTGGTGCTAAGGGCTGAGCCAATACCTACCTCATACTACATTAATATTCTACTATATCCCCAGGCCCCCAGGATGCTCTTATTGCTTATTTGTTTGGAGGATTTTTGTAAATGTATGTTTGTGTGTATGGACTGCATGTATGTGTATGTGTACATGTGTATGGGTACACATGTGTTTGCACCTGCCCATATGTCAATATGAGGAGTCTTCTTCAATTGCTCCACCTTATTTTTTGAAATAAGGTGTCCTACTGAACATGGAGCTCACTGAGCCCCAGAGTTCCTCCTGCCTCCAACTCCCTGGCACTGGATTGCAGGTTGCAGCCACCATGCTTGGCTTTTAGGTAGGCGCTTGTGATCCAAACTTAGGTCCTCATGCTTGTGTGGCAAGCACTTTACTGACTGATGCATCTTCCTGGTCTCTGCTCATTTGTTGTTAACTTACTTTTATCCTGGAGATAGTAATCAGTTGATGGAGTTGCCTCATTCCCTAAGGCTAAATGTATTCATATGGTTTTGTATTTTCATGCCATTTCTTTGATCCAATGTTGCTATTAATAAGAGGAGCTTTTGACAAAAAAAAAAAAAAGTGTCCTTACTTAGAAAAATTAAAAGATGATCACCTTGTTTCTGGATGTAACAATAGAAAATAATAGGTGCAGCAGATGCCAGTAAATCCATTTTAAAAGAAAGCTAGCATAAAATTTTTAAAGGAAGGCTAGTATGAATTTTGAAACAGTAAATAAAAACAAAATTCAAGAGGCTGAGTGAAAAAAGCTGGAATGCATTTAACTTGGGTGGGTTTGGTAAAGTTAAAACATAAGGAAAAGCTGGTCATGCTTTAAAGGTGCACACTCAGGAGGCAGAGGTAGCAGGATCACCGTGAGTTCAAGGCCACCTTGTGACTACATAGTGAATTCCAGGTCAGCCTGGACTAGAGTGAGACCCTACCTGGAAAAACAAAAACAAACAAACACAGAAAAAACAAACCATAAGGAAACATTTTATCCTTCTTTAAAAAAAATAAAACTTTAGTTTTCTTGCAGCATTTTTGGAGTGATAGATAATTTGTATATCTGAGACTGCACTTACTTAATCATAAAAGCACATAAATTTGAAGCAATTGTTGTAAGATAATTATTTGATAAAATTTTGTTTCATTCTGATCCTCCTCCAGTCTAAAAAGCTAAAACTACAGTCTAAAGACTTCCTTCGTGCCAGCAATCCCTCAATTTCATCTGATGATGCAATTTCTCCAGCAGCTCTAAACTTCTCACAGCCAACCATCACTGGGACTTTCCCTCTGTCTCTCTGCACCTAAGTTCCAGCATCCTCCACTGTTGTCTTCTGGGTTGATCAAAAGCTCAGGCCTATCTTGGACACATGCTCCCAGGCACCTGTGCTGGTGGACTCCACCCCATCAAGAGCTCCTTCTGCCAGGGTCACTGGCTCTTCTCTCTTCTGCAGCTCCATCATGTGATCAGTTTCCCAGTTCCGCCAGCACAACTTTAATTCACACACCCTCTGGCTCCCCATGAGTGGTCTGTCCACCCTATGATCTGCCACAGTTTTCCACCTCCATATAAATGGCCACCATATGACATTCTAATTCCAGGACCTTTCAGAAGCCCTAGTCCAACTTCTAACCATTAATAATTACTGGTGACTTCAAACACCATTTATTTCACAGACCAATTCCTCTTGCCTCCTCCATTGGCCTAGTCACAGTGTTTCACCCCAGTGCCCACTGAACCCCAGGCCTCAACTGCCCTGTGATCAGTTGTTTTAGAAGCCACTCTCTGTGCTAGACTATAGGGGAAAAGAGTCTGGAAAAGAACAAAGCATCTTTGCTTTGCATCTAGCAAAGTCTGTTAAATTCTGGGTAGATGTCCTATGGAGAGTGAGAAAGAAACTCGACCACCTCTAATGCGTCCTGCCCCACATGCTAAATGACCACACTACCCCTTTTGGACAGTGTCCAGACTTTCTCTTTTCTGCAGAAAACATTTGCACCACAGTTACATTAATCATGGTTAAAGATAACTAGTCTTTATTAAATGAAGTTCTGTACATGTGATGCCAACTCTAACCCTCCCAGTGCCCCTCAGACACAGGTATCACATTTTTCTTCTACAGATAACAAAACTGATGTCAGAGGTGAAGGAAGCCAATGTGGGGAAGCACTGCTTCAAACCTGATTCTGTGTAATTGCAGATATCCTTTCTTGGCCGTCATCATCTTCTCTCTTGGGTCAAACTTTCTACCTGCCTCACATGCCTCCTCCTGTACAAGCCTCTCTGTCATGTGCGCCTGATGAGCCAGGACTCAAGTATTCAAAGAAGTGTATTCAATGCATCCCAACAATGCACAGCTGGATTTATTAAACTGTACTAAGATGAATTCCAAAACAGATTCTCAGTTTAATAATTGTCTAACATTTTCCAAATGTGTTTTATTTATTTACTCGTGGAAGCCCTTCAAGGTCTCTCATAGCAGCAACTCTTCAAAGTAGATTAGTATAATCATTGGTCCTCATTTCTGTAAACTAAGCTGCTCTCGCCAGAAGATGACCCCAAATAGGTAAGACCTGGGTAGTAAGACAGTTCTGGATATGCGTTTGGACTTTGTCACTTCCCCCATCAAGCAACAGGAGAGATTACTTTAAAATGACAAGGAATCATATCAGTCCCTTGTTGAAATCATGCAATGACCTCAAATAGAAAGCCCACATTTACATCATACCCACAAGATGGCTGTTATAAGAAAACAGCAGTAAATCACAAGTGTTGGCAGGTATCTGGTGCAGTGGAAACCCTTATACATAGCTGTGAGACTATGAAATGTGGCTAAGGCTGGGGAGGTGGATTGGTGGATAAAGTTCTTGCTGTGAAAGCATTGGAACCTGAGTTCAGATATCCAGACCCTATATTTAAAAAGAGAGAGAGAGAGATGGAAACAGAGGGAACCCAACCTGGGTAAGAATACAAAATTCTGTGAAAAAGCTGTGGGAAATAGTGTGGTGGTCTTATATATAATAGTGAATTACTATGTGATCCAGAAATTTTACTTCAGTATATGCCCCAGAGACTGGAGAGAAGTGGTTCAGACAGACTGATGTACCAATGTTAATGTAGCTTTAGTCTCAGTAGTAAAAATGTCTGACCAACCAAAATGTCCACTAACAAATAAATATATGAACAAAATACAGTATATACATATAATAGAAATTATTAAGCTTAAGAAACTATGCAATCCTCTACATTCTATAGCATGAATGAAGCTTGAAGACATTGTCCTAAGTGGAGTAAACCAGCCCCTAAAGGACAAATGAGTCCACTTATATGAGTCACCTGGATTAGCTAAATTCATAGAAATAAAAAGTGCAATGGTGGCTGCTAGACCCAGGATGAGGGGCACTTGGGAGTGTGGGTGATGGGAATGGAGTCTCAGCTGGGGAAGATAAAAGAGTTCTGGAGATGGATTAGATTTGGTGATCGTACAATGGTGTAAATGTACTTAATGCCACTGAATAGTGTACTAAAAATAATTAAAATGGTAAATTTTTATCTTGTATATATTTACCAAAATAAAAACCAATATTCCTAGCATAGCCTAGAAGACCACTCATGACCTTTCCCTCTGGGCACTCTGCATCTTTGACCATCCAAGCTCTTTCCTGCCTCCAGCCTTGGCCCTCCCTTGTACCCAAGCTGGGGGCTGCTTCTCCAGCAGCCTCAACAGACCACATCTCCTCACAAGCCTTCCTTCCCAGTTCAGTCTGAAATCTCCAATTCTTATCTGCCCTATTCCACTTCTTCATGAATGTCACAAGAGAGTTGATGGCGTGCTGTGTGCTTCATTAAAGCTTCCTCTCCCTTAAAGAGACAGTAAAAACTCTAAGCCACCGCCACCCCCAGGGCCCTGTGATTGAAGTAATGGAAATAATAGCCTGGGATGGTTGTATACCTTACAGTAAGAATTTTCAAGTACTCGTCACTTGTTTAATTTACTCATCCTAAAAAAGAGACTTCAAGATGTTTTCCCTGACTGTCTTTAGTAGTTTCCAGAGGCAAGCAGAGAAAAAGCTTCAACTTTCAGACTAAAAAACAAATTCATTTCAAAAGGCTTCCTCCATCCCCTGCCTTCCATCGTGGGAGCTGTTCTTCAAGGGGGAATTCTTCTGAAATAAAACCGGGAATGGCGCCAAGACAGTTCATGTTTCCAATATTAAGTCTTCTGACTTCTGAGGACATGGCCCTGCCCACTCTTTAATCATATCTGAGGAAATTCCCCTGGCCTGGGTAAAAGATCAGAATATCTTAAGAAGGCTGATGAGCTCATGAAAGGCAGTTGAATTCAGAAAGCCAAGGCACTCCCAGAAACCTCCTTGAAGCTGCGTTTCCCTTTCATTGCATTGTACAGATCAGTACCATACCAAATTTTAAATCATTTCAAAATAGAGCTCATTGAATGCACTGCAAAGCAAAGAGCAGCTTTTGCTCTGATGCCCCAGAACTCGTTCTGCTGCTCTGTCTTTGTGAACACCAAAGAGCTCAGGGAAGCAAGATTCAAAATTCCTGCTGCGAGGCTCATCCCATCGTTAAAGACTTTAGCATTCTAAATTTTAATTTGCAGCCTGACAATTGTCTAATGCTCACCTTGGAATTTCAAGAAAGTAGCATAGCACATCTCGGAAGATGAGAAAGAATGAACACACTTGAAATTTGCAAGGGAAGTCAAAGGTATCAGTACCAAACATGTGCCTGCTCACCTGCTATTACTCACCACCCATCCACCTACCCACCTGCTTTAAGGCAGATGTGTGATGAGGTGAAGGAAAAGGCCCAGTTCAATTCACGTGACCAGAAAGTCATTCCCCAAACTTGCTGTAACCACCACGCTCCTGACTCTTCTCTAATACTTCCAGATGCACCATTTGCTCTTTACGTTCTCAGCTCACAAAACGCAACTTTAAAACTTCATGTGAAAACAAGGGATAGAGAGGGACCATGCCCACATCTGAGAGCTGCTCTGCTGAAGAAAGTGTGGGTCTGGGAATCAAGGAGGTGTTTGGTTGAAAACAGTTGTTTATAAATGTAGAAAGCAAGAGATGGCCATTTATGGACCATAAGTGCATTCCAGTACAGTGTCAAGTTTTGTTTGGTGATAAGACCAGAGCAGGAAGCCCTGCGAGGCCAGGAAGGAAGTGCTCTGAAGCTTGGAGCGGCAGGGTCCAGCTGCGAGCTGGGCAGTCACTACCCTATCTTTAAAAGATAAACAGCCTGAATTACACAGAATCCACATGGTCACTGCTACAAACACATCCAGTCCACACGGAAGCTCCCTCTTTGCTTTGGCCAGACTTTGCAAGTTTCCCTAAACTGCACAGGGTAGATGGTGCTTATGGTGACTTGAATATAGCCTATTATCCAGTGTCCACAGCTGGCCTTGAGGGTCTCTTGTTATCCCAGCAGACTTCCGAGTGTCCTATTTCTCACCTCCATCTTCATCTGACTACCCGCATTTCCATGCTGAGAAAGAAATCCTAATAGGAGTTAATGGTAAGCAAAAATTCACCCTTTATTAGCGACATCTCTAAAATGCAGTCAGTCACTAGGCCAATGACTTTGATGACACTTTCCAGAGCTCGTGTTCAGACGAGGAGCTGTTACTGGCTGCACGTGCTGTGCATCATGCTAGGCTTTAGGCTCAGGATTAGTCGCTGCCCTGGGCCTCATCCAGAACACAGTGCTGACTACTATTTACTTAAGAAATACTAAAGCTTGGCATGCGCTACGGTCAGAGCAGTGATAATGGTGTAGAATGAGTGCCTGGTGAGATGGCCTCATACAAGCTCAGGAATGTGGGGATCAAGAGAGACTCAAGGGTGAATGGACAATGCCCAAAGGATTGAGACAAAAAGTAAAAGAAGGGAGATGTGCAGCAGGGTCTCCCGAGGCTGAGAACACAGTGAGCCAACATCTCACAAAGCAAGAATGAGCCATAGGCTTTTCTCCATTGCTGTCAAGGGCTCCTGGACTCCAGGAGTGGAAAAATGGCAGTTATCAAGGGCATAGGTTTAGGGGCCCAGGGCCACTCCAGAAGCCCTTGGTCTTGCATCTGTACCATCCCCTGTACAGAGCTCCTGTGCCCACCAGAAGCCAATCCTGAGATTACAATATGGAAACCAAGTCATAGAAAAACTCAACAACAGCACAGTTTCAAGTAGAAAAGACTGACTGATCTGACTGAATAACTTTACTCTTGTTCATCATCTTTAAGAGAGTGAAGTAGAGGGATGAAGAAATGGCTCAATGGTTAAGGTGCTTGCCTGCAAACCCTAACAAACTGGGTTCAATTCCCAGTACCCATGTAAAGCCAGATGCACAAAGCAGTACATGCATCTGGAGTTCATTTGCAGAGGCTGAATGCTCTCAATCTCCCATTCTTTCTGTCTTTCTTCTATCTCTCTCTGCAAATCAATAAAATTTTAGCAAAAGAGAATGAAGTAAAATATGGAAAAGGAAAATGTGAAGATAATGCACAAATGGACAAAAGACTTTCATGGGAACTTCACAAAGGAGCAAATTCATATAGCCAATACCCATAACAGAAGTAATTAAAAAATATAAATGAAAGCAACATGAGGATCCAATTGTATTTTTAAGGTTTTTTAAATATTTCTTATTTATTTTACTTATTTGAGAGAGAGGGGAGGAGAGGGAGAGAGAGAGAGAGAATGGGTGCACCAGAGCCTCCAATCATTACAAACAAACTCTGGATGCCACCTTCTGCATCTAGCTTACGTGGGTCCTGGGGAATTGAACCTGAGTCCTTTGGCTTTGCAAGCAAGCGCCTTAACCATTAAGCCATTTCTCCAGCCTTTTAAAAGGTTACTTTAAAGAGATTTATATTCACAGCAAAGCTGAGTAGAAGACATAGGGATTTCCCACGTATTCTCTGCTGGTGCGCAGCCTCTGGCACTGTCAACATTCCCCACCAGAGTGATGCATTTGTCACAATAAGCTTAAATTGGCAAGCTTGCCGCTAACTGTAAAAGGCTGGTTCCCAAAACAACAATGAGCACAGCATTGATCAAAAGGGATAAGCATACATTTGGAGGCTTTTTAAATGGGCGTCATGTCTCTATTTAGCCAAAGAACATGGTCTATGAACTTCCAAGCCATTGGCTTTTGACTTGATTCTCAGTGCCAGGTCTGAAATTCCTTACACTGAGGAGGCTTCATATTTAATCAAACATCAATTGATTACTATTTCACTGGTAGGTACAACTTGCATGACTAGGGGATTTTGTAATTTACAGAATACAGTATTTGTTCACACGGTTGGTGACTTTTATGTACCAGCAGCTCACATAGTATTTTGTAGCACTATGACAGCTATCCAGTAGGGAAATGGATTCTATCACCATTCCAGCTAGATTTCTATTTGTCCTGCTACCACAGCCTGTAGTGGCTTCAGCAATAAGCATCTTATCACCTAGTTCTGGTAGGTAACCAAGTGCTTTGCAATAAACCTCTGTTGTTTTGGGTGCCTCATGGGCCTCTCTGACCAACAGGTCACTGTGGGAGAGTGACCCAATTCTGGCACTGGGATATACCAGAAATAACCCAGGGTTTGAGGGTAAAGCTTTCCCTACCCAACAGGGTACTTCTGCCCAAACACACATTCTCCCTCCCCCCCCTCTCTCCCCCTCCTCCCTCCCTCTCATATCTTTTAATTAGTTAACAAGGAAGTAGGTTTCTGCAAAACTGATTCATGCTGTCTTTAGTTTTGTGTATTCTCCCTCCTTTCCATTCCTCCACCCAGACCCACCCAGCATTAGCTTGCGCAGCTTGCCTGTTAATGATATCCTCCCTGATCCCTCCCCACATCCCCTGCCTCCAATCCTCATTCTAGCTTCTTGGCTAGTAGTGATGTTGCTTACTACAAATTACCCACAATTCAAACTGTTCAAGTTAGGATCCACATATGAGCCAGACGATGCAGTGTTTGTCTTTCTGAGCCTAAATTCTCTCACTTAGCATAATTTTTTTTCCAGTTCTGTCCACTTTACTGCAGATTTTAGAATTTTATTTTTTTCCTTAACACTGAATAGAATTCCATTTTGTATATGTATCACATCTTCATTATCCATTCATCAGTTGATGGGCACCTGGGTTGATTCCATTTCCTCAGTGTGACTAGAGCAGCAACAGACATGGCTGAAGGAGTATCTCTATAGATCTCTATAGTAAAGCATAGTCTTCAGGCTATATGCTGAAGAGTGGCATGGCTGGGCCAAATGGTAGATCTATTTTTTTTATTTCTTGAGGAACCTCCATACTGATTTCCACAGTGGCTGTACAAGTTTGCGCTGTCATCAGCACCTTGTTCCCCACACCCTCTCCAGCATTTGTTGTCACTTGACTTTTATATGATAGCCATTTGACTGATATGACATAAAAATCTCAAAGTCATTTTAATTTCCATTTCCTTGATGGCTAAAGATTTTGAACATACTTTTAGATGTTTATTAGCCATTTGTGTTTCTTCCTCTCTGTTGGTTTCCTGCCACGTTTTTTAAAAATCTTTCTTTCTTTCTTTCTTTCTTTCTTTCTTTCTTTCTTCCTTCCTTCCTTCCTTCCTTCCTTCCTTCCTTTCTTCCTTCCTTCCTTCCTTCCTTCCTTCCTTTCTTTCTTTCTTGGGAAGTGGCAGGAGAATGGGCATACCAGGGCTTCCAGCTGTTGCAAATGAACACCAGATACACGTGCCACCTCATGCATCTGGTTTTACGTAAGTACTGGGAATCAAACCAGGGTGCTTAGGCTTTGCAAGTAAGAACCCAAGCACTGAGCCATCTCTCCAACCCTTGCCCCATTTTTGATTGGGTTGGTTGATTTATTTATTGCTTAGTTTTTTAAATTCTTTCTATATTAGATATTGTCAGATGTACACATGGCAAAGATTTTTCTCCCATTCTATAGGTTGTTGACTATTGATGGTTTCATTTATTGTACCGTCATTTTTTTAAATTTTAATCAGATCCCAGTGGTTGAGTGGTTACATGATTCCCTGGTCTACTAGAATCTTATTCAGACAATATTTCCCTATGCCTATATCTTGGAGTGATCTCTGTAATTTTTCATCTAGTCATTTTACAATTTCAGCGTACATTGAGGTACTGGATCCATTTGGAGTTTTTTTTTTTTTTTCAGGATGAGGAAAGAGGACCTAAATTCATCTTCTGAATGTAGTTTGTTATCCAGTTTTTCCAAGACCTTTTGTTGAAAATGCTATCTTTGCTATAATGTTTGGTTTGGGCCTCTTTATCAAATATCAGGTACTTGTAATTACTTGAATTTTTACCTGCATATTCTATTCTATTTTATTGATCTATGTGTCTGTTTCTGTGCAGTAGCATGCTGTTATTATTACCATAGCTTTGTAGTATGCCCTGAAGTCAGGTATGGTGATACAGCCAACAGTATTCTTTCTGTTGAGACCATTTTTAGCTATCCTTGGACTTTTGTGCTTGAATATGAATTTTGAGACTACTTTTTCTATTTCTGTGAAGATGAGATTGGTGCTGGAATTTTGATTAAAATTTCATTGAATCTGTATATTTCTTTTGGTAGGATGGCCATTTTTACAATAATTATTAATCTATGAGCAAAGGAGATCTTTCCATCTTCCCACATGTCTCCCTCGGTTTCTTTATTCAGTGTTTTAATGTTTATACTATAGAAGTCTTTCGTTTCTGTAGATAGGTGTATTCCAAGATACTTAATTTAATTTTTGTGGCTTTTGTAAAGGAAGCTGTTTCCATAATTTCTTTCACAGTATGTTTGTCATTGGTATATATGAAGACTACTAATTTCTGTGGTAAATTTTATATCCTGCCACTTTTGCTGAATCCATTTATCAGTTTTAGTAGCTATTTGGTAGAATCTTGTGGATGTCTTATGTACAGAATCATATCATCTGCAAAAAAAGCAAGTTTAACTTATGTCTTCCCAATTTATATCCTTTTTATTTTTTTTTCTTGTCTTATTGCTTGAGCTAAGACTTCAAGTGTTATGTTAAATAGTAGTGTGGAAAGTATATATCCAATATTGCTCCAGAACTTAGTGGGAATACTTCAAGTCCATTTACTATGATATTGGCTTTAGATTTGTTGTCCATAACTTTTATTATGTTAAAATATGATCTCCGGGGCTGGAGAGATGGCTTAGCAGTTAAGCACTTTCCTGTGAAGCCTAAGGACCCCAGTTTGAGGCTTGATTCCTCAGGACCCACATAAGCCAGATGTACAAGGTGGCACATGCATTTGGAGTTTGTTTGCAGTGGCTGGAGGCTCTAGAGAGCCCATTCTCTCTCTCTCTCTCTCTCTCTCTCTCTCTCTCTCTCTCTCTCTCTCTCTCTCTGTCACTCTCAAATAAATAAATAAAAATAAAAGGAAATATGACCTTCCCCCATCTCCAGTCCCTCCAGTATTTTTGTCATGAAGGGATGTTGTATTCTGTCAAAAGCCTTTTCAGCATCTATTAAGTCTATTTATATGATGTGTTACATTTATTAATTTCAATATGCTAAAGCATACCTGTATTACTGGTATGAAACATACTTGATCAAGGTGGGTGTGGTGGTTTGATTCAGGTGTCCCCCATAAACTTAGGTGTTCTGAATGCCAGATTCCCAGCTGATGGAGATTTGGGAATTAAAGTGTCCTGGAGGCAGTGTTATTGTTGGGGGTGGGCTTATGGGTATTATAGCCAGTGTCCCCTTGCCAGTGTTTGGCACACTCTCCTGTCCTTGTTGTCCACCTTATGTTGGCCAGGGGTGATGTCCACCCTCTGCTTATGCCATCATTTTCCCTGCCATCATACAGCTTCCCCCTCAAGCCTGTAAGCCAAAATAAACCTCTTTCCCACAAGCTGCTCTTGGTTGGGTAATTTCTACCAGCAATGCGAACCTGACTGAAGTAGTAGGTCATATTTTTGATGCGTTCTTGGATTCTACTTGCAATAATTTTATTGAGAATTTTTGCGCTTAAATTTATTAACGATATTGGATTTTGGTCTATAGTTTTCTTGTGTCTCTTTCTGATTTTAGTGTTAGTATAATGCTTGCTTCATAGAAGTTAGAGAAATTTCCCTCTTTTATTTCTTTTCTTTTTTTTTTTTTTTTTTTTTTTTTTTGAAACTAACTTGTGAAACAGTGTTTTCAGTTCTTATATGGAGGTTTGGTAGAATTCAGAAGTGAATCCGTCTAAGCCTGGACTTTTTCTTTTTCTTTTTCTTTTTTATTTTGGTTGGGAAGTTTTTAATTGCTGCTTCAAACTCATTAGTTGTTATAGCTCTAATTTAGATTACTTATTGCTTTTATGTTTAACTTTGGCAGATCATATTTGTCAAATTCATCCATTTCTTCCAAATTTTCCAATTTGGTTGAATATAATTTTTGAAGTATGTCCTTATGAGTCTCTCAATTTCACAGATATCTTTTAATATCTCATTTTCATCTCTAATGGTGTTGATTAGGGTCTTCTCTTTGTTTCTTGTGGTTAGTTTGACTAAGGGTTCATCAATCTTGTTTGTTTATTTATTTATTTATTTATTTTATTTTATTTTATTTTTTTTTTTTTGGTTTTTCAAGGTAGGGTCTCACTCTAGCCCAGGCTGACCTGTAATTCACTATGGAGTCTCAGGGTGGCCTTGAACTCATGGCGATCCTCCTACCTCTGCCTCCCGAGTGCTGGGATTAAAGGCGTGCGCCACCACGCCCGGCAATCTTGTTTATTTTTTAAAATATTTTATTTTTATTTATGTGAGAGAGAGAAAGAGGGAGGGAAGGAGAGAGAAAGAGAGAGAGAGAGAAAGAGAGAATGGGCAAGCCAGGGCTTCTAGTCACTGCAAATGAACTCCAGATACATGTGTCCCCTTGTCCATCTGGCTTACATGGGTCCTGGGGAATTGAACCAAGGTCCTTTTTTTTTTAATTGGCTGAACAGGCAAGCACTTTAACCACTAAGCCATCTCTCCAGCCCTTGTTTATTTTTTTTTTCAAAGAATCAGCTCTTTGTTTCATCAGTTTTTTTAAGTTGCTTTCATCATTTCTAATTTATTGATTTCTATCCTTGTCTTTCTTATGTCTTTCCATCTTATACTTTTGAGTTTGGATTGTTCTTGTTTATCCAAAGCCTTAAGATGGATCATTAACTTATTTATTTGAGATACCTGCATTTTTGTAGTAACTTCCATCTTAGGAGTACCTTCATTATTTCCTATATGTCTTGATATGTTGGGGTTTTTTTTTTTTTTGCATTTTTATTCAGTTCTAGTAATTTTTCTGATTTCCTTTTTGACTTCTTTAATGACCTATTCATTGTTCAATAGTGTGTTGTTCAATCTCCAGGAGTTTGTATTTTCTATTGTTTCTCTTGTTGCTGATTTCTAGCTTTATTGTAGTGTGGTCAGATATAATACAAAGAGTTATGTCCATTTTCCTAAGTTTGTGGATATTTGCTTTGAGTTTTAATATATGATCTATCCGAGAGACAGTCCCATGAGCTGCTGAAAAGAATGTGTATTTTATGAGTTTGGGTGAAATGTCCTGTAGTATCCTAAGCCCATTTGCTTTATGGTATCACTTAGCTCCATTGTTTGTCTATTTTATGTTTAGATCATCTATTAGTGACAGTTGGGTATTAAAGTCACCCACTATTATTGTAATGGGAGTTATGTCTGATTCATTGTCCAGTACATTTTGCTTTATCAAATTCAGCACATCTATGTTTGGTACTATATGTTTTGTATAATCATATCCTCTTGTTGAATTGTTTCCATGATGAGTATAAGGTAGCCTTCTTTATCTCTTCTGATTGCTTTTGGTTTAAGTCTATTTTGTCAGATATTAGTATACTCACACCTGCTCATTTTCTATTTCTATATGCTTGGAATAACTTTTTTTGTCCTTCCACCCTGAGGTGGTGCCTTTCTTTGATGGTAAGGGGGGTTTCTTGAAGACTGCAAATGGATGGATGCTGTTTTCAAATCCAGCATGTTGACCTGTGTCTTTTGATTGGGAGTTGAGTCCATTGACACTCAGAATTATAAATGAGAGATGTGAGTTAATTTGCGAGAGTGGGGCAGATAGATAGAGAGAATGGGCTGACCATGGCCTCTAGGCACTGCAAACAAACTCCAGATACATGGGCCACCTTGTGCATCTGGCTTTACATGGGTACTGGGGAATCAAACCTGGGTCCGTTGGCTTTGCCAGCAAGCACCCTAAACAATAAGCCATCTCTCCAGCCCAAAGCCAAGCTTTTATTGTGGAAAGCTTTTGTTTCTTCTGTTATGCTGTAACTTGAATCAAATTTCTACCATTAGCTCATGTGTTCTGATCATTTGGTCCTGTTGGTGGCAATTGAGGAGGTGGGGCCTTGCTGGAGGAGGTGTTTTGCTGGGGTGGGCTTTGGGATTTTATATCTCATGCCCCCCTTGCCAGAACTCAGCTCGATTTTGTTGTGAAATTCCACCTGCTATGGCAGAGGTGATGCTCTGCTTCTGTTGATGCCATGCTTTCCCCTGCCATCCTGAATCTCCCTCTTAAAACTGTAAGCCAAAATAAACTTTTCTCTTGAATCAGCTGCTTTTGTTTAGGTGTTTTGTCCCAGTAATAAGAAGGTAACTATAACATGATATAAGGGATAATTTTGCTGTATATAGTAGTCTGGGTTGACAGCTGTGGTCTTTCAGTATTTGAAATACTCCATTGCAAGCCCTTCTGGCTTTTAGAGTTTCCATTGAAGAATCAGGTGTTATTCTAATGGGCTTACCTTTGTCATTGATGAGCTGTTTGTCTCTTCCAGCTTTTATTGTCTTCTGTATTTAGTGTTTTAACTATGAGATGATATGGGAAATTTCTTCTTTTGTTCTGTCTATTTGGTGTTCTATGTGTTTCTTGTACCTGGATGTATGCTCTTTAGTAAGGTTTGGAAATTTTTTCTCATATAATTTTACTAATGATGTTTTCTATGCTTTTGACCTATAGTTCTTCCCTTCTTATATGCTCATGGTTTTAACATTGGTCTTTTTTAAGGTGTCCTACATTTCTCTCATGTTCTGATCATACTTTTTTTATCTTGTCTTTTTTTTTTTTTTTTTTTTTTTTGCTGCCTTGCACTCAAGTCCTGATATTTTGTCCTCCACATGATCTATTCTGTTGGTATGACTCTTTTGGGAACCTTTTAATTGAGTTATTTTATTTTTTATTTCTATTAGGTTTTTCTTCATCATCTCTATTGTGCTTCCTTTTCCTTTCTTGGTTTGACTTTCTCATTGTATTGAGTTGATTGTGTTCTCTTGAAAGTCATTCAGGTATTTGTTCATTTCCCTTTGAATTCATTCAGGTGTCTATTTAGTATGATTTTCTTGCATTTCATTCAGCCATGTGTTCATGTCCTCTTTAACTTTGTTGGATATGCTTATCATAAATGCATTTTGAATTCTTTGTCTGAAGTTTCATGGAATGAATATTCACTGTAATCTTCAACCATGGGGCTAGACATTCTTGGTGGGGAGATCTTGCCTCAGATTCTTGTGTTACTTGTTCTGCATTGGGGTATGCCCATATAGAAATAAACCTTTGTCTCGCTGAGAACACAGGAATGGCATCTCCATTGGGGTGAACGGTGAGTAGTCCAGCCTTGTTCCAAGTGGAGATGGGCAAGTAGTCTATATGGAAGCCTGGGCTGGGTGTGGGGGTGAGCCTATGGCACTACTCTCTGGAGTCCTGTATGTGGAAGTCTAGCCCTCCTTGTTCTGAATGGATGTGAGTAGGTGATCTGTACATGCATCTGTGCTGGGCCCTCAATGGAGTAGAACCAGTGCTAAACAGCATCATTCTCCTTACTCAGAGCAGGCACAAACAGTCATTCTATGTGTATGATTGGTTTACACACAGGAGGGGGGAAAGCACCTACCTGAAACCTGAGTGACCTAGTCCACTGTACTCTAAATAGGTGCCTGATCCAAGTTTTACAGTTTACCATATATGGATCTTTTACATCTTTTTGTTAAATTTATACCTAAGTATTTCATTTTCAGTACTCTTTGCATACCTTAGATTTTTTAAATATTTAAACAGGAAAGCTACATAGAAATAATTACTAAGACTAGGTCTGATATGTTTAGATGAGGAGGAAGAGAAGTGGTTTTTTTTCTGATTAGACTTTTAGTGGGCCAAGGGGGTCTATGGGCTTCACAAGTATTCTTTAGTATTTTTTCCCAACCTAATTGAGACAATACAGTAAGGTTGCACTGGAGTTGAGTGTCTCCCTTCCCTTAGGTCAGTTAGGTGCTAATAAAACCCTGGTAAATTGGGATGTGCTTAACTAGCTTCTCCGAAGGAAGGCAGTCCTGCTCAGCAAAGACAGAAAGCTCTGGTGCATCTCAAAATGGTTGGTTTTCCTCTCTCCCTACCAGAAAGAAGAGGACTTTTTTCCCCTGATATTTGGTGTGTGACCCTGTTCAACCTACTGAAAGTATAACTGACAATATGGTGGGGCTCCCTGTGATTGGCTCCCCTGGGATTTTAACTCTTGACTTGTTGACACTGAGCCTCCAGCGCCTTGAAGACAGCTCAGGTTCCCTTCCCTACTGCGATGTTTTCCTCCCTGCCTCTGCTCCCAGGGCACTGGTTTGCCCTGTGTCCTATCCTCTCTCATAGACCCAAGAAGAGTTGTTGCATTTAGGTCTCGTTAATATTTCGTTATCAAGACCGAGTAGTGACTATCAAACTCAGTTCAGGGGCAGAAAATCTACTCCAATGTCTGTGTTTATAGAAGCGCCTGCCTCTTCCCTGCTGCCTCTTCACTGTGCACTGCTGCCCCACTTCTCTTACCATTTGAAATGTGATGCCACTATTTATTATTTTTCACCATTCACTACAATGTGAATTATAATGAAGTCAGGGAATTTTTATTGCTGTTTTGGTCATAAATCATAAGTGAATATTGATCCATTTGGTGGATGCATAAATTGATTCAATTTCCCTGGGAAGAAAGTTGGGCATTATTCTATCAGTTGGGTGCTAAGAACACAGGGTGGCTCACCAATGACATTCCTCTTGCTTCCTATGTACAGAGATATGCAAAAAAAGCATTCACTCATCATCTTGTTTATAATACCAAAAATCAGAAACAAGCCAAATACCATCTAGAGCAAATTCCATCTAGAGAAAGTACTGTCTAGAGTAAACAGGAAATTGTGGTGTAATAGAGTAATTAGATCATCCCTATGTGTTAGAAGGATTGGCTTCACAGTACAAATATCTGAGGAGGGCTGGGTTGTAGCTCAATGATACAGTTCTTTCCTAGAATACTCAAGGCCCTGGGTTTTATCTTTCAAAATTTTTAAATTTTATTTATTTATTTATTTAAGAGAGAGAAAGAGGCAGAGAGAGAGAGAGAGAGAAAGAGAGAAAGAATGGGTACGCCAGGGCCTCCAGCCACTGCAAATGAACTCCAGATGCATATGCTCCCTTGTTCCTCTGGCTTATGTGGGTCCTGGAGAAACGAACCAGGATCTTTTGGCTTTTCAGGCAAATGCCTTAACTGCTAAACCATCTCTCGAGCCCATTTTTATCTTTAACATGAAAAAAAAATATGAGGGTTTAGGGAAATAGCTACTTTGATAAGGTTTGTCTGTCAAGATGAGGGCCACGAAAAAATGTCAGGCAACATGGCATGTGCCTGCAAACACTGTGTTGAGAATGCAGAGCCAGGAGGACCTCTGGGTCTCACTAGCTTAATTGTTGAGGCCGATGTCAGTGAGAGTCTCTTTCTCAAGAAAAGGTGGACAGCCCTGAGGATGGCACTCTCGGTTGTTCTCTGGTTTCCACATGCAAATGCACACTCTCCAACACACATATACCTGCATGTACGCACATAAAAAATCTGGAATTTGGGCTGAAGATTTGGCCTATTGGTTAATGCGCTTTCCTGCAAACCCTAACAACCAAGGTTTGATTCCCCAGTACCCACATAAAGCCAGATGCAGAAAGTGGCACATACATCTAGAGTTTATTTGCAGTGGCTAGAGGCCCTGGCATGCCCATTATCTCTCTCTACTTGCAAATAAATAAATTAATTAAA
Source organism: Dipus sagitta (assembly GCA_036346955.1). Classification (NCBI taxonomy): domain Eukaryota; kingdom Metazoa; phylum Chordata; class Mammalia; order Rodentia; family Dipodidae; genus Dipus; species Dipus sagitta. The sequence goes on along the minus strand of CM070771.1, from coordinate 121,795,069 downwards.
ATATTTTAAGTATATTAAACAATTTATTTATTTATTTATTTATTTGACACAGAGCAGAGAGAGAGAAAATGAATAGGGTGCACCAGGGCCTCTGGTCATTGCACCTGGCTTTACATGGGTAGTGGAAGCAAGCGCCTTCACCACTGAGCCATCTTTCCAGCCCCTAAAAAAGTATTTTAAAAACATGGACTTCTATCCTCATGTCAGCCCTCCATACTGTGTATGCAGAACACACAGTGACAGAGCAGCTAATATAGTAATGAAAATGAATAGCTATAGCTACCTAAATCCTACTAACAGAGTAAGAAAAAAAAACAGGCAAATTAAGAAATGCAAAAAACAATTGTATTTAAATTTCATAAAGGTCAAACTAAACTACATTATTTAGAGTAAGATCACAGGTGGCAAAACAAAAATTACAATGAAAACCGAGCATAATTTGACTGTAAAAGCTACTGTTCTTACTTGTAAGAGCAACAAGAAATGCATGGGAATTCTGGGGAACAACCTCCTATGTCCCGGTCTGGTTGGTATTTTATGGACGTCATTTGATTGCTTGTTGAATTATGTGTATATGTTTTACGTTTATGTTCTATTTTACTATTGAAATGTTTACTAAAATATAGACCTGCTCTAAGATTTGCATACATTTTAAATTTAAAAGAAAAGGTAAAATACTAAGCAAGATGTCACCTGTGAGTCCGTGTGTCATCTGTCCCCTGAAGAAATGAGAGTCTGCTCTGCTCTGTTCTTTCAAAGCAGCTTGCCTTCTTTGGTTGTTTGAGGTCAGCATTCCACATGTAAAATCATCCTGGTGGCCTGCTCCAGGAAATGCGAAATTTTGTAGGAATGCTGCCTTAATTTCTTGTACATATGTTTTTCTTACAACCTTATGGCAAGGAACTAGGAGGGGAGAGGAAGTCCAGCTGATCATCCAGCAGAGACTGGAAACCATGCTTTCAGGGAAGAAAGGGAAGACGGCAGAATCTCAGCAAGAATAGAAACATCACTCGCTCCGCAGTATGGGCTGCAGCATTATTTTGTGCACCTAATTAGAATATTCTGAAGAGAACCTCATGGCTCCTTGGGTTTAGGCAGGAAAGCAGATTTCACACAGAGATGTTGCAGGAAAGTACAAGTCAGTTCTCTGTGAATCTCCATAACACGGCTACGGCTCTTGCTCTTCCATGTTGGACGGCTGCCTCACGGAGCAGATTCCGCTCTGCTTAGAAGCACCTGTCTAGGAATAGGCTGAGCATTGCGATGGCCTAGAAACCCCAGCTCCAGCAGTCACTCTGTAATGGAGGCTTGGCTGTCACTCATCCTATCACCGCCTCCCACGGCTCTCCAACCCTGAGCCTCATCGCATAGCACCTAATCCTCACTCATTATTTCTTCAGTTTTTATAGCTTTTCTCCCTTTAAAGGATACTTCCTTTTGCGTGGTGTGGGAAAGTAAATGGATTTGCCTTCCTCACCCCAACTGCAGTACTTTTCCAGTTCATAAAACCCATTGCTTTGCTCCACCCGTGCTATTTTAGCTGCCAGGGTTCCTGGGTTCCATCTCCATTTCATCAAGGTAGTGTTGAGTCCCATTGTGTTATGAGGGTAGACATCACTTCCTATAGGAAGCCCCCCTCCTGGCCCCACATGCCCAGTGCACTTGAGCACCCCTGCGCCTCCGCTTCCCCACCCCATAGCACATTGTCTTCACTGCTTGAGTTATTGCATCCTTGTCTTATTTGCTGCCACTACCCGGCAGGTTCTCCAAGAGGTTCAGCAATTCTTTCTTGTCTGCCACTGATTCCTCCGCTCTTAATACAGTCATCAGTGTTTACTGAATGGCAAAGAAGCAAACTTGTCTAGTTCATCTCTTGATACCTCACAGTAACCAAAAACCTCAGGAAAGCCCATATGTAGATGCCAAGCAGTAGACTGACGTCACCTTGGTTTTTATATGTGTGAGGCGAGGCTGAGCTGGGCTGGATTACTGTGAAGTGGAGCTCCATCTTTGTGGGTCTCTGAAGTTCATGTGGGAAATAGGCCTAGGGATGCAGTCTAGAGAAGACAAGATTATGACTTTTCATTTGTCAGATGGGAGCCTGGGACATACAGATTTAGGGACAACCTCCAGGGACATTTGGGGTTGAGACACCATATCTCCACAAACCTTCTCAACAACCCTGAAAAGCGTCAATCCTGTTGGATAGATGAAGGCATTGAGGCCCAGGAAGGTTAAGATACTGGCTGGATATCACACACCTACTAACAGCCGGCTATGTAACCATAGTCACATCTAGTCTAACTTCTAAACCTCCTGGTCCCAACAACTCATTTCCAATCTATAATCAGAAATTTCTTCAGAGCATGAGTATGACATATTTTTCTCAAAAATTATTTTTTCATAAAAAACTAGGTTTTCAAAAAATATCATTTGTGAGACTATATAAATAAGAAATTGGGAGAAAATTGACACATGTAACAAAAACAGAGGAAAGTGTGTCTCACACCAAAGTCACCAAACACAGCAACAGAGTGCTGTTTTAATTCCCTACAAAAGACATGCCTTCTGCTTACATGAAGCCATTGCTAGACATCCATATCTAACCTTGCTTCAGGTACACACTTAGATTAGAAATGTAGGGTTTTCAGAAAATACATTTTCTGAAACTATTTTTGAAATATTATTCCTGCTAATATTTACAATTGAAGACCTTCTTTTTCTATAAATCCGATGGTCTTACTGCCTATGTTCCTGAAACATAATTCTTGCAATATTTCCATTCTTAGACATAATTGGTCCAGAAAATCAAAGATCTTAGGTTTCAAAGGCCACCCAAAGAGGAAAAGTTCACACTACCATCTGTTTTACCAACACCATATTTAAACTATCGAATTAAGCTTTGATTAATATTCTTTAGTGAGGAAAATACATGTTTTTGATAGTAGTGTTTTTTCATCATTTTTTCAAGGCCTTAACCATGCCCCTTTGTCACAGTCCAACACAACACATATTTTTACAACAAAAGTAATGAAGTATAAAGAGTCAATAGTCTGTTTTTATTGCCTGCATAAATGTTCAATCACATATTTCCAAGTTTGGATTGATATGGTTTTATAGCATGTTCCTAGTGATTTATATAGTACTTATATCTAAAATTCACTCAAAAATGAAAGCACTTCAGGGCTGGGGAGATTGCCTAGTGGTTAAAGGTATTTGCTTGCAAACCCTGCCAGCCTGGGTTTGATTCTCTGGTATAGCTCATGTGTCTGGAATTTGTCTGCAGCAGCAAGAGGACTTGATATGCCCATATTCATTCATTCTTTCTTTCTTTTCTCTCTCTGTCTTGCAAATAAATATTTTACCCTTTTATTGACAACTTCTATGGATATAAACAATATACCATGATCATAATCCCCCCACCACCCTCCCTTTTCCCCCTCTACTGAATCCCTTCTTCTTTCTAACTAGTTTATTTTGATGTTATCATCTTTTTTCCTCCTATTATGCAGGTCTTGTGTGAGGTGATGAATGCCAAGGCCACTTTGTGTCTGGAGGACAATATTGTAAACAGGCTCCCCTTTCCTTTGCCTCTTATATTCTTACCATTATCTCTTCCACAATGGTCTTAGAGGGTGTGATAGAGATGTCTCACTTAGTGTTGAACACTCTAGTGTCATTTCTTCTCAGCACTTTAGTGAGTTGTGAATCACTGCCATCTGAAAAGAGAAACTTCTCTAACCAAACGTGAGAGTAGCATTATTATATGGGCATAAACATAAGTATTTAAAGGTCACTTTGATGGGCATAATATGTCAATTTAGCCAAACAACAGTATTATTTTCCCTCCTAGGGCTAAATAAAAATATTTTTAAAAATAAAAATTGAGGGGCTAGAGAGATGACTTAGTGGGCAAGGTGCCTGCCTTTGAAGCTTAAGGGCCCAGGTTCAATTGCCCAGTACCCACATAAAGCCAGATGTACAAGGTAGCATCTGGAGTTCACTTGCAGTGAGTAGAGGCTCCCACCTCTTTCTGTAATAAATAAATCAATGAATAATTTAAAAATTGAAAGAACTTTAAAGAGACTAAGAGATAAGGAAAAATCAGATCCCATGCGATATGTTTAGACACCTAGTAATCTTATTCATAACTTTTTGTCAGGTTTTATGGGGAAAAAATAAGCAAAAATAACAACAACACAAAAAGATCACTTTTTCTGGGCTCAAGATTATTTCTCCTTTAGTTGATTTTGTGAAGACCCGGCCACCCCTAGACTATTTTATTGTAATAAAAAATCCCTTTAATATCATAGCAACAACATGCAGAGGAGAGTAAACATCGAATTAGATAGTAATACTATACCAATTATTATAGAAAGTAGTTCTTCAATTAGCTTTCCAATGTAAATATCACCAGTTTATTTACCACTCAAACATTATTGAAGTACAATTTATATGCAATAAAATTCCCTTCTTTTGGTGGAAAGGGAAGAGTGCTAGGGTCTCATGCTGGGCTCTAGCACTAAGCATAAGTCCCTCTTTTAAATGTACAATCTGATAGGTTTGAATAATTTCATATATTTGGGGTTGGGGAGATTGCTCAATGGTTAAGGCACTTGCTTGCAAAGTGGCCCAGGATTGGTTCCTCAGTACTCATGTAAACCTAGATGCACAGAGTGGTACATCCATCTGAAGTTCATTTGCAGCAGCAAGAGGCCCTGGTGTGCCCATCCCCTGAATCAAAGATTTTTTTCACATACTTGTACAACTACCAACACAGTCATGAACATTCCCCTCAGTCTAAAAATTTACTTCTGGGTCTTTTGCAACATTTCTCTGTCATGACCCTAAGAATTATTGCTCTACTTTATGTGATGACAATTTTTTGGCATCTACAGGATTTTAATATTAAATCACACATATATTTTTATTTAGTGTAGTATATTTGAGGTCCTTCCAAGTTGTTGTGTGTATCCACATTTTATTTTATTTTTCTTACTAAATAGTATCCTGCAGTAGAACATGCCAAAATTATTTACCCATCCACCTGCTCGAGTGTGTGTGTGTGTGTGTGTGTGTGTGTTGGAGCTTAGGATCTATATGTGCTAGGTAAGTGCTCCACTTGCATCTTCAACCCTACCATTCATCTCTTGATGGACATTTGGGTTTGGGGGTTTTCTAGTTCTGAATTATGAATAATTCTTCCATGAGTATGTATCTAAAAGTCTGTGTGGACATATTAAAGGAGACTGGAGTAAGGTAGCTTTTCTCAGGCAGTTAGTCAGGGGCAGAAACCCAAAGAGGGAACCAGAAGATGTCACCCCGCTTGCCTGGGCAAAATCGGATTCAGCGTCTGATCCAGCCTCATCCAAAAAGGCTGCAATGGCCACTACTGCTTTCCCGATCTAGCACACTTCCTAGATGGGCTGGCCTCTGGGTCAGCTCAATCCACGAACTAATCAGTCTCTCCGCTACATAGCTGAGTCTGTCGACAAAAATCCATCCTGGTTAACTACAGAGGCTCCTCTGCGCTAACTTCTTTCTCTTCTTCCACTTTGGCGACCGCACTGATCTTTCATCTGGATAGTGAATAGGGGTCTTTCTCCTCTCACAGGCTGCTGGGGATGAGGGGACTCCCAGTGCCTGTCTGGGTACATTTCTGTTCATTTCTTGTATGTATTCTGTTCCCTGTGCCTTTTTCATTTTGTTATGATATTCCTGTAAACTCTGGGCCCATCACATATGTAATTCTGCCAAACTGGAACTACCACAAATGTAATTGCTCTAAACTCTGCCTTTGCACATACGTGGTAACTCCTGACTTGCTTTCCTCCTCATTTCCATGCGTCGGAATTTCCTGTCCCCTGTTTTGTGTTTTCCCTTTGTTATCGGTCACTAACGGGATTCCTTTACTACCTCATCTCTTGCCTCTTCTCCGTGGCGGTGCAGCGCTGCTGCGGTTATGCTTGCCCGGGTCAGTGAGTGTGGCTTCTAAATCTTCTGGCATGGGCTTGTGCATCCTGTCTTCCTCATGTGTAACTGTTCTACCCTTTTTCTAGATACCAATTTTCCCTAGATAAACCTCATAATTCATAATTTCTCCATAAATAAAATCAATAATTCATCATTTATCTTTCTTAGGCTAATTTTTTTCAATTCTTTGTTAAAAATAGATAACAGAAAGCTTTAAACTGTAATAAAATCTTTCTGAACCTTAAAAATAATAAAGGGTTCAAAGCCGGGCATGGTGGCGCACGCCTTTAATCCCAGCACTCGGGAGGCAGAGGTAGGAGGATCGCTGTGAGTTCGAGGCCACCCTGAGAATACAGAGTGAATTCCAGGTCAGCCTGAGCTAGAGTGAGACCTTGCCTCGAAAAACCAAATAATAATAATAATAATAATAATAATAATAATGGGTTCATAAACTCTCCCTGAACTCCAAAGTCCTGTATCAATGTTTTCCAAAGGATAAAGGGAACTGAGATCAATGGATCGTATGAACAAGCCATTACATAATATTAAAGTATTTAACATTAGAAAACCATCATGCCAGCTGGAGAGATGGCTTAGTGGTTAAGGCACTTGCCTGCTAAGCCTAAGGACCCAGGTTCAATTCCCCAGGACCCACGTAAGCCAGATGCAAAAAGGGCACATGCACCTCGAGTTTGTTTGAGGTGGCTACAGGCCCTGGTGTCCCCATTCCCTCTCTATCTGTGTCTCTTCTCTCTCTATCTGCTTGCAAATAAGTAAAAATTTAAAAAAGAAAAGAAAACCATCATCCTGTTTTCCAAGTGGCCTCATCAGCATCATATGAGGGTCCCAGACCCTCCACATCTTATTTAACATCAGGCATTGTTGGTCCTTTTCAAGGCAGGCACACTAGTGAGTGTGCAGAGGCGTCACTGCAGTTTTGTTTCATTTCCCTAAAGGCTGGACTGGTCACCGTTCCTGTGTGTGTGTTGTTGGCATTACGTCTCCTTCTGTGAAGTGTCCTAACACATTTTGGCTGTTGCTATTTTTAACTTGCATAAAGATGAATCTGTTATATATTCTTCCAACCTGTGGCTTGCCTTTTTGTTTTCTTAACTTGTACTCAAAGAATAAAACTTTTAAAGTTTTGGTAAAGCTCATTTTAATACTTGTTTTCTTTTATTCCAGACTACTTTAAGGACACCAAAAGTAAACCTCTACATGAAGTCAATTGTTATTCTCAAATATTTGTCCATCCTCTGTTCATCCTATAAATGTATGGGGCTATCCTGAATACTAAATTAAAATACACGTGCATCATTTCGGCTCTGCTGGCATTTTAAAGATATATAGAAGACGTCAACAAGCTGGGATCCACAAAGATAACATAAAACTCTTGTTAAAGGCTGGAGGGATGGCTTAACAGATAAGGTGCTTGCCTGCAAAGCCGAAGGAAGCAGGTTCAATTCCCCAGGACCCATGTAAGCCAGATGCACAAGGTGGTGCATGCATCTGGAGTTTGTTTGCAGTGGTAGAGGCCCTGGTCTGCCCATTCATTCTCTCTCTCTCTCTCTCTCTCTCTCTCTCTCTTTTCCTTCATCTCTGTCAAATAAATAATTAATAATTTTTTTAAAAAAAGCTCTTGTTAAGCAAAGTAGTGCTGCAAGTCAAAAGCAAGAAAATCAAAAGTACAAGGACTGTAAACTGAAGCGAGAACAATAATAGCAGGGAGCTTCATGACTGTGAATAACTTTTAAAAACCATGTATGTGCAGGGCCTGAGAGCCTTGCTTCCAGCTAAGACAGGCTACCAGTGATCAGATTTACCCAGCAACATCCAACAATGGAAAAAACTGTGCAGAATGTTTGAAACAATGATGTTATCACCTCAGCCATGAGATGATGGAGAGTGACACCAAAGCATGTGAACATGATCAACATGTAGTCACCACTTCTCTCCTATTAGAGTATCTAAAAAGGCAAAGATAGACCAAACCAACTGTTGGCAAGAATGGTATGGAACTTGAACTCCTTTGCATACTACTGGCAGGACCTTCTAGCCACTTTTGAAAACCATTTGACCACTTTGCAAAAAGAGAAACACATGCCCGTCATGTAAACACTAGCCATGGCTCCTACGTTACAAGAGAGAAAGGAAACCATGTGTTCAATGCGGTTTTCTACATGCATATTCATTCACAGCAGTGGTGTTTGATGTTCAAGCACCTAACATGGAGTTACTTGTTTCCCAAAGGATATTTGACAATATTTAAAGAAGCTTCTGGTTGTCACACTGGGAGGTACACTTGGCATATAATGTTTAGTGGCTAGCAATTCTTCCAAACTTCCTGCAATGCATAGAGAAGCCCCTTGTAGCAAAAACTTACCCGGCTTACGTGTCAATAATGCAAAGAGAGCAACCTAAGTGCCCTTCAACAGGTGAACAGACAAAGATGATCGTGGTATGTCCAGAGTAGGCTATTACTCAGAAATGGAATGCTATAAAGAACATGGGTGCATTTGACAGGGTCTCATGTATCCCAGGCTGCCTTTGAACTTGCTACATAGCTGAAGATGACCTTGAACTTCTAACCTCTTACCTACACTTCCTGAGTGTTGTGATTCCAGGTGTGCACTACCATATTGAATTTATAGGGTGGTATCAGATGCAGGGTTTTGTGTATACTAGGGAAGCATTCTACCAACCAAGTTATATCCTCAGCCCCCATTCACACAAAATTCTTAAAAGTAAAGCCAACATATGGAGAGAGAAAACAAATCATATGGTAAGCCTTTGGCATGGGGACAAAAATGAGTGGGAGAGAGAAATTACAGAATGCTTCAAGCAAACGTGATGGCAATGGGGACATAATCTTGCTTTGGGATGATAATCTCATGAGTATGTACACATGTCAAAATGTATGGGGCTGGAGAGATGGCTCAGCAGTTAAAGGTGCTTGCTTGCAAAGCCTGATGGCCTGGGTTCAATTCCCAAGTACCCATGTAAAACTAGATGCACAAAGTTGTGCATGCATCTGGACATCGTTTACAATGGCAAAAGGCCCTGGCATGCTCATTCATTCTCTCTCTCTCTCTCTCTCTCTCCCTCTCTATCTTTCTATCATCTATCTATCTTTCTGTTTGCAAATAAATATATAAAGCACTTAAATTTTTTAATGGAATAAATTGTATGGTTTAACTATGTATAGTTTATTTGAAGCTATTTTAAGTGTAAAGTTGCTTTAAAAATCAATCTGTGGGCTGGAGAGATGGCTTAGCAGTTAAGCACTTGCCTGTGAAGCCTAAGGACCCTGGTTCGAGGCTCGATTCCCCAGGACCCACGTTAGCCAGATGCACAAGGGGGCACACACATCTGGAGTTCGTTTTCAGTGGCTGGAGGCCCTGGCACACCCATTCTCTCTCTCTCTCTCTCTCTCCCTCTGCCTCTTTCTCTCTCTGTCTGTCGCTCTCAAATAAATAAATAAAAATAAAAATATATTTTAAAAAATCAATCTGCAAGGAAATAAGCACAAAATAATAATGATAGCATTAGTCCCCAATGGTAATTAGTGAAATAAGGCTTAACTTGTAAACCATTTTTTAAAAAAAATTTTTGTTAGTTTATTTATTTGAGAGTGACAGACAGAGCAAGAAAGAGGCTGAGAGGGAGAGAGAGAGAGAATAGGCGCGCCAGGGCCTCCAGCCACTGCAAACGAACTCCAGACGTGTGCGCCCCCTTGTGCATCTGGCTAACGTGGGTCCTGGGGAATCGAGCCTCGAACCGGGGTCCTTAGGCTTCACAGGCAAGCACTTAATCACTAAGCCATCTCTCCAGTCCAATAAGGCTTAATTTAATGGTTAAACAAAGCTATATATACACTTGGTAATCATTAATTGAAATAGAAAAGCTCTGAACTAGGAGTCTGTAGGCCTGACTTATGATTCTAGCTCTCATAGAAGTTGTAATCATCTATTGATAAAATGTTTTCATTATTCTAGATTGTTTAAGTCCTCATTCTGATGAGAATCTCTTTTTTCTTATATAATTGTATTTGTATGGATTTGGGTTCTTCTGATGACTGATTTTGCTCATCCGTGTGACTGGACTGAGAAGCGCCCAGATTAGGGAAGCAGACCTGAGTGTGCATGTGAGGACTCTGCAGAGAGGATTAACTAAGCAGGGAAGAGGTGCCCTGTCGGTGGGTGCTGTCATCCAGCAGACTAGGGGTCTGGATGGAACCAAAGGGGGAAAAGGAGAGAGCTGACGATACAGGCATTCTCTCTCTCTCTCTCTCTCTCTCTCTCTCTCTCTCTCTCTGCTTCCTGGTTGCCATGATGTGAGCTGCTTTGCTCCACCACCCCCTCCCTGCCATGAAGGCCTGAAACAGAGCAAAGTAAGTGTCTCCTCCCTTAAGTTGTCTTACTCAGTATTCTGTCATGGCAAAGGGAAAACAAATGAATGCAGTGCTATTTAGAGTAACTCAGTCAGTCGACTGATAGAGCACTGGGCTCATTTAATGACAGCCAAACACAAAGAAAGCACACAGCTCTGTGGGTCATGCAGGCCATCAGGCATCCTCACCTGCTCAGTCCTGCCACTGAAGCCAATGTCTTCACATTGATAAATATGCTAAGCACTCTTCATACTGCCTGCAGCTTTGGAAGAGCCATGTAAGACCAACTTCTCAGGGCTGGAGACATGGCTTCACCATAAAGTGATTGCCATAGAAGTATACGAACCCAAGTTCAGATCCCCGGCACCTTACATAAATGCTGGGCATGGCCATGTATACCTGTAATCCAGAGACCGCTGAACTCCTGGGGCAGGCTGACTAGCTGGTCTACCTGAATCAGTAAGTTCCAGAGTCAGTGAGAGACCTTGTCTCAAAAAAAGGAGTCCTTTAATTCAAGCTTCTCTCACTCTTGTTTGGATCTGCTTTATTTTACAGATGGAAGAGAAAATGAAGCAAAACCAAGATCTAGAAATAAGGCAAGAAGTTGGCTGACTGCCCTCCATGAGATGTGCTGCCTCTATCACATCTGCCCCAACTTGTAAGGGAAGTGATGACATGAATACTATTCTTACTGCTAGCCTGACAACCAGCTTCAGGGTGATGATAGCAGACACAGTTATCAACCAAACCCATCAAAGCAGAAATCCAGAGGCTACAGAGAACTCAACACTAAATGAGACTGTCGAAAGGCCTGCTATGGTTCGGGTAACATTGAAGAGGGGTAACAAAAAGATTGTAAGCGCCATAGAGTGGGTAGGAATATCCTGAGACATGGTCCTCAGCTTCTCCACAGGAACTGACTGAGGCCTTCATGATCCCACAGTGAATGCCATAACCCCACTGAGGAGGGCCTCCACAGTAGCAGGAGCTGGGGCATGTGGATAAATAATGTAATTATTATAATTAATATAAAGTAAAAAATTAATACTAAACAATACGGGGAGAGCAATAAAGATACCTGACATCAACCTCTGGCCTCCACATGCATGAACACACATGCACACACATGTTCCCAAACATATACGAACATGAATATACACATGCATAAATGCACATACACATGTCAAAAAACAAGAGAGCAGGTGATTGTAAATAGAAAATAGATTGTAAACTAGAAAATGACATTGTGAATTGATTGAAACAAGCAGAGTGCGAATAAAAACATTAAGGGTACTATGATGGTTTTAATTAGGTGTCCCCATAAACTCACATATTCTGAATGCTTGACCCACAGCTGAGGGCAGTTTTGGAAGGAGAGCCTTGTGTGAGGAGTTGTGTTGTTGGGGGTGGGTTCACGGGTGGTACAGTCAGCTTCCCCTTGCCAGAGCTGGGCTCACTCTCCTGCTGTTGTTCTCACCTGCTGTGGCAGAAGGAATGTCCCCTCTGCTCATGCCATGTTTTTTCCTGCCATCAGGAACCTTCCCCTTGAGACTATAAGCCAAAATAAATACTCCCCCCCCCCCATGAGCTGCTTTTGGCCCCGTGTTTCATCCCTGCGATGAGAAGGTAACTGCAACAGGCACTAAGAAACCCCGAGGAAAATCTGAGATTAATTGTTCCAGTTACGGGATAAAGAATCCAGTGGTATGGAAGGAAAAGGAAGAAAAGGAGGGAGGAAGGAGAAGGCAGGCAATAGAAGTTATGATGTGTTTCTAGAGAAACAGCAAGTGGTAGCCCAGGTGTGGAAGAAAGAGAAGGAGGAAGAGAAAGAAAGAGGGAGCAAAAACAATTTAGAATGCTCCCATGCACAAAGCTTGTGGTTCTCTGACCAAATTTCCAATTAATGGACTCAATCAACATATGATTACATCTAGGTTACTCTGTTCAGAATCTCAGTAAGAGAAGAAAAGGATGAAGGCAGAGAGGGGCACCAAGAAAAGAAAATTTTCCTTGGCTGAAATTCTGCTTGAATTTCTGAAGCTCAAACAGTAAGTGACCAGAAAAAAAAAAAAAAAAAAAAAAAAAAGAATCCAAGTCTCACTTAGGAATCACAAACACTGACTTTAAGCACTTTACTTGAAACTTTGGTCCACTGCTAAGTGGGAAAACAACTAAAATTTGGCAGAAACACAAATTAAATATAGAACAGAATGATATGTCTGTTTCAAGGAACATAAACCAGAGCAAAGGACATTAAAGAACAGTTTTGATTGCACTGCCTAGATGGCAAGAAGAGATCAAAGAAACATCTCTTTGTTACTTGGGGCAAATGAAGGAAGTTACAGAAAGAGTCTCACATAAAATTAGCATGGATGTGTTTATCCACATATGAATACAACTTTGTACTAAAAAATAAGCAGAGAGTAGCCAAGCAATGAGCTTTGGGAAGGTGGGGGCAGGAAAGAGTTTTATTTGAATACTATAAGAATTATTTCGGGCTGGAGAGATGGCTTAGCCGTTAAGCCCTTGCCTGTGAAGCCTAAGGACCCCAGTTCGAGATTCGATTCTCCAGGACCCATGTTAGCCAAATGCACAAGGGGGCGCACGCGTCTGGAGTTCGTTTGCAGTGCCTGGAAGTCCTGGCGCACCCATTCTTTCTCTATCTGTCTCTTTCTCTCCCTCTCTCTCTGTCACTCTCAAATAAATAAATAAAAATGAACAAGAATTATTTCAATAGATTAACTTATTCAGATTAACTACAAAGTCATTTCAGTGGGTCTTTAAATGTTTTCTTTGAAATGTTTCATTTTGTCTTTATTCATGTATTTTAGCTTCCTGGATGGATTTGGGATTTGTTTTCCTTGAAGTTTTTTTAAATTATTATTTTTATTTATTTGCAAGCAGAGAGAGAAAAAAGAGGGAGTAAGAGAGAAAATGGGCATGTCAGGGCCTCCAACCACTGCAAATGAACTCCAGATGCATGCACCACTGTGCATCTGGCTTTATGTGGATACTGAGGAACTAAACCCATGTCATTAGGATTTTCCCTAACCGCTGAGCCATCTCTCCAGCCTGAAGATAATTTTGTGCATGTGTATATGTGTGTCATGTGTCTTCTGTGTCCAGTCTGGGTGTGTGACACAACACTCACCAGTCTTTTTCACAGTGGTTGTGTTCTGTGAGTCAGGGAACATGGTTAGGCAGCAATGAAGCTATGCTCCCAAGGTCTAAGTTTTTGTGAGCCTCTAGTCACATTTTTGTCAACTATTTTCATGTTATTGTGAGACATTTAATTTCCCATCTTCCTGACACCTTTCTAAATCATTTATTTCATCTTTCTTTTCCCTAGTTTCCATGTCATTAAGGAGAAGAAACAAGAATATTTTTCATCTGATGAGTGCTTTGAAATCTGTAATTCCAAACCGTTTGTCTAAAAAAAAAAAAAAAAAAAAAATCTGTTTTCTTACTCTTCATCATGAGACAGACAAGAATAGAAGGTGAGATGTCAAAAGAAAACAATCCCATGAACATGGAGAGTGGTGATGGCAAAGACACCAGGTGGGATGCCTACCTTCACTGAACTGGTACTACTGGTAGTTTCAACTGAAATCCCACTAAAATGATAACAGCAGGGTTTCTGGAGGCAGAGGTACATGGAAGAGGAGGGGACAAAGAAGATAACAGCAAGGACTCTGGAGGGCAGAAAGCAAAGGCAAGAGTAAGGATGGGCCTGCAGACGGAGGTCTGCCTGATCCTGAGGAGAGCTATGCACCACAGGGCCAGCTCTGCAAGTCCAGTAAAGGGTAACCTGTACAGAGGGCTGACTGAGCATCTACATAAGCAACTGTGAGCTGGTCACTGCCTGCTCTTACCAGAGCAAAACTGGAGGTTTACTATCAGAAGAGAGCAAGAATCAAGTCTCCAGACTGAGCGGGGCCCCAGGGCGGGGGAGGGGGAAATCACAACCTGGACCTATTTCTGAGAACCAGTTCTTCCTCCAGCAATCTTCAAAAATCCCAGCAGGCAGGCGACTGGATCTTTGTCTCTGGAGAATGTGACCTTCTCAAGAGGAAGCCCCTACAATACTTCACATTAGATTCCCACCCCACCTCCTCCAAGTTAACCTTATCCTCGTCCTCTGGTGTTCTTCCAGAATGCAGAGGAAAACGCTGTAGTCACTGCAAGCCTGTACCATCACATATATGAGCCCCTCAGTATTTATGTTCTTGCCCCTACCCACTATCAAGACCTCCATTTTACTACATAGCTTGTGTTAATTTGTAAAGGTTAAAGAATATAGAAAGGAAATCATTTGCTTGAGGGACTGTTACTTTGAAGGGGGAAAGCTCAAATATATTCAACTGTGCAAAGAAAAACATCAAAGCTTTCAAGAAGGCACCTCCCTTAAATTCAGTTTGTGAGACTATTCTCCTATTTAAAAGGTAAAAAGATGAAAGCGAGTTAATTCTCCATAAATTCTCCCTGCTGTTATAACCAGACTTTCCATACAATGCCTCTTTGCTTAGTAACCCTGACAGAAGAAGATAGGCAAAAGCCAATAATTAGCAGAACTACAAACTTCTATTGTCTAAGGGGGGTGGTTATCCAAGCATACCTTAGGCAGGACCCCTACCTGGTCAAATGCATTCTCCTCTCCCAGGTTCTCATCCTTGGGTTATTCTAGTTATCCAGGGGAGAGCCCCAGAAGGTGTTGAACATGCTTCTCTCTTCTCTGGGAAATCATCTCATGCCAAAACCCAATTTTTCCTTCCAATCTCTAAAAAGATTTTTAAGAACCCCTTACAAATGCTGCCACATCAGGAAGCTAAGCCGTCTGATGTTTAGAACTGAAGAGAACCCTGCGCATCTTATCTCCAGATCAGGATTCCAAAGTCCTGAAGTGATGGTGGTGGACTATTCTAAATTATGTACGAAGAAGAATCTTCCCAAATGATCTAGGAGCTCTTGGCTGCTGCAGAAGGATGCTCTTCTGGTCCTTGGACACCACAAGGTCCTTCCTCCACACAGGCAGCTCTGCGTACTACCTCCTCATAGCTCCACTCTTGCAGCAGCTGGCCTAACACAGCATCAGAAGTTCTCAGCCACTTATTCCCAAAAAGAAAAGACCTGGGCTGGAGAGATGGCTTAGCGGTTAAGCACTTGCCTGTGAAGCCTAAGGACTCCAGTTCGAGGCTCGATTCCCCAGGACCCACGTTAGCCAGATGTACAGGGGGCGCACGCGTCTGGAGTTCGTTTGCAGTGGCTGGAGGCCCTGGCATGCCCATTCTCTCTCTCTCTCTCTCTCTCCTCTCTCTCTCCTCTGTCTTTCTCTCTCTCTTTCTGTTGCTCTCAAATAAATAATAAATAAAAATAAACTTTTTTCTTATATAATTGTATTTGTATGGATTTGGGTTCTTCTGATGACTGATTTTGCTCATCCGTGTGACTGGACTGAGAAGCGCCCAGATTAGGGAAGCAGACCTGAGTGTGCATGTGAGGACTCTGCAGAGAGGATTAACTAAGCAGGGAAGAGGTGCCCTGTCGGTGGGTGCTGTCATCCAGCAGACTAGGGGTCTGGATGGAACCAAAGGGGGAAAAGGAGAGAGCTGACGATACAGGCATTCTCTCTCTCTCTCTCTCTCTCTCTCTCTCTCTCTGCTTCCTGGTTGCCATGATGTGAGCTGCTTTGCTCCACCACCCCCTCCCTGCCATGAAGGCCTGAAACAGAGCAAAGTAAGTGTCTCCTCCCTTAAGTTGTCTTACTCAGTATTCTGTCATGGCAAAGGGAAAACAAATGAATGCAGTGCTATTTAGAGTAACTCAGTCAGTCGACTGATAGAGCACTGGGCTCATTTAATGACAGCCAAACACAAAGAAAGCACACAGCTCTGTGGGTCATGCAGGCCATCAGGCATCCTCACCTGCTCAGTCCTGCCACTGAAGCCAATGTCTTCACATTGATAAATATGCTAAGCACTCTTCATACTGCCTGCAGCTTTGGAAGAGCCATGTAAGACCAACTTCTCAGGGCTGGAGACATGGCTTCACCATAAAGTGATTGCCATAGAAGTATACGAACCCAAGTTCAGATCCCCGGCACCTTACATAAATGCTGGGCATGGCCATGTATACCTGTAATCCAGAGACCGCTGAACTCCCGGGGCAGGCTGACTAGCTGGTCTACCTGAATCAGTAAGTTCCAGAGTCAGTGAGAGACCTTGTCTCAAAAAAGGAGTCCTTTAATTCAAGCTTCTCTCACTCTTGTTTGGATCTGCTTTATTTTACAGATGGAAGAGAAAATGAAGCAAAACCAAGATCTAGAAATAAGGCAAGAAGTTGGCTGACTGCCCTCCATGAGATGTGCTGCCTCTATCACATCTGCCCCAACTTGTAAGGGAAGTGATGACATGAATACTATTCTTACTGCTAGCCTGACAACCAGCTTCAGGGTGATGATAGCAGACACAGTTATCAACCAAACCCATCAAAGCAGAAATCCAGAGGCTACAGAGAACTCAACACTAAATGAGACTGTCGAAAGGCCTGCTATGGTTCGGGTAACATTGAAGAGGGGTAACAAAAAGATTGTAAGCGCCATAGAGTGGGTAGGAATATCCTGAGACATGGTCCTCAGCTTCTCCACAGGAACTGACTGAGGCCTTCATGATCCCACAGTGAATGCCATAACCCCACTGAGGAGGGCCTCCACAGTAGCAGGAGCTGGGGCATGTGGATAAATAATGTAATTATTATAATTAATATAAAGTAAAAAATTAATACTAAACAATACGGGGAGAGCAATAAAGATACCTGACATCAACCTCTGGCCTCCACATGCATGAACACACATGCACACACATGTTCCCAAACATATACGAACATGAATATACACATGCATAAATGCACATACACATGTCAAAAAACAAGAGAGCAGGTGATTGTAAATAGAAAATAGATTGTAAACTAGAAAATGACATTGTGAATTGATTGAAACAAGCAGAGTGCGAATAAAAACATTAAGGGTACTATGATGGTTTTAATTAGGTGTCCCCATAACCTCACATATTCTGAATGCTTGACCCACAGCTGAGGGCAGTTTTGGAAGGAGAGCCTTGTGTGAGGAGTTGTGTTGTTGGGGGTGGGTTCACGGGTGGTACAGTCAGCTTCCCCTTGCCAGAGCTGGGCTCACTCTCCTGCTGTTGTTCTCACCTGCTGTGGCAGAAGGAATGTCCCCTCTGCTCATGCCATGTTTTTTCCTGCCATCAGGAACCTTCCCCTTGAGACTATAAGCCAAAATAAATACTCCCCCCCCCATGAGCTGCTTTTGGCCCCGTGTTTCATCCCTGCGATGAGAAGGTAACTGCAACAGGCACTAAGAAACCCCGAGGAAAATCTGAGATTAATTGTTCCAGTTACGGGATAAAGAATCCAGTGGTATGGAAGGAAAAGGAAGAAAAGGAGGGAGGAAGGAGAAGGCAGGCAATAGAAGTTATGATGTGTTTCTAGAGAAACAGCAAGTGGTAGCCCAGGTGTGGAAGAAAGAGAAGGAGGAAGAGAAAGAAAGAGGGAGCAAAAACAATTTAGAATGCTCCCATGCACAAAGCTTGTGGTTCTCTGACCAAATTTCCAATTAATGGACTCAATCAACATATGATTACATCTAGGTTACTCTGTTCAGAATCTCAGTAAGAGAAGAAAAGGATGAAGGCAGAGAGGGGCACCAAGAAAAGAAAATTTTCCTTGGCTGAAATTCTGCTTGAATTTCTGAAGCTCAAACAGTAAGTGACCAGAAAAAAAAAAAAAAAAAAAAAAAAAGAATCCAAGTCTCACTTAGGAATCACAAACACTGACTTTAAGCACTTTACTTGAAACTTTGGTCCACTGCTAAGTGGGAAAACAACTAAAATTTGGCAGAAACACAAATTAAATATAGAACAGAATGATATGTCTGTTTCAAGGAACATAAACCAGAGCAAAGGACATTAAAGAACAGTTTTGATTGCACTGCCTAGATGGCAAGAAGAGATCAAAGAAACATCTCTTTGTTACTTGGGGCAAATGAAGGAAGTTACAGAAAGAGTCTCACATAAAATTAGCATGGATGTGTTTATCCACATATGAATACAACTTTGTACTAAAAAATAAGCAGAGAGTAGCCAAGCAATGAGCTTTGGGAAGGTGGGGGCAGGAAAGAGTTTTATTTGAATACTATAAGAATTATTTCGGGCTAGAGAGATGGCTTAGCCGTTAAGCCCTTGCCTGTGAAGCCTAAGGACCCCGGTTCGAGATTCGATTCTCCAGGACCCATGTTAGCCAAATGCACAAGGGGGCGCACGCGTCTGGAGTTCGTTTGCAGTGCCTGGAAGTCCTGGCGCACCCATTCTTTCTCTATCTGTCTCTTTCTCTCCCTCTCTCTCTGTCACTCTCAAATAAATAAATAAAAATGAACAAGAATTATTTCAATAGATTAACTTATTCAGATTAACTACAAAGTCATTTCAGTGGGTCTTTAAATGTTTTCTTTGAAATGTTTCATTTTGTCTTTATTCATGTATTTTAGCTTCCTGGATGGATTTGGGATTTGTTTTCCTTGAAGTTTTTTTAAATTATTATTTTTATTTATTTGCAAGCAGAGAGAGAAAAAAGAGGGAGTAAGAGAGAAAATGGGCATGTCAGGGCCTCCAACCACTGCAAATGAACTCCAGATGCATGCACCACTGTGCATCTGGCTTTATGTGGATACTGAGGAACTAAACCCATGTCATTAGGATTTTCCCTAACCGCTGAGCCATCTCTCCAGCCTGAAGATAATTTTGTGCATGTGTATATGTGTGTCATGTGTCTTCTGTGTCCAGTCTGGGTGTGTGACACAACACTCACCAGTCTTTTTCACAGTGGTTGTGTTCTGTGAGTCAGGGAACATGGTTAGGCAGCAATGAAGCTATGCTCCCAAGGTCTAAGTTTTTGTGAGCCTCTAGTCACATTTTTGTCAACTATTTTCATGTTATTGTGAGACATTTAATTTCCCATCTTCCTGACACCTTTCTAAATCATTTATTTCATCTTTCTTTTCCCTAGTTTCCATGTCATTAAGGAGAAGAAACAAGAATATTTTTCATCTGATGAGTGCTTTGAAATCTGTAATTCCAAACCGTTTGTCTAAAAAAAAAAAAAAAAAAATCTGTTTTCTTACTCTTCATCATGAGACAGACAAGAATAGAAGGTGAGATGTCAAAAGAAAACAATCCCATGAACATGGAGAGTGGTGATGGCAAAGACACCAGGTGGGATGCCTACCTTCACTGAACTGGTACTACTGGTAGTTTCAACTGAAATCCCACTAAAATGATAACAGCAGGGTTTCTGGAGGCAGAGGTACATGGAAGAGGAGGGGACAAAGAAGATAACAGCAAGGACTCTGGAGGGCAGAAAGCAAAGGCAAGAGTAAGGATGGGCCTGCAGACGGAGGTCTGCCTGATCCTGAGGAGAGCTATGCACCACAGGGCCAGCTCTGCAAGTCCAGTAAAGGGTGACCTGTACAGAGGGCTGACTGAGCATCTGCATAAGCAACTGTGAGCTGGTCACTGCCTGCTCTTACCAGAGCAAAACTGGAGGTTTACTATCAGAAGAGAGCAAGAATCAAGTCTCCAGACTGAGCGGGGCCCCAGGGCGGGGGAGGGGGAAATCACAACCTGGACCTATTTCTGAGAACCAGTTCTTCCTCCAGCAATCTTCAAAAATCCCAGCAGGCAGGCGACTGGATCTTTGTCTCTGGAGAATGTGACCTTCTCAAGAGGAAGCCCCTACAATACTTCACATTAGATTCCCACCCCACCTCCTCCAAGTTAACCTTATCCTCGTCCTCTGGTGTTCTTCCAGAATGCAGAGGAAAACGCTGTAGTCACTGCAAGCCTGTACCATCACATATATGAGCCCCTCAGTATTTATGTTCTTGCCCCTACCCACTATCAAGACCTCCATTTTACTACATAGCTTGTGTTAATTTGTAAAGGTTAAAGAATATAGAAAGGAAATCATTTGCTTGAGGGACTGTTACTTTGAAGGGGGGAAAGCTCAAATATATTCAACTGTGCAAAGAAAAACATCAAAGCTTTCAAGAAGGCACCTCCCTTAAATTCAGTTTGTGAGACTATTCTCCTATTTAAAAGGTAAAAAGATGAAAGCGAGTTAATTCTCCATAAATTCTCCCTGCTGTTATAACCAGACTTTCCATACAATGCCTCTTTGCTTAGTAACCCTGACAGAAGAAGATAGGCAAAAGCCAATAATTAGCAGAACTACAAACTTCTATTGTCTAAGGGGGGTGGTTATCCAAGCATACCTTAGGCAGGACCCCTACCTGGTCAAATGCATTCTCCTCTCCCAGGTTCTCATCCTTGGGTTATTCTAGTTATCCAGGGGAGAGCCCCAGAAGGTGGTTGAACATGCTTCTCTCTTCTCTGGGAAATCATCTCATGCCAAAACCCAATTTTTCCTTCCAATCTCTAAAAAGATTTTTAAGAACCCCTTACAAATGCTGCCACATCAGGAAGCTAAGCCGTCTGATGTTTAGAACTGAAGAGAACCCTGCGCATCTTATCTCCAGATCAGGATTCCAAAGTCCTGAAGTGATGGTGGTGGACTATTCTAAATTATGTACGAAGAAGAATCTTCCCAAATGATCTAGGAGCTCTTGGCTGCTGCAGAAGGATGCTCTTCTGGTCCTTGGACACCACAAGGTCCTTCCTCCACACAGGCAGCTCTGCGTACTACCTCCTCATAGCTCCACTCTTGCAGCAGCTGGCCTAACACAGCATCAGAAGTTCTCAGCCACTTATTCCCAAAAAGAAAAGACCTGGGCTGGAGAGATGGCTTAGCGGTTAAGCACTTGCCTGTGAAGCCTAAGGACTCCAGTTCGAGGCTCGATTCCCCAGGACCCACGTTAGCCAGATGTACAGGGGGCGCACGCGTCTGGAGTTCGTTTGCAGTGGCTGGAGGCCCTGGCATGCCCATTCTCTCTCTCTCTCTCTCTCTCTCTCTCTCTCTCTCTCTCTCTGTCTTTCTCTCTCTCTTTCTGTTGCTCTCAAATAAATAACTAAATAAAAATAAACAAAAAATAAAAAAGAAAAGACCTAAACTTACTTCCTATAACAAACAGCAAGTTCTCAAAATTGAAAGTGAAAAATGAGGAATTATGTAATAGTTTCTGATTGAGATGATGAAAAAAAATCTCTGAAGGTAGATGATGCTCAAACACGTAGTTGCACCTAACGCTGTTGAATTGGACATTTAAAACAGGCACAACAGTACTGTTATATGTATTTTACTGTAATGAATTTTTGATCAATAAAATTAATGTTAAAATAACTCAGTCCTAGGAAATAAGCACAAAACTTATATATGTTCCATAGGATAAATCAGCTACATCAACCATCTAGTAACCTGAAATCATTTGAGAAATTCTTATCTCAATTTACCCTTACGGGCATTTAAAAAACTTTTTTTGTTGTTTATTTGCAAACAGAGTGGGGGAAGGAATATATGGGCACACCAGGGCCTGTAGCCACTACAAATGAACTCCAGATACATGGGCCACTTTCGGCATTTGGCTTTACATAAGCACTAGGGAATCAAACATGGGGCGTTAGGCTTTGCAGGCAAGTGCTTTAACCACTCAGCAATCTCTCCAGCTCACCATTTTAAAATGTATACAAAATCTATATGTGGAAGAGTGTTTATGATAACATTGAGTACAGAAACAAATTGTTAAGAAAACATTAGTAAGGCCTAAATTCCAACAATATTAGGTAAATAAATTCCAGCTAAGATTAATAAGTAAATTATCTTTATGTCTTTGCCACTGTTCCTTAGTATCTTTGATGTTTTGCCTGTTTTTACACTAAATGTGTGCATTTCTTTACTTCTGAATCTTTTTCTCTCTGTTTTTTTGGTGTGTGTATATATGTGTTGCAGTCATGTTCATATTGCTGGTAGAAATCACCCAACCAAGAGCAGCTTGTGGGAAGGAAAAAGATTATTTTGGCTTACAGGCTCAAAGAGGAAGCTCCATGATGGCAGGGGAAAATGATGGCAAGGGCAGACATCACTCCCTGGACAACATCAGGTAGACAATAGCAATAGGAGAGTTTGCCAAACACTGGCAAGGGGAAACTGGCTATAACATCCATAAGCCTGCCCCCAACAATACACTCCCTCCAGAAGATGTTAGTTCCCAGATCTCCATCAGCTGGGAACCTAGCATTCAGAACACCTAAGTTTATGGGGGACACCTGAATCAAACCCCCACACTATGTATGTTACACATGCACATATGCATATAGATACATGTGCCCTATGCCCACATATGAGGAGGCCAGAGGAGGGTGCCAGTGTATCACTCTTCTACCTTATTTCCTTGAGACAGAGTTTCTCACTAAACCTGGAGTTTATAGTGTTTCTGTTAAGGCTGGCTGACCAGCTTGTGACATTACCAAAATTCTACTGAATTGTACAGTTACAAATGGTTAAAATAACTAATTTCATGTTAAGTTTCACCACAATTAAAAGAAAAAAAAGAATTAGAGCAAATACTTGAGTGGGGAACTTGCAGTGTGCTGCATTAAGCTAGAGTGGTCAGTATGTTATGTTAGACCCAGTGCAGTTTTGATTTAGGTAATATCTACTTTTATGAATGTCACCCTATTCTAGGTCAAGTAATAGTTGGAGCAAAGTAGATGGCAATCAGGACTAAGTAGGGAAATAACTGGAAAAGGGCAGCCTGTGTAAGGGGAGATGCGGGTGGGAAGACCTTCCTGAAGGATACTCTAGCCTTGCTTAGTGAGGGCAAGCATAAGATGGTAGAGAGGTGTGCAATGCCCCGAGTGCCGCATGAATTTTAGGAACTATTGGGAGAAGAGAATAGAAACATGTGCCAGGATGTAGAAAAGAGTCCCCAGGTGAGTGAGAGGCTGCCTTAGAGGATTCTGGTTTCCGGGAAAAGTTTGAGTCACGGTGGGGTGGGGCAGCTGTGGGAGGCTGCCCTACTGAGGACAGGACAAGTGGAAGTCAGGGCTGTAGCTCAGTAGTGGAGGTTAGGGAAGGCATTGCATTCTGGATGGGACTTCTTCCCCTGGCTCACAGGTACAAAGTGAGATGAGAAGATAAAGAAGACTGACACTCGAAGTTCTGTCACTAGCCACGGAGCACGACCGGGTTTGGTAACAAGCTTCCAGGAATGTCCCATTGATGGGAGAAGAGATGGCCAGGAAGGGGCAGCTGCCTGAACCAAAGGTGAGCTCTGGGTTGCATATGAAGCCTGGGGTTGGGATGGTCGAAATCAAGGTCCACCGAGAAGGAGGGCTGCAGGGAAAAGGGAACCTGGGATCCCGGGCTCATCTCTGAACCTCTGTTTCTGTGTAGGATGAGGACCAAAACACCTGCCTGACTTCTTGGGTTGTAATTAATATCTGATATGTGCTTTCTGCAGAAGCCGCTGCTTGCCTCTCTCTCCCAAGTGGAAGTCCAGGGGCTACAGAAGAGTTCAGGAAAGACAAAAGACAGCTTCCCAGCCACTGAGCATGAGCCACACTGAGGCATTTCTTCTTTGCACACCTTCCAGAGATGCTTTAACCTTTAGCTCCTAGCATCCCCTTTGCCTCCCCTCTTTACAACTGGAGCTGAGTTTCTTTTGCAGCTTTGCAAACACCATTCTCACCTAGGTGGCAGAATAAACTAGCCCAGGGGGGCTAAGTGTTAATGGCACTTGTGGGTATTTGGTTAACCTTCCCAATCAACCTGCAATCAGCTACTGCAGGGCCCGGCACTGCCCCCTACCCCCCCCCCCCCCCACACACACACACCTAAAGCTACAGTCTGCTCAACATCTTGCTTTTCTCCATCAGAGGATGGGGGAGAAAAGAAACAAGGAAGAGAAAATTAACTACATGCTAAAAAGTGGTACTCACACACAACTGATAAAGCCATGCTGTTCTTGAAATTAAGACGTTGGCATTGAACAAACACAATGTAGATAGACTAAATATGCCATTGTCTCATCCTGATTAACAGCCTAGCTGGCCTCACTGGAAGGTCCCACCTAGTGGGAATGGCTAGAGTGGGCTGGGTCTTGCTTTTCTACTGTGCAGAATACTGTGAGAAATGGTCAGTTAGTGCAAGAAAAATGCCTTAAAGGTGAAGTTCTTTCTCATATACTTAAAGCATTCTTCCAAAACATACAGATTTAATGAAAAGAGGAAAGAGCTAGTGATAATAACTCCATCGCAGGGAAATAAAGCTTGTTTCTAGGGAAGCAGCAATATTTTCCTTCTAAGTAGAAACAGAGAGCAGCAAGGACCTTTAAGAACTGCAATCTTTGAACTCAAGAGTCAAGAGTTAAGTAAATTCCATTGGTTTTGTGGGCTTAACAAATTAATGCCGAAGTCTGTTCTTGGTAAAGTTTATTAATTCTGGAACAATAGGTTTTCATAATGCAAAATCTTGAATTTCCCACATTACTTTTCTTTAAAAGTCATCCTTTATATTATTGTTAAAGCATAAAAAATAAATGTGCATGTACTCTAAAGTTCCAGAAAACAGATAAATAAAAACAAAGCCAGGAAGAGGCTATTACTAAGTGGCTCGGCCATGCACGTGAGACAGGGATCATATTAGTATTTGTACTTTAAGATTTTTTTTTCCTGTGAATACTTTGCTTTTCCAGATGGGATGAAGCCACCCATCTTGCCTGGGAAACTGCCTCCCGTGGGGAACAATGCATCCCGAGCGTGGTTTCTATGCCAGCACTCTGCCGTTGCCTGGTTCCTGAGCCAAGTGCTTCGCTTCCTGGCTGGCTTGTCCACGTCAAGAGCTGAGGAGAGATGGCCTATGTTACAGGCGTTTTGGTTTTCAATCCCTTTATGCCTCCAACACTGAAAAGAGTTCAGACTTTATCCTAGGTGCCAGGGGAGGTGGGGGGCGTGGCTTTGAAAGGATCTTGAGCAGGTGAGTGGTTGGGAAGGGTTATTCTGACTGGAGAAGGGAGAGGGCCTTGCAGGGTCACTACAGGGATACATAGGGAAGGAAAATGGAGACGGGGAGAGAAGATTGAAGTAAGGCACATTCCGGAGATCAGAAAAGGACAGGACTTTGTGTTTGTATGTATGCTAATATGCCACACACTGCTCCTTCAAGGAAGGACTTGCTTTGCTGGAGGGAGGTGGCAACCACTTCAGACCATGTGCTCCCATTCCATTGTGGGGCTCCATAAGAGACAGTTAAGCTAGGCAGGATCAGAACAGCCCTTAAAGGAGTGATCTTAGGATGTCACACCCTCCCCATGCCTATCCCAGCTGACCTCACCTGTGCCAGTCATGGGAGTTAGTGCTTGCCCATCTTACCCAATTAGATCTCTCTTGTGCATGCACCCTGCCCAGGTGTGGGTGGATTGCTCCTATAAGCTCAGGCCAATTGGCTGGGACACCTGGGATAGGTGTGTGCAGGTGTGGTGGTGCAAATTCTAAAGTATATCCCCGGGACCCACGGAAGGAGTACCGCATTTTTTTCTCTCTCTCTCCAGAACTGGCAGCAACATTGTTTTGGATCTTTGGATGAGTAAGATTGCTCACTCTCTCTCCCACCCTGGTAGCCATGCCAGGGTGGGAGGAGACATTTTTTATCTTTTATTACTGTCTTCACTTTTAATGTTTTTGGTGCCCATGTTTGTTTGTTTTTTTAATCCTTTTTATGGTTTTCTTTTTTTTTTTTTCTAAGAGCCATGTTTATTTATGTGGGCTCCTGGGCTATATATGGCCTACATGGGATTTGGGCTCCACATGGTGTACCTCTCTTCTCCCCACTTTATCTTTCCTCAGCCCCCCCCCCCCCAGTTTTCTCCCTTCCCCACATCTTTGTAAGATCTGAATAAAATATGGTATTTTAAAAATCATCTTCTTGAATCTGGAAATTGCCAATTCTTTGGTTAGTTTGCAAATACGAATTCAGGGCTTGAGGTTCCTGAAAGCCCTCCCATTACAGAACAGAGGTTCCACCAAGATAATTTGAAAATTATTTTTGTACAAATAACCACATTTTAATTCAGTTTCTGCTTACTAAAACTTCTATGATCCACTAATAAACACCTGCTGCCATTTCTATCATCTCTGCAGGTACTCGGGGCTGTTCGAAAAACTCGGTCACAGCTCAATGCTTTATCAATTTCTATGAGGAAACACACTCTGCTGGAGGAACAAAATTGACTTGTTTCTTGCACCTAACACTGAGGAGGGGAAAACTGAATGGAAACCGGACTTATGGTTTACATTTTGCTCGCTCTCGCTCGCTCTCTCTCTCTCCAGACTTCCTCTGCCACACTCTATGGCTGTATAAATGATTCTGTATAAATGATTCCCTTTTCCTTCTCTCAAACTTAAAGTTAAAATGTATTTTCCTTTTCTCTGGAATACTAAAATGTGTGTCCTAACCAATAATAACGATCACGTGGTTAATTAAAGATGGCCACCATGTGGCTTTTCCCTAATTAAAGATGGCTTAGACCACATGGCCTTTCCCCAATTAAAGATGGCGACCGCCATGCAATCTTCCCAGATGGGACAAGAGGTTCTCCTTCTGCACTCTAACTTAATAATTTCTTTAACTGATTTAAGTGGGTTTGTGCAGGATTACTTCCAGTAGCAACTAAACACGGAAATAAAAAGGGGAATCCAGATACTCTGAAGGGGGCGGAGCAGCCCGAGCCAGCGCCTAACTTGCAGTTTCCAGCAAACAACCAAGCCTTCAGCCAGCAGCTGGCACCAGGGGTCGCTATGTTCCTGATTTAAGGTGATAGTCCTGACACATGATAACATTCATTTTGGTGTCATAGATGGCAAAAGCCAAAAACATTAAGAAGAGGTAAAGATACACAAATAAACGGGGGCTGGAGAGATGGCTTAGTGGTTAAGGCACTTGCCTGGGAAGCCTTAACCCCACTTACTTTCCTCACCAAAGGCAGTATCCACTGAAACCAGAAACAATTGAAGGACTTAACCCCATAGTTGTAGCCTTAAAGAAACAGGGAGTCCTAAAAGAATGCTAGTCCGTCTAATTCTCCTATTCTTAGAGTGTGAAAGGGCTCTAATAAGTGGAGGCTAGTCCAGGACCTTCAACTGATTAATAATGCAATGGTCTCCCTGCAACCTGTGGTACCCAATCCCTGTATGTTCTTAATCCAGATTCCTTCTGGGACTACTCCTTATTCAGTCTTGGACTCTAAAGATGCTTTTATCTATATCCATTTGCATCCAAATATCCAGTCTCTATTTGCCTTTGAAGACCCAACAGGACAAGTTACTTGGACAGTTTTACCCCAAGGATTTAGCAACTGCCCTCATCTGTTTGGCTTGGCCTTCACACAGAACCGCTTAGACTATAAGAGTCCCAAGACCACCCTGCTAGAGTATGTTGATGGTCTTTTACTTTGTGGGGCTTCTGAGAAAACAGTCTTGAGAAACTGAGGCCCTTCTCAACTTCCTGGCTAATCAGAGATACAAGGTCTCAAGGGGAAAAGCTCAATTTTGCCAATATAAGGTTACTTATCTAGGAGTAATATTAAAGGGTGAAAAATGCAGTTTAAGTCCTAAATGGATCCAGCCTATTTTAGCCTACCCCGTCCCTCAAACTGTAAAACAACTGAGGGCTTTTCTGAGAGTTGTAGGCTTCTGCAGGATTTGGATTCCAGGTTTTGCAGAATTGGCAAGACCTCTGTACCAACTTCTTAAAGAAGCACAGAAGTGTCTCTCAGTCCCTGTAATATGGGAACCTGAGGCATGCCACAGCTTTCAACAACTAAAGGACGCACTGACTCAGGCCCCTGTCTTGGGACTACCTACCCAATCTTAGTTCTCTCTTTTCATGACAGAGAGAAAGGGTATAGCTCTAGTGGGCCTAACCTAACTTAGGGGACCAACCCCCCAACTGGTAGGATATCTCAACAAATAGCTAAACTCTGTAGCTATTTGTGGCTTGGATACCTGATGGTAATCTCAGCAGTAAAACTAATCCCTGGGGCACATAAAATGACCTTAGGAAGCTCTTACTGTACACACTTCCCATGACATAGGGAGCATTCTTAATTCAAAGGGAAACATGTGGTTGTCAGATAGTTGACTGGTGAAATACTAAGCCCTTATGATGGAGGGACCCAAAATAACTCTTACGGATTGCTCTTCTCTCAACCCTATCACTTACCTTCCAGATAAGAAAGAGCTTGAACACTCATGTGAAGAGATCTTATTGGAAATGTGTGCTACCAGACCCGACCTTAAGGACCAGCCCTTAGAAAATCCTGATCTCCAGCTATTTACAGATGGCAGTTATTTTGTTCAGGGGAGAACTAGAAGAGCGGGATATGCAGTGGTGACAGAACATGAGATTCTTGAATCTGGCCTACTTCCAGCTAATACCAGTGTCCAATTGTCAGAGCTAATAGCTCTGACTAGAGCCCTGAATGTTAGCGCAGCAAGACAAGTAAATATATAGACTCCAAATATGCTTACATAGTACAACATGCTCACACTGCTATTTGAAAGGAAAGAGGTTTGTTAACTGTTTCAGGAACCCCAGTTAAACATGCTAAGGAAATTCTAAACCTTCTAGAGGCAGTCTTGTTCCTTAATGAGGTGGAAGTCTTTATGGGCATCAAAAGGGAGATGACCCAGTGGTCTTAGGAAATTATTTGACAGATTCTTCAGCTAAAGCTACAGCTCTAATGACAGAAGGGATGTTTTTTGCCTTCTGTGGGAGGATTCCCCACCTGAAAGACCACAGTGTACCTCAAGGGAAGCCACTGAGGCCCAGGAGAATGGCTGCAATTTAGATCACCATGGGTGGTGGGTTGCCTCAGAGGATCTTTCAGGACTGCCTTAGTCTTTACAATGGAAAGTCTTAAAGTCTCTTTATCATATGTATCATCTGGGGAGAGAAAACTCAACCAACAAAATGGATGTTTGCAGGAAGGAGAATAACTGATACAATGGCACAGTTAATTTAAAGATATAAGTTTGTCAAAAGACTAACCCTCATAATATAATCATCTACCCTCTTTCTGGAAATCACAGGCAAAAGAAATACCCAGGGGAAGATTGGCAAATAGACTTCACTCCTCACTTGCCAGGGCCCCAAAACCCACTTGTTTCTGATATGGAAAGATACTTTTACTGGGTGGGATAAGACCTTCTTCTGCTGGATAGAAAGAACATGAGAGGTAGTAAAGGCCCTTTTAAGTGAAATTATTCCAAGGTTTGGAATACCCAAGAGCATACAGAGTGACAGTGGACCTGTTTTTAAGGCATAACTCACTCAAAAGGTCCTCCAGGCCTTGGGAGATAAAATTTAATCTTCACTGTGCCTTGTACCCTCAATTTTATGAAAAGGTAGAAAAGATTAATGGCCTACTTAAAGGGCACCTAACTAAGTTAATGCAGGAAGCCCAGAGCTCCTGCACCAAACTATTGCCATTAGCTTTAGCGCAGTTAAGGAACATTCCAGGACAATTGGGATTAACTCCCCCTGAGGCATTATATGGCAGACCCTTCCTTTCCAGAGACCTGCTAAGTGACCCTGAGACTACCTGGCTATTATCTCATCACAGATTTGGCTAAATTCCAACAAATCCTCTCAGAACTAAGACAGACTAACCCTGGACAGGATGATATCAGGGCACCTTTATTTGGCCCAGGAGACTTGGTTTTAATAAAGGCATTTGAGCAGGGCCCCTCTTTAAAATTCACTTTTGAGGGACCTTACCCAGTCATTCTGTCTACACCTGCGGCTGTCAAAGTGACAGGCATGGGCTCTTGGATTCATCACACTAGGGTCAAAAGGTGACATGACTCCCAGAACACTCCCACAGGAACCCAGGACAGAGACTAGCCTCCACACCTGTGAACCAATAGAAAACCTCAAGCTGCTTTTCAGACATCAGCTGGCTCAACATGAGATAAGTTCCTACCCTTGTCACTGGTGTAACTTCTTTTTCTAAATATATTAATAACCCATGTAGAAGCCAAGGCCAATTGGAATCATCAGAGCTAAAAAGGCCAATATTTTGGCCCATGCTTCCAAGTCAGAAGGCCACTGGAAATGATGGGACACTTCTAACGTGTTTTACACTGGCCCTCTGGTGAGGCAACTATCTTCCTGGTCAAAGAGGAGATGGAGACCCAAAAATGAAATCAGTGGGCAGTCTGAAACAAGAGAGTCACAACCGAGGAAAAAACATCAGTCCTCCTGGCTTCCTGAGGGAAATGCCACTTGGCCAGCACAACCCTGACTCATCCTAACAGACAGCACCAGGATTGGAGAAGCTACAGTGCCCAGGTCCCTAGAATCTCCTTTGGAAAGTCATTAGTGACGCCCCCCCCCCCCCGCAAACAAAAAACTGCACCTTAAATTAAATGTTGGCTACCTTCTTGGTCTTAAACACTTAGAGGTAGAACTATAACCAAACATAAAGGGGCACCTCAACACGTAAAACACAACACAGACTGATAAATGTGCTCTTCCTCTCATTACAAAGCACGCCTCATTTCCTATCCATGCTGTTGTTCAGCCTTTTCATCCTACTGCCTATACTCAGGATGAAAATGCATTCCTTGTATGGGCCCAAGAGTATGCACAGGATAGTAATAGACTGCGGGTTTGTGGGCTCCTGCCCATTTCCAGCACCTCTGGACTTCCATGATGCATATCTCCTCTTGTAGGAGATGATTGGACTCAATTACAAATATATATTGACCAGAAAAGAGCTAGCTTTTCTACCCTAACCCAGGTTACTAGATGGGACATTTCTCAGTGGCCTATCAACTCAATCAAGAATGAACCAGGGCATAGAAAGAGCTTCTCAAAAGAGGAGACTGACAGTCCTAAGAAGGTATGTTGGTCCCCTCTCTGACAGTTCTAACTTCATGATAAGGAAAAACAA
Organism: Dipus sagitta; assembly: GCA_036346955.1. Taxonomy (NCBI): domain Eukaryota; kingdom Metazoa; phylum Chordata; class Mammalia; order Rodentia; family Dipodidae; genus Dipus; species Dipus sagitta. The sequence continues at coordinate 121,763,729 of CM070771.1, read as the reverse complement.
TAATAGATGTCAGGATGGTGACTTTCAAATCTGGGATACATATCTGTAGATGACTCTGACTAAAGGTCATTTAAGTCAAAAGATATCCTTATGCTGGGAACAAAAAACCCATACTCTCTCAAAATATCCCAGTAATGTTTGTTTTCTAAGATGAGTTCCTTCAGATTTGTGCCCAAACTTCATTACTCTCCAATCATCAGAATGGTTTGCTACTAAATCGACCCTGAGGCCAAATGTATGCTGGGCAGTCCCTAGTGGCACCCAGTGGTTCTGTAGTACCAGCCTTTGGCCCTGGTTAACTCCAGAATGGGCTGGAAGCTGTACCCTGGGGTTTTCCTGGATGCAAGGGTGACAAGTACAAACCTTAGAACACCCAGCCAATGCATACGTTTTTAACCATCGATGGACCAGGAGTGTTTTTCAATGGTACGATCACTTAGTCTTGGTCTTTCTTCCCTCTATCAGATTGAATATGTCATATGGCACACAAAAACTCTCACAGAGTATACCCAAAAGGCTTTAAATGATACAACTGAGGGAATCTCCCTTCTTAATTCTGAGGTTCAAATGATGAGAAAAGCCATCATACAGAACCACATGGCTCTAGACATACTGACTACAGCCCAGGGTGAAACGTGTGCCATTATCAACATTGAATGTTGTGTATACATTCCTGATAACTCTGCTAATGTCTCATCTGCTTTACAAGACCTGTGTAAACAGATCCAGACCATGTTGGATGCTACTGTGCCATTTGGTGAACAGTTCTGGGAATGGATGTCAAGTTTTTCATGGTGGAAGAAGATCACACTCATTATAACTTCATAGCTATTTTGTTAATCTTTGGCCCTTGTATACTCAACTACTGTTAACTTTATCTCTCCTCGCTAACAGGCAGCTCCCACTCAGTTGGGTATACAACAATCCAACTCCATCTAAATAGGAACACTTGAACACCCACAGAGAGGGGAATATTTATGCCCACTACCTCACAAAGTTAGACACCTCAATCTCTGAGATAGGTCCCAATACTTATGTTACTAATGTTTGCAATTTTTCTACCATGCCAAAGAGATCTAAGTGATGTAGTATCTGACTGACAGGTTTCTCCCTCGGTCCTTTAGAATAGTTCTTCTATCTGGGAAACACCCTAACTGCCATATCTCTGTACCCTATTCAACAGGAAGTAATTCAAGATCTAACTTCATTGTCCTTTTTCCTCTAATAGCAGTTAGAGTGTCTTCTCATGAGAGGGGAAGATGTGGGGGCTCCATAATGGGCAGTTACTCAAACTACACGATACCACACAAGGGAGGAATCTCAGGATGTCACACTTTTGCCATGCCTATCTCTGCTGGCCCCACCTGTGTCAGTCTCAGTCGTGGGATTTTCCCGTATTATCCAATTAGATCTCTCTGTCTCTCTCTCTCTCATTTTTTATTTTATTATTTTTGTTTGTTTGTTTTTTTCAAGGGAGGATCTCACTCTAGTCCAGGCTGATCTAGAATTCACTCTGTAGTCTCAGGCTGGCCTTGAACTCACAGTGATCCTTCTACCTCTGCTTCCTGAGTGCTGGGATTAAAGATATGCACCCTCACCAGGCTCAATTAGATCTCTCTGGAGCCCACACCCTGCCCAGGTGATTTCTCCTCTAAGCCCAGGCTGAATGGCTGGGATACCTGGAGTAGGTGTGCCCAGGTGTAGTGGTGCAAATTCTAAAGGATACCGCCCTGGACCCACGGAGAGAGTAGGACATTTTTCTCTTTCTCTGGAACTGGCAGCAATGAGTTTTTTTTGTGGGGGGGGGGGTTGGATCCATAAGATCTCTCTCTCTCCCACCCGGGCAGCCATGCCAGGTGGGAAGAGACACTTTTTATCTTTCATTACTGTCTTTGCTTTTAACCTTTTTGAAAGTGAAGTGCACTGTTGTTGTTGTTGTTGTTTTTTAATCGCTTTTTACGTTTTTCTTTAAGACCCATGTTTGTTTACATGGGATCCTGGGCTACATGTGGGCTACATGTTCTTTTGGGTTCTATATGACATACCTCTTTTCTCCCCAGTTTATCTTTCCTTACCCCCAGTCTTCTCCCTTCCCCACATCTTTGTAAGTTCTGAAATAAAATGTGGTATTTTAAAAATCATTTTCTTGAATCTGAATTTGCCAATTCTTTGGTTAGGTTGCAGATATGAACTTACGGCTTGGGGTTCCCTAAAGCATCCTGGAGCCCCAAATCCCCCCATTACACCATGACTGTGTGAGGAAGGGCCATTATAATCCACTGAACCTGGCCACTTTCAGAGGCCGGAGCAGTTCCTATGATGAGGGCTTGGAAACAATGTTTTGGAACCAAAACTGCAGCTCAGCTTCACTCTGAGCAGTACCACTTTGGCTTCCTTCAAGGAGGAGCCCAACCAACGGCATGTCCAAATGTACTCCTGAGCACCCACCTCAGTCTGCAGCAGTGGCTAGAGACATGGCATGGAAACCTAGAACCAATTCACTGTGTGTGGACCTCAATCCTGGGGCCAGGCCTGTGGGGAAGGATGCAGATGGTGAGCTTAAGGTGGGGTGTGTGGATCCTGAGGTAGTGGTGTTAAACTTCTGTAAATGCCTTTGGTGAAGCTGAATACTGGTTGAGTGACTTTTATCCAAAATGCTTGGGACCATGGTTTCAGATTTTAGATGTTTTCAGATTTTGGAATCAATCTTCCTTCCTTCTCTCCATTCTTTTTCTTCTTCTTCTTCTTCTTCTTCTTCTTCTTCTTCTTCTTCTTCTTCTACCTCTTTTTCTTATGAGACAGAGTCTCATAGCCCAGGCTGGTCTCAAGCTTACTATGTAGCTGAAGATGACCGTGAACTCCCCAATTCTCTGCATCCACCTTCCAAGAGGCTGGTATTATCAGTGTGTGCCACCATGTCCAGTTTATGCAGGACTGGGACTGAACCTAGGGCCCTATGCATGCTAGGCAAGCACTTTACCAACTAAGCTATATCCCAAGCCCATATTTCAGAAAATTTACGTATTTATATTTCTATATAATATGATACCTTAGCTATGAGACCCAGTATGAAATTTACTTATGTTTCATATATACTACGTACATACAGCATGGAGGTAATTTTATACAATATCTTTAGTGTTGATGCATTTTGACTTTGACCCATCACATTGATGCAGGATTTGGGAGCTCAAGAGGAGACCCTAAATTTATGAACTCCAATTTTGGGTCCTATTCTATTTTAAGAAAGAATTGATAAAAATGGAACTCAAGAAGGATAAATTATGAATTATTAAGTTTATTTAGGGAGAAATCACAAATGGTGCGGTTTAGTTAAGGGAGATTGGGATTCAAAAAGAAGGCTAGAGTAGCCAGGCTGGGTGGAGCTAGAAGCCCCACTCACATGTGGCCCAAGTGAGGAGGAGAGGCAGGCTGAGAGAAAGCCGAGAGCAAAGGAGAATCAAGAATACACTTTAAGGCGGGCATGGTGGCACATGCCTTTAATTCCAGCACTTGGGAGGCAGAAGTAGGAAGAGTGCTGAGAGTTTGAGGCCACCCTGAGACTGCTTAGTGAATTCCACGTCAGCCTGAGCTAGAGTGAGACCCTACCTCAAAAAAAAAAAAAAAAAAAGACACTTTATATAGTGGATTGTTGTGGTGGTTTGATTCAGGTGTCCCCCATAAACTTAGGCATTCTGAATGCTAGATTCACAGCTGATGGAGATTTGTGGATTAATGCCTCCAGGAGGCAGTGTATTCTTGGGGGTGGGCTCATGGGTGTTATATCCAGTTTCCCCTTGCCAGTGTTTGGCACACTCTCCTGTTGCTATTATTCACCTTAAGTTGGCCAGGGGGTGATGTCCACCCTCTGCTCATGCCATCATTTTCCCTGCCATCATGGAGCTTCCCCCTTGAGCTTGTAAGCCAAAATAAACATCTTTTTTCCCACAAGTTGCTCTTGGTTGGGTAATTTCTACCAGCAATGTGAACCTAACTGCAACAATTGTAATGTACATTTTCCTCAAATTCAGGTGTGCAAAAGGGAAGACCCCATTGGTTTGTAGATTTAAGAGGCAGGCTCCAGGGCCAGCCCACTTGTGTAGTGAAGGCCATAGCATGCTAGACTGTGGACAGCTGGGGGCGCTGTAGCTGAGTCTCCGTCAGACATGAGTTCCACTCCTGCCAAGAATTCCATTATTGTGCCAAGGTGAGATGGCATGTGGGGTGGCATTTCCTGGTTCTCTCTGGGCCTCAATTCGTATGTGAAACTGATGAAAAGAAGCTAGATTTTTTTCCTATTCTCCTTCAACATGAGCTTAGATGTGGAATGTCTACTTGTGGAATCATACTGGTGTTCAAAACTTTCAGATCTTAGAACATTTCACATTTTAGATTTTCAAACTCAAGACTTGAGCCTGAAAATCTAAAATTTGAAATGTTCCAAGTTACCAACCTATACTGTTTTGAAAGTGAGTCTGAGTGGCGGTAACTTGGCCACAGATATATTTCATACTAGACTTTCCTGGTATTGTATAATCATACTATTATGAAACATATCCAGCTTCTTAAATATGCATTGCTCTCTGAGCCTTTGTGAATGCAATGATCTCTGATCCTTTTCTTCTTCTTTTTAATTTCCTGGATGTACCCAGAACTAGCTTGGGGAAATGACCATGCACTCCAAAAGCTGTCCGTGTTGCTCACTGTGGTGGTTTGATTCAGGTGTTCCCCATAAACTTAGGTGTTCTGAATGCTAGATCCCCAGCTGATGGGGATTTAGGAATTAATGCCTCCTGGAGGCAGTGTATTGTTGGGGGCGGGCTTACAGGTATTGTAGCCAGTTTTCCCTTGCCAGAGTTTGGCAAACTCTCCTGTTGCTTTTTCCACCCCATGTTGAAGAGGAGGTGATGTCCACCCTCTGCTAATGCTGTCATTTTCCCCTACCATCATGGAGCTTCCCCTCGAGTCTGCAAGCCAAAATAAATCTTTTTTTTTTTTTTCCCCACAAGCTGCTCTTGGTCGGGTGATTTCTGCCAGCATTGAACCTGACTGCAACACCCACACTGCAGCACTTGTCATGCAATATTGCAATTACCCAACTTTCTTATTTATGTTCTCACCAAACACCATAAACTGCATGTGAAAAGGAACTTTATCTAAGTTGCTAAAGTCTTTATCCATTGTACCTCCCCTGGTTCTTGAGGCAAAGGAGATGGTAGTAAGTAGTTGTGGAGTGAACCACTGGGCATTAAAAGAAAGACTGAGGGAGCTGTGGAAATGGCTCTGGGAGTTAAGAGTGCTTGCTATGCAAACAAGAGGACCTGTGGTCGATCCCCAGAACCCAGGTGTGTTCTTGCATGCCTGTAATCTCAGGGCTGAGAGGAGTAGAAATAGAAGTTGATACCTGCTATGTAGCCAAACTGAAATTCTGCATCCATTAATTAACTGTTCATTTCCCTCTCCCTTCAGCTCTTAGTAACCACCATCTTGATTTCTGTCTCTGTCTCTTTTTGACTCCTCTGAGGCTAAGTGGAATCACACAGAGCCTGTACTTTTGTGGATGGTTTGTTCATAATATCCAAGGTTCATAACCATGTTGTGGCAAGTAACAGAATGTCTTTCCTTTTAAAGGCTGAATAACATTGCATTGTATCTACTCCGCAACATTGTGTTTATTCATTCTTTCTGCAGTAGCTACTTGAATTACTTCCATCTTTTAGGGCTAGACCACATTGGATTCCTACAAAGAGAGAGACGGCTGAGCACAGAATGCATTCATCGCAGACCACAGGAAGACCATGCAGTCCGGGTGTAGTACATGTCCCAGTAAGAGGGTCCTCCCCCGGGGCTGAAGATAAACCAGAGTTAACCTGACTAGCTCAATTATATCCAAAAAGAAGGGAGTTCAACACACACACTATAACATGGATGAGCCTGCAAAATATTATGCTAGGTGAAATAGTCCATCTTTAAAAGCATATACAGTGTTGATTTGATTCCGTGGTACTTAGAGTAGTTAAATCATAGAGATAGAAAGTAGAATGATGTGTATTAGGAGGCAGGGAGGAGGAAATAGGGCAATTATTATTTAATGGGTAGAAAGCTTCAGTTTAGACAGAAAACAGAATACTGTGAATGGATCAGTGGTTGTGTAGGGGTATGTAGTGCTACTAAACTACACACTTAAAATTGTTAAAATTGTAACTATTTCATCACTTATTTATTTATTTTATATAGATTATAGCAGGTTATACTCTTTTGTCCCCTTATCCCTGCTCCTGTTACGCTGGGGTTATGGTACTCACTGTAGGATCATGAATGCCTCAGTCAGTCCCTGTGGGATATCAGAGAGACTATGCCTCCACAATGGAAGGGAAAATGATGACATGAGCAGAGGGTGGACATCACCCCCTTGCCAACAGCAGGTGTACAACAGCAATAGGAAAGTGTGGCATGGGGATACTGGCTATAACACCCATAAGCCTGCCCCCAACAATACACTGCCTCCAGGAGGCATTACTTTCCGAACCTCCATCAGCTGAGAATCTAGTGTTCAGAACACCTAAGTTTATGGGGACACCTGAATCAAACCACCAAATTCTGTCCCTGGCCCCCATAAACTGATAACCATCCATGATGTAAAATGCAATGCATTCAGTACAACTTTCAAAGTCCCCACATTTTTTTAATCAATCCTAATGATGTTTAAACATCCCCATATTCCAAGATCTTTCAACTGAGCCACAATACAAAAAAGAAAAAACAACTCAAAAAACCCATAATAGCACAGAATAAACATTCACACTGCAAAAGATGGCATTGGGCATAGCAAAGAAATATTCAACGAATACAAGATTTACGCAGGGCAAACATCAGACTCTCTAGCTCCAAGTCCAACAACTCTAGTCAGTGACAAATCTCCAAGCCCAATAATTCTAACCAGCAACAAGTCTCTGGAGTTCCACTTCCGCCCCTCCAGCTAGGTTACTCACAGTCCTGGTAAACATCATCTGGGGCCGGCAGCTTTCCTTAGTAGCCGTTTCGTTGTCCTGGCATCTCCCCTGGGTCTCCACTGCAATCCATGGTTCATCCTCACAGTTCCATTGGGTGTACATGCAGGCATCCAGCAAACATGCTTCATACTGCCCATGGCCATTTCCAGAACACAAGACCATGTTGCAAATTCAGTGAGCCTCTCTTTCCTGCATTTTTATACTCCATAATACCAGGTAGGGTGCCAATTTGTTAATCCAGGAGGGAATAAAGCAGACTGTGAGTTCAAGGCTACACTGGGACTATATAGTGAATTCCAGGTCAGCCTAGGCTGGAGTGAAACCCTCCCTCAAAAGAAAAAAAGGAGGGGAGGGAGGCTGAATATATAGCTCAGTGGCAGAGAGCTTGCATAGTATGCACTGGGCCCTGGGTTTGATCCCCAGCACTGCAGTAAATACACATTTATTAATTAGTAGGTCACAGTAATTTCCAATTTCTGAGGGAATATTACCAAGCAATTTCATCTCTAAGGAAGCTAAAAGATACAAATATCCTAAATAATTTAAACAAAGGAAACAACCATTAAAACCTCTCAAAATGGCCAATATTTATTATGATTAATTGGAACCAACTCTTTAAAAATAACTTATTTTTATGCCGGGTGTGGTGGCACACACCTTTAATCCCAGCACTAGGGAGACAGAGGTAGGAGGATCCCTGTGAGTTCAAGGCCACCCTGAGACTACATAGTTAATTACAGGTCAGCCTGAGCTAGAATGAGACCCTACCTCAAAAAATCAAACAAACAAAATAATAATAATAATAATAATACCTTATATTCTATTGCAAAATAACTAAAAAGAAGAGATGGAGTTTAAATACAAGAAAGAAATTAGTAAATCTAGATAAACAAAATACTTACAATTTTTCGAGCACCATATAAAACCTTCATAAGATCTTACAAGTTAAAGATGTACAGATAAAAATATCTTACAATATTTTCATTAAATATCTAAAAAACATTTAACCAAGATTCAATATTAGTTTATGTGCTGTTTTATTGTTTGTGGTACTGGAGATCAAACCCAGGGCCCTGCACATGCTAAGCAAGTACTCTACTAATGGCATATACCCTGTTCCTGGTATTTTAATTATTTATTGCTGCATAAGAAAGCACCCCAAAGCTTAGTAGCTTGAAACAAAACACTTATTTGTTCATGATTCTGCATCCTAGGCTCGGCTGTTTCTACAAATCTTGTCATGGTCACCCCACATGGCAGGTTAGCTAGGGGTCAGCCTCATCTGGGACTTCTACCCACAGGGCCTTGGGGTCTCGGCCTCCACATGGGGCTTCTCCTGACAGTCTCTCCAGCAGCCAGTCAGCTTATATGGTGATGAAGGATTTCCAAGAACAGAAAGACTGAAGCTGGCAGCTTTTTGTCAAGCCTGCGCACGCAGTCCCAGAACATGACTTATACCACCTTACAGCCATCAAGGCAATCCCAAAGCCACCCCAAATTTCAGGCAATGAAGAAGAGACACTCTCTGGATGGGGAATGACAAGGCCATATTGCAAAGGAGTGTGTGGGGTGGGAGACACTGCTACGGCAACATCCTTGGACACGTGACCTCCTCTATCTGACATGTGGTTTATGAAGAGTTTGACAAGCATGAGAAAGGCTGAAAGACAGCCAGGACAATGTTTATCCACTTAAAAGGAGATTTCATGACAACAGCCAGTTATATGGAAGCAGTATTTTTTTCTAATTTTTTTAAAAAATATTTATTTATTTATTTGAGACAGAGAGAGAAGGAGGGAAAGAGGAAGATATGTATAAAGAGAGAATGGGCATGCCAGGGCCTCCAGCTACTGTAAATGAACTCCACATGCATGTGCTACCTTGTGCATCTGGCTTGTGTAGGTTCTGGAGAATTGAACCTGGGTTCTTAGGCTTCACAGGCAAATGCCTTAACTGGTAAGCCATCTCTCCATCCCTGGAAGCAGTATTTTATCTCTAGCAATTTTTTTTTTCCTCAAGTTAAGGAGAAAAGTACAGAAAATAGTAACGACTATAGAGATACTAGTTCATTTGCTAAATATTGATTCCATAGTTATTGAGCTAATGTTATTACCTAGGTAAAAGGAAAACCTTTACATACAACTCTATATCTTTAACTCATAGCTCATAGAGAGAGGGAGAGAGAGAGACAGAAAGAATGGGCATACCAGGGCTTCCTGCCACTGCTAACAAACTCCAGGTGTATGAGCTACTTTGTGTATCTGGCTTTATGTGGGTACTGAGGAATCAAACTGGGGCCCTCAGGCTTTTCAACCAAGTGCCTTTAACCACTGGGCCATCTATCCAGCCCTTCAGAGGTCTCTTCTAATTACAACTACCAGGGCTTGGGGGTATAGCTCAACAGTAAAGGTATACTTAGCATGGTCAAGGTTCAACTCAACATCACATATACCTACCTAACTACAATCACCATAATATTTTATCAGGTGATGAGTACACAGAGATCAGAAACTAGCCATTACATTTTGGGAGATCATTAGGTGTCAGGAACTATGCAAATCAAGTCCTATCACTGACCATTTTTTAGGGGTGGAAACCCATGCTATGTGGTTTAAACATTCTCAAAGTAATTCAGACTACATAAAATATTTAACTAATCAGTTGAGGATATTGGTTACTGAGACCATCAGAATGTATTTAAAAAATATTACTTACTCTTTTTCTTTTTGATATCCTGGGGATTGAACTCAAGGCCTCGTGCATGCTTCACAAATCCTGTTCCACTGAGCTATGTGCTCAACACTAGTGTTGTGAGACAGGGTCTTGATATGTAGCAAGAATAATCTCAACTCAAGGTGACTCCCACCTCAGCCTCCCAAGGGCAGAATTTAAAGGTATACACCACAACACCGGGAAAATTATATATACATACATATGTATGTATGTATGTATTTCCATTTTACCCAGTCAAGGTTCCCTGGAGTTAGAGTAATTCTTCACAAAGTTAAGGGCTGAATGGTTGGTATAATTACATAAGAGTGGAAAACATTCTTGGAACATCCCAAGAGCCCACTCACTGTACCATAGAGCATTGAATATTAAGGCCAGTGTAAACTACTACCTGGTGACTCCCAACACCATTCAAGGATGGGTGGAAAAACACCAAGCCCTTCTCAAACAGGCTGTGTGAACGTCTTGGGACCAAACTGGTAAATGCTTTTTCTCCCTCTTCCTTCCTTTACCTCCCACTGGCTGATGTATGGATGCCTGCTGATCCTGGATTTTCCCTCTGTGGGTGGGATGCTTCCTCACGCATTCAGCAAGAGGAAGAGGGGAACACTAAATGGAGGTGGCCCCTAGGCAGTGGGGGCCTCTGGGAAGGCAGGAGCTTGTGTGAGTGGCAGCCAGAAGTCCCCTGAGGGAGGAGTGCACAGGGGGAAAGAATGGCAGGCTGGGGCGAGGCCCAAGCAGATAAGCATCTTGCCTTCTCCCTCCTTTTCCTTGTTCCTCAGTGCTGGCTGCTGGGGCTCACCCACCCTGTGCCTTTTAACTGTCAGGGAGCCAATGCCAAGCACAGAGCCAAGTCATCGTTGATGACATGTGAGTTGTGTGTGTTCCAAATTGGCCTTCCTGCCTTTCTGCAAGAAAAACAAACTTGAGCTGGACCCCAACAAACATGACAGGAAAAATAACAACCCTTGTTGAGGGCTGATACTGAAAGGCTGGTCTCCCCACCCCCAGGCCAGACCCTGCTGAAGGCAAGAACAGGTCCTCCCAGCAGAGACCTGGGCCTCCATAACATGTATGAGGGCAGTGAGGCTGCCCTTCTGAGGTGATCTAAGGAGGCCAGAGTGAGCGGCCTTTTCCAGACCCTACAATGTCCCTAAGGGGCACCAAGCCCATTCTACAGAAAGACAAATGCAAGCTGAGCTTCTCTTAGCTGGGGTAAGAAGTGTTTAGGACTTTGGATTTATTCAGATGGAATATCTGCATATACATAATGAGATATGTTTGGGAGGAGAACCAAACCTAAACACAAAATTCATTTATATTTCACACACATCTTATACATATAAGATGAAGTAACTTTACACAAGAGTTTGAATAAATAGGTGCATGAAACAAAGTGCTGTGATACTGATGCTCCACCTGGAATCTCATACTGACACTCAAAAAGTTTCCAGCTCAAGATGAGAACGGATGGAGGAGCACTGAAGCAGAGCACCTGACATTCTGCTCTGACCATCGCAAATGAATGCCACCTGCCGCAGGTAAGAGCACGGGGCACTGCAAGGGTACATACACAAGCTTATACCACACACACCACACCACACACACATTACACATACATAACACATCACACACACACATATACCACATCACACACATGTGCTACATTACACACATATACGCAAGCAAAAAAAAAAAAATTCTGGAGGCATTTCATTAATGATTTTCTAATTAAATATTAACATTTGATTTCAGAAATGTGTAAAAGAGAGAATAGTCTACATATTGATGGTTATATTTCAAAACTTCAAAATCTGTTGAATATTCAAAACTAATTAGCCAGTCAATTAATCATTAAATTACTCAACTAATTATTAAACTTACAGAATTAAGAGAAAAATCATATGAGGATTTCAACTATGCAAAAACAGTAGTTATTAAAACATAACATCTTTGGTAATATGTAATTACATTGGAAAGAGCTTTTGAAGCAGTTTTTCAGATCACTTCAGTAAACTTTAAGCCTTGTGTAGAACAGAACCTTGCCTTTTCTGTATATATTAAGTAGATTTCACTGCTATGATGCTATATTGTGCTTGTACATAGTGCAGTTAATCAAAAATACACCTTTCTGGGCTGGAGAGATGGCTAAGCAGTTAAGGCACTTGAATGCAAAACCTAACAACTCAGGGTTTGATTCCCCAGTACCCAGGTAAATCCAGATGCACAAAGTGGCTCATGCATCTGGAGTTGATTTGCAGCAGCTAAAGGCCCTGACATGCCAATATTCTCCCTCTCTCTCTCTCTCTCTCTCTCTCTCTCTCTCTCTCTCTTGTAAATAAATAAATAAAATATTTTAAAAATACACCTTTCCTAGGATGGAGAGATTGCTTAGTGGTTAAGGCACTTGCCTATGAAGTCTAAGAACCCAGGTTCAATTCCCCAGTACCACATAAGCCAGATGCACATAGTGGCACATACATCTGGAGTTTGCAGTGGTTAGAGGCCCCTAGTATGCCCATTCTCTCTCCCTCTCTCTTTCTCTCTCCCTTAAATAAATAAATAAAACACACCTTTCCCACAGTATTTTATTTTCCTATTTTAATCTACATTTTAGAATATAAATTTATTGAGGAAAATGTATGGAAATAATTTCAATCTTTCTTTTTAATGTTAAGTACTAGTGACGTTGAAAACTATTTGTTAATATGATGAGTTTCCAACGCCATAACAGCTTTAGTTCTGTAAAGACCACCATGACTCTTCAGCATTCTAGGCATGGGGTTTATTGCAATGAGGACTATTTTCCTTCCATGTATGTCTAGTTGGAAAGTGTGTTTTGTAATATAGATATCCATTACATATCCAGATGTGTTATATGACCATGAGCAACAGTAGGTATTAACTCTTTAAGATGCTAGGTTTGGGGATTTATTAATTTTTTGCTAGTTTTGTTGTTATTGTCTTTGCTTCCATTTATTTTCCTGATCCAGCTTTATACTGAATACATATTAGTTATTTTTCAAGGCAAGATTATTTAATCCTTATTCTTAAATAAATGTGGCTATTCAACATAAGCTGGCATGTTGAAAGAGTCTTGGTCTTTTTGTGTAAAGATGGACAAGTCTGTTCCTCGCTGGCCTCTTGTTTGCTCTCTTTCCTTGAGTCCCTTCCACACACGGTCATTGCTACTCTTGCACACCTGACACCTATCATATGCTGCCATCTGTCATGTTGTAACACACTCTGTCGAACCTACCACCAGAACATGAGCCAAAGTAAATTCGTTTTCTTTATAAAGTTCTCAGCCTCAACTATGGGGAGAATCACACAAGGTCACAAATAGGAGATGGGGTCCTAGGAGCCACCTCTAGTGTGTCTTCCATGTGCAACATGTCTCAGGGGATAATTCAACTTTACACAGATGTGTAAGCCATGGTTTCCATTGCCAAAATATCTCATTATATATACATCCAAAATCTGAAACACTTTTAGTCCCAAACATGTTGGACAGGACCTACCCACCTGTAGCAGACAGCTTCAGGTTCACTGAAATGAACTTTCAGACCAGACGCAGTTATGGAGGAAGGGATATTTATTGAAGCTTACAGATCCAGGGAAAGTTCCATAATGGCAGAAGAAGCTGGCCTGCCTTCACAGGACCAAGCACACAGAGAGAGAGAGAGAGAGAGAGAGAGAGAGAGAGAGAGAGAGGTACAAGCCAAAAAGCCACACAGCACAGCACACTTCAGGAACTCCTGCTAAGCACACTTTGCATATCTTTAGATTGAAATCTGAAACCCACCACCATACCTTAAGATCCACTCAGTGACGTTGCCTCCAGCCAGGTGGCTACAGATGCAAATTACAAACAAAAAAGTCAATATATTAGGGGCCATCTATTCAAACCACCACACCACCTGTGTAGTTCTACCATCATGGTCTTAACAACCACATTGGAAAACCACTGATCTTCCCAGTTTGGACATATATAACTTTTACCTTTGACCAACTAGTGTGATCCTAGGAATTTACCAACCAGAAATGCATGCAGAGACTCTACGGAATGTACAAGAATAGTTACAGAAATATCACTCGTAAGAGCCAAAATTAGAAATAACTTAAAGGTAACTAAATTAGGATAGATACCAAGTGTATTAGTCAGGGTTCTCTAGAGGAACAGAACTGCTAGAATGAATTATTTTAAAGGGGGATTTATTGGATCAGCTTACAGTAGTCCAATAGCAGTTGCAGGCCCGAGAATCACCGAACCTGGTAGTTGCTCAGTCCTCGTGGCCAGACGCCTCAGCAGTCCCGACCCGGCACTGCAGATGGTGCTGGAAAGCCTGGAGGCTTCCTGAGGAGCCGCTGGGTTTCAATCCACGGGGGTCTTCAGTTGATGCTGGTCTTTCGTCTGCACTGGTCTTCAATCCACGCTGGAAGGTAGCAAGCAGCTCCGACAGCCAAAATGGAAGGAAGGTAGGAAGGAAGGAAGGGACTCTTTTTACCCAGAGCTTCCTTGTATCAAGTCCCCCTCTGGGCGGGGCCACCCATTCTGGGGGAAGGACTCACCCTGGGGGAAAGACTTCCTCCTTTAGTTGATCCTTCCTAGAAGCAACCTATGGATTACTAAACAGATCAAGTTGACAACACCTTAACTATCACACCAAGAAATAGCCATATGTGAAATATTTTAAAGAAATGAAAATGGACAAAGTAGGATAAATGCAACAGTAGCAATAATATGGATTTCAAAATTATATTTATAGAAAACACCAGTCACAAAAGGACAGGTATTAAATTCCATGTGTATTTTTCAAGTAGGCAAAGAATGCAATGTAAGTATAGAAATGAAACTTTTTACAGAATTAAGAGGAAGCTCCATGATGGCAGGGGAAACTGATGACATGAGCAGAGGGTGGAATCACCTCCTGGCCAACATTAGATGGACAACAGCAACAGGAGAATGTGTACCAAACACTGGCAAGAGGAAGCTGGCTATAACACCCATAAGCCCACCCCTAATAATGCACTGCCTCCAGGAGGCTTTAATTCCCAAATTTCCATCAGCTGGTGACCTAGCATTCAGAACACTTAAGTTTATGGGAGATGCCTGAATCAAACCACCACATTCCGCCCTGTCCCATAAACTGATAACCATACATTATGTAAAATGCAATGCATTCATCCAACTTTAAAAGTCTTCATAGTTTTTATCAATTCCAATGATGTTCAAACATACCCATAGCCCAAGGTCTTTTAACTGAGCCTCAATAAAAAAAAAAAAAAAAACTCATAATGGTACAGAATAAACATTCACACTCCAAAAGATGGCATTGGGCAGAGCAAAGAAATATTCAACCAATACAAGATTTAAACAAGTTAAACATTGACTCTGTAGTTCCAAGCCCAACAACTCTAGTCAGTGACAAGTGTCCAAGTCTGATAATTCTAACCAATGACAAGTCTCTGGAGTTCCAATTCCTGCCCTTGCTAGGTTACTCACAATCCCTGAAAACATCCAGTTCCAGCAGCTCTCCTTGGCAGCCGTCTCTTAGTTCTGGCATTTCCATTGGGTCTCCACTGCAACCCATGGTTCATTCTAATGGTCCCATAGGGTCTCCATGCAGGTAATCCACTAAGCCTGCTTCACACTGCCCATGGCCATTTCCAAAATACAAAACTGTGTTGCAAATCTAATGGCCCTCTCTTTCCTGTATTTGTTATATTCCTTAATACCAGGTGGGCTGTCAAATTGTTAATCCAGAGGGGAATGAAGCAGACTTTGAAGAACAGAACACTCCTTCAGGATTCAGACCCCTACAAAAGACTCTGTATTCTACCTTTTGTCTTATGCAGGTCAGCTGGCCCAATATCAATATTGTAATCTCTCATACAATTGCAGCTGAACAGACAGAAGTTTCAGCCCAAAGATTTTATATTTTTCTGTTCCATATCCCTCTGCTCACACCAGTCCATTTCTACACAATGCAACCCTGCACAAGTTCTCAGGACACAGGCATAACAGCAAGCCTTTCATACAAACTGCTTCTAGCCCAGTCCAAATAAAGCTCTTTCTCATCCTCATAAGCCAAACCTCACAGTCCATAGTTCTTAATGCATTCAGGTCTTTCAACTCTGACAAGAGTATTCCATCATGCTGTGCTTACAGCCCTGCAAGGCATCTCTTAGGCCACAATTTCAAATTTGTCCACATCCTCCTTCAAAGCAATTCTAAAAGACCAAAGCCACAGAGTCAGGTTTCTAGCAGCAACAATCCCACTCTTCTGGTACCAATTTTACTGTGGCTATAAAGTTCACATTGCTGGCAGAAAACACCCAACCAAGAGCAGCTTGTGGGGGTAGGCTTATTTTGGCTAAGACAGTTGACGGAAAGCTCCATGATGGCAGGGGAAAATGATGACGTGAGCAGAGGGTGGAAATCACCTCCTGGCCAACATCAGATGGACAATAGCAACAGGAGAGTGTGACAAACACTAGCAAAAGGAAGCTGGCTACATGTGGTAAAATTAGAAAATCTGGAGACTGTCAGTCTTTGGTTGTATTGGACTTGAACTGCAGAAGTTTGATGTTTGTTTGATGGTGGTTGAGTTTACATTGTTTTAGTCTCTCCTTGCTATGCATTCATTATAGCAGTTGAAAATGTTTACTCTGTACCTTTAAATGCTGGAAGTATTTAACTTGTTTGATTTTACAGGTCTTAATATCTTAAATTGGTCAAGACTGTGGGGTCCTTTGAAATTGAACTGAGTATAATTTACAATGTGTGATGGATATAAATATATTGGGGGCAAGGGGTGGAATATGGTAGTTTGAATAGATGGCCCCCAATATATTCAGTTCTTTATTGTTTGTAGTTTGCATCTGCAGCCACCTGGCTGGAGGCAGTGTCACTGGGTGGATCTTAAGGTGTGTTGGTGAGTTTCAGATTTCAGTCTAACAATATGCAAAGTGTGCCTAGCAGGAGTTCCTGAAGTATGCTGTGTTGTGTGGCTTTTGGCTTGTGCTTCTCTCTCTCTGCTTGGGCCTGTGAAAGCAGGCCAGCTTCTTCTGCCATTATGGAACTTCCCCTGGATCTGTAAGCTTCAATAAATCCCTTCCTCCATAACTGTGTCTGGTCTGGAAGTTTATCTCAGCGAACCCAAAGCTGTCTGCTACACTATACCACCCATAAACCTGACCACAATACCCTGTCTCCAGGAGGCTTTAATTCTCAAACTGCCATCAGCTGGTGACCTAGCATTTAGAACACCTAAGTTTATGAGGGCCACCTGAATCCAACCACCACAAAAGGCTAAGGCAAAAGGCTCTCCATGGATTTAAGGCCCATCTGAATAGGGAATTCCAGTCCACCTAGGTTACAGAGTAAGACCCTGTCTCAAAAAAAAAAAAAAAAATCAAAACTGGGTGTGGTGACTCACACCTTTAATCCTAGCACTCAGGAGGCTACAGAGTGAGTTGCAGGTCAGCCTGAGTTAAAGCAAGACCCTGCCTTAAAAAGTCAGAAAGACAAAAATCAATATATCAAGGCCAGACGTGGTGGAGCACACCTTTATTCCCAGCACTTGGGAGGCAGAGTAGGAGTTTCGCCATGAGTTCAAGGCCACCCTGAGACTACATAGTGAATTTCATGTCAGCCTGGGCTAGAGTAAAACCCTACCTCGAAGAAAAAGCAAAACAAAAAAAACAAATCAACCATAACTTAGATTTTTAAATCAGAAAATGCCAAAATATAAGTTGCAAGCTTGTACAATATTCTTTGTACAACCAGAAAGAATTAATAGCAAGTGTATAAATAATTCCTATCAGTTATAACAAAAGCAGATATAACCAGATAGATAAAAGCTGGTATTTTACAGGAAGCAAAAGAAAAAATGAGGCTTTGCCAGGCACGCTGATGCATGCCTTTAATCCCAGCACTTGGGAAGCTGAGGTAGGAGGATCACCATGAGTTCAAGGCTGGCCTGAACTATAGAGTGAGTTTCTAATCACCCTGGGTTTTGCTTCACAAAACAAAAAATGAAGAAAATAAAATATATCATTTCAGAAGGGATTAAACACCATAAATAGAATGAAGTGAAATATAAAACTTTAAAAATAGGTACTAAGGGCTAAAGAGATGGCTTAGCAGTTAAGCACTTGCCTGTGAAGCCTAAGGACCCCGGTTCAAGGCTCGATTCCCCAGGGCCCATGTTAGCCAGATGCACAGGGGGTGCTCGCGTCTAGAGTTCATTTGCAGTGGCTGGAGGCCCTGGCATGCCCATTCATTCTCTCTCTCTCTCTCTCTCTCTCTTTCTATCTGCCTCTTTCTCTGTCTGTTGCTCTCAAATAAATAAATTTTAAAAATGAACAAAAAATTAAAATTAATAAAATAATAAATAAATAAATAAAAATAGGTACTAGATAGTTTGTTCAGCCATTAAAATCACTTGTTTATAATGCCTGATGCTCAGGTTGGATTCTCCAGTACCCATGTAATACAAAATGCACAAAATGACTCATGCATCTGGAGTTCATTTTCAGTGGCAAGAAGCCTTGGCTTCTCATTAATCTCATTAATCTCTCTCTCTCTCTCTCTCTCTCTCTTCTCCTTTCAAATTAAAAAATAATTTTTTAAAAAACTTTAGAAACTGTATACTGTGTCTAGATTAACAAATGCTCCTGAAACACTGTCAGCTCAAGAAGTTTCATTCTTTCTCGTGAATACTGGATCAGTGAGAAGAGCTAGTCTGTGCATTTGCTTCTTTTAGGTTATTTGACAGGTCAGCGTCTCTTGGATGGTTTTCAAACCTTTGACATATTTAAAATTTTTAATTTACAAAACTACTGTTATAGTCACCTTCTCATTGCTGAGACAAGACACCTGACCAAAAGCAATTGAGAGGAGGAAAGAGTTTAGTTTGGCTAACAATTGGAAGGGAAAGCTTAATGATGGCAGAAAAAGGATGGTCCTAGGGCTGGAGAGATGGCTTAGCGGTTAAGCGCTTGTCTGTGAAGCCTAAGGACCCCGGTTTGAGGCTCGATTCCCCAGGACCCATGTTAGCCAGATGCACAAGGGGGTGCATGTGTCTGGAGTTCGTTTGCAGTGGCTGGAGGCCCTGGTGTGCCCATCCTCTCTCTCTCTCTCTTTCTCTCTCTCTCTCTCTCTCTCCCTCTTTCTCTCTCAGTTGCTCTCAATAAAAATAAACAAAAAATTTTTTTAAAGGGATGGTCCTAGAGCACAGGCTGGACATCACTTCTCTACAGCAGGTGGAAAACTGCAGCAATAAAGTTAGCTGAGTACTGGCCAGGGGGATCTGGGCTGTAACACCTCAAAGCCTGCCCCCAGGAACACACCTCCTCCATCAAGGCTTCATCTCCCAAATTGCCACTAGGGGGGGACCAAGCATCAAAACACATGACTTTATGGGGACATCTGATTCAAACTACCACATTCCATCCCTGGCCCCCAGATACTCACAACTATCTTAAGATGTAAAATTGCATTCAGCCCAACTTTAAAAGTCCCCATAGTATTTTAATCAACCCCAACAGTATTTAAAAGTTCAAAATCTCATATCTCTTATCTGTAAGCCTGTAAAATGAAAACACAAGTTAAATACACATAATGGCACAGAGTAAGCATTCACACTACAAATGATGGCATTAAGAATAACAAGGAAGGGGGCTGGAGAAATGGCTTAGCGGTTAAGCGCTTGCCTGTGAAACCTAAGGACCCCAGTTCGAGGCTTGCTTCCCCAGGACCCAAGTAAGCCAGATGCACAAGGGGGTGCACGCGTCTGGAGTTCATTTGCAGTGGCTGGAGGCTCTGGTGCACCCATTCTCTCCCTCCCTCTCTCTCTCTCTCTCTCTCTCTCTCTATCTGCCTCTTTGTCTTTCATTGTCAAATAAATAAAATAAAACAAAAAATAATAATAATAATTAAAAAAAGAATAACAAGGAGGGCTGGAGAGACGGCTTAGTGGTTAAGCGCTTGCCTGTGAAGCCCAAGGACCCCGGTTCGAGGCTTTATTCCCCAGGACCCACGTTAGCCAGATGCACAAGGGGGCGCTTGTGTCTGGAGTTCGTTTGCAGTGGCTGGAGGCCCTGGCACACCCATTCTCTCTCTCTATCTCTGCCTCTTTCTCTCTCTGTCTGTCGCTCTCAAATAAATAAAATAACAAAAAAAATTTTTTTAAAAAGAGTAACAAGGAAAGATTGAAACAATGCAAGATTTAAAACAAACAGAGAAAATAAATCCTGTACTTCCATGTGCAGTATCTATGACCCTTGATAAAGTCTCTAGAGTTCCAGTTTCTCCCCTCCAGCTGGGCTATCCATAGGCTGGAGAAAACTGCAACTGAGCTAGCAGCTCTCCTTGGCAATCATCCATAGTCCTCACATCTCCAAAATCATTTGGTCTTCACTACAATGTACAATCTTCCTCATTACTCTATCAGATCTCCATGCAATGACTCCAACAACCCTACCTAATATCACCCAATGACCATTAAAAAAAATGCAAATCCATTGACCCTCTCTTGCCTACATTTGTTATACTTCCATAGTACCAAGTGGGCTACCATGTTTCAGGAGGAGAAAAAGCTCACTTGAAGAGCAACAAAACACCTTCAACATTCTTCAAACTGTCCCAATGCAGGACAGAATCCAATGGTGGTACTCTCAAACAATTGCAGCTGAAGCAGGTTGCAGCGTTCAGCCTGAAACTTTCATTTCTTTGTGTCACATTCATATGCTCACACTGGTCTATTTCTTCTATGCTCAACCATCCTCAAGTTTTCAGAATACAGAGCACCAAGCCTCTCACACAAAGTGCCTCTATCACAGTTCTGCTGAAGTTCTCTTTCCCTGATAAGCCAAGCATCATAGACCACAGTACTTTCTGCATCTAGGTCATTCAACACTCACAGGAATAATCTCCAGTCTCTGCTTAGAGCACTGCAAGGAATCTCTTTGTCCAAAGCTTCAGAATCCTACCACATTCCTCCCACAAAGAAGTTCCAAAAGACCAAATGCCACATAGGCAGGTGCCTAGCAGCAATTACCCACTCCTGGTACCAAGTTTCTGTTGTGGTCACCTTCTTGCTGCTGGGACGAAACACTTGACCAAAAGCAGCTGATGGGAGAAAAGAGTTTATTTAATTTATAGACTCAAAGGGAAGCCTCATGATGGCAGGGAAAGGATGGTCCTAGAGAAGAGACTGGACATCACTTCCATCACAACAGATGGAAAATAACAGCAAGAGAGTCAGTTGAACTCTGGAAGAGGGTATATAACACTCAAAAGCCCATCCCCAGGAACATATCTCCCCTATCAAGGCATTAGCTCCCAAATTTTTACCAGCTGGAGACCAAACATTCAAGAAACATAAGTTTATGAGGGACATCTGATTCAAACCACTGTAACTACATATTTCTAACCTCAACGTATATTACTGTTGCCGGGTGTGGTGGTACACGCCTTTAATCCCAGCACTCAGGAGGCAGAGGTAGGAGGATCACCGTGAGTTCAAGGCCACCCTGAGACTACAGAGTGAATTCCAGGTCAGCCTAAGTCAGAGTGAGACCCTACCTCGAAAAACCAAAACAAAACAAAACAAAAATATTACTGTAGTTCATTTCTCACTCACAAGAAATCAGCTCCATGCTTGAGGTTATAGCCTGCATCAGTCCATGTTGAAAAGATAGGCAAAATTAATCTTAAACATTTTTAGCATAAAAACTTGTACTTTTCTCCCCACGCATACTGAAGATGTTTTAATTAGTTAAAGGCATGTTCAGAAAAACAATCCAGTACTTAAGGAAATTAAAATTGCAAGACCCTGTCATCAAATTAACTTTGCCAAAGAATGATACTGTAAAGATTTGTATGTGTATATAATTCTGTTTCATTGTCACCAAGATTCTAGGCTTTTGTCATGATGTTACTACCTTAAAAAAAAAATCAAGCTGGGCATGGTGGCACACACCTTTAATCCCAGTACTCTGGAGGCAGAGGTATGAGGATCGCCATGAGTTCAAGGCCACCCTGAGACTACATAGTGAACTCCAGGTCAGCCTGGGCTAGAGTGAGACCCTACCTCAGAACCCCGTCCCCCCGCCAAGAAAAAAGAAGAAGAAGAAATCAAGGGCTGGAGGGATGGCTTAATGGTTAAGGCATTTGCCTGCAAAGCCAAAGGACACGGGTTCAATTCCCCAGGACCCACGTTGGCCAGATGCACAAGGGGTGCACGTGTCTGGAGACCCTAGCACACCCATTCATTCTCATTCTCTCTCTCTCTCTATCTATCTATCTATCTATCTATCTATCTCTATCTCTCTGTCTCTCTCTTTCTCGGTCAAATAAATAAATAATAAAACATTTTTTAAATACTTTAAAAATCAAGCAGTATAGAAAATGTAGAAAAATTAGAATGTAGATAAGTTGACAAGATGGCAAAATAGTATAGTTGTGGAAAACATCAAAGCGATTCCTCAAAAATATAAACACAAAATTACTATATGAGGAGTGGGGATGTCACTTTGTGGTACATCACTTGCATAGCATGCACAAAGACCCTGACTTTGATGAGAGAGAGAAACATCTGGGAATATAGTTCTCTGGGTTCAATCTCCCATGCAAAAATTAAAATTGTGTTGGGCTTGAGATGTACTTAAGTGGTAGAGTGTTTAAATAGCATGTGCAAGACTTTTTGATTGATCCAAGTCCCAAAAAAATATATTTTTAGTTATTGTATGATGCAGTAATTCCACCTATGACAATGTACTTGAAATAATTGAACTCAGGGACTCTAACAGGTTATTTGTACACTAATGCTCATGGAAGCCAAAAGGTAGGAGCAATCCCAGCAGCCAGATGAAAAGATAAACAAAATGCCGTACATGCATACAGCTAAGGGACCCTTAGCCATAACACAGTGAGGTTCTGACATACACTACCACATAACCACACCAAGCGAGCATTATAGAACATGAAATTAGCCAGTCACAGACAAATCTGGATGATTCCATTTACACAGGTTGTCCAAAGCAATCAAATTCATAGAGATAAAAAGTAGAATGGGGGTTGCCAGAGCCTGGTGTAGAGAAATGGGGAATAATTGCTTAATGGGTATGGAGTTTCAGTTTGGTTTCTGTAAGGGATGGTGATATAGCTACACAGCAAAATAAAATTTCAGTGTCACTGAACTGTAAAGTTAAAGATGGTTGAGATAGTACCTCTTCTGTGGAAGGATCTAGAAGTTCTCCTCCTCCAACAACAGGATTGCTCAGAAGAAAGAATTTATAGCCTGCTTCTCAATGGAGAGGAAAAGTGTCATTGAATTTATGGAGGTGCTCTGTTATGATTTGAATATATAATATCCCACATAGCCTCATGTGTTTGTTATTAACCTCAGAAGGGCCTTTGGGAAGTAGAGCTCTGTTCCAGGAGGTGTGTCATTGGAGACAGGTCTTGGGATGTTATATGCAGCTCCCCCGCCCCGGCCAGAGCTGCAGCACTCACTCTACTTCCTGCTGCTATGGAGACTGACTCCAGACTGGCTGTTTGCTGTTGTCGTGCTTTCCCCACCATGATGAAACTTCCCCTTGAACTGTAAGCCGAAATTAACCTTTTACTTCCATAAACTGCTTCCGATAGGATATCCTTGTAAGAATCTCAGACCCCAGACCTCCCATCTTCCCCTCTCTCCCTCTCCACCAGCCATAATTGAGACTTCAAAGGTCTGGCTTCCCCATGGATGGTCCAGCCAGCCTGGTACCTCCCCAGACCCTTAGCCCACACCTCTGCACACCTCCCAAGGCCTTTTCCCTCATAGAGCTGATTCCTCTCCCCAAGGCACATAAGCCTCTCTGTCTCTCTCTGTCTCCCATCTCTCCCTTGTCCTTTGGTTCAGAGTTCCTCTTCCACATTCCACCCTGTTTAGAGCTTCCTCCCCCTTCTCTCTCTTTCCCATTTGTGTTTGAGACCCCCTTCTGCCCCTTTGCTTCTCTGTCCCTGACTTTTGGAGTTTCCTTCTTCTTGTCCAGGTCCTGGCACTGCTCATTAGAGCTAGGCCAGTGATGCCGGCACCACCTTGCATTCTCCAAAGCCAGCGACCACTCCAATGCCTCCTTCCCTCAGCCCCCCCCCCCCCCCTCCTGTCTTTGTTCTGAGTCCTGCAACACTCTCATTGGACTTAAGCATGGAATTCCCTTCCCCTGCTTTCTGGGTGCACAGTTCCAAACCAGCTGCTCTCACACGAGCTCATCTCTCTCCTGTTGGCTCCAGTCAGGTATCCTCCTCCTCTTTCTCTCCCCCTCTGGAGCACTCTCCACCTCACTGTCCCAAGAAAACCCTTCGTGGTCTCTGACTCAACCTAATAGTCTTATCCAGCAACAAGAAGGTAAGTGCTACATGTCTCATTTTATGCTTGCAGTACATTTTCTTCACCATGTGCTAGGGTATCACATTCAAAAGGGGGAAAATGCAAATTATTTGTATGAGCTTGCATTTTAGCATTCATATTACAAAGAGTATCTACTTTCCAGGCTGGAATGATTCATTCATTATCCCTCTTATATTTTTTTATTTATTTGTTTGAGAGAGGGAGAAAGTATGGATGGGCCAGGGCGTACTGCCACCACAAACAAACACCAGATGCATGTACCATTTTGTGCACCTGGATTTGCCTGGGTGCTGGGGAATCAAATCCAGGCAGTCAGGCTTTATACTCTAGCACCTTTAACCACTAAGCCATCTCCCATCCCTTATTCATTATTCTAATCTTACTTTAGTACTTTATAATTTGTGGTGATTGTGTTTTTTAAAAAAAACTAAGTAATTTATGTATTTATTTAATTTATTTAATGTGTGTGTGTGTGTGTGTAGGCCAAAGTCAATGTAGGATGTATTCTTCAGCCACTCTGCAGCTTATTGAGACAGTGTCTCTTCTTGAATTCAGAGCTTTCCAATTTGTCTAGACTAGCTAACCAGCAAGTTCTGGGATCCTTCTGTCCGTCTCCATTGGAATTACAGGTGCGCATACACCTCTGTGCCCAGAATTTACATGGGTGATAGGCATCCTAGCTCAGTTTCTCATGTTTACCAATTGAGCCATTTGCCAGCCCCTGCTTTTCTAATACAAAAGAATGTATAAAAATAAAATTTTGGCTTAAAAAAGATGGGTTAGATAGTGTTATGTCATGTGTCATGCATATTTTACCACAATTACCACTGAATGTGCTGTAAAAAGTTCCAGGGTAGCCAGGCATGGTGATGCACACCTGAAATCTCAGGACTGGGGAGGCAGAGGGAGGCAGATCACTGTGAGATCACTATGAGTGCCAGGTAAGTCTGGGCTAAAATGAGATCCTACCTCAAAATAGATAAATAAAAAATTCTAAGGTAGACTACTATGATGGGGCTGTCCTAAAAAAAGACTAGCAAACGAATTAAGAGTTAGTATATATACACCTCTTGAAGAGTGCCTGATACAGAGCTAATACAAAAATTACTTACTATCATCATCATCATTATTATAACCTAGCAACATGTTTTAGTCAATAGTTGGCTTTTTTTTTTTTTTTTTTTGAGGCTCTGGAGATGGAACCTAGTTCTTTGTACATGCTAAGCAAATGTTCTACCACTGAACTACACCCCAGACTCGAATTTGCTCTTTTATGCCTATTTTTTGAGATAGCATCTCACTATATAGCTTAAGTTCCAGACGCATGCTCCACCTTGTGCATCTCTGGCCAGCTTTTAACTCACAACTCTCCTGCCTTAGTTTCCCAAGTGCTGGAATTATAAGTGTGCATCACTATAGCCAGATTATCTTTGCTAAATAAATACAAAAATTTCTGTTGTGAAAATTGAGTTCAATAAATGGCTATCTCTACTACTATCTTTCTCAAAAGAACTAGAGGACAATGTTTGCAAACTTGGCTCTGCCCTAGGAGAAGGGAGACTCCAGTAGTCTTCAAAGTCCTGAAAACCTTGGACTAAAGAGCCCCGGAAATAGAACACATTCTACAGCAACTTTTATTTCACACCACATATCTGAAGTGGGGCCAGTTATTTCTTGGGATTATTTACAGAAACTCACTTCAAAAGATAACAGAAACTGGGTATTAAAATAATAAATTATTGTCAGGCATGGTGGTGCACGCCTTTAATCTCAGCACTCAGGAGGGAGAGGTAGAAGGATCGCTGTGCGTTTGAGGCCAGCCTGGAACTACAGAGTTTCAGGTCTGCCTGGGCTAGCGTGAGACTCTACCTTGAAAAAAAACCAAAATAATAATAGCAATAATTAATAATAAAATTTATTCTTAATCCCTAAAACATTTATTCAATCCCTACAATAATTCAATCCTAAAAATAATTTTGTGAAGAGTGTTAGCATAATTTTCCACTGAAAAATAAACCTTGAAGCGGTGTCACAGTGGTACACAGTGACACTGTGTTAACCACAGAAATAGGAAGGACCCACTCCCTGACCCATGCCTCTCTATTACTTACGATTCCTAGTTAAAAATTAGAAATAAATTTCTCTCTTTCTAACATCAAAGCTAAAAGGAAGTATATGGGTTTGTTAAATTAAAATGAAATGACTGCAAAATGAAATTTGAGACCATGGACTTTGATGCATTCAGAAAATTATACATCATAGAGGCCCTGCCTGAGAAGCTGTGATTTCTACTCATTTTCTTGGATGCACCAAACAACAACAACAAACCCATTCTTTTGTCTAAGAAACTGGAGCAAACTTAGAGAAGGGGAAAATCAATACACTTCAAAAGAATTGTTCCTAAGATAATGCTCTCCGACTTCAAAGAAACAGAAGGAAACTTGCAAATGTGGCCAGCAGCCCTGGGGGAGGAGCCAGCAGGTGAGCTGGTTTGGTGAGCACTGGGATGAGGAAACCAGGGAAGCAGCTTAGGTCACCTCCTCCCCAAGAACTCAGTGAACGCTCTTTGCAGGGTTACACTCCAGTACTGCAGCCAAGAGCTTCCTGATCAGTAGTTGAATAGTGTGGGGTTCGAAGAATAAAATAAAAAGCATCAGAGGGGGAAAAAAACACAAATCCAAATTATTATTTCCTGACCAGAAAAGAAAGTCCACACTATTTAAGGCACACTCCACAGGAGGGAATTCCTGCCTGGTACAGAAAACCTAATCAAAAGCCTATGGAAGTCATAAACCCAATGGGAGAAACTACTACTGTTGTCTGACTAAATGAATATATTATGTTCACCAAACTTTCCCTCTAAATACTGATGCTAATACCATGTATTAGTGTTACTCTCATTTTTGGTTAGAGAGGCTTCTCTTTTCAGATGGTGGTGACCACTGGGATGACTGAAAACTCACAAAAGTGTTGAGAAGTAACAGTGGAGTGTTAAGCACTACATGAGACATCTCTATCACACCCTTCAAGGCTCAGGGACCATTCCAGATGAGGTGGTGGAAAGAATGTAAGAGCCACAGGAAGGGGAGGAGTGCTTACAATACTGTCTTTAAAAAAACAAAATGGCTTAGAGATTCATAGCCTCACAGTGCTTAACACGACCTACACAAGATGACATCATTGGGCTGGAGAGATGGCTTAGTGGTTAAGTGCTGACCTGTGAAGCGTAAGGACCCCGGTTCGAGGCTCGATTCCCCAGGACCCACGTTAGCCAGATACACAAGGGGGCACACGTGTCTGGAGTTCGTTTTCAGTGGCTGGAGACCCTGGCGTGCCCATTTTCTCCCCCCCCCCTTCTCTGTCTGTCACTTTCAAATAAATAAATAAAAATAAACAAAAAAAATTTTTTTAATGATGACATCAAAACAGGAGACTAGTTGGAAAAAAAGAAGGGATTCAGTGGAGGGGGGAGTTGGGAGGGAGAAAAGAGAGGAGAATATGATCATGGTACGGTGTTTATATTTATGGAAGTTGTCAATAAAACTTTAAGAAAATTAAAAAAGAAACCCCACACTAAAAAGGAACTTTTAGGGCTGGAGCGATGGCTTAGCAGTTAAGGCTTGCCAGCAAAACCAAAGAACCAAGGTTCTATCCCCCAGTGCCCACGTAAAGCCAGATGCACAAGGTGGCACCTGTGTTTAGAGTTCCTTAGTAGTGCCTGGCACCACTCCCATTCTCTCTCTATCTGCCTCTCTCTCTTTCTCAAATAAATAAATTTAATATATAAGATATATATCTCCAGTGACTGATTCACCTACAGAAAAAAGCCCAGTGTGGAGGCAGAGACACAGCCAGTGCAGTGGTCCTGTTACCTAAAGAGTGAAATTAGCCCTTCACATAGGGCAGAGTTCTTAGGCCTCTAAATTATAGGATAAAGAGTCCTATTGTTTGTTGGTCAGGAAAAACCCTTCATTTACTCAGATATACCAAAGGTCACTCAAGTCACTCAAAGCTCACATATTTTATCAGGTCAGAATTTTTATCAGGTTAGAATTCTTTTTTTTTTTTTTTAACGAATCTATTTGATGAAAAACACAGTAGTTAGCTGTGGGGTTTTGTTTTTGTTTTTGTTTTTGTTTTTTGTTTTGTTTTGTTTTGGTTTGGTTTTTGGTTTTCCGAGGTAGGGTCTTACTCTAGTTCAGGCTGACCTGGAATTCACTATGTAGTCTCAGGGTGGCCTTGAACTCATGGTGATCCTCCTACCTCTGCCTCCCGAGTGTTGGGATTAAAGGCGTACGCCACCACGCCCAGCTCAGTAGTTAGTCTTTAGGTTTGTTTGTTTGTTTGTTTGGGTTTTGGTTTTTTTTTTTTTTTTTTTTTGAGGTAGGGTCTCACTCTAGCCCAGGCTGACCTGGAATTCACTATGTCGTCTCAGGGTGGCCTCGAAATCACTGAGATCCTCCTACCTCTGCCTCCCGAGTGCTGGGATTAAAGGTGTGCACCACCACGCCAGGCAGTAGTCAATTTTTGTATCTTTTCAGCAAGTGACATAAACGGAAACTTTTCTTTATATGTACATTATAACAACAAGATGCAATATATGAGATCAGATTGACTTCTTGAAAGATTACCAATAACCCCACTGAGGAGCAGGGGAGGGGAAACATAAGACTATAATGATGGGAGTATGACCAGTATGCAATATGTTCATATATTAAAGTTTTCAATTAAAAAATTGACAGAGAAGGGCTGGAGAGATGGCTTAGCGATTAAGCACTTGCCTGTGAAGCCTAAGGACCCTGGTTCGAGGCTCAATTCCTTAGGACCCACGTTAGCCAGGTGCACAAGGCGGCGCACGCATCTGGAGTTCGTTTACAGAGGCTGGAAGCTCTGGCACGCCCATTCTCTCTCTCTCTCTCTCTCTCTCTCTCTCTCCTCCTTCTCTCTGTCGCTGTCAAATAAATAAACAAAAAAAATTAAAAAAAATGACAGAGAAAACATTTGGGGGTAATTGAATATAATTTGGATAGTACATTAGAAGAAAATTTCTTGAAAGTAAAATGAATGGCTAACAAAAAAGGACCCAAACTATGCGTGCAGAATGGCATTATTTGATGATCATAATAACATATCCATGCAAACATGTAGAAAATATCTAACATTGTACAAAAGTGTTGCTCTCTGATTTTCTACAGTGATCATGGGCTGTTGTTATACTGATAAAAAGGCATTGTTATAAATTGATACCATCTAAATAGGCCACATTTTTCTCTTCTGAGGCTTTGAAGCTGAAACGTGGTGAGAGTACACTGGTTTCCTTCCAAGTTCAAAACGGACTGATTAACACAGCTTGATTTCTCACAGCTGATTTGTCATCTCAAATCCACAGCCCTCTCCCTTCACAGCCTGGAATGAATCTGACCTCAAGGGGGCTACAGAACATTAACAAAATGTTGGCAACTCTTCTAGCTCTTCATACCACCCACATGAATATCTGGAAGCTTGATGTTACTATGGTGAGCTGGCAACTCAAACCCAACAGACTGGGCGCTGACATCTAGGCGGGGAATTAAAGGCTGAACACATAGCTGTGGGTCACTGTCAGGTTTTCTAACCCTTAAAGTCAAAGACTAGACTTCATGACAGGGGCCACAACTCCCACTGATTTATCTTTCCTTTATCCTGTAACTGGCAATTTCAGGAACTCTATCTTGTGACTATATATATCAGTAATGCTTGGGTGGAAGTTTTTATTAAAAATAATGCTCAAGAATGGCTTTCCTAAACTAAAGCAGAACTGTAATTAGCAAATCCCAAAAGAGAACTAGCAGAATGGTAAGGGTGGAGCCTGGATTTATCAAGAATAAAGAGGGATCAGGGTTCAAAGATTTGGGGAAAATTTGGATGGTATTAATCTAAATAAACCAAATGTAGGGTTAAGTGAAACTGTTGCTGTAAAAGGTTACATCATTACTCAATTTCAGCCTTCTAAAACAATGCAGAAATGTAAATGCATCATAATCATAAATCATTCTTCCCAGGGAGGACTAAGGAACAAGGACTTGCACAAGGAAAGATGGATGATTCCCTGGACTCGGCAGCAGCAGCTAAAGATTAACCCGACCCAACCACAGAGCTTCACTGGGAGGAAGGACAAAGAGCAGGTCTCCAGAATATCCCCCAGGAGAAGGCTTTTGTTGAACCTAATATTCTGTTACCTTAAGAACAGGTTGAAGGCTCTATCTGCTTCTCTCTCTCTCTCATAAATAAATAAATGAAATATTTTTTTTAAATAGTAGAAGATCTGGAACAATGCTATTCAAAACACACATGAAAATGGCTAACCTCAAAACTGATGCTGCTGCTCGTGGTGAGGATGCGGAACAATAGGACCTCTCATGTATCACCGATGACAACGCAATTTGGTAGCACACTTTGGAAACCATTTTGCCAGTTTCTTACAAAACTAAATATAATCTTATCATATGGTTTCATATGCTTCCTAGATACTTATTCAACTTAAAACAAACATTTGCATGTAAAAGTTCATAGCAGTTTTATTCATAATTTCCAAGTACTGGAAACATCTAAAATGTGCTTCAATAGGCAAATGGATAATAGTCCATGTAATATTATTCATAGACAAAATAAGTGAATTACAAGTCACAAAAAGACATGGATAATCTTAAATACACATTGTTAAATGAAGTAATCTAGCATGGAAATACTATGCACTGTAGACTTTCAATTTTGTAACATTATGAAAAAGGCAAAAGTGTAAACAATAACCATGTGTACAGGGGTTTAGAGAGCATTTTGAACAGATGAAGCACAGAAGGTAAGTTTTTAGGACTGTGAAACTATTCTGTATGATACAGTTGCATGTAGATAATTCTATATATTTATTAAAATCCATAATACTTTATAGCATAAACAGTGATATGAAAGTATGACAATTTAAAAAATTATTTAGGAGGTAGAACTTCCTAGAATTAAATACAGACTATGATAAGAAAATCTAACTGTAATGCAAATGCATGAAACAATATCACTGGTGGGGCAGGAGATAAAGGCAGAAACTTAAGTAACTTTGGAAGGAGTGAAGTCTACAAGTCTTTAAGACTGAATCTACTTGATAAAGTTGTTTCCCATGGGAGTACATGTCAACAGTTCTGATACCACGAGACAGATAGACTGGAATTGAACAATGAAGTCAGTGGATGGCAGCTGATGGAAGTCACACTTTTCACTGCTGGAGGGAGAGTTTACAATTAATCAAAAAGAGAAGCCAGAACAATCTATATGAACTCATGTTTAGCTTAATACAGATAAAATGGTCCCGTACAGAAATATTTATAGGTATATGTATATGCACACATAGTTAGCATGTATACAT
The DNA here is from genome assembly GCA_036346955.1 of Dipus sagitta. Taxonomy (NCBI): domain Eukaryota; kingdom Metazoa; phylum Chordata; class Mammalia; order Rodentia; family Dipodidae; genus Dipus; species Dipus sagitta. The sequence continues at coordinate 121,732,182 of CM070771.1, read as the reverse complement.
ATATTTCCTGGCTGTCAGTTAAAATCCCAGTAGCAACATTTAGCACCCAGATCTTGGTTCCTAACACTACTCACCAATAAAAGGAACCACAGTTTCTTGAAACAGCTGATTCTACAAACAAGATGGGAAATGTACAAAATAAGCCTGGGAGAGTTTATACTTCCACTTTATAGTATTTTTAAAATTTTTTTGTTATTTTAATTTATTTGAGAGTGACAGAGAGAGAGAAAAAGAGGCAGAGAGAGAGAGAGAGAGAGAGAATGGGCACGAAATGGCCTCCAGCCACTGCAAAGGAACTCCAGATGCATGTGCCCCCTTGTGCATCTGGCTATCGTGGGTACTGGGGAATCGAGCCCCGAACCAGGGTCCTTAGGCTTCACAGGCACTTAACCACTAAGCCATCTCTCCAGCCCCACTTTATAGTATTTTAAAGTCACATTGATTGAATAATGGATATAGGTCATTAGAAATCAATTAAAGAGATCCTAATAAAGTTGGAACAATTCAAGCTACAAAATGAGTAATTTAATATTCAAGGACAATCCTAACATCCATGCTGATACCAATAAATGAAGGAGAAGAGACCAGTAATTCACAGTTACCCCATTCATAAGGAGGTGGATTGTGACTTCCGCTTCCATTGACTGTTTGGAAGGAGTGGAAAATAGCTGTAGTGAGAAAAACTTGCAAACACTGCTTCAGCAAAGTGATCAAATTCCACGCCTCCAGGCACCAATGATGGTGATAGTGTGCACCCTTGTCTCCTGTAAACCCAGACTTCATGCCAAGCATCAGGAGAATGTCAGGAAGAAAACACAAAAAAGAATGGAGGGCTCATCTCCAAAATACCCCATCAGTACACATTAAAACCATCCAGTTCAGAGCAGGAGAGATGCCTTAGCAGTTAAGGCACTTGCCTGCAAAGCCAAAGGACCTTGGTTCAATTCCCCACTATGTAGTCACGTAAGCCAGATGCACAAGGTGGCGCATGTGTCTGGAGTTTGTTTGCAGTGGCCAGAGGACCTGGTGCATCCATTGTCATTCTCTCTCTTTCTCTCTCTCCCTCTCCCTCTCAAATAAATAAATAAAAATATATTTTAAAAAAAAACAATCCAGGTCATCAAAATCTAGACTTGCACAATCAAAAAAAGTCCAAGCTGGGGGTGGTGGCCCACCGCTTTAATCCCAGCACTCAGGAGGGGAGACAGAGGTAGAAGGATTGCTGAGATTACATAGTGAATTCCAGGTCAGCCTGGGCTAGAGCAAGACTCTACCTCAAAAAAAAAAAAAAAAAGAGTTTGGGAGATTATTGCAGTCAAGAGGAGCCCATGGGGATATAGTTGGGAGACAGAGTACCTGTCTAGCATGCACATCAGAGCCTGGGTTTGATCCCCAGCAGCGCAAGTATTTCAAAAGCACTGTGGGGCACCCTTGATAGATCCTGGAATTGAAAAAGAATGTTGTAAGAAAAAGACAAGGATATCTGAAATGAAGATGAACTTTGGTTACCAATAATGTACTAGTTCATTAATTGTAACAAATATGTCATACTAATGTAAGATGTGAGTTAGAGGGGAACCTGAGTGCAGAGTATATGATAACTCTGCACCATTCTCTGTTTTTTTTTTTTAATTTTAAGACATATTTATTTTATTTTTCTTCTTTTATTTTATTTTATTTTTTTATTAACAACTTCCATGATTATAAACAATATCTCATGGTAATGCCCTCCCACTCCCCACTTTCCCTTTTGAAACTCCATTCTCCATCATATCCCCTCCCCCTCCCAACAGTCTCAGCTGATGTCATCATCTTTTCCTCCTACTATGATGGTAGTGTAGGTAGTGTCAGACACTGTGAGGTCATGAGTATCTAGGCCATTTTGTGTCTGGAGGAGCATGTTGTAAGGAGTCCTACCCTTCCTTTGGCTCTTGCATTCTTTCTGCCACCTCTTCCGCAATGGACCCTGAGCCTTGGAAGGTATGATAGAGATATTGCAGTGCTGAGCACTCCTGTCACTTCTTCCCAGCACCATGATGCCTTCTGAGTCATCCCAAGGTCACTGCCATATAAAAAGAGAAGGTTCTCAACCAAAAGTGAGAATAGCATTAATATATAGGTATGAACATTAAAAGAAGTGCTTACTGGGCAGTTTGATGAGCATAGTATATACATTTAGCCAGACAGCAGCAGACGTTACACCCATAGGGCTCATGACTACCCCTGTTTTAGGTTTTCAGTATCAGAGATGTATTCCCTCCCATGGAGTGGGCCTCCAGTCCAATTATAGAGCGGTTGATTCCCCCATAACAGATGTGCCACTATTGCACCTGTTGGCTCATTTGGCCTAGCTGACCACATATAAGGCTTGCAGTGTACATTGTTGAGTATCTTCACTGGTGATCTCTCTCTCTCTCTCCCATTGAACTGCATGCAGAATGGCTTCTTCCAGCTTTCTTTCTCACTCTAGCTCAGGCTGACGTGGAATTAACTATGTAGTCTCAGGGTGGCCTCAAACTCACAGCAATCCTCCTACCTCTGCCTCCTGAGTGCTTGGATTAAAGACATGTGCCACCACACCTGGCCTCTTTTTTTGGGGGGGGGTAAAATTAAAACTATCCAAAATAGGAAAAGTTGTTTGTTTTTTTTTAAATAAAGACTTAAAGAGCTAGGAGTGTGTTTAAGTAATAGGTCACTTGCCTGGCATGTACAAAACTCAAGGTTCCCCAACTTCAATCCTCAATGCTGGAAAAAAAAAATGCACAAAATTATTAAAGTAACACTAGATAGTATGTGAAAGGTAAAGTAATGCTTTAAGTAGCTGGGCATGGTAGCACATGCCTTTAATCTTAGCACTCGGGAGGCTGACGTAGGAGGATCACTGTGAATTTGAGGATAGCCTGAGACTACATAGTGAATTTCAGGTTAGCTTGGGTTATAGTGAGACCCTATCTCAAAATACTAAATAATAAAAATAACAATAATAATAATGTGGGGTTTTTTTTGTTTTTTTTTTTTTTTTTGGTTTTTAGAGGTAGGGTTTCATTTTAGCTCAGGCTGACCTGGAATTCACTATGTAGTCTCAGAGTGGCCTCAAACTCATGGTGATCCTCCTACCTCTGCCTCCCGAGTGCTGGAATTAAAGGCAGGTGCCACCATGCCCAGCTAATAATGTTTTAATTACCCAGAAGAAGAAAAAATTAAAGGTCTTCCTAGTTGTTAGTCATATCAGAGTTTTACCCTAATTTAAATATATCTACCCTTTGTTCAAAGTAGGGAAATAAAAAGAATATTAAATTTATTGGTAAGCCGGGCGTGGTGGCACACACCTTTAATCCCAGCACTCGGGAGGCAGAGGTAGGAGGATCTCAGTGATTTCGAGGCCACCCTGAGACTACATAGTGAATTCCAGGTCAGTCTAGGCTAGAGTGAGACCCTATCTCAAAACAACAACAACAAAAAAAAATTTATTGGTAAGCACTAAAACAATTCAAAAAACTTAAGAGGTCCTAGGGTAATGGTGTTTGTTTTTTGAAGTAATTAATATCTTTTGTCTCAGAAACTTTGACAGTAGGCAAACACAAAACAAAATAAATTACCAGAGGCAAAAGTCTTTGTTAGCTGTGTTTTCAAATATTGGCCCAGTGTCTAGGCCCTGTCATCATCACAAATCCAAAGGCACTAGTACTCAGAATACAAGAGCAGGGGCTTTGGGTGGCCCCAGTGCAGATCCTTCAAATGGCTGTTCTTACCAGGATGGAAGCAGATCACTTTCATCCTCCAGAGGAACAATGGCAGATCCTCCCCAGGGTTCTGGGAGCCCGTGACCCAGAATGTCATTCACAATCTCCCGAAAATCCACATTCTCTCTCCCTCTCTCCCCTTCTGAGTCCCAAGTTCTCTTGATACTTTGTCACTAAATTACTACTGTTCCAGTTAGAAGGATAAAGCTTTTTCCTTAAGCAAACACCTCTTAATACCATCAGAAGGATTAAGTTCTAGTGTTCTAAGGCACAGGACAGTAACTTTAGTTGACAGTAACAATGTATATTTCAAAATAACTAGAAAAGGGCTGGAGAGATGGCTTAGCGGTTAAGCGCTTGCCTGTGAAGCCTAAGAACCCCAGTTCGAGGCTCGATTCCCCAGGACCCACGTTAGCCAGATGCACAAGGGGGCGCACACGTCTGGAGTTCGTTTGCAGTGGCTGGAGGCCCTGGCGCACCCATTCTCTCTCCCTCTCTCTATCTGCCTCTTTCTCTTTCTGTCTGTCGCTCTCAAATAAATAAATAAAAATAACAAAAAAAAAAAAAAAACTAGAAAAGATTCTGGATGTTCCCAGCCCAAGGAATTAATAAACTTTTAAAGTGATGGAAGTACCAACTGAGGCAGGAGAATAGGCAGGAAACAAACTCTAGATGGCCTTGTACAAAGCTTACAAAGTCAGCATACAAAAAAAAAAAAAAAAAAGTTGTCATAAAAGGCAGGGGACTCTGCCCCAGGCCAGCTGAAACTGGCTGGTACCACTGACATAGATAGGTACATAGGACCCAGAATGTCAAAGACTAACTATGGGTCTTTATAATAAGCACACACACACACACACACACACACCACACACACACACACATCCTGGGTGGAGATTTAAGATGCTAAGAAGGTATGAGATGCATAAAGTTGTATGTAGAATTACTTGTAGCAGAGAGAGCAGAGGTGAAAAAACCTATGCTATGCGAATAATCCAAAAAGCTCCGACTCATTGTATAGCCAGGCTGTGGACCCGCTCTCTTCCTCCTCAGAAGTGCATCCTTAAGAAGTCCTCACACTCTGCTTACTACTATCCACATGCCCCTGTCCAGCTCCTTGTTCTGAGACTCAAGAACCTGGAACCCTTCAGAGGAGCCCTCGCAGTTTCATTAATTACCCTTACCCTGAATTGATCATTTCACATTGCATATATGTTTTAAATTGTCATGCTGTACAGTACAAATATGAAAAATGTGTCAAACATAAGATAAAGGCTCCGAAGTAAGCAACTTCTCCATTCGTCCTCTACTGCATCATTTTAGGGATATTAAACCCCTTGGCCTTAGAAGTAAAAACATTTTCTAACACAACGTTGAAGCTTCTTGAATCACAAACCATATGCAACTAGAATAGTGGCATATCAAGACTTGCCAGCTGAGCTTGGCACCAGCCCATCCACAAATTAGCTTAATGTCTGTCTCTAGCTGCTGTCATCAACCCCCAAGTCCTCCCCGTCCACAGGGCAGCTGTTCCCATCATGGAAGCACAGCCTTTTAAGTCTTTTTTTTTTCCCCCTGCTTTCCATATGCACTAGGTTTTTAGATTCACATTTGCAATTTCCTTCTGTCCTGAAACCCAGATCCCTACACACGATCAAAGCCCACTCACTAGACCACTGGGGTGTTCCCAGTGTGTTCTATTGCTTTCAAATTCCATTCATTGTTTTGCTGATTTAACTCTCACTTTTTATACATTTTCTCATCCATCCCACAAGCATTCACAGAGCATGTTTCTGACTCCCTTCAGGGAACATGTGGTCTAAAAGGAAGAATAATTTTTTTTTTAAAAGTAAAAGAAGCACATGGGCTTTGGGGATAGATTAGTTAGTAAAATGTTTGCCTTGAAAGCATGAGGACCTGAGTTTGATCCCTGCATAAAGATGTCTGGTATGTTGGCAAGTGTCTGTAATTCCAGCACTGGAGAAATGGAGACAGCTCGATTCCTGAGACTCCCTGGGCAGACACAATAGTCTAATGGAAAACTCTAAGCCCTGCCTCAAAAAGTAAGTAAGATTCCTGAAGAATGATACCCAATGTTGTCACCTGGCCTACATGCACACACACACACACATACTCTCACACACAAATACATACATGAACACACAAGAATGAAGCCAGTGGTGTAAAGAAAAACAACAACAACAAAAAAAGGCTTTCCTTACTGAAAGACTTTGCAGTCCACTGTGGCCCTCTCCACTCCAGCTGTTCCATTGCTTCCTCCACTTAGTCCAAACTTCTGCTCTCTTATCACATGTATTTTATTACCTCTCCATTTCCCACCTTTCTTGACATCTCTTACTCCCTTCTCATGATCCTCTTTCTAGTTTCACGGCCTATACAAACACACAAATACACACACATATAATTTTAAAATCTAGGTTCTGAATATGAGAGTAAACCTGCCATACTTATCTTGCTTAATCTGGCTTATTTTGTGTGACATGATTTCCAGTTACATCCATTTTCCTGCAAATGTTATAATTTCATTTCTCTTTACAACTATGTAAATTCCATTGAGTATATGTGCTACATTTTCTTGATCCATTCTTCTATTAAAGGGAAATCTAGGCTGGCTCCAATTCCTCGCTGTTCTAAATAGAGCAGCAATGAACAGATGTGCAAGTATCCCTGTGGTATGTGGACTTAGAGTATTTTGGATACATACCAGAGGGCTATAGCTGGGTCATGTAGTAATTCAATTTTCAGTTTCCCAAGGAGCCTCCATCCTTGTTTCCTAGTGACTGCACAAGTTTATACTCTTGCCAGCAATCACCACATCCTCATCAGCATTGGTTGTTACCAGTTTTCTTGATGACAGCCATTCTAACTGGGGTGAGATGGAATCTCAAAGTAGTTTCAATTTCATTTTCCTGATGACTAAAGGTGTTGAATATTCTATTCATTTATTTATGGTCCATTTGAAAACTGTTCAGTTCATCAGCCCCATTTGGTGATTGGATGATTTTGGGTTTAGGGGAGTTATTTTTGCAACACTGTGGGGTTTTTTTGTTTTTCTGTTTGTTTGTTTTTTGAGGTAGGGTCTCACTCTAGCTCAAACTGACCTGGCACTCACTCTGTAGTCCCAGGCTGGCCTCAAACTCACAGCAATCCTCCTACCTCTGCCTCCTGAGTTCTGTGATTAAAGGCATACACTACCATGCCCAGCAAAATTTGCAGTTCTTCATATATCCTTGATATTAATCCTCCATCTGATGTGTACTTGGCAAAGACTTTTTCTCCATTCTGTAAACTGTCCCTTCATCCTGAAGATTCTACAGAAGCTTTTAAATTTCATGTACCTTCCTACATGACTCCTTGGGATTATTCCCTGTGCTATTGTTATTCTTTTCAGAAAGCCCAGCCTATTCCTCTAGCAGTTTCAAAGTTTCAGATTGAGAAAGACCAAAATCTTATTCTACTACATTACATAAGGTTTCCTTTATTATGGATGCAGAACAGAGAAGAGTAAAAGAACTCAAGATATTAGGATGGGAAAACAGTTTGCATATAAAAGAAGAAAAAGGGCTGGAGAGATTAAGACACTTGCCTGAGAAGCCTAAAGACTCATGTTTGTCTCTCCAGGTGCCACGTAAGCCAGATGTAAAGGTGACGCAAGCGCACAAGGTGGCACATGCACATAAGATGGCACACGCGTCTGGAGTTCGATATCAATGGCTGGAAGCCCTGGTACGCCAATTCTCTCTCTCTTTCATTTAAAAAAAAGTTTTTTAGAAAGAATATATAAAAATTAGAGGTGGCCTTCTAGGCAAAGATCAAGGCAGGAGAGACAGGAGGAATGGACAGCCCCAGACCAAGGGAATACAACCTTCTCCGTGCACAGGGACATGGTTCACTCATTCTGCCTAACCTGTACAGAATTTTTTCTATCACAATGATTCCATAACTAAAAACTTTTAAAAATCTATTGATTTTATAGTTTTTGGCTCTGTTTACAAGAATGTTTTCTTGAGCAGAGCATGGTGGTGCATACCTGTAATCCCAGCACTTGGGAGACTGAGGTAGGAGAATCACAAGTTCAAGGACAGTTTTGTCTATTGTAATAAGACCCTTTCACATTTGCAAAAGGTTTATAAAGACTAGTTTTTATTTTAAAGGACAAATCAGAGAAACACCTCTATAGGTTTCCTTGGTTATCTTTCAAGAATTAAGTATCTCCAAAGAGAAAAATAAAAACAAGAACTATGCATTCAAACATGTGCATAAATGGGAATGGGTGCTCAGTCCATAAAAAGCTTACCTTTCAAGCCTAAGGACCTGAGTTAGTTATATCTCCAGAGCCCTATATTAGACAGGGTTCTCTAGAGGAACAAAACCAATAAAATGAATATATAAACAGGGAGATTTGTTGGGTTAGCTTACAAGATATTGGCTGGATAGTCCAACAACAGCTGTCCACAGATAAGAAAGTTGAAGAATCCAGCAACTTCTCAGTTCATGAGGCTAGATGCAGGCTGACAAGTCTTAGACCCATAGCCACTCAATCCATGAGGCCTAATCAATGGCAGGAGCATGCACAAGCAAGTGATATGGAATTTGGGATGTGTTTGTGAGCAATGGAGCCTTTCTTGGCTCTTGGACAGGGGAGTCTTGAAAACACATTCACACAAACCTCTATTGAGTCAGTAACCTCTGACTTTTTGTCTTATGAATTTAAGTGAATGTTATTCACATATAGGGTTAAGTTTAGAAAAAAAAATTATTATAAGCTTATAGATATAAGAGTTTATAGAGTTTTAGAGAAAGGAATAAGATGGGAAAAGGACCCAGAGACCCAGATTGGTTATGTTTTTTTTAATTTATTTATTTATTTGAGAGTGACAGACAGAGAGAGAGAGAGAGAGAGAGAGAGGCAGATAGATAGAGAGAGAATGGGTTGCCAGGGCCTCCATCCACTGCAAACGAACTCCAGACGTGTGCGACCCCTTGTGCATCTGGCTAACGTGGGTCCTGGGGAGCTGAGCCTTGAACCGGAGTCCTTAGGCTTCACAGGCAAGCGCTTAACTGCTAAACCATCTCTCCAGCCCAAGATTGGGTATTTTTAAGGGAGTTTATTGAATGGAGGGTAAACTGGTTAGATGTCAGGTGTCTAGATGCCACCAAGAAAGAGAATAATTGCTCTTATGTTCCTAGAAAAGAGAATTATTCTTCTCAGAGCGGGTGATTAGCTCTGCTAGGAATGAGGGAACTCCTTTAGAAAAGAAGAAATAAGAAAAGACCAGACTCTTCCAACATTTCCAGCCTCTTACAAAGTGGAGGCTTTAAGGTCTTCTTTAGGCAAAAAGAGATAAGAGAAAAATCAGATCCTCCCTTACAGGCTCAAGGACATTCCTCACTTTTACTTTCACTTTTACTCTAAAAGTGCCTCGTTTTCCTCCTCTGGAGAAGTAACTCTAACTATCATTAAGGAATTGGGGCAATGACTTCTTCAAGTTGAATGGGATCATCATGTATGGCAGTTGGGCTACCCCTCCAGTAGGTTTATCTAAGGGACTGCAAAAGTGCACTGGTATACTGCGGGAAGAAAGTCCTGAATAAAGAAGTTGGGCACAAAGAATAAAAGTAAGAGGCATCAAAGAGAAGTGGGCACTGAGAAAACTGGGGCTCTTTAGGGTTTCTATTCTTGTAGCCTTTCAGACCTTGAAGAGTGATCAAGGGGACCCAGGTAAATGGAGTTAGATTGTCACAAGATGATAAGAATGTGGCTGACTATAAACAAAAGGAGATAAAATTAATATAGCAGCTGAGAACACAGGGCCCAAAAATTAATAGACTTACTATTACCAGAAATGATGAGCAGAATTCACTTTTACAATGAATATCCAGAAATCCATTTCTAAAGCCGTTCAGCAGATGGCACAGTGCTATCTGATATAGGCTGAATCTGTTTTTGTAGGTCTTGTAAAGCCTATGAGACATTAGCACAATTGTCAGGAATATACACCATCTTTTTGTTTGTTTATATATATGTAATTGACAACTTCTATACTTACAGACAACAAACCATGATATTTCCCTCCCTTCCCCTCCCCTCCCCCACTTTCCTCTTCATAGCTCTGCTCTCTGTCATATCCCCTCCCTCTGTCCATTAGTCTCTCTTTTAATTTGATGTCATCATCTTTTTCTCCTGTTATGAGGGTCTTGTGTGGGTATTGCTAGGCACTGCGAGGTCCTCGATATCGAGGCCAAATTCTGTCCAGACAGTTGTATGTAAGTTGTGTCATCTTTTGAAATGAGTCAGAGAGCCTTGATGACCATGTATTTCCTTTGAAAACATTGAGGATCTTTTCCTCTGTTCTTACTCTCCTTTTGCAGACTGTACACTGGTTGGAGTCCAAATTCTGGGTTTCCATGACCTCTCTGATCAAGAGATCAGGTGACTTACAAGAACTGTAGGATCCGTTAGAGGTGTCCTGTCATCTCCTGAGGACTGATTGATCTGGGGGTATATTTCCTCTAGAGTACCTTCTCAAACTAGGGATACCTCTATTAGCCCTAAGGGAAGGGGACTCTTGGCAATGGCATTGACACCCTGGTTAGCCAACATGCTTCCCTCTAAAGTTGTGTTTAGCCCCTTCAGTTGTCCTGTGTAGTATGTTGCTGTAGCATTAGAAGGAGGAAAGACTGCAGAATGTCTTTTCTAAACACTGGCATGGACATGGAGGACCAGAAAGGCATATTTAGAGTTGGTATAAATATTAGCTCTCTGATTTTGCTTAGTTTTAATGCCCTGGTAAGAGCTACTAGTTCTGCTAAGTAAGCATTAATGCCTGAGGAAAGGAGTATACTTTCAATTGCATTATTGAGGGCGACTACCACATAACCAGCCCTGGTCTATACGGGAAATTTCATCTGTAAAAAGATTATAGTATGTTTGTTGTTTTTTTTTAAGGATGTCTCTCTAATGCAGTTAGATTTAGTGAGGAGCAAGTTCTTATCTGAACAACAGGTCCCTCCAGGAGGGCAACCTGATATCATAGGAGGCAATTGTCAATTAGCCAGAAATTTGCCTAAAAGGATAATAGGCCTGACACATCATGAAGAGTATACAGTCAGGTAATCCCTCGGAGTTAATTTGAGAATTAAGAGAGCTACTGCTATCATTGTCTAGAGGCAGGCTGGCCTTGAACTCCTGATCCTCAAGCCTCTGCCTCTTGGGCAATTTCTTTTTTCTTTCTTTCTTTCTTTCTTTTTTTTTTTTTTTTTTTTTTTTTTTTTTTTTTTTTTTTTTTTGGTTTTCTGAGGCAGGGTCTCACTCTAGCTCAGGCTAACCTGGAGTTCACTATGTATGGCCTCGAACTCACAGCAATCCTCCTACCTCTGCTTCCCCAGTGCTGGGACTAAAGGCATGCGCCACCATGCCCGGCTTTCTTGAGCAATTTCTTACTGGCTTGTACCACCATAACTGGTGGAACCTTGTGACAATCAAGAATTTCCCAAGTTGCTTGAGGATCCCAGAGATTGGCCATCAGACAATGGGATTCATCCCCTGTCCACCTAATGTCCCTGTCCTTCCTGACAAAATCAATCTCAAATACTTCCTAGTTTCCGGGCACAGTTGAACTCTGGACCTTGAAACTTTATAGTCTCTGTCTGCAAGGAAATTGAGAAGTGTCTCACCATTCTCTTGTGAAACCTCTTTTGTGAGCACTTCATACAGGACGGTACACATGGGAGGACCCAAAGTTGAGTGTTGGGCAAATAACAGCGGCTTCTGTCATTAAACAGCAAACCTTCCTTAATTTAACTCTCATATCTTCTCACAACATACCTTAACCTTTCATTTTCAATTCTATATGGAATAATATTTTATCTTACAAAGTCTTTTCTCATCTAAAAACATGTCGTTTTCTTAACCTTTCATTTCCACTTCTACCTGGAACAATTACAATGTCTTTTATCATCCAAAAACATGTCTATTTCTTTTATTTTACTTATAACTATAATTTTGAAGCATAAAAAGTCACTTATGTTGTTTCCCAAGCATCTAACAGTTGTAACCACAGGTGAGAAAAAAAAAAAAAAACTCTTTAACAGTTCTGTGTTCTATCTGCAAACCCAAATCACACAATTTGTTAAAGATCCAAGTCATTATAATAAGCATTTTAAACTCATCTAGGGCTGGAGAGATGGCTTAGTGGTTAAGACACTTGCCTGCAAAGCCAAAGGACCCATGTTCGATTCCCCAGGACCCACATTAGGCAGATGCACAAGGTGGCAAGGTGGTGCATGGTGCATGTGTCTGGAGTTCATTTGCAGTGGCTGAAAGCCCTAGAACACCCATTCTTCCTCTTTCTCTCACTCTCTGCCTCTTTCTTTCTATCTCTTTCATAAATAATTGAATTTGAAAAAAAAATTTTTAAAGTCATCTAAACTTTTTACCTTTTAATTGAGTCAGTTGTTCACTCATAAGAACATCTACTGAAACAGACAGTTTTAAAGCTAAAAATGTAAAGTTTAATTGTTTTAAATGCATTGTAAAGCTGATTCTAGTAATTTAACATTGTCTTAAACCATATCTATGTAACTGTGTACTGTTTTAGTGGCCTTAACCATTTTTTTCTTATTTAAACTGGACGAAAACACAACCTTGATAGACTTGTTTTGAAACAGAAAATCAAAGTTTGCATGTTCTCTCTCATATGTCAATCCTAGATTCAAATGTTTAGAGGCGTATGTGAGTTGGGGTGTCATAAAGTCTTGGGAGGGGAAACTACTACTGCTGTCTGGCTAAGGGGATATATTATGCCCACCAAATTGCTCTCTAAACACCTATGTTCATGCTCATATATTAGTTACTCTCACTTTTACTTAGAAATGTTTCTTTTTTGCAGATAATGGTGAGCACTTGGGAGACTTAAAAGTCATCAATGTGCAGAAAAGAAGAGACAATGGAGTATTCATCACTTATTGAGACATCTATATTACACCCTACAAGGTCAGGGACCATTGCAGAAGAGATGGCAGAAATAATGTAAGAGTTAAAGACAGAGGAATAATGCTTTACAATACTATCTTCCAGATACAAAGTGGCCATGGCACTCATGACCTCACAGTAGCTGAGGCTACCTACACAAGACCTGCACAATAGAAAGGGGAAATTGATGATAATGAAATAGAAGAGAGACTAGTTGTAAAGAAAAGGGGATTCAGGAGAGGGGGATTATGACAGTGGGAAAAGGAAAGGTTGTGGGAGGGGATTATGATAATGGTGTATTGTCTAGATATATGAAGGTTGCAAATAAAAAGTTTTTTTTTTAAAAAAAGAAAAGCATATGGGCTGGAGAGATGGCTTGGAGATTAGGGCATTTGCTTGTACAGCCAAAGCATCCAGGTTCAATTCCCCAGGACCCACATAAGCCAGATGCACAAGGTGGCACAAGTGTCTGGAGTTTGTTTATAGTAGGTGGAGGCCCTGACATGCCCATTCTCTCTCTATCTGCTCCTTTCTCTCTATCTCTCTCTCAAATAAATAAATAAAAGATTCTATTTTTAAAACTAAAAATAAAAGTCTGTCAAATATAGAAACAACCTACCTTGATTGAACACTTAAGGCAAATTTTCATAACTATTATCATGAGCTTATCAATATCAGTGAACTGAATTCTAATCTTGACATAAGCAAATCTATTAATTTATTTAAAAGAATTGAATCTGAATTATATTCTTGACATTATGTAACAAACTAACATGACCTGTTTATATGGTGCTAAACTATAATATTCTACCCTGTTGTAAACATTACATAAACCTGGTTTTCACAAAGGCACTTTTAATGCCTTTTATTTTTCTGTCTCACAAAAGTCAGAACTACATTTTAGCAAGCAATAACAGCTTTAGTGACCTTGGACAAAGTCAGGAGAAAATACATAAATAACCAAAACTCTTTATATTAAAGCTTTGAGCAGTTTTCATTCTCTTTTTCCTTGTCTCAGAGCCAGGGGACCAAGCCTGTCTCAGGAGAAGGGTCTTAGAGGACTCATGAGTTAAATTTGCTTGGCTCTGAAGGCTGGGAAGCCTACCCATCTCAAAACCCTGCTCCCCATGAGCTTTAAATCAAATATGAGAACTTATTAATGGAATTTACTAGAAAAGTGAGAGTAAACATACAGGAGTCAGAATCTCTAGACATTAACCCTAATTTAAAGTCTCAGTAGCCGGTGTGGCACTTTATGTAGTTAGAAGAGCAAGCCCCTGGCCACCTCAGGATCACACCTCCAGCTAGAGGTCAGCATATGTGGTCCCATGACAGCCAAGAGTGAGGTGGCATGGCATTTTCTGTATAAGCCTGGGTTGTGTCACAGAGCAGAGAAGCCTCCACACGAGGCACTTTGGATCATATTTCTCTCTGAAGGCCATTTTCCTACATTTCACTTTCTATTTAAGTCAAGTTTAAGTGCAGAAAACTATTAGGTGTTTCCTAATGGGTAAGTTTAGGGCATCCTACACTGAAGATGTGTAACTACACACCTATGAGACAAAGGACACTATACTGGAACATTTCCCACATCCCTTGTGCTTTATTTTTTCCCAACAGAGCATCCTCTGAAGACTCTCTCTCTCCTTATGTGAGGCTACAAGGCAAGCCAGACCTTTCGGGGGCTATTTTCTCTGATTAATGCGGTCTGGGGTCCCCATATCCTATCCCCCATCAGTGACAATGAGGAGGCAGAGTCAATGGCTCTAGTCATTCTTTATCACTGTAACTCTAGATTAAAGCCCTATGAGCTAGACGACCTCTTTATGCAGTTTGCCTGGTTGACCTCAGACTGCCTGTGCAGGGCCCAGGACTGATCTCTTTCCGAATTCTTTAACCACTCCACACAAGAGGTTTTTATATATCCCTTTTGGAGTCGTGCTCATGGCACATTTCAGCCACACATTTAGCCTGTAAAAATGTCTTAACCACTATAGAAATATTGGCAAAAACAGAAAAGTAACCTCTGGAGTAAATATTGAGGTTTATATGCCAGGGAAGGCAACTAACTATGAATAACTATATGAGACAGGAAGGGTCTCAACACTCTTGTGAGTTGAGCCTCTAATACTGCCATAAAACGTTTTTAACTCTTTTCTCCCAGACTTATAATCTTTCAGTCTTATATATCTTAAGCTAAATAGGAGGCGCTCATGATAGTACTCAGGATGGCTTTCCCATTTAAATCTGTCAGACTGCCAAGATTAGGAAAGCCATACTATAGTTTACCACATGCAACACAGCAAACAAGAGTATCTATAGGTAAAACATCCTATTTCATCTGAAACAAAAAGGCAAAGCAGAAACCATCAGACAGAGGATTGTTTTTAGCAAGCACTTTTAACCATTGGCCATCTTCTCAGCTCTAAAACCCAGTGGATGAATCTATTCCTTTAGTCTCCCACCCATCTATGATCCTGACTTGTACCTGACCACTGAGGGTCACAGCAGTGCACTGCCGTTTTACATGGGGTCTGGGTGCTGTGTGGAGTCTGGCTACTACACAGGGTCTCACCTCCACCACCACACAAATCTTAGGTGGGTTCCTTAGGTTGATTCATTTTTAAACACTGGTTCTCTCTTGGCATCTGCCAGGCACCATGAGTAAGCCAGGTGTGGTGGTGCACACCTTTAATCCTAGTACTCCAGAGGCAGAGGTAGGAGGATAGCAGTGAGTTCGAAGCCACCCTGAGACTACCTAGTGAATTCCAGGTCAGCCTGGACTAGAGTGAGACCCTACCTCAAAAAAAAAAAAAAAAAAAAAAAGCCTATGGCTGGGGAGGTCATAAGCCTAGGTAGAAAACTACTACTGTTGTCTGGATAAAGATTGCATTATTTCCACCAATGTGCCCTCTAAACACTTGTGCTTATGCCCATATATTAATGCTACTCTCACTCTTGATGAGAGAAGGTTCTCTTTTCAGATGGTGGTGGCCACTAAGTTGACTCAAAACTCACCAAACTGTTGAAAATAATTTACAGTGGAGTGTTTAGTACTAGAATAGACATTTTATAATGCCCTCCAAGGCTCAGGGACCATTGTGGAAGAGGTGGCAGAAAGACTATAAGAGCTGAAGGAAGGGGAGGACTGCTTACAATGCTGTCTTCTAGATACAAAGTGGCCTTGATATTCATGACCTCATGGTGGCTGACACTATGTGTACAAGAGCTGCATACTAGGAGGAAAAAAAAATAATAACATAAATAGAAGAGAGACTAATTGGAAAGAGAAGGTATTCAGTGGAGGGGGATTTGGGAGGGGAAAGTAAGGGTGGTGGGAGGGGATTATAATCATGGCATATTGTCTAATACTTACAGAAGTTGTCAATAAAAAGTTAAAAAAATGAAGCCCAGTGGGTTGAAGAGATGGCTCAACAGTTAGGGTGCTTACCTGCAAAGCCTCAGGTTCAATTCCCCAGTACCCCTGTAAAGTCAGTTGCACAAAGTGACACATACATCTGGGACATTTGCAGGCTGGAGGCCCTGGTGCACCCATTCTCTCTGTGTCTGTCTCTCTTCTCCTAATCTCTACTTGCTAATAAATAAATAATTTTTAAAAAAATGAAACCAGGCATGGTGGTGTACACATTTAATCCCTGTACTTGGGAGGCAGAGGTAAAAGGATTATTGTGAGTTTGAGGCCAGCCTGGGACTACAGAGTGAGTTCCAGGTCAGCCTGGGTTAGAGTGAGACCCTATCTCAAAAAAAAAAAAAATTCAAAAATGAAATCATGACATTTACAGGAAAATGGATGGAATTGGAAAATATGCTGAGTGAGGTAACTCAGGCTCAGAAAGACCAATGCTGTGTGTTCTTTCTCATATGTTGATCTGTTGCAGTCAGGTTCACATTGCTGGCAGAAAACACTCAACCAAGAGCAGCTTATGGGGAAAAAAAATGTTTATTTTGGCTTACAAACTCAAGGGGAAGCTCCATGATGGCACCTCCTGGGCAACATCAGATGGACAACAGCAACAGAAGAGTGTGCCAAACACTGGCAAGAGGAAGCTGATTATAACACCCATAAGCCTGCCCCCAACAATACACTGCCTCCAGGAGGCCTTAATTTCTAAATTCCCATCAGCTGGGAACCTAGCATTCAGAACACCTAAGTTTATGGGGCACACCTGAATCAAACCACCACATGAACCTAGCTTCAATTTCTTGGATTTGTGTATTTAACATGAAGTCTTTGTAGAGGTCAGGAAAGGAGCCATGTGGGGGAAGGAGGGTATTTAATGGAAAGACTGTAGTAGCACATGTCATATGAATATAGATGGGGGAATACTGAGGGTGGGAGTTTTAAGCAGGGATAAGGCTGGAGGATGGAGGTCAGGTAGATATGGATAGAGGGTTAACCAAAGCTAAATCTTACGAAAAGGACATATAGGGGCTGGAGGGATGGCTTAGTGGTTAAAGTGCTTGCCTACAAAGCCAAAGGACCCAGGTTCGATTCCCAGGACCCACATAAGCCAGATGCACAAGTTGGCTCATACATCTGGAGTTTGTTTTCAGTGGCTGGAGGCCCTGGCATGCCCATTATCTCTATCTGTCTCCCTCCTCTCTCTCAAATAAATGCATTTTAGAAAGAAAAGCCATATTTTTAAAAGCTTATTTTTAAATGTATGAATGGAGGAGGTACTCTGCATAGGTAGATAATGCTAGTTCAGAGCCAGAGCTTATGAAATGAAGCACTCTTATCTTGATATAGCTAAGAAGCTTGTCACTGAAGCAAACTGAACTGGACCTTAAGGAAAACCATCAACTTCGAAGATCCTGGAGGTTATGTCAGTGGCAGTGGGAGCCGAGTCTCAGTCTCTAGCCGGGAGTGGTGTTTATGCCTCAGAAGTGCTAAATGCAGGAAGTGGAGAGTGAGTGGAAGCCAGTGTACCTGAACCAGGTGTACCTTGCTGTTTGAATGGCCACCCACTGTGAGTCATTAATGTAGCACTGTTTCACAAGTTCTGTACTTTTGATAGCTGGCACTTCTTAACATTATGAGGAGTTAACCAGCTTGCCTGGCCTTGAAGATGACAATGGGAGCAACCAGGCCCCCTGTGGGTTTTCTTCTTGGACACTGGTGCCAAAGCATCTGGGAATGATAGATGGTGACTTCTCAAAAGCCAGGTGAGAGGAAAAAGCTGAATTCTCATCCCGCTGTCAAGTCATTGAGGCAGACCTAACCTAACAAAGCTACCTGACTTCCTCTCAGAAATTTGACTAAGAATCAACGCTTCTTAACAACTGAGTGATACAGTAACTGTCCTTGCAGGCAGCCTGAGACACAGAAATCCAGGCTAGGGGCATCTTGATTGAAAAATAAGGGTTTTCTCTTAGGCATTCTATGTGTTTAGAATCAGGACAGTGCTGTATCTGCTCATCTTTTTCCAGCTAGACTCCCAGCCCCAGTCTGAAATTCTAATCCCCACATTGTCAAACTCCATTAACAGGATTTAATACCGTCTACCACCCTTTCTGGAGGAGGAGACTGTTTTTCACAATTGCTTTATACAAAATGAAGCCACCATAAATATTTGTTCTGAAGGTCTGTCACATAGCTCATCCTGAAAGGACCAAGCCTTACCTTGCCTCCATCACCAGCCCTTGGGTGTGAATGGAAAATGCCTTTTCTTGAGGACAGAGGGTCCCTCCAGATAGCTCCAAGCTAGGTGATAAATGATGCAAAACAAACAACCTCAGATGCTGAGACCAGAAATTTGCATCTTATTGGGCCCTTTGCTAGAAGAGGTTTCTGGGCTTAGGGCATGTTTTGAAAATGGAGAGCTTGCCCAATGGAAAAATCAGTCTCAGTCTGAATTTTAAACTGCCCCCCCCCCACACACACAGATTGTCTCCTTTCCCTTTGCACCTTACCTGCTTATTTAAAATTTGGCCCCAGAGTGAATGAGAGACTTAACATAGCTTAAATCCAGGGTGTTCAAAAGTATGTGCACATCAGTAGAAGAGCTTTACAACCTGGCTAAAAGATGTCAGTAGGAACTTTCCACATTACAAAGATAAATGAAAGCTTGAAATAATTAGAAGAGGATTATCTGAAACAGTGAAAAATTTTGTAAGATTGTAGAAATGGAGGCATAAAGTGATTAAGAACAGGGCTCAAGACTGCCTGGGATCAAGACTGTCCAGCCTGCAGTGACATGTCACATTGTCACTCTGCCACAGTCCACCTTGAATAAAATGAGAATAGTATTTGCCTCATGAATTTGTTCAAAAGATGAATCAGGTAATATACACTAAGCTCCTAGAACTATGCCTGGTATGTTATGTGTTATTTCAGCTTCTCAGTAGGTGGCTTTTGACAAAGCAATCAGTGTATGACAGGTATGCAGCATACACATATGTTTGCAGCCTAAGCCCCCATGACTCCCATTAATGCAGGGAGCGACAAATCTGTACCCAACGAATCGATGTAAACTGTAATCTTTCTCTAGTTCTCATTTCGAAAATGCATATAAGTAAGATATGATTCATGGTAAAGATTTGTATTTACTGTGCCTTTAAAAAAAAGTGTTTTTACTTATTTGCAAAGAGAGGGGGAGAGAGAATGAGAATGGGCAGGCCAGGGCCTCTAGCTGTTGCATACAAACTCCAGATGTATGTGCCACTTTGGGCATCTGACTTGACGTGGGTACTGGATAATCAAATCAGAGCCATTAGGTTTTGCAGGCAAGTGCCTTAATTGCTAAGCCATCTCCCTAGCCCTTACTGTGCCTTTTTAATTCATATATATGATTGAGGTTAGGAGCAATGTTCAGAACATAAAACATAGATGCCTCCCTTCCCTGGTGAGACTATACTCCAGTCTGATTCAGTCTGATTCAAGACAGAGATAAAGAGCAGCTTCCTAATTCTTCCTCTTTAATTTTTCAGTCTTTCCTCCTGCCATGGGTCAGCTTTTTCTGAGTTGCACTCTTCTCCAGGGCTCACCTATTTATAAAACATCTGATCCAAGTTACCATGCAGATTTCCCGAGGGGGCAGAGCCCCTCCACTTGGGTTTTTTTTTTTTTTCCTGCCTTCTCTTAAAATAAATCTTTCATAATTTATCATTCCTCGTGTAAACATTTATCAATTCCTTGCTAAACATAAGACAAAAGAACTTAAGACTTGAAAGCGACTGGCTGGGGGAGTTAGCCCATCCAGAGTTCAGAGAGGCTTCACAGGTTCTCAACACCCCCAATATATTCACACATAATTATCTTGGAAATCTAACTTTTACAACTTGGTTACGATAAAAAGCAAACTGGAAATAAGTTTTTAAAATACAGAAGAAAATTTTAACAATTGCATTAAAGCATGGAGGAAAAATGTGTTAATAAAGTTTACTTAAATAATTTAAATTTGGATAGAACATTGTGGAGGCTTGAGGGGAAAGTGAATTTTAGGTAGAATTCTGCAAGTGTTCAGATTCTTAATGGTTTTCTTTCAATATAAAGAATTTAATGAATATTTGAAAAGCAGCAGTACCTAATAAAGAAGTAATTCAACTTAGAATACAAGAGACCCAAATTTTGGTTCCAACCGCATCATTTACTTAACAGCATACAGCAAGCTACCTGTTGTTCTGTGCCTTGATCTCATCATTTGTAAAATGGAGATAAAGTACATATGACAAAGTAATTCTTGGAATTCAAAATGATTTTAGAAATTAAATATTTAAGCTAAGCATGGTAGCATATGCCTATAATCCCAGCATTAGGAAAACTGAGGCAGGTTGGTCCCAAATTTAAAGCCAGTCTGGGCTTACATATAGAGATGTGTAATTAAAAAATTTAAGTAAGTAATAACAATGATAATTAAAGCCTTAAGCTACCATAAAATTGGCTGTTATTCTTCACTAATAAAAAATATTCAGGCAGGCTGGAGAGATGGCTCAGCAGTTAAGGTGCTTGTCTGCAAAGCCTAACAACCCAGGTTCAATTCCCCAGTACCCTTGTAGAGCCAGATACACAAGATGGAGCATGGGTCTGGAGTTCATTTCAAGAGGCTAGAGGCCCTGGAATGCCCAGTCTCTCTCTCTCTCTCTCTCTCTCTCTCTCTCTCTCTACTTGCAAATAAATTAATTAATTAATTAAAAAATATATTCAGCTGGGCATGGTGGCGCACACCTTTATTAATCCCAGCACTTGGGAGGCAGAGGTAGGAGGATCGCCATGAGTTCAAGGCCATCCTGAGACTACCTAGTGAATTCCAGGTCAGCCTGGGCTAGAGTGAGACCCTACCTCAAAAACAAACAAACAAACAAATAAATAATATATTCAGGGGCTAGGGAGATGGTTTAGCAGTTAACAGCGCTTGCCACTGAAGCATGAGAGCCTGAGAGGGCCTGAGATCACTCAAGTTCTACTTCAAAAAACACAGGTATGGGCATGGTCATAAACACCTGCAACCCCAGTCTGCATAAAGGTGGGATGGGAGCTAGAGTCACTGGGGCTAGCCGACCTAAAACTGCAGCTCAGGTTTAGAGAGAGACTGCATGACAAAGAAGTACCCAAATGAGCAATAATGAGGCAGTTAGGATGATCTCTTTAGAGGAGGCAGTGAGGAGATAGAAATTGGCTAGGCAGCTAAGGGGAACAAGGACCCCAAAGAGAGCAAGTTATTTTTTCTTGGCTAGAAGCAGAAAATATCCTTGCACCTATAAAGGGGGAATGTAGTTTTTGCCTTCTCTCTTTTTCCCTAAAGGTGTTTTCCTTCCCTAAAAGTCTTTCATGAGGATGTGAATAAGATTACTATATACCTGAACACTTGGCAAGGGATAAGGTTTTTCCTTATCTGTTCTTTCCTAAAACTGTTCCTCTTCCCTAGAAATCTGACAGGAGATTGACATGGAAACGGGACTATCTAGCCCCTATGCTCTGAACTCACAATAAAAGACCAGGCACGGCCCCATTTCCCACTTTCAGGCTGTCCTGCCTGCTCTGCAGGAGCTCTTCTTCTTTCCTTCTCTTAAGCTCTATAGTAAACCTCACTCTCTATGTTCTGTGGATTTCACTCATCAAATTCATAAAACAAGAACCTGCAAGCCACTGACTCATCCAAAGTTTTGTGTGTATTTGACCATCCAGCACCCTAACTTCAGGGTTACTACCCAGCCAAGAGCCAAGAATGGAGCCATCATTCTCAAAGACACCCCAAGTTCCTTTATCAGTAGAGTATACCTAATATTCTTCTCTGATCTCCATATGTGCGTGTGCAAGCCAGAGCTTGATGCTAGATAGCTTTCTCAATCACTCTCTACCTTTGAAACAGGGTCTTTAGGATCTGAAGAGATGACTCAGCCATTAAGTGCACTTCCTACACAAGCATGAGGGGCCTAAGAATGTGAGAGTTCAATTCTCAAGATCCCATGTAAAAAACAGCTGGGTGTGACTATGCATGCCTGAGACCCCAATCCTGCAGGGGAGCAGAGACCCAAGAATCATAGGAACCCTGCAAGCTTCCAAAACAATACAAAGAGACTGGCTCAAAACAAGACCTCTCCTGCCACTGCAGAGGAGCCTATGGGGTGATGGAAGGGTGTGTGCACGTGCATATACCACATACATAACACATAGCACACACACACACACATGAACTCAAACACATAGTACATCACACACACACACACACACACACACACACACATACATACACACAAGCAAAAACAAAAATAATAAAAATAAAGGAGCTCATAAATAAAAAATTAAAAAATGAGGTTGGGCATGATGGTACATGCCTTTAATCCCAGCACTTAGGAGGCAGAGGCAGGAGAATTGCCATTAGTTCAAGGCCACCCTGAGACTACATAGTAAATTGCAAGTCAGCCTGGGCTAGAGTGAAACCCTACTCAAAAAAACCAAAAAAAGAAAATAAATAAAATATAATAAAAAATGGAACACACAAGAGCCATAGATTGTTACTAGCAAATTTTCAGTGCCAGGGATGGGATACCTTCCAGTGAGTTGTTGGCCAGGGAGTTCCCTGATGCCCCCAAAACATTACAGGTCATTGCCAAGACTGTTGGTTTCCCACCAGGAATAGATGGTAAGACTCTATTGCTGAAGACCCCATATACTTGGGCTGCAAGGTCACTGAGAAAGTCCTCCTGGAGCTGAGCTGAAAACTTCCTCCATGTAGACCAACTGACAGAAATCCAGAAAAAGCCATTCTGCATGCAGTTCAATGGGAGAAGGAGAAATCACCAGTGAAGATACCCAACAGTGGACACTGCAAACCTTAGATTTGGCCAGCCAGGCCAAATGAGCCAACGGGTGCAATAGTGGCACATCTGTTATGAGGGAAACCATCCGCCCTTTAATTTGACTGGAGGCCCACTTCATGGGACGGAATACATCCCTGATACTGGAAACCTACAAAAGGGGTAGTCATGAGCCCTAGGGGTGTAACATCTGCTTGGGTTTGTCTAAATGTATATACTATGCTCACCAAACTGCCCAGTAAGCACTTCTCTTTTTTTTTATTTTTATTTTTCTTTATTTATTTATTTATTTATTTGAGGGTGACAGAGAGAGAGAGAGAAAGAGGCAGATAGAAAGAGAGACAGAATGGGCGCGCCAGGGCCTCCAGCCACTGCAAATGAACTCCAGATGCCTGCGCCCCCTTGTGCATCTGGCTAATGTGGGTCCTAGGGAATCGAGCCTCGAACCGGGGTCCTTAGGCTTCACAGGCAAGCGCTTAACCGCTACGCCATCTCTCCAGCCCAAGCACTTCTCTTAATGTTCATACCCATATATTAATGCTACTCTCATTTTGGTAGAGAATCTTCTCTTTTCAGATGGCAGTGACCTTGGGATGACTCAGAAGGCACCATGGTGCTGAGAAGAAGTGACAGAGGAGTGCTTAGCACTGAAATATCTCTATCACACCTTCCAAGGCTCAGGGTCCATTGCAGAAGAGGTGGCTGAAAGAATGTAAGAGCCAAAGGGAGGGTGGAACTCCTTACAACGTGCTCCTCCAAACACAAAATACCTGGATATCCATGTCCTCACAGTGTCTGACACTACCTACCCAAGACCATTATAATAGGAGGAAAAGATCATGATATCAAAATAAAAGAGAGACTGATGGAGAGGGGGAAGGGATATGATGGAGAGTAGTGTTTCAAAGGGGAAAGTGAGGGGAGGGAGGGAATTACCATGGGATATTGTTTACAGTCATGGAAGTTGTCAATAAAAATAAATTAATTAATTAAAAAAAATAAATGGGGGAAAAATAAAAAAATGAAGCAGAGTCTTTAGGAAAACTTAGAGTTCAGTAATTCATCTAGTATAGCTAGACAGAAAGCCCTAGGGATTCTCTTGCATCCAACTACCCAGTGTCACCACACCCAGCATTTTCTGTTTCTTTGTAATTTCAAGGTACAGTCTTGTTGATCTCTCTCTCCAGATCCCACATGAGCCAGATGCGCAAAGGTGACTCAAGTGTAAGGTCGCACATGTACACTAGGTGGCACAAGTGTCTGGAATTCGATTGCCAATTCTATCTCTTCCTCTCACTGACTCCTCTCTCTCTCTCTCTCTCTCTCTCTCTCTCTTGCTCCTAAGTCTTTGGGGGAAAAAAAGCTCTTTTTGTCTGTATGTGCATGTGATATATGCACATGTATGTGCAGATGCACAACTCCATACACATGCATGACCCCATATGCATGCCTGCAGAGGCCAGAGGAGGATGTCAGGTGTTTCTATTGCTGTTCCACTTTATTTCCTTGAGACAGTCTCTCACTAAACTTGGATCTAGTGCCATTTTTTGGTTAGACTGGCTAACTAGCGAGCACCAACAATCCTATCTTCCTTCACCTTGCCCTGGGCTATAGGGCATGCCCAGCATTTTACCTGGGTGTTGGGGATCAAATTCAGGTCCCCATGCTTGTACAGCAAGCACTCTTGCACACTGATCCACCTTCCCAGCCCCCAAAAGACATTTTAAATAAGAAAATAGAATAATGATATAAAGAAAGACATTTTGCATAGCTATACAATGTATTAAAGAAAGTTTATAAAACAAAAAAAGTGGTAGTAAGTTAAGGTAAATTTATTGAGAAAGGAAAATACTTTCAAAATAAATTAAGTTTAGCCTAAGTGTACAGCGTGTGTAAGCTGTACAGCATAGCACAGCAATGTTGGAGGCCTTAATACTCAGCACTCACTCACTGCTCACACAGAGAAACTTCCAGTCCTGCGAGCTCTGTTCACAGTAAGTGCCTACAAAGCTGGAGCAATTTTAAAGTTCTTTTTCACTGTGTTCTTATGTACTCTTCTATGTACACATAGTTACCATTGTGTTATAATTAAAGACACTTGCTCACAAAGCCTGCCAGCCCAGGTTCAATTCCCCAGTACCCACATAAAGCCAGATACATAAAGTGGCACACACATCTGAAGTTTGTTTGCATCAGCAAGAGACCTTGGCATGCTCATTCTCTCCCTCCCTCTCTCTCTCTTTTCCTTCTTCCCTCACCTCCCTCCCACCAATAAATAAAAATATTTAGTAAAATAAAACAGTTTCATCATGTTTTTCTTTTTAAACTTTTTTATTTGAATCTAACACACACACACACACACACACACACACACACACACATACACTAGCCTAGGCCGTCACAAGTCATCATCACCATCTCCACATTTTGACCCACAGAAGGTCTTCAGCACCTTCCTCCTGAGCATGGATGGAGCTGCCCTCCTATGATGGTACCACTTTCTTCTAGAATACCTGCCAAAGCTTCTTACTGAAGCTGTTTCACAGTCAACTTTTTAAAACTATAAGAAGGAGCACACACTAAAATAACTACAAGAGGTATAATCTAATAGTGGATATGCAAGCTACCAATAGTCTTTTATCACTGTGGGCTTCTTGAATTGTCATAACTGTGTGTGCTGCACATTTATATGACTGGCAAGTTTCTTTACACCAGCATCATCACAAGTGTGAATGTGGCCCTGCTTTAGATGGCAACAACATCACTAAATAGAATGAATTTCTTAGCTCCATTGTAGCTGTGTTGGATAATAGTTCAACATGTGATTCATCACTGACAGAAATATTGTTATGGAAATGAATATATGGATATATTATAAATTTTGTTTGGGCTTCTCTGATGACTGTTGAGTAGACAACTATATAATATGCTTCTTTGTGACTTTTACTTGTGTGCATATCTCTTTCATTCATGCTTTGTATGAATTTTACTTTTTTGACATCAAAATGTTTATATAGCTGGATCAAGTAAGTGGATGCAAGGATTCAGTTCTTAGGGAATGCTATTCCCTTGTTTTGTAATTTTAGGGACAAATCAAGCACAAGCCAGGCAAGCACTTTACTACCAATATCTTCATCTGTGTGTGTGCGCGAGTGTGTGCGTGTGTGTGTGTGTGTGTGTGTGTGTGTGTATATATATATATATATATATATATATATATATATATATATATATATATATCCCAAAAAGTAAATTCACTGAGTTGTACTTTACAACCAGAACCAGAATACCCAAATAGTAGGATATATAGCCATAGCTTAACCCTGTCACTATCCTCAAAAAAGTACAATGCCTTGGCATGGTGGCACATGCCTATAATCCCAGCCTTTAAAAGATGGAGACAGGAAGATCTATAAGTTCAAAGCAGCCTAGGAGAGATAGTAAGTCTCAAAAACCAAGGATGGGAAAAGATAAAGATATAGCTCAGCTGTTAGACTGTTTGAGTGAGTGTTTGCCTAGCATACACAAAGCCCTGGGTTCGATCCCCACCACCACATAAACCCAGCCTAGTAGCATACACCTATAATTCCAGTACTAGGGCAGTAGAGGTAGGAGGATCAGAAGTTCAAGGTTATCCTCAGATATATAGAGAGTTTGTGGCCAGCCTGGACTACATTAAACCTTCTTTCAAAGAATCAAACCAAGCAAAGCTATCAAAACCCAATGGCTGGAGCTGGGCGTGGTGGCTCACGCCTTTAATCCCAGCACTCGAGAGGCAGAGGTAGGAGGATCATCATGAATTCAAGGCCACCCTAAGACTACATAGTGAGTTTCAGGTCAACCTGAGCTAGAGTGAGACCCTACCTCAAAAAAAGAAAAAAAAAAAAATGGCTGGGATGTAGTTCAGAGGTGCAGTGAGTGGAGCACAAGGCCCTGAAGTAGACTGCCAGCACAGAGAAGAGTGCAATTCACTTCACAGAGGAAGAGAAAATACACGAAAAATACAAAAGTATCGTGTGTTTTTTTTTAAATAACCTCTTTTCTATGATTCTCATCCTCTTGATATACAAGCAAATTTTTTCTTGTCTGATTTTGTGGTGCTGAGGATAGAATCTAAATTCTTACACATACTTCTTAAACTTTTCCCACTGATGACCTTTTAAAATATTTTTTCCCATTTTTGACATTTACATACATTTATATAATGATCTTGATCTTATTCTCTCCAATTACTCTCACTTTATCCCCCTCCTCCTCCTACGAACACCCTTCTTCTCTGCTAATCCCTTGTGGTAGTTTGAATATATATCCCCTATAGCTTCAGGTACTTTTTATTAAGGTTAAGCTTTCTGCTAGAGTCTCCTATTAGCCTGGTTCAGGAGACAAGTCACTGGGAGCGGGTCTGAATTCCAGCCCAAAGGTGTGCAAAGAGGTTTGAACTCTCTTCCTGGAATAAGTGCTTGTTTGTGGTGCTACTTACTGGCTTTGGTTGTTTCTCTCTGCTCAGTTTTATGGAAGCAGCTTCTTCTGCCATTGATGGACCTTCCCCTGGATCTGTTAAGCGTGAGAGAAATCCTGTTCCACCCATAAACTGTGTCTGGTCTGCATGTTCATCACAGCAAGTAGAGCTGCCCACTACATTGCTATCTTACTTCAATATCTTTTTTAAACTATTGAGTTAAGTTAGAGTTGTTGCATGATCCTTTGTATAAAACAGATATACAGACAAAACCCTCACTGACAATAAATCAGTAAAAACTTATTTAAAATAATTCTTTGGTATATACGTAACTTTTAATTTAATAAAGATGGAAGCAAGTTTGCATACTAATGGGATTACTTATGTTTACACAAAGAATTAAATCTTGGCTGAATATTTGATAGTACAGCATGTACAGCATGCTCAGTGTTTTTCAGAGTTTATCAGTATTTTCATTTAGTAATTGTTAATACTGAGAATGCTTCTTTTCATAAATGCAAAATGACAAAAGTATGTTTAACACTGTTTTAGACATTGTTTTCCCTTTTCCTCTACTTTTTCTTTCTTTTTCTTTTCTCACTCCTCTCTCTCTCTCTCTCTCTCTCTCTCTCTCTCTCTCTCTTTCTCTCTCTCTGGTGTAAGAGTCTCTCATCATTGTGGCTATAATTAACACCTTTTCATATGCTTTTTGGACAGCTAGATTCCCTCTTTCTTTTTAAAAAGTTTTTGTTTATTTTTATTTATTCATTTGAGAGTGACAGACAGACAGAGAGAATGAGGCAGACAGAGAGAGAATGGAAGTGCCAGGGCCTCCAGCCACTGCAAACAAACTCAGATACATGCGCCACCTTGTGCATCTGGCCCACGCGAGTCCTGGGGAATAGAGCCTCTAACTGGCATCCTTTAGGCTTCACAAGCAAGTGCTTAACCGCTAAGCCATCTCTCCAGCCCCCTAGATTCCCTTTTCTATAAAATTCCTTTTTTAACTTTTTTATTGACAACTTTCATAATTACAGACAGTAAACCATGATAATTCCTCCCCTCCCCCACTTTCCCTTGACAAATCCACACTCCATTATAACCTCTCCCTCTCCCCATTAGTAATTAGTCTCTCTTTTATTTTGATGTCATCATCATTTGAAGGTAGTGACAGGCAATGCGAGGTCATGGATATTGAGGCCAATTTCTGTCTGAATGATGGCATTGTAAGCAGTCCTACCCTTCCTTTGGCTCTTATATTCTTAAATTCTTTCCACCATCTCTTTTTTCAATAGACCCTGAGCCTGGGGATATATGATAGAAATATTTCAGTGCAAATACTACTCTATCACTTCTTCTCAGCACTATGGTGTCTTTTGGGTCATCCCAGTGGTCACTGCCATCTGAAAAGAGAAGCTTCTCTAATGAAAAGTGAGAGTAGCATTAATAAATGGGAAATCCCTTTTTAACTTCTCTCACTGATTTTTGTAGTAAATTGTCTCCCTTATTTTCTTAATTTATTTTCCTTTTTTCCTAAGTATAATGCCTTTATCTGTTAAATGAGAATTTCACCTTAAAATTAGCTTTAAAAAGAAGGCAATGTTGTGCAATTTTAATGTGAAAT
Source organism: Dipus sagitta (assembly GCA_036346955.1). NCBI lineage: Eukaryota > Metazoa > Chordata > Mammalia > Rodentia > Dipodidae > Dipus > Dipus sagitta. The sequence continues at coordinate 121,703,080 of CM070771.1, read as the reverse complement.
ATCCTCAAGCCATGGACCAACATAAACTTTAAAGGAATATAAAATAAAAACATGCAGAAAATAAAACAATACACATACTATAAGGAATTTCTATGAGCTCCTTTATAAACTGGACATGGAGACAGCCTTTAAACCATGATTCAAAATCCAAAAGCAGTAACAGTAAAGATTCCTAAGCTTAATCTCATAAAACTTTTTATGTTTTCTATAAAGATAACAAAAAGTCTTCATAAGGAAAGTCAAAAGACAAGGTTTGCAGCTTATGTCACCAACAAAGAGTCATCTTCTTGGTAAATCGGAGATTGTCCAAATATGTAAAATACTGAGGGGACAAAATTAATTTAAAAAAACTTATGGCAAAAAGATACATATAACATTTCACAGAAAAGATGAGAAAATTGCACTTGACCATATAGAAAGATGAGCAACTTAACTCATGAGTAAAATGTTACCATATCTAGCCTATTAAGTTTTTAATCCCTCAGTGCTTGACAGCACACTGCTTATAAGCCTATGGGAAGAGAAGTTTTCTATAGAATTGAGAGTGGGAGTACAAGATAGTACAAACCCGATGAATGGGAATTTTGCAACGTCTAACAAAACTGTGTGCTCTTTGGACAGCAACCTCAATTCTATATAAAGGTTGTTTATAAGGTGGTACCCTACAGAGTATGCATCAATACAAAGGGAAAGTTTACCTTTATAGAAGATTGTCAAAAAGCCATTTGGTCAAGTGAACTAAGAGCCAGAGTGGGACAATTTGATGCTGTGCTCCACGTCATGAAAGTACCCATGGGGAATTCTGGCCAGAATGTTTAACCAGAATTTAGTCTCAAAAAAAAAAAAATCAAATAGGGCTTAGTGGTTAAAAGTATTCATTTGCAAAGCCTGGTGGCCTGGGTTAAGTTCCTAAGTCACCTACATAAGCCATACACAGGAAGTGGTATAAGACCCTGGTGCTCTTTTGCACCAGTAAGAGGCCCTGGTGTGTGTGCATGCACACACACACACACACACACACACACACACACACACACACACATGTAAAGAACTGATTTAAAATAATCAGTTTAAAACCTAGAATATGACATGTGCTATAATATTGGTCTAGACTCTTTCAAAAATTCAACGCAATGAAAAACTCAGAGACATAATTTATCTCGATTCAAAGACACCTGTCTGGGGCTGGAGAAATGGTTTAGTGGTTAAGGCACTTGCGTGCAAAGCCAAAAGACCTAGGTTCAATTCCCCAGTAACCATATAAAGCCAGATGCACAAGGTGGTGCAAGCATCTGGAGTTTATTTGCATAGACCCTGGCATGCCCATTCTCTCTCTCTCCCTCCCTCCCTCACTCATAAATAAACACACCTGGGCTGGAGAGATGGCTTAGCGGTTAAGCACTTGCCTATGAAGCTTAAGGACCCCGGTTCAAGGCTCGATTCCCCAGGACCCACGTTAGCCAGATGCACAAGGGGGCGCACGCATCTGGAGTTCGTTTGCAGTGGCTGGAGGCCCTGGCGCGCCCATTCTCTCTCTCTCTCTCTCTCACTCTCAAATAAATAAATAAAAATGAACAAAAAAATAAAAATAAAAATAAACACACCTGTCATCTTTGAGAACATTGGAATTGGTTATAGAGACAAAAATTATATAGAGAAGGCAGCAGGAACTCCACATGTAAGAACAAGCAGCTCAGGAGAACTCATGCAGGGCACTATGTACATAAGTTAGTGACCTCAGATATGTCTGACTAGATTAAATGTAGCCCAATGTGGCAAATGTAGAATGGGGTGGAAAATCCAAATGACATCAAATCCTTAGGTAGAGTCAGCCCTCTACATCCTGAGGTGTTTCATCCCGACTAAAACAACTACAGAGAGAGAAAAATTTAATTGCCTCTACTGAACATGTGCAGCCTTTATTTCTCTTGTCAGTATCCCCTAGACAATGGATAACAACTATTTACCCAGCACTTGCATCCTATTAGGTATTATAAGCATCTTGAAGATGACTTACGGTATTCAGGAGGAATGTTATATGTAAACATAACTTTTGTGTAAGGGACTTGAGCATCCACAGATGCAGACATCAGAGAGGTGGCTAGCACTAGTGCCCCATGAATACTGAGGGATGGACACATGCAGGAGGTGTGTGTTAGATATTCAGTACTCACGAGGTCTTAAAATCATCCACTTGCTAGCGACAGCCTGGTAAGCAGCTGAAGAATGACTATCACCTGCCTTGCTGAGCAGCCTGAAAGTCCTACAGTGTGCTCCAGATATGCAGCTTCCAATGCTGCAGTGAGCTTTTCCATGATACAGCTGCCTTTGAGTCATCCATGCCCTGTACACAACCCCTTATCCTGCTCTGTGAGTAACACTAGTAAACTCATTAGTTCATCAAAACTAGTTGTGGTGCAATCATACTTTGGTCTGTCTTCTGAACCCTATCTGGGTTGAAGAGACATGTGTTCATTTCTACCCCGGGAGTGGGGGGAATTTCCTAGGACACACAGCTCCAAGTAAATGTCCCACACAATACAACTCGAGAGATTACCAGTGTAGTGGAATGTACAGTTCTGAATTAGGTGAGAGGAGGAGTGGCAGCTTGAAAAGACATTTTGGAAATGAATGGAAGACTTAATATGGCCATTAGATTCAAAAAGGGGTATGGGGGAGAGGAGTAAAAGAGAGTGATGGGAGGGGATTATGATCAGGGTACATTATGTATAATAAGAATGGAGGTTGTCAATACAAAGTTAAAAAAAGAAATATGGTCCTTAGATTAGATTGGATTGGGCTGTATTAAATTGTTGAATGAATTTGCTTTCCCTTGGGTACTGTGACTTGAATGTGAGGGGCTGGGAAGGTGGCTCCTCAGTGAAATGTGCTTGCTTGAATGTGAAATACCTCCACAGGCTCATGTTTGAAGACAGTCCCCAGCGGGTGGTGCTGTTTTAAAAGGTTGTGGAACCTTTGAGACTGTAGCCTAGCTAGCAGAAAGGGGTCACGGAGGGCCAATCTTGAAAGTTATATCCACTTTGGTACTGACCTAAACTCTTTATTTCCTATCCACCAAGAGTCCCTAGCACATTCTGCAGCTGCTAAGAATTCCACAGAGCCTTCCCGTCATCATGGAATGAAACCATGAGCCAAAATAAATCCCCTCCAGCATTAAGCTGCTCTGTCAGGCTTTCTGTCACAGCGATGAGAAAAGTAACTAACTACATTGGATGTGATGATGGCATTGGAATTTGTAAGAAAATGTCCTATTGTAAGAAAACGAATGCTAAACTTGTCAGCAGTATGGGAGATGAAGTACAATTGTACAAGAATATTACCTGATGAGGGTGAATAAAGGCCAGGAACTTTTTGTATCATTCATAAGACCTTTGTGATTTACAGTTCTCAAAATAATTTTTTTAAATTGTTATCCTGATGTGAGATTTTGGGATCAGGGAATGATTAGATTCTATAAAGATGCAGGAGATCCCAGGCCTATGGATCCCAACTTTTGAGTCCCGTCCAAGTTAATAAAGAACTGATACTGGCCACAATGGCACACACCTTTAATCCCAGCACTTTGGAGGCCAAGGTAGGAGGATCACTGTGAGTTCAAAGCCACCTCGAGAGTACACAGTGAATTCCAGTTCACCCTGGACTAGAGCAAGACAACAACAACAACAAAAGTTGAAACATGGACTCAGAGAAGGGTAAACTGTATGAATTATAAGGTTTACTTTAGGACAGCTAGGATCTGGAGGGAAGGCTAGCAGAGAAGTTCTCCCCTTCTCAGCCTATCTGGGAAGGAGAGGGGAAATAGAGAAACTCTCCCCTCATACCTGCATCTCCAGGATAGAAGCCTCTGGAGAAGGGATCTGCACTGTGGAAAACAAAGCAAGAGAGCCCGAACCACAAGATCCCCCATACGTAGGGGGTCAGGGAGTTCCAAGAGAGAAAGTATGGGACTCAGTTTAAAGACAGCTCATGCACGAAGCAAAGCACCCAAAGTACATGTGGAAAGCTAGAAGGAAAATGTCCAAAACAAGGCAAGAAAATGCCCCGACAAATTTTGTAGAACAGGGGTGGAGGGCAGAAAGATTGTAAGAGCCATGGAGTGAAAGGCAGCGTCCAGAGTCATTGCCCCCCACTTACAATGACTGACTGATGCTCTCACATCTCACTACCCACAGTCCCCAGAGGAATACCAACAGTCCCACTAAGGAGGTCCTTCAGCAGAATGGGGGCAGGAAGGAGGGAAATGATGGTACCAACACATACAATGTTTCTACTTAATTAAAAAAAAGAATGCCCTGATAAAAAGAGATTTCCCCAGCCAGGCTGGACATGGGGAGAGACGGCAGAAAATATCCCCCAACACACACTGGGAAATAGGCAAGAGCTTACCACACGGTCAAGAAGCAAAAGCCAAGAGAGTCAGGGGCAGAGAAGAGAGAGATTCCCATGCGTGATTTATGAGATTGTATGGATCAAACATCCAAGTAAGATGAATCATCAGCCTCAGTTGTATGAGAGACCTGATTGGTTGGTGAGCTTGTGAGGCTGACTTATGAAGGGCCAGCCCACAGGTATGTTAAGCCAGGGAAAACTCTGGAAGAAGAGACAGTAGATTATCACTGGAGTTGTTAGTTGTAGCCATCTTGGATGAGACCAGGTCAGATGCCAGTTCTAGTCCTGCCAGGGCAGGCAAGGGAGCATCCATGTTCTCCCTGGGTCTCTGTCCCTGGCTGACTGTCTGTTAAAAGGAGGAGGAGGAGAAGTAGGAAGAAGAAGCAGGAGGAAAAGGAAGGAAGAGAAGGAGAAGAAGAGAAGGAGAGGAGGAGAAGGAGGAAGGAGAAGCAGCAGCTACCTTGCTCCTATTCTGCATCAGTTTCAAAGTCTGTCTGCTTCTTTCTACCATTCTACACATTGGTTATGCCTGAACAAGTTTCTAGTTAGATCCATAGTTGAAATTTCTTTTTTATTTTATTCTATATATCCTGTACCTTGTTAAAAGTGAAATTTTGGGAAAGCAACATTTTGTAGTTGAAATTAATTCAAACAGTGTATCTTTATATACAAATCCACAGATGTGGCTCTTTATAAACCACTCATCATAAATTTGCCATGGTTTGGTAAAGTGACTACTTCTTTACCAAAACTGAGCATTATTATTGTGATATTACTTGGTCATTATTATGTCTGCCATAGTATTATCTTCACTTGCAAAATTAGAAAAAGCCTAAAATCCTTCACCAAATAAGGTGAGCTTACTGTTTGTCAGGGAAGTGTGAAGTGAACCCTGGGTGAAAAATCCAACTTGAAGTATTCACAGAAGAGGTATAAGGGATGAAAATTCTGTCCTGATACTTTTATTTCCATGGTGCCGGGCTCCGAGAGCCCCACGTTGGGCACCAGATGCCGGGCTCAGCCAGCGGGGGCAGGTAGTGCCAAGGGAAGGACCAGGCCCGCTGGTTCCTCCCGAGGGGCTGAGGAGGAGATGGCATCGACGACTCAGACCTCTCCTGGCCACGGACAAAAACCACACTGAGTCGGAGTCTTGTAGAAGCAGGAACTCGATTTATTGCTATGAACAGTTGCCTATATATGTTGGGGGTGAAGGCGGGGATTGTGGGATGGTGGGAAAGGTAGGGCCAATAGTAAACTGTGACTATTGAAATGATAATTCTAACTCCATGTGGAGGTAGCAGGTAAGAAGCCATTAGGCGTCTTGCTGAGTCACGTCTGGCCAGAGGCAGATCACCAAACTTTAGCTAGGCTCAGGAAGTTCCACTAGGCCTCACACCTGGGCCTTTAGAGGCCAACACCATGGATAATGGACATGTCAACCATAATCCACACAAATTAAAATGTTAGAAATTAGAAAACGAAAGCCGGGCATGGTGACACACACCTTTAATCCCAGCACTTGGGAGGCAGAGGTAGGAGGATTGCTGTGAGTTCGAGGCCACCCTGAGATTACATAGTGATTTCCAGGTCAGCGTGGGCTAGAGTGAGACCCTACCTCAAAAAAAAAAAAAAAAAAAAGAAAAGAAAGAAAGAAATTAGAAAACAAGTAGAATACAGTAATGTGTGTTGTTACTTTTTCACATGGTGCTAGCTTACACAGAGAGAACACCTGATAAGCTTCCTGCTGACTGTTTTCAAACAAACTAAGCTCAGGTGTTGTGGTAACAGGGCGCAGGGCGGTGTAGATGAAAATGCGTAGCTAAGAATGGTGCGCAGTTCCATTGTTCAACCCCAGCCGGAACAGTGTTGATGCAAACAGCAGGATCTGATAGCCATGGGCCTGAGGTCAGCGCACAATAGCTGTGAAGATAGGAGACGCTCCCTCTGCCACATCACAGACAAAGAGATGAGTTTCTTCTCAGGCAATTTCTACTGTGAAGTTAGCGCTAGAGATTGCTTTTCATAGGTTCAAACAGAAATTCTGTTCTTGAAGTAAGCACATACTAGCCTTGAGTAACTGGGGAGATGAGGACAATGAAATAGCTTCTCACATTATCTGCTGTGTATGTATTTGTTTTAAATATGATCATTTAAGTAAGATAAGATGTAAAAAGTTCATCTAACTGGGCATGGTGGTACATGCCTTTAATCGCAGCAGTGGGGAGGCTGAGGTAGGATCACTGTTGAGTTCAAGGCCAGCCTGGGACTACATAGCGAATTCCAGGTTAGCCTGGGCTGTCATGAGACCCTACCTCAGGAAAACAAACAACACACACACACACAAAAAAAAACTGTTGTTAAATACCATTCAGTGAACCAACTAGAGATCATTTTAGGTATCATCTAGACGGGCAATTTTGATAATCTGTCTGTCGGCACCAAAGACTTCCCAATAGCAGAGTTATAAACTTGCAATTTGAGAAGGTAAGCCATGGTGCTGTGGTGCAGTCCGGCATTCAAGAGGCTGAGGCAGGAGGCTTTCCAGCCAGCATAGGCAATATGAGAGACCCTGTCTCAGAAAGAAAAAGGAAAGGAGAGGAGAGGAAAGGAAGAAAGAGAAGTAGAGGGAATCAAGTGTAAGAAGAGGGAGAAGAGGGGAGAAAAGGCTAGGAGGGGAGGACAGGGAAAGGAGAAGAGGGGAGAGAAAGGGAAGGAAAACTAGAGGCATAAGTTACTATTTCCAGTTCTCATTTGTTAAAGACCTGTGGTGAAAAGAGTCTCCCACTCTCTTCCCCCACTCCCTTCCTCTTCACTCCTTCCCTCCGCATCGCCCTGTGTACATGGGTGCAGCAGAGCTCCCCAAATCAAAACAACACCAGAGCCTCTATCCGTGTGTTTCTCTCATCTAGTCTCTAAGATCTTTAAGAACAGAGACTTTATCCCCAATCATTACAACCTCGGTCCATAGCATACCTAGTAGGGGCAAAGAAAGAATCAACCAAGAGGGCTGGAGAGAAGGCATAGCAGTTGAGGCACTTGCCTGCAAAACCGAAGGACCCAGGTTCAATTCCTCAGTACCCACATAAGCCAAATGCACAAGGTGGTACATGTGTCTGGAGTTTGTTTGCAGTGGCTGAAGGTCCCTGGTACCCATTTGTCTCTACTCTATCTACTCTATCTGCCTCTCTCTCTCTCTCTCTCTCTCTCTCTCTCTCTCTCTCTCTCTCATCCTCTCTCATAAATAAATAAAATTTTAAAAAAATCAACCAAGGAACTGACAATTCACTGAGTTCCTGCCAGGAACAGGAACCTTGCTGGATCTGGAGCTGAGAACTGATTAAGACAACCCCATCCCACCCTCCAGAAGCTCATCACTGGATATTTATATTCTCAAACCTAAGGTAAAAGGTCATATGAATTCATTTAGTAAGATTCTGCTCTGCTAGGGAAAGAGGCACTCCAAAATTAAAAGTTGTTAAAATGAATATGTCCATAAACAAGAAAAGTCTGAGGACACTATCACAGCCAAGAATAGAAGCCACAGGAAACGTGAGAACAACATGAGATGGGGTGCCCTGCATGATCCTGGAACAGATAAGGGACATTAGGAAAGTCTAAGGAAATCTGGCTGCAGATTCCAGTTAATGATAGCATGTCAGCATTGGTCCATTCACTGTGGCAAATGTACCATGCTAATGTGAGATGTTAACAATGGGGAAACTGGGTGTGGGGTACATGAGAACTCTCTGTACTGACTTAACAACATCTCTTTAAAACCATTTTAAAATTAAGCTTATTAAAGAAAAATCAAGACATTCACTAAATAAATATCATTTCAATTTCATAAGGAAAGTCTCCAGTGTGGACTTGTTCTGGTGCAAGAAATTTGTGGAACTACCTTACAATGCACTCTTCCAGACACAAAATAGCCTGTATATCCATGACCTTGCAGTGCCTGGCATTACCTACACAAGACCATCATAATAGGTGGAAAAGATGATGACATCAAAATAAAAGAGAGACTGATTGAGAAGGATAGGGGATATGACAGAGAGTGGAGTTGTAAAAGGGAAAGTGGGGGCAAGGGAATTATCATGATTTATTGTCTATAGTTATGGAAGTTGTCAATAAAAAAAATTAAAACTAAAAAAATTTGTGCAGCAAGAGTACCTGACAGTAAGGTTTTACACCTGCTGTTGATGCCTAGCCCCTCTCTGCCTGTGTGCCTTGGTCATCCTGTGGCAACAACATAGTCCTTGGAAAGGTCACAACGTATGTTTGTGGGAGAAGTCTTTGTTGTTTGCATGGAAGTTATTTTGTTGTTTTTGAAGTTTTCACTTTCTCAACTAATATTAGGGGTTATTAAAAGTCAACATATGAAAATATGGGGAGCTTTGAAATAAGGAGTGATTGGACAAATTTTTACATAAAGTTAGTGGAATCAAGACAATCTTGGCATATCTAGGGCATGCTTCTTATTCTTGAAGGTACATTTGAGTCACCTGGAGAATCTCGGGGTGATACCCATTCTGAATCAGTGGTTCTGAGCTGGAATCTGGGCATCTTTCTAACAAGCTCTCAGGCAACACTGCTGCAGCTGGTCTTCAGACCACAACTCCATCAAAAAGGATCAAGCCAGGCAGGATGGTTCACGCCTTTAATTCCAGCACTCGGGAGGCAGAGGTAGGAGGATCGCCAGGAGTTCAAGGCCACCCTGAGACTCCATAGTGAATTCCAGGTCATCCTGAACTAGAGTGAGACCCTACCTCGAAAAAACAAATCAACAAACAAACAAAAAAGGATCAAAGTGAAGAATCTGAAATCCAAGGAACACACACCTTGTTCTTCCAGCTGGGACTGGTCCTGACGACTCTCTCCCCACTTTCTGCCAAAGGCCACCTGTACCGGCTTACGGGTTCAATCATTCATGGTGAACAAAACCTGAGCACGTACATTCAGATACATACGCCACCCAAGCACACTCATGCATATAATACATGCACACATAACACATACACATGCACATAAATAAATAAATAATTTTAAATAATAAGGAGATGAGACAAGGTAATTTTTTAAAACCATCTAATAATTTTAAGCTTTTTTAAAGACAAAGTCTTACCATGTTGCCCAGACTGAACTTGAACTTGTGATCCTCTTTCCTCACCTCCTGGGAACTGGGAAATCAGGTGCAGGCCATTACACTCAGCCTTTAATTTCAATGTTTGTGGGAGTTATGAGTGCTATAACATCAAAACGGTGCACAGAAGTCAGGCATGGTGGCATACACCTCCCAGCACTTGGGAGGCAGAGGTAAGAGGGTTGTTATGAGTTCAAGGTCAGCCTGGAACTAGAGTGAGTTCCAGATCAATCTAGGCTAGAGTGAGCCCTACCTCAAAAAAAAAAAAAAAAATGGTGCCCAGAGAAATATGTTCAAATGACTGTTTAGAGCTGAAGAGATATCTTAGTGATTAAGGTGCTTGCCTGCAAAGCCAAAAGACCCAGGTTTGATTCCCCAGAACCCACGTAAGCCAGATGTACATGGTGGTGCATGCATCTGGAGTTTGTTTGCAGTGGCTGAAGATCCTGGTGCACCCATCCCCCCTCTCATAAATAAAATAAATTTTAAAAAAATGATTGCCATTTTCTTTACCCATAGTTTTTATCCCAAGTGATAATTTGACTGGTTTCTCCCAGCTATTTTTCCTCTGAAAACCCTTCAAATTTCTAAATCACATGCTTCTATGCTCTTGTAACTCAGGCATGTTTGCAGTAGAATCCTTTGCTCTCTTATCTTGGTTCATCTACTTACTCTGCTAAAGGGCACCTTCTGGAAGTAGTCTGAGAAAGAGCAACTTTTGTTTTAAATTCTTCGAATATCTGAAAATGTTCTGTCCTCACACTTGATTAATAGTTTGGTTGGGCATATAATTGCTGTGGAATTTTGATGTCCTGTAATGTCCAGCCTTGCCATAAAGAAATACAATGGTATTGGATTTTCTTTTTCTTGGCTTGTTTCCTCTCTTCTTTCTCTTTAGGTACAGGAAGGCAAAATTTTCAATAAAATATTTTGTACATATTTTATGTTCAGACAGGTTCTTATGTATCCCAGTTTGTCCTTGAACTTATGATACTCCTGCCTCAACTTTCAGAGTCCTGGAACTCACTCTGTAGTTCCAGGCTGATCATGAACTCATAGCAGTCCTCTTACCCTGCCTCCTAAGTGCTGGGATTAAAGGCGTGCACTGCCACACCCAGTTTCTGGACACCCTACCTGCCTTATGCTTTGTATGATTGATTGGTTGACTTGATGTGTGTGTGTGTGTGTGTGTGTGTGTGTGTGTATGAGTGTGGGAATGTGCATATCTCGGCGTGTATAGGTATCCCAGGGTCTATAGCCACTGCAAATGAATATCCATCTTTACATGGTTGAGTGGGAAATTGAACCTGAGCTAGCAGGTTTTGCAAGCGAGCACCTTTAACTGATGAGCCATCTCCCTAGCTCATTCGTTCTTTCTTTCTTTCTTCCTTTCTTTCTTTCTTTTCTTTTCTTTTCTTTCTTTCTGTGTCTTAAGTTGCCCAGGCTGGCCCTGATCTCTCTATGTAGCTAAGGCTGGCCTTGAACTCCTGATCCTCCTGCCTTTACCTTCCCACTTTCCAAATGCTAGCATTACAAAGCGAACTTGCAGCTTATTTTTTAAGACATATCCTAAAGCCAGGCTTGGTGGGACCAACCTATAATCCCAGGACTCAGGAGGCACAGAGTGGAAGACCACCATCAGATCAAGGCCAGACTGGCCTACATAGTGAGTTACAGGCCACACCCAGGGGCAAGACCTTACCTCAAGAGAGAGAGAAAGGGAGGAAGAAGGGAGGAAGGAAGGAGAGAAGGAAGGAAGGAAGGAAGGAAGGAAGGAAGGGAGAAAAGAGGAAATGAGGAAATGAATGGAAAGGAAAAAGAGAGAGAGAGACAAATACAATCTTAACATTTGTTTTGGGGGGCTTGAGAGATGGCTTAGCAGTTAAGGCTCTGGCCTGTGAAGCCTAAGGACCCAGATTTGATTCCCCAGAGCCATGTAAACCAGATGCATGGGGTGGTGCATGCTTCTAGAGTTCGTTTGCAGTGGCTAGAGACCCTGACATGCCCATTCTCTCCCTCCCTCCCTGTCCGCTCTTTCTCTCAAATAAATAGATAAATAAATGATGTGACTTCAGCAGTGTTTCTTTTTAATACTGAATAAAATCCTTGATTCTGTTTTATATCATGATTCTCGTACTTGGGAAATCCTTTATACTCACTGTTAAAATCATTAAGCCAATGTCCTCGATTTAATCTTTAGGGTTGAGCAGCCAGCTTTGAATCACTGTAATCTGTCGGGTCAGGCAGGAAAAGAATTGACGTCCTTACCAAATACCACGGCGTAAGCATCTTTGAGAAAATGGCAGCCAAGTGTGCACAGTGGGTAATGAAATGTGATGAACAGCAACCGCAGAGCAAGTAAGTGGCTCCTTGCTGTACTCCTAAGGATGCCCTGGTGTAAGCTGTCAATGATCCATCTGTGATACTTTCCCTGACATGACACATCTCAGTGAGTTATCAAGATGTTTCCTCCCTCTCAAAAATCAACCAGCCCAGGACGAAGGCTCATTTGGCACATGCTATGCTCAAGGGACAAATGCAGTAAGGGATGTTTCACACAAAGGGGCTTCCACTGCGAGCCAGCACTGCTGATCTGCAGCTAAAAACAGAGATGCACAAAAATAAACCTTCAACTTCTCACCCCAAACAATGAAGATGTTTTCCAGAAAATTACACAATCTAAATAGCCTTGGAATTAGCTGGCTCCTTTCTCCAGCTTTTACTTTTTAAAAAAGGAAAATTTAAAAAGTGATCAGACTGGGTGTGGTGGTTCACGCCTTTAATCCCAGCACCAGGAAGGCAGAGGTAGGAGGATCGCTGTGAGTTCGAGGCCAGCATGAGACTACAGAGTGAGTTCCAGGTCAGCCTAGGCTACAGCAAGACCCTACAAGAAAGAAAGAAAGAAAGAAAGAAAGAAAGAAAGAAAGAAAGAAAGAAAGAAAGAAAGAAAGAAAGAAGGAGGGAGGGAGGGAGGGAGGGAGGGAGGGAGGGAGGGAGGGAGGGAGGGAAGGGGCCATCAGCTGACCAACTTGGTTTATATCACTACACTGTAATACAGCCCAAAAGAATACTACAATAAAAGTGTACCCAATTGTATTGCAAGCATATTTTTAGATTTCAGAAACAAATTAAAGTTCAAAAAATTATTAGCTATGAATTTAAGTATTTAATTTAAATACTTCCATACCAGATATTAATGCCAGTATACCTCTCAACTTTTTTACTTTTTTTTTTTTTTTTTTTTTTTGGCAAGTTTCCCTGTGAAGACCAACCTAACCTGGAACTCACAACTCTCCAGCCTCAGCCTTCTGGAGTGCTGGTATTACATGCACTATCACACTCAGGTTTAACAAAACATGTCAGGAAATCCTAGCTCTGAGCTGGAAGCTTCCTCCTGCTGGCTTTCATAGTAACAGAGGTGCTATGCAGGCCGCTAGGAGAGAAAAGTCCTCAACAGTCTTACTCAGCTGAGGACGCTGCTTGCTACACAATCAACCTATCAGACATGGTGTGCCCACTGGTGCTATAGTGCTCACTGCTGAGGGAGTCAACAACCACTTTCTGAATGGAGCTGAGGCCCACTCCACAGAAGGAAATTTGTGCCTGGCACTGTAAACCTGACCAAAAGCCCATGGCTAGAGAGGTCACGGGCCTAGGGGGAACCCGTTAAGGTTGTTTTAGATAAATGGACAGGGAATTAAACTGCTTTCTAAATGCTTCTGTTATACCTATAGGTCAGTGCTGCCCTCAGCCTTGGTCAGAAAAACTTTCTGTAGTAGGCAACAGTTAATGCAGAGACTCATAACTGGTAAAAGTGTTGAGAATACGGGAGTGTTGAACACTCACCTGTAAATGGAATATCTGTATCACCCCTGTAAGACTAACAGAAAATGTCATTAAGAGGGAGATGGAAGGAATATTAGAGCTTAGGATAGAGAGTACTGTGAAGTGTCTTGTGGACTCAACATGACCATTGTGCTCTTGAGCTCACAGTAGCTATGGGTACCTGCACAAGACTGGACCCATCACGGATGAGGTGGGGCTCATGAGACCCCCCCCGCCATCTATCCCTGCATAGTCTTGGCAGTTAATGGTTGCTGGAGGAAGGGGAGTCATTTTCTTCAGTGGTGAGTTGTCTATGCCTTAGTAAAAAACCCCACAATTCACGCTCGTGCAAGAAACCCTAATTAAACTCATTGTGCCACAGAGAGAGATAGAGAGAATGAGGGAGAAGAAAGTAGCAGGAGGACTAGTTGGAGAAGAGGAGTCTAACAGGAGTGGGAGAAATACAAGAGAAAACAATGGAAGACGAATGTGATCAAAATATACCTTACAAATGTAGAAAAATATCAAAATATACATTAGAGGACCTGGGTTAAGCGGAAGTCGGGCCTCTTTTTCATGGTACCTCATAGGCAGGAAGCTGTACCAAGATGAAGCTGACTATCTCCTTCCCAGGCCCCAGCTGTCAGAAACTCACTGAAATGGGCGATAATCCGTGAGAAGCGGGAGGTGCCGCGATGAAGAGTGGAAGGGTTGTGTGGTCCCGTCCGTGACAGGAACAACAAGGTTTCCCCATGAAGCAAGGTGTGTTGACCCATGGCAGAGTGTGTCTGCTATTGAGTAAGGGGCAGTCCTGTCACAGACCAAGGAGAACAGGCGAGAGCAATCACAGATCTGTTTAGGACTTCACTGTGGTTGCCAATCTGCATGTCCTCAACTTGGTTATTTTATTTTATTTTTTTTAATTTTTTTTTCATTTTTATTTATTTATTTGAGAGTGACAGAGAGAGAGGCAGCTAGAGAGAGAGAGAGAATGGGCACGCCAGGGCTTCCAGCCACTGCAAACGAACTCCAGATGCATGTGCTCCCTTGTGCATCTGGCTAACGTGGGTCCTGGGGAATCGAGCCTTGAACCGGGGTCCTTAGGCTTCACAGGCAAGCGCTTAACCACTAAGCCATCTCTCCAGCCCAACTTGGTTATTTTAAAGAAAGGAGATAAGGGTATTCCTGAGCTGACAGATACTACGGTGCCTCATAGGCTCAGTCCCAGAAGAGCTAGCAGAATCCACAAACAAGTATCTTTAACTGCTGAGCCACCTCTCTAGCCCACACCTTATAATCTTATTTTCATCCTCATGTCTGATTTTGAGAGAAGGATTCCTTTAGGGCAGAAAAGAGATAAGAAAAACCCAGCATCTATGCCAAAAGTTTCAGGTACCTAGTAATTTTTTTCATATTTATCTGTCATGTTCAAGGACATTTCCCACTTATAGCCAAGGAATAATATGTTCACTTTGGGGTTCCTGTTACCCCCAGCTGACTAGCCAATTTTTATCTCCTATTTTTAATATTTATTTATTTATTTGTAAGCAGAAAGAGAAAATAGGCATGCCCGGACCTCTTGCTGCTACAAACTTCAGGCACATGTGCCCCTTTGTGGATCTGGATTTAGGTGGGTACTAGGGAATTGAACCCCAGGCCAGTGGGGTTTGGAAGCAAGTGTCTTTACCCACTGAATCATCTCTCCGGTCCTCTACCCTCTATTGTTTATCAAGAGGATAACTTGCAGCCTGGTCTTCTCCTGTTCACCTCCTTTGAGTCAGAGTTTCTTGCCCTGGATTTTCATCTTGCTGTTCACCGGGCTCACTGCAAGCTTCAGGGAAATTCTCCTGTCTCTGCCGTCAGCATGAACTGCTGGGATTACAGAGCCTGCCACAGCTTCTGGCTTTTTGTGTGAGATCTGTGGCTCAAACTAGGTACTCCAGCTTGAGTGACAAGCACTTCACCCATTGAGCAATGCCTTAAGTCCCAATCTTGTTGTTATTTTCCAACTTTATGTGACTAGGCAGTGAAGACAGTAACTTATGCCTTTGGTTAATAATATTAAAGGAGATGGACAGCCACCGGGTGAGAAGTAAACATGAGCACTGTCCGGGTTACTGTGGCTCCCCCATAGCCTGGCTCCAGGCACCAAGAACCTCATTCCGGACATAGCGAACCTGGCCATTGTCACCTCTTAGGGATGGCTAAGAGAGGAAAGATTACATAACACATGCCTCTGACACAATGAGTTCTCAAAAGTAACCTTATCTAGGGTGATGATGTTAACAAAGATGCTGATGTCGATGATGAAGTAGGAAGCCCATCTTCACTCTGTTTCTTACTCCAAACTCTACGTGCTTAACACTTGTATTGCCAAATCTCTTATTTTTATATGAACAGACCATCCCTGATTTGCAATGCTTTGATTTAAGGCTTTTCAGTTTTACAATAGTCCATAGGTAATACACACACAATCAGTAGAAACTATATTTTGAATTGTTTTGCTTTTCTTTATTAAGAAAGGGTCTCACGGGCTGGAGAGATGGCTTAGCGGTTAAGCGCTTGCCTGTGAAGCCTAGGGACCCCGGTTCGAGGCTCAATTCCCCAGGACCCACGTTAGCCAGATGCACAAGGGGGCGCACGCATCTGGAGTTCCTTTACAGAGGCTGGAAGCTCTGGCGCACCCATTCTCTCTCTCTCTCTCTCTCTCTCTCTCTCTCTCTCTGCCTCCTTCTCTCCGTCGCTCTCAAATAAATAAATAAACAAACAAACAAAATTAAAAAAAGAAAAAGAAAGGGTCTCACTAAACAGCCCAAGCTCATCTTGAACTCACAATGCTCCTGCCTCAGCCTGCTGAGTGCTGAGTGTAGGTGTAAGCCACCATGCCTGATCTGAGTTTTGAATTTTGACCAGCCTAGCAAGAACAGTCCAACAGCCTCTCTCCCAAAAGTGAGCAGCGGAATCAAGCCACGGCTTCTGCCAGCTGAGGGACCACGGGTGCACAACAACCAAGACAGAAGCGCGCTGTGCTGCGGAACACAGCTTAGGCAGACTAAACATCTTAGAGGCTCGGCGCTCTCGACCCATCTCCCTCGCTCTCCCCTACCACCTAGCCAAGCTACACCTGAGACTCCAAGACTACCTTCTGTTGTAGTAACTGAGACTTCAAAGGCCTCATTTCTCCAAAGGAACTCGGGGGGGGGGGGGCAGCCAGCTTGGTGGCTACAGACCAGTTTGTAGCCCTCCCCTGCATCCCATGGCTTAAAAAAAAAAAAAAAACCCTGCCTTAGTACTTGCTTGCTCTTCTCCCGAGGTATATGCTTATTTACTCTGTTTCCATCTTTGCTGTGCTTACTTTCTCTCTCTTTCTCACCCTCTCTTCTGTCTCCTATTTCTCTCACTCAGTCCCCTCCTCTTCTCTCGTCATTTAGTGTTCCCATTCCATTTCTATCATCCAACCCAGGTTTTCCAAGCTTCCTTCCCTACTGCTAGGTTTCTATCCTCTGTCCCTGGTCTTCAGAGTTTCCTTCTCCTGGTCTCTCTCACCTGCCCTGAATTTCTTTCTCTCCCCCTCCCATTCCCAGACTCTGTCATGGGTCCTGAGTTCCCATCTTTCCTGCCCTGAGCCATGCCACCCTTTCCTGGCATAAATAAAACCTCTTTTGCCCAAGAATACTTTTTCAGTCATCTATTCACAAACCTGACAAGATGAAAATTTGACTTTAAATATTTTCATCTTATAATGGGTTTGTGGAGACATGATTCCCGGAGCACATGCATTCGTCTAGTGTGTTTTTATCTTAATCATTTCTGAGTGTCTTTTACATATACAAATCTGGATTGTTCCTTCTTAGAAGTACATTAAATGCTTTAGAGTTGATTGAACTCAGTTATTTGTATATAGTGTGCTTTATGGCTTCACATGTGCTTAAAACACTCTGAACTCTGTGTCTCTGTCCTTCTCTCTCTCCAAGTTTTTCAAGTTTTATTTTATTCTTTTTGTTGGTAAGGGGTTTCCATGATACTGCCTTGGCTGGCCTCAACTCCTGAGCTGAAGCAATCCTCCTGTCTCAGCCACCAAGTAGTTAGGAATACAAGTGTGTACTCCATGCCTAGCTCTCCTTGCAAAATACAAAATCTTCCCATATCTGTGTATCCTCATGTGAGTATTCCAGAAATAAGTCAAATTTAGCATTCTGAGCTTATTTTTCCATTTTCCTCCATGTTTTTTTTTCTCATTTCTGTTCCTTATGTCTGTTAATATCTCTACCTTCCTTCTCTATCAGCTTCTCAAATCAGAATTTCCTGGGTTAGAGAAATGGCTTAGCAATTAGGGCATTTGCCTTTGAAACCTAAGGACCCGGGATCGATTTCCCAGGACCCACATAAGCCAGATGCACAAGATGGCACGTGGTTCTGGAATTCGTTTATAGTGGCCAGAGGTCCTGATGCACCCATTCATTCTCTCTCTCTCTCCCCCTCCCTCTCTCTTCCTCTTTCTCTCTATTTTAAATAAATAAATAAAGTTTAAAAAATTTAATTAGAATTCGCCTTGATGGCACCTTCTTCAGAAGTCTCCCTCTTCAAGCCTATCAACTTGGTTGTGGGTACATCTCAGTCAGCTTTCTATTTCCAAATGCCAAACCATTGGCTGTGTTAGATGAGAATTGCTACTTACTAACAAGAAACTATGCTCATTTGTATAGGGGAACACATGATAAACATGAAGTACTGAGGCTCTCTACAATTTCAACCAAGGAGAAAAATGAGAAAGCTAAAACTATGTTCATAAACCCAGCATTTCTAGAGATGGAGCCACCCTAGACTCTATAAAGTCATGGGGGAGAGCAGATGGAAAGACAGTGAGGCACAGTCATCTGAAATACACAAACACAGCCAGAGAAAATCCAAAGGGAGCTGGGCTCCCTGAAGAGCCAGGATGCAAAGCTGTCCTTCTGAATGGGTAGAAGGTCTTATCGAAGCCATTGTTTCATGGAGTCCAGGCCTAACAATGTCCCATTGTGGCAGATGCAAGGGGGGAGTCTCAATTTCTCCCTTCATTTTTAATCTGCAAGTCTGTGCCCCCAAGAGTGCTCTGCTCTCAGTTTCTGAGCTGTTCGCGCAGAGTATCATTATGATGGCGGATAGCCTCCCTGACCTGGTGTGGAGACACTAGAAATTTCTTGCTCTGGCTCTGACTTTGATAAGACTAGCACCTGTGTGTAGAACAAAGGCTCAAGACAAGAAGACTGCTGCCATCCCGAGCCCACTACCTCACTGAAAGCCAGCCTTGGAACTGCAAGGGTGAACGCAGACACGAGAAACTCAGAAAGGCTTCGCTCACATCAGTGATGGCTTGATATTTTTATTATCATGGGAATTTAAATACCACCTTCAACTGCAAGATCATGCTCAATTAAATAAGCCAGGAATGGGCAAGAATCTCGAGATGGATTTAAATCACCAACTAAAACAACAAAAACTACCACTGCATGGCTACGAGGCATTCCCCTTGGTCTTTGGATCACGTGACACCTTTGTATTTCCACTTTCTACAAGGAGATAGTAACCAGCTGACTAGAAATGATTATTAAGGAGGCACTGGAATGTGGAGAGTTGCCTGGAACTCATGTATGTCATGTGATCACTCACCTCCTCGCCACAGCAGGTGATGACTAGTACCCAAGTGCTATGAGGGTACCTGCCTGACCTATTCTACAGTGCAGATGGTTCCGAGAAGGAGACAGTGTTGTGACTGCCTGTGTGTTATGTGCCTTTTCCTCCCTGTCTGGTTCAGAGGCTCTTGAGATAGATTGATCTCAGTACTTGTGCATAAAAATGAGGAAAGCAACCTGACCTGCGAGTTCTGGGAGTGGCGAGAGAGAGCTCCTTCGAAAGGGAGGATTTGCCTAACCTCCCTGGCTGCCTTGGGGGCTGTTGTCCAACTGCTCTGTGTGTCTCTTCCTCTGTCCATAAAATGGAGATGATAACTGCCTGATATTTGTTGGGGAACAAAGAGACCAATGTGGGTGAAAATGCAATTCATCTGTGCTGTATGCTAGCAGTCATCTGTGGAAGGATGGACTGAACTTGCACCCCTGCCAGAGGCCCTTCAGAAGCTGCTCACTACAGGTACATCTGTTCCTCTGTGCTCCCTGCCTTCTTTCTTATATTGGCCGCTTGACAGCTGTCTTCCATGTTGGCAGCTCTTGTGTTTCCTGCTTTCCTCACCAGGAGTGAGAGTGCCACGGTGACTGAGAGCTTAGGCCAACATGGACCAGTAAGTCTAAGCTCTGGGTAAAATGTAGAAATAAGTAAAGACAAGTAGAAGAGTTTTTGGGGAAAACCACAATGAACATTTTTCTCTATTGAAACCTTTTTTTTAATTTGTTTGTTTTGCTTTTTCGAGGTAGGGTCTCACTGCAGCCCAGGCTGACCTGGAACTCACTCTGTAGTCCCAGTCTGGCCTTGAACTCACAGTGATCCTCCTACCTCTGCCTCCTGAGTGCTGGGATTAAAGGTATGCACCATCATGCACCACCTAATTCTGAATGAACAAGATTTATTTTCATTTTCTAAATTGTATTAAGATCTTCTTTAACATCTGTGTTGTGTTTTTTGTTATTGTTGTTTTGTTTTTGGCAGGCGCAGTTGAGGTAGGGTTTTGCTCTAGCCGAGGCCAGGATAACCCTGAAATTCACTTTTTAGTCTCAGGCTGGCCTCAAACACACAGTGATCCTTCTACCTCTGCCTCTCAAATGGCATTAAAGGCATGTGCCAACATGCCCGGATATGTTGTGTATTTTTAAATTTCAAAAAAAAAAAAAAAAGTTAAAAAGATTCCTAGACTGTAGTGGCACATACCTTTAATCCCAGCACTTGAGAGGCAGAGATAGGAGGACCACTGTGAGTTCGAGGCCAGCCTGAGACTACATAATGAATTCCAGGTCAGTCTGGCCTAGGCTAGAGTGAGACCCTACCTTGAAAAACAAAAAACAAAAGACAACAACAACAAAAAAGATTCTTAGCCAGGTGTGGTGGCACATGCCTTTAATCCCAGCACTCAAGAGGCAGAGGTAGGAGTATCACCGTGAGTTCGAGGCCAGCCTGAGTCTACATAGTGAATTCCAGGTCAGCCTGAGCTAGAGTGAGACCCTACCTCCAAAAAAAAAAAAAAAAAAAAGATTCTTTACATAGCAAATCTTTAAATCCATATCCAACCTCATGATTCATTAGTATTGCACTTTCCTGATTGTAAAAGAATAGAAATATGTGTGCTATCTTTGACATTTGTGACTAAATGTCACTTGCAACCTTTCTCATGACATAGTAGACAAATATGAAGTCATGATCCTTCCATGTGACTTTGTCCGATTTGTGAAATAGAGTCTGGATTAGATAATCTCTTCCAGTTCAAACATGGAGCCAGCCATATCTTGCAACTCTGAGGCTCTTCTCTGCTTCTGTGTTCATTCCCTTTCTTCCTCCTCCTTCAGGGTTTTAGTAAATGGTCAACCCATTCTCCTGGGGACTCATGGACACCTCTGCCATGCCTCACCCACCCTTCCAGTATTGACCACTGGGGAGGGGGGGAACCAAGGTTTCTCTCAGCAGGTTTAGATCAGATCAGCAAAAGTAGGATGTTTCTTAGAAGGCAAAATCTGTGCTGGGTTCTGACAACACAAGTAAATGAGTGCCTATCTCTTGTGTGTTGTTCAGCCTAGGGGAGGAGTCAGAATTTTATCAAAATGAAGGCAAGCTGGGTGTGGTGCCGCATGCCTTTAATACCAGCACTGGGGAGGCCAAGGTAGGAGTATTACTGTTGAGTTCTAGGCTAGCCTGAGACTACATAGTGAAATCCAGGTCAGTCCCCTTAGAGTGAGACCCTACCTTGAAAACAACAACAACAACAAAAAATGGTGGTGCATGCATGCCTATAATTCCAGCACTTAGGAAGCAGATGTAAGAGGATCGCTGTGAGTTCAAGGCCACCCCGAGACTACAGAGTGAATTCCAGGTCAGCTTTGGCTAGAGTGAGACTCTACTTAAAAAAAAAAACATGAAGTCGGTGCTAAGTAAGGCAAGTTCTAGGGAGGTGCACAGAGAGTACTATAGAGCCTGTAAGCTCTGGTGCATCTGTCAGGCAAAGCCCAGTGATGGACCTTCCCCTAGCATGAGCATGCTTTCAACAAATAGAGTGCACTGTAAGTACTGGAACTCTGTGCCCTGTTGAGCTACTTGCTAAGCATTCTAAAATAATCAGATTTCCTTCTGTGGGTGAGAGACCAGTGGCTGGAGATCCAGGCGTCCATTAACCTTCACACAATAGGGCTGATTAAGCCCTTTCTTCAAACAATGTCTTGGCAATCACTCTGTCCCATGTGATTATCTTTTCTAATCTTACAGTGGCTTCCTTGCAGGTACTGAGGGAGGCAGGTTAAGGACCTCCCCCACCCCTGCCCGTTTATCTGAAAATATTCTGCCCTATTAAAGACTGTAGAACTAAATCTTATTAAGCTTTGTCCTGGCTCATCAGGAGGGTGTAACAGCCAACCAACCCCTGTTGTTAGAGGTCAACTAATAAAGTCCATCTCTGAACAGTGTGATCCCTGTGCTTGGGCCCCTCCCTGAAGCCTGAGACTGGCCAGTGTGGTCAACTGAGCCACAGTCACCTTGCAGGTGAACTAGTCATATGTGATTGTGAGACCTTCATATTTCACAAGCCAGGATGCTGTCGGTGTGGTGTTGTGATTCAATAAAAAAATTAATGATGTGATGGTGGTGGGAGGGGATTATGATCATGACACATTGTCTATATGTATGAAGGTTGTCAATATAAAGCTAAAAAGAAAACTAATGATGTCAAAACCCATCCTAACCTGACTTATATTACAAATCCAGAGGTAGGTAAGTGAGCACACACCTATTGTCATCCAGTACTTCTTATTGTGAGTGAATTAAAGAGAAAAAGAGCTTGAGGTATGTGGAACATACTGATAGATACACACATGTATAGACAGATTATGATAGATAGATAGATAGATAGATAGATAGATAGATAGATAGATAGATAGACAGATGACAGATAACACCTGTCACCAGGGAGTGATCACTGCAGTTGGTACAGTTCCTACACGTTTCAACATCCCTCTCTGCCTCCAGCCCTCAAGCCCCAGTTAGGTAAATCAGACCTTGCCTCTCTACCATATATAGAGAGAGCAAGTGAGTAAGCAAGCCAGCTATGCAGAGTTTGTGGCACCTCCTTACAGCAGCTCATTTACAGTCTTCTTTGAAAACATGGTCTGGAACAAGCAGCCAGGATCATAAATGAAATCCTCCTAACCATGGAGGAGGGCCTTTCTCCTTCTGCTTTCTCTCATAGTCCTGCAAAATAATGACTTAACCTCCCTCTAAGTGCACCAACTCCTTCAAATTCCCCTTTGACCTGTCCTGACCAATAGCTAATGTTGATAGCCTACTCTTGTGACTCAGATATAGACAAGAATAGACACAAGAACTAGGTAGGAAAAGGCCCTCAGGCCAAGGGAGGAGCCTAGGTAAAGACCAGGAGCTAAGAACACACAGATTTGAACAATACCAATAAGCACAGAGCCTAAATGGAGGTTCTCCTCCCTGGCTACACGTTAAAATCAGCTTAGAATAATCTCCACACTCATTTTACACCCCAGACTCAGGAAACTAAGACCACTGCGTCAGGCCACAGCCATCCATGGTTCTGAGTGCTGCCAGGTTTGAGAACCAATGGCTTGGAGGGCAGAAAGTAAGCGTAAAAGAAAGGAAGTCCAGTGATGAGGTCAGTTTGGGAAGGCAGTTTTTGCAGAATTGTGGATGGAACCCAGGCTGAGCAACTGCTCTGCCACTGAGCTAAATTGCCAGCCATGGAATTTTCTGTTTTGATCCTGAGAGAGAGAGACATGTGGATGCAGGTAGGTAGATAATGAGTGGCAAGGAAACACAAGCAAACCAGAAAAGCCTGAGAAAAGACTACTGCACTAGCCAATCAGAAGACCACAGTGCCGAGCCAGCCCTAATCTAGACAAAGTGATGAGACTGATCACACAGAAATAGAGGTGGAAAAGGGAAGCAGGGAGGGCTGAGATATGGAAGCCACTGAGTTGGGAAAGTGATGTGACCAGAGGGAAGAGTAAGCCAAGATTTTTCAAATGTAGCCTAGGCTCTTTCTTTTCTGGCCATAAGCACTTAGAGAAACACAAGCTACAGCCCAAATGGGCCACTCCAAGAACCACACCCACACAACCAGTCCTAGAAATGACACAGAAATGGCATCAAGTAGTCTCCATCATGGAGATGTCATTCTCTTAAAGGAGTAGACCCCAAGTCCCCTAGAAGCATGCATTTTGTAAGAACGCACAGAAAGGCCTAGAAAATGTTGTTTCCAACAAGACCAAGGACATGAGGCACAGCCAAGGCCACCAAGGTCTTTATAAAGCTCGGGGAAGTTAAACTCAAGATTCCAAAGGATGTCCGCTGCAAACTAGATCAGCTTGCATCACCTACCCCAAGCTTGGGAAGCACGCTCATGCCCGCATCACCAAGGTTCTTGGGCTCTGCCCAACCCAGGCCAAAACTGACACTTAAACCCAGGCCCAGGCTACAGCTCCAGTGCTGGCTCAGGCTCCCAAAATTGCCCAATCTCTATGGAGGCTCCAGAGGAAAGGCCTCTGTCTGCCGAAGGTGACAGAAGAAGAGCTGGGGTGACTCCTGGGATGCCATCTGCAGGGCACTGTGCTGCTTGTACAAATAAACTGGGGACAGGGTCTGTTTTAAAAACATTGATGAAATAAATAAAGCATCCTGGCAAGCTTCTCCTGTGACTTCCCAAGATCTTCTAGGAGGACACTACCAAGACCAGCAGCCTTGAGGGCAGCACACGGTGCTGTTGCCCTGGCCTTCGGAACCACTGGTCCTCAGGTGTGAGGGGACAGAGCAGGAACAAGTAGCCTCTCCTATAACTTAGAGCCCTGAGCAGCTCAGCTCCCCCAAGCACTGCAGAAGGTTCTGCAGACAGATCATTTTCTCTAACCAAAAGCTGGACCATAGGGGCCAATGACAACTTTACAGCAATTCTGATATAGTCTGGGAAATGCCATTTGGATAGCAACATATTGACATTTTGGGGCCCTGCTTACTTTTTATTTGAACATAAAGATAGAAGAATATTTAACATAGCACTATCCTCAGAAAGTCCTGGATATATGATTTCTATCACCACGTATTGCATGTATCATATACTGAGATAGAAAATATTCCTTGTAAACTCTCACTAAAAGAAGCCGGGCGTGGTGGCGCACGCTTTTACAATCCCAGCCTCCGAAGGCTAATAAATAAAAAAATAAAAATAAAAATATGAAAAAAAAAAGAAGCCGGGCGTGGTGGTGCACGCCTTTAATCCCAGCACTCGAGAGGCAGAGGTAGGAGGATCGCCGTAAGTTTGAGGCCACCCTGAGACTCCATAGTGAATTCCAGGTCAGCCTGGGCTAGAGTGAGACCCTACCTTAGAAAAAAAAAAAAAAAAAAAAAACTCTCACTAAAAGATATAGACAACAGGACTGCAGAGATGGCTCAAAGGGTAAGAACACTTTCCATAAGCATAAGAGTATGAGAGGGCCTGAGTACCTGGGTTCAATGCCCCAGAACATATATGAACAGCTGGGGGTGGCCATGTACATCTATAGCCACCATCCTGTGGAAGTTGAGACCAAAAAAATGCTGGGACTTGTAAAATCCACAGCTCTGCATTCAGAGAGAGACTCTACTTCCAGGATATACACAGATAAGGGATAAAGGAAAGACACCGGACAATCACCTCTGGCCTCCATATGCCTACAAGTGCATCTGAACATACATGTGCATATACCACACACACACACACACACACACACACTACTATATACATACATAAAAAAGCAGACATCAGAGCTAAGGGAACAACCAAGTTTCTCATGTTTTCTGCTGTACCATCAGAAATAGTACTTCAGACAGTGAGCCAGGCTACTTCAGTTCTACTTTGAGGTGTCTTTGTACAGTTATTTTTTTAACACTTTTATTTATTTATTTATTTATTTATTTATTTATTTATTTATTTATTTAACAGATAGAGACAATGGGCATGGCAGGGCCTCTAGCCACTGAAAATGATCTCCAGACGCGTGTGCCCCTTTGTGCATCTGGCTAACGTGGGTCCTAGGTATCAAACCTGGGTCCTTTGGCTTTGCAGGCAAATGTCTTAACCACTAAGCTATCCCTCCAGCCCATTATAAAGTTATTTTTAATCACGGGCTGAACTCTACAAAGTGAATGTGAGCACCAGTCTTTCAGTTAGCTTTTCAAAAGACTCAAATCTACACAAAACTACTCTGAGACCAGCCAAGGAATAGAGACATTGCCAGAAGTGAAAATATTAAAATTTAAAACCTTTTGATTATATTTGTAGGAAGAAAACCCACTTTGAGTTATGAGAAAGGCTGTGAAGGAGAAACCTAGCCATTAGTTGCAAATATTATGAAGTGCTTAACCTTAAGTCCCTTCTTAGGTTTATTTCAGTTAATGGTATCAGTACATCCTAGCATTTAAGTATGGTAGATTGTGGAACACAAATTCAAGGGCCCCATTCCAGCCTCCTTTCTCCTTTAGTCTCCCAAGGAGGCCCATCTTCTCTCATTTTTCAGCTTTCAGACACCACTTCTATCGGATGGATTTCTGGAATAAGTAATGGTTTCTACTCTGTGGCCTCTCAGAATCACATCATGAATGTATTAGACACTATCAATGGCCCAATCTTCATCCTGAAGATATCCCAGAACAATTACATTGGCCTCTAACAGTGGGTTCTAGGTGGCCATATTTTTTAGATTTCCTCCGAGTATTTCTGATGTATTACTAGAGTTAAGAGCTTCTAGAGGGTCTAGTGCATTCTCATGAAAAACCTTAGGGAACGGCCAGGAATGGTGGCATATATCTGTGATCCCGGCACTCAACAGGCTGGCACAGGACAACTGAGAGTTGAAGGCCAACCTAAGGGACATAATAAGTAATAATAAATAAGTACATGATAAAATGAATAAAAATCTTAGGAGCTGCACAACAGTACTTTTTGGTCATCCTAGCTATTTGAGAGGGTGAGATTAGGGGATTCCTTGAGTCAACAAATTCAAGTCAGCTGGGCAATATAACAAGACTTTGACTCAAAAAAAAAAAAAGTATGGGAAGATGGCTCACAAACACAAGGACCTGAGTTCAGTTCCAACACCCACATAAAATGTTGGGTGTAAAGCAATTGAGAATTATACCTAATATCAACCTCTGGCCTCCACTTGCAGGCACATACATGAATGAGCACCCACAAGTACACACGTGTACCCACATGCATATGAATAGACATACATGTGTACACACACACACACACACACACACACATACACAATCCCTCAGGTTTCTCTTTCATGGGTGTTTCTCCCTCAGACTCTCATGCCAAGAAGAAAAACCAGAAGGCAGAAGTTGTCCTGTTTTCAGCTGTGAAACATACATGCAAAGACAACACCACTTACAAGGTCAAGACCACCAGGCTTAAAAGGGAAAATACCTTAAGTATGATCTACCCTCCATAAGGAGATCATGATGGTTTTGTTTGTTTGAAGGAGAATTTCTAAACTGTTCCGGAAAGTGTGTTTGATGGGTTTGGGTGCACAGGGAGGTCTTCATGGGAGCAAGAAGGAAAGGCCCTGGGACAGAGCCCCTGGGCAGGGTAAGCGCTCTGCTGCACTGCTGCCTTCGGGACTCACGTGGGAAACTGGCTCGGTGCAGCCACAGTCTGGCCACCAACCTTTATGCCAGTGGAGTGAGCAGTTTTTCTAAATACAATAGAGCCTCTGTCACTTTGAAGATAAGCTCTCACAGGCTGCTTAAAACAATAATTCTGTACTTTCTTTCCTGTTTCTAGATTTATTTTAAGTATTAGTATAAAATGTCAGAGCAGCTGATAGTGGCCAGATCAGTTTGTATAAAGCTCAGCAGCCTGTTTGTAGCATATTACAGCTATATTTGACACAGGAAAGCACTTAATCATGCCTGCTATCAGCACACCACACCCACCTTTGTGAGGACCCTTAGAGTTGGCAAGATTTATCACTGTGAACTTGAGCTGGATGGACAGCCCTAATGGACAATGCAGGCTACTTCTGAGAAGCTTGGTCTAAAAGCATCCCCTCCACAACCCAAATGCCAACAGTAAGTTCAGTAATGTCAAAGAATATCCCAGGAACAGCCTGGGCCCTGAATTTATCTCAAGGTATTGGACTCTAACAAGTGCACATCTGACAACCTGTCAAGAAACTCTAGGCACCATTTTGCCTCCCAAATGCCCTCTTCTGAAAACTACTTCTAACATTTTCCAGTCCACCAACTGATAAGTGATACTGCTGACATAGAAGGACAAATAGTATTGTTATGGTATTCTTACAGTTAACCACCTTCTTTACCCCACTTCTTTACTTATTTCACTTGTACCTAATGGCACCCTGGCCCAGCATGCTGTCCATTTTATGTGTGGATATCTGATGTTCGTGGTAGTAAGTGAACTGAAGACATGGTTTATAGGGAAACCAGTGCAAAAGCTCATCCCTAACTCCTTCTTAATTGAGATGCATGCTGGCTGTGGTGTCTGGTATTTATTCTGACAAGTCAAGAAAACTAAGTTCCAATCTTGGCTCTAGCCTTCTACAGTGAGTACGTGCCCAGTCTGAACTTTTGCTTCCACTGCTAAAAGGATGAGCTTAGAACCCATAAGGAGGCTTTATCATTGTGCCATTGAATGTTAATATTTTAACAAACCAACGTGACTGGTCACAGGTCAGTTCTTCCAAGGCACTTCTCAAAGTTTCAATTTTGTAGTCTGTAAAAGAGCAGTAATAGAATTCCATAGATTTTTTTTCTTATTATGGACATTTCCAAACTGGAGGATAGACTACTTTTATTTAAAATATTTAATTGACAGCAATATATATATCCAATGTATACATGAAATAATTTTGTATATGTGGACATTACATAATGTTTACTACAAATGAATTAACACATCTGCTATAGCTTGAATTTGTGTTCTCTGCCTCCCCATCCCAGCAGCCATGAGCTGTGCTAGATCATGTGCTCCTACCACGAAGTGGCGCTTTGCCACAGGTACAAATAAGAGCCAAGCAACCAGGGGCTACAGCTCTGAAACCATGAGCCAAAATAAGCATTTCCTGTTTTTGATGATCTGGAGTACAGTCCCATAGTTGTGAAAGCTAACTGTCACACTATCCCCTCACCATTCTTGCTGTGCATTAAGTCCACAGAACTGGTTTACCTTGTAACTGAAAGTTGATATCCTTTAACCAGCACCACCCATTCCCCTACTTCCAAGTCCCTGGTAAGTGGCATTATATGCTATTTCTATGACTTCCAGTTTCCAAACAAATTGTACAGTGACAGTAGAGTGAATCATCATTTTCATGTCATCTCATCCCCAATTTTTTTCTGGGTTCCTTTAAACCAGATCCCAGCCATATCACCTCATTGACAAAGTAGAATACACATTTTTAATACAACCTATGACATTGTCATGCCTAGGAAAATAAACAACTTCTTTAAATCATCTCATATCTAATCCATAGCCAATTTTTTCAGTTGTCTCAAAGATGTATGGTGACAAATGGCTTAGTCATAGCAGGATGAAAATAAGGTTCAAATGTTAATGTGGTCACCATCTCTTAAGCCACTTTTGTTCACTACAAAAAAAGGGTTCTTTGCCACCCTTTTTCTGTTTGAGAAAATATTGCCTTGCTTTGTTGAAGAAATTGTATCATTTGCTCTGTAGAATGTTCAACATTCTGGATGAGGTTGACTGCTTCACAATATAATGGTGTTTAACGTTTTCTCCTCATTTTCCATGTCTTATTTTGTAAGTTCATGAGGAGTAAATGAGTCAATATCTGTAATATACTTACAGTGCATTTGCTTGCTGTTGCAGTTACCAGAAGCAGACTATGAAAGGAAAGGGATTATTTCATGTATAGCTTTGAGGTGAACTTTCATCCTAGCCAGGAAAGCATGGCAGGAGTAGGAAGCTGACTTACATCATCACACAAAGCAGGGAGGAAGCAGCAAGCACTGAGCCATGAACATGTAGTGGGCTGGACTAATAAACCTCAAGGTCTGCCCCAGCAGCATACCTCCTCCCATAAGACGCCACCTCCCAAAGACTCCACAACCTTCCCAAATTGCTACCAGCTCCTACTCATGTATTCAAAATAATACACATCCTATTCATGTATTCAAAATACATGAGTCTATGGAAGACATTTTTACATTTAAACCATCACATTTGTCAATGCTGCCATAACAAAGAACCAGAAGCTGAGAAGACTAAACAATAGGAACTTACTACTTCACAATTGTGGAGCCTAGAAGCCCAAGATCAAGGTCTTCTGAAGGCTGTGAGGAAAGGATCTGGGCCTCTCTGTTTAGCTAAAGGATGCCCATTTTTCTCCTGGTTTCATATCATCCTTCTGCCATGCATGTCTCTTTCTGTGTCTAACTGCCCATTTTATAAGGTTAGCAGTCAGGTGGGATTAGAAATTATCCCAACTAATAACATCAGTATTTCCAAATAAGGTCATATTCTGAACCAGTAGGAGCAAGAAGTTCAACATATAAGTTTACTGAGAGGATATAATCCAACCCCAAAGTGCACAGTATCTCACACATATTAGAAATTCCTATAAATATTAGCCAAGTAATCATTAACATATTATACTCTAATGTAAGGACTCAGTGAGTTAATATATGCAAAACACTCATGAAATAATTGGTAAATAATATTAACATTGTTAGTTAATAATGTTTTTAATAGTTTAATTTGTGATGGAATATTTTCATTAATTTAAAAATACTAATTTAGCCGGGCGTGGTGGCGCACAGCCTTTAATCCCAGCACTTAGGAGGCAGAGGTAGGAGGATTGCCATGAGTTCGAGGCCAGCCTGAGACTCCATAGTGAATTCCAAGTCAGCCTGAGCTAGAGTGAGACCCCTACCTCAAAAATTAAAAAACAAAAAATAAATAAATAAATAAAATAAGTAAATAAAAATACTAATTTAAACTCATAAGACTCAGTAAGAATGGACCACAGAAATGACAAGTTTTGTAGGTAGAAGATACAGGAAGGGGTTTGAAAATAGAAAGGTCAGAGGCACACAGGGAGCTACAGTTGAACCCTCAGTATCCTGGCTTAGGGACAGACTAGTCCTGCTTTTCTGAGGTCACCAGCTACACATTCTAGGCAAGTTTCATCTCCAGCCTGAGGATTCCTATCCTCTAAAAGAATCAACCTAGATGTCCTCCAGGTCTCTTTTCAGATCAACACTCTAGATTCTTTAAGGAAAAGGACTATCAGAGGTAAAGAATGCAACTATCATTGAAATAGCAAGATATGTTGGAGAGATGCTCAGCTATAAACACTTTCATACAAAGTCAGAGAGCCATGTTCAGTTCCCCAGTACTCATATAAAGTCACATGCACAAAGCGGTATATGAATCTGGAGTTCATCTGCAGTAGCAGAGATCCTGGCAAATTCATTCTCTCTCTCTCTCTCTTTCTCCTTTCTCTTAAATAAACATTTTTTTTTTAATTAAGGGCTAGAGAGATCTAAGTGGTTAAAGGCACTTGCTAGCAAAGCCTGATGGCCTAGGTTCATTTCCCCAGTTCCCACATAAAGCCAGATGCACAAAGTAGCACATGCATCTGGAGTTCATTTGCAGTGGCAAGAGGCCCTGGCATACTCATTCTCATTCCTTCTCTCTCTGTCCTTGCAAATAAATAAATAGAAATAATGTTTCATTTTTAAAATGGAAACAAAATGACAAGAAAGCTCTTTCACTATATTATTAGTATGTCCAAAACTTTAACAAAAAAAGTCTACCTGCTCATGGGGGTATAGCTCAGTGGTAGAGAAGTGGCCTAATATGTGTGAGGCCCTGGGTTTCATCACACACACACACACACACAAAAAAAAAAAAAAAAAAAAAAAAAAAAAAAAAAAAAAAAAAAACCTGCAATCAGGTATCAATCTTCTCAGATTACTTATGAAACATTTTGGGCCTCAGAGTTGCTCAAGGCAACTTCTTCCGTGCTTATTAAGTCTCTAAGCAACTGTTTGTTCATTCAGCTTCATTTTTTTTTTCCTCACCACTTTTTTTTTCTTTTCTGGCCTGTTTTTGTTTTGTTTTGTTTTGTTTTGTTTTGTTTTGTTTTGTTTTGTTTGTCATCATTTTGTTTTGTTTTTGAGAAACAGTCTTGCTATGTAGCCCTAGAAAGACCTCAAATGCCCCATTTTCCTGCCTCTGCCTCCAGGGTGCTAGAATTAGAGGCACGTGTCTGGCTTTGTTGTCTTTCATTCCCTTCCTTGGTATAGGTTTTTTTTTTCTCCTTTTTGTATTTATTTCTTTCTTCTCGAATCTGGAAAAGGGAGCCAAGATTCCTTAATATGGAAATGGACACACTCAGGGAATGCCAGTGAGATTCATCCTAAAAGTCTGTCCCCACCCTTTTCAAAAGAGATGGTCTCCCAGAGAAAACACCCCTGCTGGGACCTGATGATGCAAGAGTTCCATGTGGCCTTGGAGCTGCTGAGACCTGTGTGGGGACAGACATTCACTGCCTCACACCCGGGGTCCTCTGCTTGAACTTTTCTTCTGAGGACAAATCTCTGGAGGCTGAGCCAACAGTCCATGGACTCCTGGAAACTCAGATGGGTGGTGATAGCAAGAAGGCAAGCCTGTGGCTCAGGTCCAGGTCCATAGAGAACATGGCCCTTGACATCCTATGGCTCAGGTTTCTGGTTAATAGACCTTCATAGCACAGAGTGTTGGAACAAGTGTGATGATGCATTTCAGATGATCAGATCCATCAGCAAGCATTGCCCTAGGTCCCTACCACCTTCACCTCACCACCAGCCTCACAGAAGCCAGGAGTGGGTCAGAGAAAAGAGGACAGCCACCTCCAGCACAAATGCCACGCAGACCAGAAGACACAGTTAAGGGGCTGGGCAGCTACCTAGGGATCTGCATTCATCTGTGTCCACCTGTCACCAAGCAACCTTCGGGCTTTGATGAAACATCCCAAGCAGACTCCCTCCCCAAAAGACACTCCAATTAGAAGGGATGGCATGATCTTCTTTCTCTGAAAAAAACTAAATAGTTGTTTTAATTAATTAATTATTTTGAGAGAGACACAGACAGAGACAGAAAAACAGAGAAAGAATGGGCATACCAGGGCCATTTGCCACTGTAAAGAAACTACAGACACATGAGGCACAGAGTGGCTCTGGTTTTACGTGGGTACTAGCGAGTTAAACCCAAGCTGGCAGGCTTTTCAAGCAACCACCTTCAACTGCTGAATCTCCCCAGCCCTGAAAATTTTTATTTGCTTGGTTCCCTCTCCTAGAAACTACTTATACTGGTCAAGCTGAAAAGCTAAGACAGTATGACAACTTAACAACTCTGAGTATAGACAGGTAAGTAAGTGATAAAGAAAGAGTCAATGGTAATGCCATACTTCTAAGTCAGAGTCTCCAGGAGCAAGCAATACTGTAGTCGGTAAGCACACAGTAAGGAAAAGGTCAGCTCCATCTAAGTACTAAGTTTTCATTGCTTCCTCATCATCAAACATCTGTTTTGTGGTAGAGGCTCCGTTGGAAGCCCCTGTCATTGAAAGGGCCATGTTTTAGCTCCTCATTTATTGAAAAGTTATGTATTCGTGTTTTCTATATGTAAGATAGAGAGCAGAGCTGGTCTATAACTGGCCAAGGTGTCTTGTCCTCCAAAATATAGTTACATGGCCTAATCCCCAAGATCGTGTGGTACAGGAGCTGCTAGGGCCTGGGAGTGAGCACGGCGAGGTCAAATGATGGCTCAGTGCGCTCTCGTAAGCACTGTGGGGCTTCACGGGTGCAAGCTTGAGGACTGGCATGCAAAGAAGCTCCGCAGAACTTGGCCGAAAGACAGGAATCTGGGACTTCGAGGGCACAGGCATCCCTCTCTTTCTGCACAGAGGAGGCGCATTCTCAGCACTGCTGACTCTAATGTGTGAGAGAGAGAAAGGCCTGACTTGGAAAAACCATTAGAAATATATTCTGGAAATGGCCAGATGCGGTGGTATACACTGGTACCCCTTATGTCAACATTTGGG
This sequence comes from Dipus sagitta, assembly GCA_036346955.1. Lineage (NCBI taxonomy): Eukaryota > Metazoa > Chordata > Mammalia > Rodentia > Dipodidae > Dipus > Dipus sagitta. Next base: position 121,669,441 of record CM070771.1, on the reverse strand, counting down.
CAGTGGAGGAGGCAGGATGATTGAAAGTTTCAGGACAGCTCAAAATGCATGTTGAGATGCTGTCTCAAACACAGCAAACAACACACACACACACACACACACACACACACACACACGGGCTGGAGATGCAGTACTGTGACAGGCACTAATTGCCAGAAATATATGCTAAAAGACTGACATCGCTTCATAAAACCTTTCTTTAGGAAACCTGGCTCCCTCTCCGTGCAGATGTCAAGTCACAGCTAACAACACAGCTTGGGGGTACACTTCACAATGTGCAAAGAGTTTCCACTTGCACCATCTTCCTCTCCTATGACAAAACAGGGATGATGGAAATGCCCTCTACCAGCCTGCCCCGTACATGGCACAAGCACATGCGGGCAGTGAGCACTTGGAATGTGACTGGTATAAGGGAGGAGCTGAATTTCTTATTTCAACTAAGCTTACATTTCAACAGCCATACTAAGCCAGTGAGTACTGTACTGAACAGTTTGGCATGGTGACTATGGTGGTTTGACTGAGGTGTCCCCCATAAACTTACGTGTTCTGAATGCTAGGTTCCCGACTGATAGAGATTTTGGAATTAATGCCTTCTGGAGACAGTGTATTGTTGGAGGTGGGCTTATGGGTATTATAGCCAGTGACCCCTTGCCAGTGTTTGGCACACTCTCCTGTTCCTATTGTCCACTTGATGTTGGCCAGGAGGTGATGTCCACCCTCTGCTCATGCCATCATTTTTCCTGCCACCATGGAGCTCCCCCCGAGCCTGTAAGCCAAAATAAACCCTTTATTCCCACAAGCTGCTCTTGGTCTGGTGATTTCTGCCAGCAAAGCGAACCTGACTGCAACAGTGAGTGACGCGTCCAGGTGTGTTGCTTTAGTGAGCGTCAGTGCCTTGCCACCTCTATTTGTAGTAACAAGTTGCAACAGAAATTCTTCCTAGGTTCTCTTAGTTAATCAACAACCTTGTTTAAATGCTGTAAATTTAATTTTGTTGTGAAAGCTTCTCAAGTATGAATGCAATAAAAAGAAGGGACAAAAAACTAGTTGAGGTGAACTTCCCCCTATGTCAGTTAGGACTGAACTTGGGCAACGGGAGTGTGACAGAGTGAACTTCCATCCAGGGTAAGGGTGAGGTCATGAGCTTCAGAACCCAGTAATACAAGTCATTGCCTAAAACAGCCTCTACATTGAGGGGCATGGCCAGAATTGTCTCCTTCTGGTAGAAAACACAAAATCAAGGACTCTCTTGGAATTCCTTGCTAAACATAAATTCCAGAAAATTCTGTGCACCAGACACTATTGCTACTATTAACATGACTAAGTTGGCTATAGAGGGGAAAGGGGAGGCAAAGCCAGGTGTGGTGCCCAGAAACCCAACACTCAGAACGCTGAGGTAGGAAGATCACAGTGAATTCCAGGCCAGCCTGTGTTACAGCATGAGTTCCAGGTCAAGCCAGGGCTAGAGTGAGACCCAACCTCAAAAAGAGGGGCAGAAGATTAAGAATGAAGGTAAGTCCCCACCTGTTTTGATGGGATGAGAGTAGTCAGCCCTGTGCTCATCTAAACACGCTTCATCTTGGGCTATGAGGTCTGTCGTCTCTCTCTTCATAAGCCCCAGTAATGCTTAGCTGCACTCTGCCTACTAAGGGATTTTGAAGTTGGGTGGGAAAATCTGCCAACGATAATATCCACACCTCCCACCCAGTTGTGACCTTTAGGAGGCTTGGGCTGCCCTGTCGTGTGAAGCTGAGGGATTCTCAGCATGTTGCACATTCCTGTCTCCTTAGGCTACCTCCAGATAGGGCTTTTCCTTCCTGGATAGATAGAGATGTAGGTTCGCCAGGCAGGTGACCCTCACCTCCACCCCGGATTTACTCAGAAACTTCATTTAACCATCGTTATTAATGGCTGGGTGTGCTAGTGTTTCCTGAAGAACACGATAAGAGCCACACGGAATCAGAAGGAAACGAATCCATGACTCTGCATTTTCCCTCTGATTGGACAACTGTGGAAAGTTCCTGGTTGACCTAAGGATGTCTGTAGGGCCTGGGATTCTTGCCCAATGTCTGTCTGAAGATCTAATATTGTGTGAGATAAGAGTGTTCAGCCACTGAAATTCAGACAAATGGTAATGTGTAATGCCTGCCCCTCACTAGCCCTCTGTCCACTTGAAGTCCATGAGAGCAGCAGCTTGTTTAACTTAACTGCACATCTCTCTCTTGCTTCCTCCCCCCCCCTCCTTTTATGATATTAGGGATAGAACCCAGAGCTTTTGTGGATATTAGGCAAATATTCTACCATGGGGCTACATCCCCAGCCTCTACAGTGTCAGTTTCTGATTCTAGACAGGCAGAGGTTCAGAGAGGATAAGTGATTAGTCCAAGATGACACAGCTAGTTAAAAAGAGGCAAAAGCAGAGCTCTGATCCAGTCATTGCTCTTCCAATATCAAGCTTCCACCCTAGTCATCATGAGGAGTTCTCACTGTTTTGAGCTAAATTATATCTAACCCCAAAATTCAGATGTTGAAACTCTAGCCCCCAATGTAACTGTATTTAGAGAAAGATTTAGGGGAGGTCACTAAGGTTAAATGAGGCCATACATGGGGCTGGAAAGATTGCTTAGAGGTTAAGGTACTTGCCTGTGAAGCCTAAGGACCCAGGTTCAATTCCCTAATACTCACATAAGCCAGATGCACATGGAGACACGTGTGTCTGGTGTTCATTAATAGACGCTAGAGGCCCTGGCATGCTCGCTCGCTCTCTCTCTCTCTCTCTCTCTCTCTCTCTCTCAAATGAATAAATAAAAATTTCAAAATGAGGCCATATGTGAGTGGATCTCCATTTCAGAGAAGTGGTTTCCTTACAAGAACAGGACAGAAGCCAGGGCTAGCTCTCAGATTACTACTGAGGAGGAGGGGCCACCATCAAGCCAGGAAGAGAGACTTCACCAGAAGCCAACACCATAAGCACTTTGACCTGGGATTTCTAGCCTCCAAAAATGTGAGAAAATAAGTGTTTGTCTTAAAATCTATCCAATCTTAGGTATTTCACTGTGATAGCTCAAGTGTATTAAGGGGGTTGGGTAGATGGTTCAGTGAATAAAATGTTTGCCACATAAGCATAAGTACTTCAGTTAGCTCCTCAGAACCCATCAAAACCCAGACACTATACTGCCACCATCTAATTCTAACACACTTACAACAAGAATGGAGGCAAAGGCAGGAGAGTCTTACAGAAGCTCACAGGCCAGCTAATCTGGCAAACACAGCAATGAACCACAAGAGACCCTGCCTCAAACAACACACAAGATAAAGACCAACACCCTGTCCTCTGACCTCCACATGCACTCAATGACCCACCTGCATCCATACTCTCTCTCACACACACACACATGCACGCACGCACACATACATACACACACACACTTTTTAATTTTTTTTATTTATTTGCAAGGAAAGAGAGAGAAAGAAAAAGACAGAGAGAGAATGGGCACTCCAAAGCCTCTTGACACTACAAATGAACCTAGATGCCACTTTGTATGTCTGGCTTTAGGTGGACACTGGGCTATTGAACCCAGTCCATTAGGCTTTTCAAGTAAGCACCTTTAACTGCTGAGCCATCTCTCCAGCCCATATTTTTAAAACTATTTTATTATTTATTTATTTGAGACAGCAAGTGGAAGAAAAAGAGAGAAAGAGAGAATGGGTACACCATGGCCCCTAGCCACTACAGGTGAACTCCAGACACATGTGACACATTCTGCGCATGCATCACCTTGTGCGTCTGGCTTACGTGGGTTCTGGGGAGTGGAACCTGGGTCCTTAGGCTGTGCAGGTCTGAACCACTAATCCATCTCTCCAGACCTCACATGTGTTTTTGCTTTTGGGGTATTTTTTGGTTTTTTGGGTTTTTTTGTTTTGGTTTGGTTTTGGTTTTTTGAGGCAAGGTCTCACACTAGCTCAGGCTGACCTGGAATTTACCATGTATTCACAGGTGGCCTCGAACTCATGGCCATCCTCCTAACTCTGTCTCCCGAGTGCTAGGATTAAACGCATGTGCCACCATGCCCAGCTCCCCACACAGGTTTTTTTTTAATTTAAAAAAAAATTTTTTTGAGCTGGGCATGGTGGTACACGCCTTTAATCCCAGCACTTGGGAGGCAGAGGTAGGAGGATGGCCGTGAGTTCGAGGCCACCCTGAGAATACATCGTGAATTCCAGATAAGCCTGGACTAGAGTGAGACCCTACCTCGAAAAACCAAAAAAATAAAAAGTTTTTGTTCATTTTTATTTATTTATTTGAGAGTGACAGACAGAGAGAGAGAGAAAGAGGCAGATAGAGAGAGAGGGAGAATGGGTGCGCCAGGGCCTCCAGCCGCTGCAAATGAACTCCAGAAGTGTATGCCCCTTGTGTATCTGGCTAACATGGGTCATGGGGAATCAAGCCTCCAACGGGGGTCCTTAGGCTTCATAGGCAAGTGCTTAACCACTAAGCCATCTCTCCAGCCCTTTTTTAAATTTTTTATTTATTTATTTATTTATTTGACAGAGAAAGAGGGAGAGAGAGAGAGAAAGTATGGGCATGCTAGGGCTTCCAGCCACTGCAAATGAACTCCAGACGCTTGTGCCTCCTTGTGCATGTGGCTAACGTGGGTCCTGGGGAATCAAACCTGGGTCCTTTGGCTTTGCAGGCAAATGCCTTAACTGCTAAGCCATCCCTTCAGCCCCCCACACAGGTTTTTAATAGACTAAAGTATTTACCACCTTGCCTGTGAGATTTTTATCTTCAAAGTCTTTTATGTAACACTCACAAAATGTCTTGCCCTAGACCCACATTCCATGACATTTTCTTTATTGTCTACTTTTCCTGCAGCAATGCCAGAGCTAGGGCCAGAAGGTGAAATACTTTCCCCAAGTCACCAAAATTATGAGATCAAAAAGTTAATAATGTATATATATATGGCCTTGAACTCACAGCAATCCTCCTACCTCTGTCTCCCAAGTGCTGGGATTAAAGGCGTGGGCCACCACGTCCAACAGATTACTTTTTATTTATTAAAATCTTTCATTGGGGGGGGAGGGGGCTAGAGGGATGGCTTAGTGGTTAAGGCATTTGCCTGCAAAGCTAAAGAACTCAGGTTCAATTCCCCAGGACCCACATTAGCCAGATGCACAAGGGGACGCATGCATCTGGAGTTCATTGCAGTGGCTGGAGGCCCTGGCGCCCCCATTCTTTCTCTCTCCCTCACTCTGTCAAATAAATAAATAAAAATAAAATATTTTAAAAAAATCTTTCATTGGAAGTCGGATGTGGTGGCCCACGCCTTTAATCCCATCACTTGGGAGGCAGAGGAAGGAGGATAACTGTGAATTCGAGGCCACCCTGAGACTACATAGTGAATTCCAGGTCAGCCTGGGCTACAGTGAGACTCTACCTTGAAAAACCAAAAAAAAAAAAAAAAGTAATGCATGGGCTGGAGAGATGCCTTAGTGGTTAAGAAGCTTGCCTGATGTGCTCCCCGCAGACACAAAATGGCCTGGATATCCATGACCTCACGGAGGGGATATGATGGAGAATGCAGTTTCAAAAGGGAAAGTGGGGGGAGGGAGGGTATTACCCTAGGATAATTTTTATAAACATGGAAGTTGTTAATTAAAAAGTGGGAAAAAAACACATAGAAGCTTGCCTGCAAAGCCAAGGGACCCAGGTTCAAATCCCCAGGACCCATGTATGACAGATGCACAAGGTGGCGCATGTGTCTGGAGTTCGTTTGCAGTGGCTGAATGCCCTGGCACACCCACACATTCTCTCTTCTTCTCTCTCTCTCTCTTTCTCTCTCTCTCTCTCTCAAATAAATAAAGAAATGCAGCCATGAATCTAGAAAGGGGCTACGAGGGAGGAAGGAGAGGGGAGGGCTTAAGGGAAGGTTATTATAGATATGTAAGTAGAGGACAAGATTACTGGGGGTGGAATAGTTTAAGTGGGATTGGGGAAGGGATGGGAGAAAGGAAGGGTGAGAGAAGAATTAATCAAAATTTAAGATGTTATGAATAAGCCATATAGATACCTACTTCTTTGCTAGCTATAGTAGTCTGATTCAGGTGTCCCCATACACTTCTGTGTTCTGAATTTCAGGTTGTCAGCTGGTGGCAATGTGAGGATTGGAGTCTCCTGGAGCCAATGTGTTGTTGGGGGTAGGCTTATAGGTGTTATAGCTAGCATCCCCTTGCCAATGTTTGGCACACTCTCTTGTAGCTGTTGTCCATCTGATGTTGGCCAGGGGTGATTTCCACCCTCTGCTCATGCCATCATTTTCCCCTGCCATCATGGAGCTTACCCTTGAGTCTGTAGGCCAAAATAAACCCTTTTTTCCCACAAGCTGCTCTTGGTCAGGTGTTCTCTGACAGCAATGCGAATCTCACTGTAAGAATAAAGTTATTACTAGAAGTGGGAACATTACTGCTAGAAACCTGACTGTGTGGCTTTTGGCCTTTAGGAACTGATTTGTAGGAGGAATATGGAAGAATTTGAAGTCTTGGCCTAAGAGATTTCTTGCAGTGCTGTAAGTACAGCTTGATGGACTATTCTGGTCAGAGAAGAAAGACCTGAATGCAGTAAAAATTATGAACTGTGAGGTTTGGCTTATGAGGGTGAGAAAGAGCTTTTGCCTGGACTGGGCTAGAAGCAGTTTGTGTGAGAGGCTTGCTGTTAAGCCTGTGTCCTTAAAACTTGTGCAGTGTTGCATTGCATAGAAATGGAATGGTGTAAGCAAAGGGATATGGCACAAAAATGAAATCTTTGGACTGAAACTTCTGCCCATTCAGCTACAATTGTATGAGATATTACAACCATTGAGATTGGGCCAGCTGACCTGCACTGGGACAACAGAAAGAATGCAGATTCTTTGGAAGGGACCTGGACACTGAAGGGGCTTCCTGTTCTTCAAAGTTGGCTTTATTACCCTCTGAATTAACAAATTGGTAGCCTACCTGGTAATAGGGAGTATAAAAAATGCAGGAAAGAGAGGGTCATTGAATCTGCAGCATGGATTTGTATTTTGGAAAATGGGATCGGCAGTGTGAAGCAGGCTTGTTGGATTACCTGCACAGAGACCCAATGGGGGCATCAGGATGAACTCTGGGTTGCAGTGGAGACCCAATGGAGATGCTAGGACTATGGGATGGCTGCCAAGGAGAGCTGCTAGCACCAGATGAAATTTTTCAGTACTGTGAGTAACCTAGCTGGAGGGGATGGATTGGAACTCCAGAGACTTGTCATTGGTTATAATTATCAGACTTTGAGACTTGTTACTGAGTAGAGTTTTTGGACTTGGAGTTACAGATGTTGATGTCTTCACTGTTTATTTTAAAAACATGTATTAGTTGAATATTTCTTTGCTCTGGCCGCCTGCCCATCCACATGGGAGTTCAGGCCCATTCCACTTGCCCATGCGAGCTCAGGCTCACACTGCCCATCTGCCCATCTACCCACCCAATCCCCCATCTGCTCAGCCCTGGTCTCCCACCTCAGGAGAGCTCAGGCTGCTCCAGCAGGGCATGCAAGCTCAGACTGATCTGCCCACCCACATGTTAGCTCAGGACCACTCTGCCCATCTGCTTGCCCGCTGCGAGCTCAGGCCAGCTCCCCCAAAAGGCACCGCTTCCCCCACACATCAACACCACAGTCCTACACTCCCTGCCCATACACTGTGATGGGCAGACCACAGCGCAAAAGAAATAACATGAAAAATCAAGCGCAAGTAAATCCAGTAAGATCACCCAGTCCTAAAATGAATGTCTCTAATCAAAACAAAGAGACAATAGGATCAGAACACCAAATTGAAGCTATGAGCAATGCAACCCTGACCAAGCTACTGGTAGAACTTTCAGAAAAGCAACAAAGGACAAATAATCATGTGGATGCTGCCATCACTAGACTAGACCTAATAGATAAGAAAATGGAAGGAGTTCAAAGACAGTTAAGAGATATGAAGGAGAGTGGAAAAAAAGAGGACCTCAAAAATCAGCTGGCAATGCTAAATCAAGACATAAAGAAATGCAAGGATGAATTCCAAGAAGCATCAAGAAAATCAGAAAATGATGTGAAAAGGGAGCTTGACAGAGGGAAGGAAACTATACATAGAAAAGCAGTAGAAAATGCAAACTTAATTGAACAAGTCCAAAACTCTTTAGAAGCTCTCAAGAATAGAGTCAGCCATGTGGAGGATAGAAACCCCAATTGGGAAGACAAGACAGAAGAAACAGTTCAAGAGTTCAAAATTTCTGTGAACAGAACACGAGGGAATTGTAGAATACCCTTAAACATCCTAACATCCAGATTACTGGAATACCAGAAGGAGAAGAAATTCAGACCAAAGGCATGAAGAATTTATTTAACAAAATAATCAAAGAAAATTTTCCCACTCTCTCAAAAGAAAGGCCCATCAAGATACAAGAAGCTAACAGAACTCCAAACTGATTGAACCAAAGGAGAAACTCTCCAAGACATATTGTCATTAAGACACTAAACATGGACACCAAAGAGAAAATCCTAAAAGCACCTAAAGAAAAACAGCACATCACTTTTAAAGGTAACCCCATCAGAATTACTTCAGACTTCTCAGTGGAAACCCTGAAAGCCAGAAGGGCCTGGAATGGAACACTGCAAAGTCTAAGAACCTATGACTTCCAACCCAAACTACTTTACCCAGCAAAAGTATCCCTCATAATAGATGGTGAAAGAAAAACTTTCCATGACAAAACTCAGCTTTACAATGATATGAACACAAAGCCAAACCTACAGAGAGTATTTCAAAAAATTCTCCACACAGTAGAATCAAATAATCAACCTCAAATGCCTACAAGAAGCAGATCACAATAACCAAACTCAGAGAAGGCATAAAAAACTTCAAAGTCCATGAAAGAACCAAACCACATATACCAACAAAATATGGCAGGGATCAAATCAAACCTCACAGTTATTACCCTAAATATTAATGGCCTTAATTCACCCATCAAGAGACACAAGCTAACAGGATGGATCAGAAAATTAGACCCCTCAATCTTTTGTCTTCAAGAAACCCACCTCACCATTAAGACAGACACCTCCTCAGGGTGAAAGGGTAGAAAACAATATTCCATGCAAACGGGAATAAGAAACAAGCAGGTGTAGCTATATTAATATCAGATAAAATAGACTTCAAACCAAAAACAATTTTAAAAAACAAAGAATGCCACTTCCTACTTATCAAGGGAACAATCCATCAAGAGGATATCACAATCATCAATCTTTATGCACCAAACACAGGGGCACCAAAGTTCATAAAATAAAACCTACTTGACAAAAAAACAGAACTAACCACCAACACCATCATAGTTGAGGACTTCAATACACCATTATCAGTAATAGAGAGATCATCCAAACACAAACTCAACAGGGAAGTAAGAGAGCTCAACAAAACCATAGATCACTTAGACCTAACGGACATCTACAGAACATTCCATCCCAAATCCACAGACTACACATTCTTCTCAGCAGCCCATGGAACATCCTCTAAAATAGATCATATACTGGGTCACAAAGCCTACCTCCATATATTTAGGAAGATTGACATAATTCCCTGCATGATATCAGATCACAATGTTATATTGCTAGAAATTAACAACAAAAGACCCACCAAGAATCCCATCAGCACCTGGAAACTGAACAGCACACTTTTAAACAATAATTGGTTAGTGGAAGAAATAAATGAAATTGCGAAATTTCTAAAAATGAATGACAATGAGAACACATCGTACCAAAACGTATGGGACACAATGAAGGCAGTCCTCAGGGGAAAATTTATAGCACTAAATGCCATCATAACAAAGACAGAGGGATCCCAAATCAATAACCTAACCATCCACCTACAGGCACTGGAAAAGCAAGAAGTATCCAACCCAAAAAGCTCCAGAAGGAAAGAAATAATTAAGATCAGAGCAGAAATTAATGAATTGGAAACTAAGAAAACAATTAATAAAATTGGCAAAACAAAGAGCTGGTTCAAACAAGATTAACAAACTCCTGCCCAATTTAAACAACCAAAAAGAGAGAGAGAGAGACTTCAAATTAACAAAATTCTAAATGAAAAAGGCAAGATCACAAAAGACATAAGTGAAATTGGGAGAATCATTGGGACTTATTTCAAAAACCTCTACTCCACAAAACTGGATAATATGGAGGAAATGGCTAAATTCCTGGACACATACCATCTACCAAAGCTAAACTCAGAGCAGATTAATCTCCTAAACAAACCGATCCCACTCATCAAGATTGAAAAGCTAATAAAAAAAAAAAAAAAACTCCCCGAAATGAAGAGTCCAGGACCAGATGGCTTCTCAGCTGAATTCTATCAAACCTTCATGGAAGAACTCAAACCAATCTTTCTCAAACTGTGCCACACAGTTGGAGATCAGGGAAAGCTCCCCAACTCCTTCTATGAAGCTAGTATCACCTTTACTCCAAAACCAGGCAGAGATGCCACACGAAAAGAAAACTACCAGCCCATTTCTCTGATGAACTTAGATGCAAAGATCCTGAACAAAATCCTCATCAACCGAATCCAACAACACATCGAAAGCATTATCCACCTTGACCAAGTGGGATTCATCCCAGGAACGCAGGAGTGGTTCAACATATGGAAATATGTCAATGTAATACACCACATAAACAAGGTTAAACACAAAAACCACATGATCATTTCCATAGATGCAGAAAAGGCCTTTGACAAAATACAACATCACTTCATGATCAAAACATTGGAGAGAATTGGCATGGTTGGTTCATATCTTAACATAATAAAGGCAATATACAAAGCTCCTAAGGCCCAAATTATACTTAATGGAGAGAGACTGGAGGAATTCCCATTGAGATCAGAAACAAGACAGGGTTGTCCACTCTCACCTCTGCTCTTCAATATAGTACTGGAAGTCCTAGCTCAAGCAATAAGACAGGAGAAAGAAATAAAAGGGATACAATTTGGAAAGGAAGAAGTTAACTTAGCTCTATTCACAGATGACATGATTCTCTATGTAAGAGACCCAAGAGACTCCATCCCAAAACTCTTGAAGGTGATTAGCTCCTTTAGCAAAGAAACAGTATACAAAATCAATGCACAAAAAACAGTAGCCTTTCTAAATGCAAATGACAAAGATACAGAGAAAGAAATAAGGAACATAGTCCCAGTTTTAATAGCAACAACAACAAAAAAAAATACCTTGGAATAACATTAACCAAGGAAGTAAAAGATCTATCCAATGAAAACATAAGAACACTCTAAAAAGTAATTGAGTAGGACTTGAGAAAATGGAAAGACCTCCCATGCTCCTGTATAGGCATAATTAACATTGTGAAAATGGCAATCCTACCAAAGGCAATATACAGATTTAATGCATTTCCAATTAAAATCCCAACATTGTTCTTCATAGAGATAGAAAAAAATGATCTCAAAATGCATATGGAAAGGGAGAAGGCCTTGGATATCCAAGCATATCCTCAGCAAAAGAAATACCTCTGGAGGCATCACCATACCTAATCTAAAGCTATATTACAAAGCCATAGCAATAAAAACAGCATGGTACTGGCATAAAAACAGGAGTATAGACCAATGGAATAGAATTGATTACCTGGACTTTAGTTCAAGCAACTACAGCTACTTGATATTTGACAAAGGCCCTAACAATATAGGCTGGAAAAAAGACAGCATCTTCAACAAATGGTGCTGGACAAACTGGATAACCATATGCAGGAAATTGAAATTTGATCCACACATCTCGCCATGCAAAACACTCAAATCTAAATGGATCAAAGACCTCAATATAAGACCAGAAATTCAGCTACTACTATAAGAGAATATAGGAGGAACTTTCCATGATATAGGAATGGAAAAAGACTTCTTGAACAAAACCCCAGTAGCACAGGATCTTAAACAGTCACTCAACCAATGGGATCACATGAAGCTGAAGAATTTCTTCACAGGCAAGCATACAATAAGCAAAGTCAATAGATTACCCACAGAGTGGGAGAAAATATTTGCTGAATATCCAACTGACAGAGGCCTAATCTCTAGAATCTACAAGGAACTCAAAAACCTAACAATAAAAAGTCAAACAACCCACTCACAAAATGGGACAAAGAGCTGGACAGGCAGTTCACAGAGGAAGAAATACAAATGGCAAACACACACTTAAGAAAGTGTTCATCATCTCTAATCATCAGGGAAATGCAAATTAAAACAACTATGAAGCCGGGCATGGTGGCGCACGCCTTTAATCCCAGCACTTGGGAGGCGGAGGTAGGAGGATCACCGTGAGTTTGAGGCCACCCTGAGACTCCATAGTGAATCCCAGGTCAGCCTGCTCTAGAGTGAGACCCTACCTCCAAAAAACCAAAAAATAAATAAAAATAAAAATAAAAAACAACTATGAGGTTCCACCTTACCCCAGTAAGGATAGCAAACATCAAAAAATCAAATGAAAATAAATGCTAGCGAGGATGTGGAGAAATAGGAACCCTTATCCATTGTTGGTAGGAACGTAAGATGGTACAACCACTTTGGAAAGCAATATGGAGACTCCTTAAAAAGCTGACTATAGAGTTACCAACAGACCCAGTTATTCACTTACTAGGCATGTACCCTAAAACCTTCAATCCTCAGTCCAGAGAAATTTGCTCAGCCATGTTTATAGTGGCTCAATTCATAATAGCTAAGAGCTGGAATCAAGCCAGATGTCCATCACTAGAAGAATGGATAACTAAGATGTGGTATATCTACACAATGGAATTCTACACAGCAGTAAGAAAAAATGATACAATGAAATTTGAAGAAAAATGGTTGAACCTGGAACAGATCATTCTCAATGAACTTACCCAATCACAGAAAGATAATTGCCGCATAGTCTCACTCATCTACAGAACCTTACCTGAATCTACCCAAGATGCTGACATACCCAGCAAGCATCTCGAGGACTAGACAATAGGGTGGGTGGGGAGGGAGGGTAGGGCAAGGAAGAGGGTGGGGGACACAAAACTTGACCTAAACATCAATGGTACCATAAAATTCTATATCCTAAAAGGCAGACCAAATGGTTGAAACTTCACCAGGACCTTAGAGGGAACACCTGAGTCACAAGGCACTGCAGAGAGTACGATGAAGACTGACTTTCATCTTCTACAGCTTCTCTCTCTCTCTCTCTCTCTCTCTCTCTCTCTTTAACTCTTTTAAATTAGTTATCTTTTCCTTCCTTCTCTTAGTGGGCACTGACCTATAATTCCCAGTACCAGCAGGTGGATATCATTCACAATGAGCTTTTGATAAGAGAGACATACAAGGTTTCCTAAAAGAATGACAAATTTCTGTCAGAGTATTTGATGACCCACCAAAGGTTAGTGGTAAGACCCTACTGCTGAAGAAGACACCATATATGGTTGACACATAACATGGAGTGACATGGCTGGAAGCTGGAAGAGAGTCAGTCACCAGACAACCAGTGCAACTAGTACCAGAAGGTGCAACATGGATGACTGGGGGAAAATGACCAATCTCTGTCCAAGCAACTCATGGTCTAACCTACTTAGCAGCAAATAACCTGTCGTGATGCTCACACAAGTGCAATAGTGGGGCACAGCCATGGTGGGAAACCAACTGCTCTTGATTTGGCTAAGTGATCCACTCAGTGGAACGGAACCCATAGCTGGAGCTGGAAAACAAGTCAGAACCATATCCAAAAATGAGCCTGCTCTCCATAAACAAGCTACTACAAATCATGGGCTACAAGAAGGCCTAAACCTATTAAATTCTCTCTAAAAAAAAAAATAATAAGGATTATCTCATTTATCTGGTTCTATCTTTACTATCTGTTGGAGAATATGCTTCTCTTTTTCAGATAGAAGCAGATCCTAAGGACAGAACCACCCCATCATACCTCAAAAGGGCCCCAGCTGAAACTAAATATAATTGGCGAAACAGGCAAGGGTGCTGTTTTCTTTGTGAACCTGGTACCAGTACAAGGGTGAAGGAGATCGACACAGAGAACAATCAATTCCTACCAAATCAGATATCGAGATGCACAGAGGCTCCCAACACCTCATCACTGAAGCAGACCTAAAATGAACCCAACATAGCTCAAAATTCAGGGAAATTTTGCAGAAGAAGGGACAGAAAGAATGTCAGAGCCACACATTGGGTCATAGTGCACAGAGACATTTCCTCCGACCCATAACTGAGGGATAACTCCACAATGCATGACCCATATACCTCAACAAGGAGGGGCCAGGAGGAGGGGGAGTAAAGGAAGAAGGCTAACAATGGTACCAACTTGACTGTATTCACTGAGTACAAAACTAATTAATAAAAGAACAATAAAGATCTTGGACTATGATGGGAATGTTTGAACATCATTGGAATTGATAAAAACTATGGGGCTGTTAAAGTTGGATGATTGCATTGCATTTGGGCCAGGGGCAGAATGTAGTGGTTTGATTCAGGTGTCCCCCATAAGCTTCTGTGTTCTGAATTGTCAGGTGGCAATTTGGGAATTGGATCCTCCTAAAGGTGATATAGTGCTGGAGGTGGGCTTATGGGTGTTTTAGCCAGCTTTCCCTTGCCAGTGTTTGACACACTCTTTTGTTGTCCATCTGATGTTGGCCCGGAGGTTGGCCATGAACCCTCTGTTCATGCCATCATTTTCCCCTGCCATCATGGAGTTTCCCCTTGAGTCTGCAAACCAAAATAAAGCTTTTTTCCCACAAGCTGCTCTTGATTGGGTGTTTTCTGACAGCAATGCAAAACTGACTGTAACACTAGCCAATAATATATGTGCTTAAAAAAGAGAAAATTTAGCTGGGCGTGGTGGCTCACGCCTTTAATCCCAGCACTCGGGAGGCAGAGGTAGGAGGATTGCCGTGAGTTTGAGGCCACCCTGAGACTCCGTAGTGAATTCCAGGTCAGCCTGGGCTAGAGTGAGACCCTACCTCGAAAAACCAAAAAACAAAAAAAGAGAGAGAGAGAAAATTTGGGCAGAAGTATCTTGTGGAGGTGAATAATGGTGTACCAGAGGTGGGATACCTTCCAGTGAGTTGTTGGCCAGGAAAGCCTCTGATGCCCCCAAAACATTAAAACTAGATGGTAAGACCTTATTGCTGAAGACTTCACATGCTTGGGCCGCAGGTCACTGAGAAATCAAGCTAGCTGTCAGAATGCTGGAAAGAGCTCTACTGCTTGCAGCCTTTTTGGAGAGAGAAATCATTAACAATGTTAAACAGCAGTGGACATTTCAAGCCTTATAACTCGCTAGCAAGGCCAAATGTGCCAACTGTTGCCATAGTGGCATGTCTGTCATGGGGAAACAAACTGTTCTCTGATTGGACTGGAGGCCTGCTCCGTGGGAGGGAATACATGCCTGGTACTAAAAAACTAGCCAAGAGCTGGAGAGATGGCTTAGTGGTTAAGGCACTTGCCTACAAACCCAAAGAACCTAGGTTCAATTCCCCAGTACCCATGTAAACCAAATGCACTAGGTGGTGCATGGATCTGGAGTTCAGTTCAGTGGCATGCCCATTCTTTCTCTCTATCTGCCTCTCTCTCCCTCTCTCTTTCTCTCTCTCTTTCTCAAATAAAATAAAAATAAGGGCTGGAGAGATTACTTAGTAGTTAAGGCCTTTGCCTGCAAAGCCAAAGGATCCTGGTTCGATTCTCTAGGACCCACATAAACCAGATACACAAAGGGGCACATGCATCTGGAGTTCGTTTGCAGTGGTTGGAGGCTCTGGTGTGCACATTCTCTCCCTCTCCCTCCCTCTCTCTCTCTCCCCACCCCCTCCAGCCTTTCTCTCTAAAATAAATAAATAAATAAAAATATATTTTTTAAAATTAAAATTAAAACCTAGTCAAAAGCCTATAGGTTGGGAGATCATAAGCTCTAGGGAAATAACAAATGCTATTGTCTGGCTAACTGGATATATTATGCCCACCAAACTGCTGGCTAAATACTTAATGTTTATGTCCATGTAGTAATGCAACTTTCACTTTTGGTTAGAGAAGCTTCTCTTTTCAGATGGTGGTGACCACTGGAGTGACTCAAAACACACCATAGTACTGAGAAGTAACAGTGGAGTGTTCAGCACCGAGACATCTCTATTACACCTTCCAAAGTTCAAGGACCATTGTGAAGAGGTGGGAGAAAAAAAATGTAAGAGCCAAAGGAAGGAGAGGACTGCATCCAGTTCTATCTTCCAGACACAAAATGGCCTTGATATTCATGACCTCACAGTGGCTACACAAGACCTGCATAATAGGAGGGAGATAAAAGATGGCATCAAAATAGAAGAAAGACTAGTTGGAAAGAAGGGATTCAGTGAAGGGGGGCTTAAAGGGGGAAAAGAGAAGGTGGCAAAAGGGAATTACGATCATGGTATATTGTCTATATTTATGGGAGTTGTCAATAAATAATTTTAAAATAGTAACGCAAGCCAGTTGTGGTGGCACATGCTTTTAATCCCAGCACTCAGAAGGCAGAGGTAGAAGGATTACTGTGAGTGAGAGACCAGCCTGGGACTATTGAGTGAGTTCCAGGTTAGCCTGGATTACAGTGAGACCCTACCTTGAAAAATCCAACAGAAAAAAAAACAAAAAAGGTAATGCAAAAATAAAAAAATTTCATGTGGAATTGATTACATAAAAATTTTGCCCACAGCTAGTCATAATTGATGGGTTAGTCATCCGTCACTGTGAAAAAATACTTTAGAAGAGAAACAACTTAAAGGAGGAAACATCTACCTTTTGTCCACAATTGCTTGGCCTCATAGCTTTGGACCCAAGAGGAGGCTGAGCATGACAGAGTGGAGCAAAGCTACTCACTGCAGAGTGGCTGGAAAGCAGAGCAAGTGAGAGAAAGGTCAAGAGTATGATGCATTCTTCCGAGGCACACGCTCAGTGACCTGCCTCCCACTTTCCATCACCTCCCAATAACCCCATCAACAACCCAACAGGGGAGTAATTCACTGATTGGATCAGAGCTGCCCTTAACCAACAACTCCCTCAAAGCCTATCAGTGCACAAGCATGCCTATAATACATGAGCCTTTGGTGGACATTTCAAATTCACCCTAAAGCTTGCTAACTATTTCTCTTCAACAATGCAATGTACATGGGGCTCTTTAAAACTCCATGCTTGAGCTGAAAAAAACTAGCCTTCTCCCCATCATAGATTATAAGACATTGTAAGAATCAACAATTATGGCTTGTCACTGGCTGAACTGCAGGCTTCGTAGTGAACAGGGACAGTCTGCAGAGAGACAAAAACCAGGCAGGGAGAGTATGGAGCTGCTGCCCTGCATCAACATGAGATGCCTGCTAAGAGCAGCAGAAAGTGGAGCTCCAGGACAATGAAGCCTGGTGAGAAGTGGCTTTCTTTTCTTTTCTTTTCTTTTTTCTTTTTTTTTTTTTTTTCAGTTTCTCAGATGGCAGGAACAGGGAGACATGGCCTTCAGCCAAGGGAAATGCATCAGATCCTCTGGACATTGCTGTTACTGAGCAGTGACTAGCCATAGGAATCATAGCATTAGGAGCTCCTGACATCCTATAAGATAGGAGATCTTGTTTCTCACACACTCACCATCTGATCCACTGACAAATTCTGTCAGTTCCCATGGAGTAAACCTCCAGTCCAATTAGAGTGAGGTTGGCTTACCCCATAACAGACATGCCACTATTGTACCAGTTGGCACATTTGGTCTGGCTGGCCAATCTTAAGGCTTGCATTGATGGATTTTTTAAGAATTGAAAGACCTAGCCGGGCGTGGTGGCACACACCTTTAGTCCCGCACTCAGGAGGCAGAAGTAGGAGGATCACTGTGCATTCAATGCCAACCTGAAACTACATAGCAAATTCCAGGTCAGCCTGGGCTAGAGTGAGACCCTACCTCAAAAAAACAAAACAAACAAACAAAAAAAAAAAAAACCAAACAAACAAAAAGAGTTGAAAGACCTAAACGGAGAAAGGACTGTGGAGTGTGTAGGATTCACTTATGAGGGGTAGAAAGCACTTTGTCTGGACTGGGCTAGAGTCAGTTTGTATGAGAGGCTAGCTGTGCTCTTCCTATGTCTTGAGAACTTGAGCAGGGTGAAATTTAGAGGAAATAGACTGGTATGAACCAAAGGAGATGGCACAGGAAGAAATGAAAGTTTCAGGCTGGAGACAGCAGCATGTTCTAGCCACAATTATTTCACAGATTCCCACTATTGAAATTGGGCAGCTGTTCTGCATCAGTACAGCAGTAAGAATAATGACTCTTTTGAAAGTAAGGAACAGCCAGGTGTGGTGGTGCACACTGTGAGTTCCAAGCCAACCTGGAACTACAGAGTGAGTTCCAGGTCAGTCTGGGCTAGAGTGAAACAGTACCTAAAAAAAAGGTGGGGCTAGGGAGATTGTTTAGCAGTTAAGGCACTTGACAGCAAAGTCTAATGACCTGGGTACAATTCCCCAGTACCCACATAAAGCCTGATGCACAAAGTGGCAAATGTGTCCAGAGTTTGTTTTCAGTGGCTAGAGGCCCATGTGTGCTCAATCTCCCTCTCTCTCTCTCTCTCTCTCTCTCTCTCTCTCTCTCTCTTTCTCTCTCTCCCTTCCTCTCTGAAATAAATACATGAAATATAAAAATGAAAAGAAGAGAAAGCAGGGAGCCTGAGGAAGAATGTTGAAGACATTTTCCTGCTCTTCAAGTGGTTTTATTATTCCCTAGATTATGGAAGTATAACAAATGCAAGAAAGGAAGGGTCACTGGATTTGTTATACAGCTGCTTTCTTGGAAATGACCACTGGGTGATGTGATGCAGGGTTTTTAGAGTCCCTGCATGGAAGCTCAATAAAGCCATGAGGATGAATCCTGGGTTGCAGTGGAGATCCCAGGAATTTGGAGATGCCAGAACTATGAGATGGCTGCCAAGGATTGCTGCTGGCTTTGGATGAAGTATTTCCCCGGCTCTGCACAGCCCAGCTGGAGAAGCAGAACCGAAACCCCACAGACCTCATGGTGGGTCCTGGATGGGCACAGAGTTGCAGGATTTGATGCTTGTTCTGTTTGCTTTGGATTTTACATTGGCTCAATCTTTCCTTACAGTGCAATCTTTCACAGTATGAGTTTTTACTCTGTGCCATTGTGCCATGTGTTTTTGTTTTATAGGCTCACAATTAAGAGACCTTGAACTATGGAGATGTTTGAGCACTGTTGAAATTAATAAAAACCATGGAGACCTTTAAAGTTGGGCTGAATACATCACATTTTACATAATGAATAATCATCAGTTTATGGGGACCAGAGGCAGAATGTGGTGGTCTGAATCAAATGTCCCCTCACAAACTTGTGTGTTTTAGATGCTTGGTCCCCAGCTGATGGCAATTTGGGAAGTAGATCCTTCCTGGAAGAGGTGTGTTGCTGGAGACAGGCTTAGAGGTGTTATAGCCAGCTCCCCCTTGCTAGAGTTGGGTCCATTCTCCTGCTGCTGTTTTCTGCCTGCTGTGGCAGAGGTGATGTCCTGCCTCTGCTCATACCACGCTTTCCCCTGCCATCAAGAAGCTTCCCCTCAAAACTGTAAACAAAAACAAAAACTCCCCTGCATCAGCTACTTCTGGTCAGGTGCCTTATCCCAGCAAAAGAAGGTAACTACAAGAGCAAGTTTATGGGGGCGCTCTGGGGCCAGTCATCCTCAGTGGGATCTCTGCCTTGCTCAGTCACTTGTTAGAGTTTCCTAAGACAAAATACCTGACAAAACTTAGTTTTGAGGAGGAAGGGTTTATTTTATCTTACAGTGCCAGGTTATAGTCCATCATGGTTGAGAAGGGTGGGGGAGGATCTGTGGCAGGAGCTTGTCACATTCAGTCCAACAGTGAGAAAGCAGACTGTTGAATACTCATGTTCAGCCAGCTCTAACCTTCTTATACAGGTCAGGACCCCAGCCCAGGAAATGGTGCCACCCACAGTTAAAATAGGTCTTCCCCATCTCAGTAAACCTAATTAAGACAATCCCTCACAAGTGGGTCCAGAGGCTAACCTAGTCTAGGAAATCCTTCACAGATGATTCCAAGTCCCGTCCAGTTGACAATTAATAGAAACCATCACACGAACGGGGTGTGGTGGTGCACACCTTTAATCCCAGCACTCGGGAGGCAGAGGTAGGAGGATCACCGTCAGTTCAAGGCCACCCTGAGACTATGTAGTGAATTCCAGGTCAGCCTGGGCTAGAATGAGTCTCTACCTCAAACCCCCCCACAAAAAAAACCATCGGGCTGGAGGGATGGCTTAGCGGTTAAGCGCTTGCCTGTGAAGCCTAAGGGCCCCAGTTCGAGGCTCGATTCCCCAGGACCCACATTAGCCAGATGCACAAGGGGGTGCATGCGTCTGGAGTTCATTTGCAGTGGCTGGAAGCCCTGGCGTGCCCATTCTCTCTCTCTCTCTCTCTCTCTCTCTCTCTGTCTCTTTCTCTGTCTGTCGCTCTCAAATAAATAAACAAAAAAAATTAAAGAAAAAACATCACATGTGCTCAACCACATTCTGTAAGCAGAAAGCCTGAGATACCTTTTTATAGCTTTCATAACCAGCTATGATTAACAAAAAAAAGATATTATAATAAATTATGTTAAAGGCATAAAAGAAATCAGACTCCAAAATGATAAAATGAAACAGCAAGACTGTTTCATTTTGTATATGTAGATTGTAAACATATAAAAGGGAAAGAACAGTGTTATATATGGTATAAACTTGTAGTGTATAAATATTTATACCTTTAAAAGAGTCTCTGTGAATGGGCATGGTAACACTCTCCTATAATCCCAGCACTGAGAATCAGGGGTAAGAGTGAGAAGCCTAGGCCAGTCAACTAAATAAGAAGGAAACAAATAACCCGAATACAACAGGAAACCTGGAAACAACTCAGATGTCTTTAAACCTTAAGGGTTAAATTAACCCTGGTAACTCCATGCCATGCAGTACTATTCAGCATCCAAAAGGAAAAAACTACTGAGACTCACAAGTAACAACTAGAATGAATGCCAAGAGACATATGTGCCATGAAAAAGCCAGTCTCAAAAGGTTATATCCAATCTGGGCGTATTCTGGTGGCACTAGTCTGTAATCCCAGAATAAGAGGCATGGGCAGGAAGACTGTGAGGTTGAGGACAGCCTGGGCTAAACTCTGTCTCAAAAATATGAATTAGCCAGGCATGGTGGTGCACACCTTTAATCCCAGCCCTTGGGATATAGAAGTAGTAGGATTACTATAAGTTTAAGGCCAACCTGAAACTAATTCCAGGTCAGCCTAGGCTAGAGCAAGACCCTACCTTGAAAACACACACACACACACACACACACACACACATATATATATATATATATATGAATAAGTAAGTAAATCAGATGCTTTGAAGAACTACAATTAGCTTTTAAAGCTTGAAGAGAATAGTACAATAATGGATATCAGTTTCAGTCAGGTTCACATTGCTGGCAGAAAACACCCAACCAAAAGCAGCTTGTGGGAGGAAAAGGTTTATTTTGGCTTACAGACTTGAGGGGAAGCTCCATGATGGCAGGGGGAAAATGATGGCATGAGCAGAGGGAGGACATCACCTCCTGGCCAACATCAAGTGGACAATAGCAACAGGAAGGTGTGCCAAACACTGGCAAGGGGAAGCTGGCTATAACACACATAAGCCCACCACCAACAATACATCACTTCCAGGAGGAACCAATTTCCAAATTGTGACCAGCTGGGGATCTAGCATTCAAAACACATAAGTTTATGGGGGACACCTGAATCAAACCACCACAGACATATAAGCTTTCTTCTGATGTGTTGGATCATCTGTTTTTCTTCCTAACAAAAAACCAGCCTGGAGGCTTGCATTTGGCTTCTTTTCTGTGTGTGGGACTCAGACAAGGAGGGAAGCTGGGAGAAACAGCCCTCCCTTTTTCCCAGCCTGGTTGGATAGAGCCTCCCACCCACAGTCAGGGGCCCCCATCTGGTGTCCAAGAGAAAAGAGCAGCAAGTACAGCAGGCCTACAAAGTGTGCCGTTAATAATAGGGTTAATATTCTATCAGCCACCCAATGTGCCAGTAATTGTAACTCACACATAGTAAAATTCATCCCTTTCAAGCCCACAGTTCAGTGCTAGTGTTATTCACAGAGGTGTGTGAGCACTGCCACAGTCTGAGTTTAGGATGGCCTCCCCATTCAGTAGGAACCCATTAGCAGTCACTCTCCCAACAAGTACACCCACACATACACCCACACACGCAAACCAGCACGACTCGCCCCCCCCCCCGGTAGACATTTTACTAACGTGATCACTCCTTATAAGGGGAATCACGTGGATGGTCTTCAAGGCCTGGATTCACTCACATGTTTTCATTATGGAGTTCATTTGTGTTGTTACACATATCAGCACTTAATTCCTATTTATTACTGAGTAGTATGCCACTATTTATTACTTTTTGTTTATTCATTCATTTAATGGATAATTAAGCTATTTCTGCTTTTTGGCTGTTATGAATAAGTGCTGCTAAGAACATTCTTGTACAGAGCAGGCTAAGCACATCGACTGCCTCACACATGTATCACTTTTTAAATATTTTATTTATTTATTTATAAGAGAGACAGGCAGGTAGAGAGACAGAATGGGCATAAAGACCTCTAGCCACTGAAAATGAACTCCAAGTGCATGTGCCACCTTGTACATCTGGCTTACATGGGTCCTGGGGAATCCAACCGGGGCCATTTGCCTTCGCTGGCAAGAGCCTTTACTGCTAAGCCATCTCTCCAGCCCAATGTATCACTTTTTGTAATGAAAGCATTTAAAACATTTTCTTCTAGGTTTCTTTCAAATACATAGTGTGCCTTTATCTATGTCACCTTAACATACAAGAAAAAGCCTGAACTTGTTCTCTTACCTTACTGTAACTTAGGACTCATTGGCCATCACTTCTGGGTGCTTCTCTCCTCTACTCTCAGCCCCACAGCTAAAATCACGTGTGTTAGCTGTTATCAGCTGTCCTTCTGGCTGTCCTGGAGGGTTTGAAGTGGTGATATGGATCTGAAATCCTCTACTGGCTAATGAACTTCTTTTCATGAGTTTACTCACCATTACTCTGGACATGAGTCTATTCAAAACCTTGGCACATTTTTCACTGAGTTGGTCTTCTTATTATTGGTGTCTAAGAGTTCTTTACATGTTCTGGATATGGTCTGTTATCAGATGTGACTTGTACATATTCTCTCTGATTCTGAAATTTGTCATTTTACTTCCTGACATCATTTGCATCACAAAAGGCTTATATTTTTTAAATTTTTATTTATTTATTTTATAAGAGAGAGAGAGAGAATAGGCATGCCAGGGCCTCTAGCCACTGCAAACAAACTCCAGACTCATGTACCATCTTGTGCATCTAGCTTTATGTGAATACTGGGGAATCAACCTCGATCCTTAGGCTTTGCAGGCAAGTGCCTTAACCACAGAGCCATCTCTCAAAAGAGTTCCATTTTTTTCTAGAAATGGTTCTCTAGTCATCTTTGTGTTTGCGTTTTGATGTTGTAACTGAGAAAGTACTCACTCATGCATTTTTCTACTAAAAGTTCAATGGATTTTGCATTTACATTTTACCTGTGATGTATTTTGAGTTTAGTTCTGCCTGTGGATCTCCACTTCCTCCAGTTGAAAAGACTTCTCATTCCCACATTGGACAGCTTCTCTGTGACCACAGCCTGAGAAGACAATCAGGATTATTAACTCAGTCTCCTTACATTGCAGAATTTTGTGAGACAAACCTCCTCCATTGGTTACCTAAACAAACACAAGAACTCTACTTAACCTTGCTGAACTACCTAAGAACTTAAACCACTTCTGTTTGCTATAAATACTTAGTGCTGTGAAGAACACCACTGGTTTCTATTGAAACTTGATCCTAGAGTATTTGTCTGGGAAGCTGGGGGACTGATTTTCCTGTTTTACCCATGACCTCTCCCAATAAATGAATTTATTAATTTCCACGAATTGTTGTGGCTGATGGGAGGTGTACAGCAGCTGCCAGCTGTGTGGCTGGAAAACGCAGGCTGCCAGGGGAAGGCCACCGAGCCTACTGAATCTCTCCCTGCTGACTTGGCCCCTGTGACTTTATGCCCCTCCTAAGCCTCCCATCTTAGTGCAGAGAATAAAAGGGGCACTTAAGTGTCCCTCAAGCCACTCTCCTTATGTTTCTAAAATATCAAATGAAAGTTCAAAGGATGGTACACACACACACACAAAAAAAAGAGAGATGGCCGGGCATGGTGGCGCACACCTTTAATCCCATCACTCTGGAGGCAGAGGTAGGGGGATCACCATGAGTTCGAGGCCACCCTGAGAGCTACATAGTGAATTCCAGGTCAGCCTGGGCTAGAGTGAGACCTTATCTCGGAAAAAAAAAAAAAAAAAAAAAACAGAGATGGAGAGTAAATAAGAAGAGAATTTAGGGACTGGGGAGATGGCTTGGCAGATTAAGTGCTTGCCACAAAAGCCTGAACACATGAATACCTGAACCCCAGACTCCATGTAAAAGCTTGAAGCCATTGTGGGCTTCTGTAAGCCCTAGCACACATGGTGATACTGGAGGTAGATACAGAAGAATTTCCCAGATGCTCATGGACCAGCTGGCCTGACTAATGCACCAGTGAACAAAGAGATCCAGCCTCAGTGAGGTGGAAGCAAGGACTGACCCTGCAAAGTTGCCCTGTGACCTCCACACATGCACCATGGCTCACACGAGCCCACACTCCCACACATGAGCACACACACAAAAATTAAAGAAATAAAAGACTTGAGTCAGTTCTGTTACAATGGGGAGAAAGAAACTTCAGTATAGATCTGGACTGCATTCAACACATCTAGGAAAAGGGAATTTTATAGTCCAGGAGCCAGGTAGGGTCAGTGAATAGGAAATTATTAAGAGGAAACATCAGAGGAAAAGGGGATTTCTGTCCAAAATGACAGAAGCACAGCCTTGCTGGGCACAGGACAGGGTGTCCTCATCCAGGTGACACTTCCAGAGGCTAGTAGGAAATGAGGCAGGTGATCAGATAGATCAGGGATAGATTCTTTCTAAAATTGTGATGTACAGAGTGGAGACAGAACTCCAAAATCCAAGGCCCTGTTGAGAAGACCCAGAAGAGCCTGATCCAAGTTTTCTCAAGGAGAGAGCTTCTGTCAGCAGGCCAACTCAAGTGAGTATATAGCACATTAAAGACTCTCTCTCTCTCTCTCTCTCTCTCTCTCTCCTCTCACATACAAACACAAAATAATAATAATAATAATAATAATAATAATAAACATAATAACAGACAGCTATTGAATTTGGTTTTCAGAAAGCCCAGAAACTATTCTGGCATGGTGGCGCACACCTTTAATCCCAGTATTCAGGAGGCAGAAGCAGGAGGATCACTGTGCGTCCAAGGCCAGCCTGGGACTACAGAGTGAGTTCCACGTCAGCCTGGGCTAGAGTGAGACCTTACCTCATAAAAAAAGAAATAAAATAAGAAAAACAAACAAGCAAACAAAACCAGAAAACCCAGAAACCATCTCAAATGAAAGGTTATCATTATTTTAGAAAACAGTCTCTAACTGAACTTGAGCTGATCTTCCAGACTGGCATTGTTCATTCTAATTCTTACATTACAAAGTCAGAGCAACAGATGGATCTGGGAAAGTGAACCATGACAACCATCAGTCTTTGCATGCCCTGAGGGCGTGGCAGGTGCATATCTGCTCCTCCATAGTCAGAGGCACGGAAAGACTCGGAACTCCAGGGTCTTAAATCTGGAGGAATAAAGATTCAGGAAAATCTCTTCTTTATAGACTGAGACAACTGAGGACCAGCGAGAGAATTAAGTGGTTGACCTGGGCCACCAGAGAACTGAACTTAATATGGAACTATCTGTGAAGTACTTGGGGCATGTTAATGTTTTTGGTTGAAGTCATTGATGTAAAATAATTTTTATTCAATACTCTCTCCATGTGTGCCTCTTTTTCTCTCTTGGTCTCAAATAAATAAATAATATTTTTAATTTACTAGAGGGATAGCTCAGCAGTTAAAGGCATTTGCTTGCAAAAGGGTTTGATTGCCCAGCACCCTCATGAAGCCAGATACACAAAGTGGCACATGCATCTAAAGTTCATTTACAGTGACAGGAGGCCCTGGTGTGGTCATACTCTCTATGTGTGGCTGCCCCTTTCTCTTTGTCTCTCTCCGTCTCAAATAAATAAAAATATTTTTAAATGGTTTTTATTCAGAAGTTGGTACTTTGAAAAAAATAGGGTGGGTGACTAGAAAGATGACTCAGAAGGTAAGAGTGCTTACTACACAAGCACAAGGGTATGGGAGGGCCTGATATCAACTGAGTTTGATTCCCTGCCACCCACATAAACAGCTGGGCATGGCCAAGTACATCTATAACTCTGGTTCTGTGCGGAGAAGAAACCAGAGAGTCACTGGGGCTTGCAAAACAGCAAGCCCCAGTATCAATGAGCCACTCCATCTCAAAGCACACAGTTGAGCAATGGAGGGGGAGGGACACTCAATGTTCTTCTCCAGCCTCCACACATACATCTTCACACACACACACACACACACACACACCGCAAATTGACACTTTAGAATAAGGATGTTCAACGGTAGAACATGTGTGGGGCTATGGGTTTGATCACCAGTACTGCAATATTAATCAATTAGTTAAGTCTGATGCTTCAAGCATGCCACTGTCTTATCTAAACTTCAAGGTACTGATAACTAATGGTAAGTGATAGTAAGATGGGGGTGGGGGAGAGTTCAGCTACTACATGGTTAAGAAGCCACATCTTACCATAATTCTCTGCCACCTTGTTGGGACACAAAGACGTCCGCTAGCGTTTTTTTTTTTTTTCTCTGCATTAAGCACATTACAATTAGAAGTTGACCTTTGTCCTTTGGATTATTTTGACATTGTTCAGAGTCTCCCCGTTTGCATCTCCCAAGGCTCAGGTGCTGAGCCACCCCTTACAAGGCCCCCAGACCTGTCTCTTTCAGCAATTATTTTTCTCTCTGCAGCTGCACTCTGAAGACTGCTTTTGTGGACCACCAGGAATTTCCTGTGATAGAATATCAGAAAGCTACTGGTGACTCGGAGGAGGTGACTTCACAGGGCAAAAGTTCCCTTTCCACAATAAACATCTCAGTGTGGCTATGTAGGAGACTTCCTACACAGACCCCACACCTACCAGTCACTTGTCATCTTGACACCCAATAGCCAGAGAAAGAAATAGAATCATTTGTAAGACACTGTCTTTTTTTTTTTTTTTTAAGTAGATTTGCTTTATTTTCTGGCTAAGTTAATACCGTGAAGACCAAAGTCAGTCAGGAGTAGTGGTCCATGTCTATAATCCCAGCATTCAGGAGGAAAGAAGAGGAAACCCAAAAAGGGTGGGGGAGGAGAAAGCTCACCTGCAAAGATTTTTTTTTAATATTTTATATTTTATTTATTTATTAGAAGGAAAGAGAGAATGGGCATGCCAGGGCCTCTAGCCACTGCAAAGGAACTCCAAATGCATGCACCATCATGTGTTACAGGTTTACATGGGATCTGGAGAATCAAACCTGGATCCTTAGGCTTCATAGGCAGGCGCCTTAACCGCTAAGCCATCTCTCCAGCCCTACCTGCAAAGAATTTTAAAAGAATAGAGAAAGCACAGAAACCAAACCCAGGACCTGCCAGCCCCCAATGCACAAGTCCAAGAGTGAGAGGAAGACTGTCCAAAACACATGAGTCCCTCAGTATCCTGAGGCACCGACAGGGTAGAGTTTCAGAAGACGTGTGCAGCTGTCCTCACAGGGTTGTTCCTGCCATGCCGTGCCCCAGGTCTTTCTCCCCAGGTCTACGGGCTCACCCCTTCCCCTCCCAACACCACCAAGGTCAAGTAGGAGTCAAGCAGCAAACACATGGGCATCATTGGTCCAATTTTTTGTCTTCACAGGGAAGGATTAATCTCAGTTCTCCTTCAGGCTTCCAAGTGTGAGGGATGAACCTTGTCAGCTCTATCCTACTTCTGTAGAAACTGGGATTGCTATTGAGGTTTGGAGGGGTTCTAGGTTATTGTGGTCCAGAACAAAGAATCAGACAGAGGCACACAGATAATAGCAAGCAAAGCAAGAGAATTTATTAAGGAAGGATGCACTTCCAAGGGAGGAATTGGCCAGAGCAAGGAGAAAGTTACCAGTTCAGTGGCCTTGCTATACAAAGAGTTGGGCTTTCATATTTCACACAGCATAGGCTTTCTGGCTCACTTGCATAGCATGAGCTTTTCCATGCACGTAGTTCTACATACAGCTAATGCATCATGTCTCATTAGTGTCTTGAATCTCACCCAAAGGTGTGTGTTTTCATTTATAATGAGCCTTAGGTTGCTCTAGGACACTTTGGGGTGCCTCTGAGCTGTTTTTGATAAGCCTGGGCAGAAGGAGAAGAAATGAGGGAGCCCTTTTTCTTTAACAACCTGTGTGTGTGTGTGTGTGTGTGTGTGTGTGTGTGTGTAGCCCAGGCTGACCTTGAACTCACAGTGATCCTTCTTACCTCAGCCTCGTAAGTGCCACCACACTTATATATGCCATGTGTGTAAGGCTTTGAGTTAGGCTGAACCTCACTCTGCCCTATTCTCCTGGCTCAGCATTTCAGTCAGAACTTGGTAGCAACATACTGGCACCTGTCACACCTTTTCTGGACAAAATACATTTATCTTTGATATTACTTCCATTGGCTCCCTCTAAGGCCTCTAAGGGGCTCTTTCTAGATCACAAATGTGAGTCACTCGGCCGCTAAGGCTGCAGGGCATGGCTCTCCAGCCAATGGCAGCATCCTCCCATAGTGAGGAAGAGGAAAACAGATAGCACCATACATGGCGTGGCTCCAGACCCCTTCCACACCCTAATTATGGCTATGTCCGAAGAGGGTTTTTTGTTTGTTTGTTTTAATTAAGGAACCATCCATTCATAATCCAGCCCAGGCAGAATTCCCATTGGTTTGGGAACAGGAGAAGAGTCATACCAGGGCCTCACTCCCCAACCATGATTGGCACATCTGTTTGCACACAAGCTTACCCAGCCTTGCTGCCCCAGGGGCTACTCCTAAGCTGTGGCTTTCGCCCACCCCCTCCTAGAATGCTTGTGTTCCCCCTGGACCTTCAGACATGGGAGTCACCAATCATGACTGAAACATTGCAAATTAACTATGAATCCACATGTTCTTCTCTGTAGGAAGGATATGAAAGATGAGACCCAGACAGGGACATGGGCCTCAGAGATGGAAGGACCCAGAAGTGGAGTAATTCAGTCACAGGACTGGCAGTCTCTTTCTTGCTGCAAGGGAGATTGAGGCATGTCACCCACCCGGACCTCAAGCTTTAAATTTTATTGATAAAATAAGAGTATATGCTCAGAAGATTCCTGAGAACACCCCCCCCCCAGGATGAAAATTTTAGGCTAATGTGATGGTTTCTGTGCACTTACTGATTACCCTGTTGTGGTAGTTTGAAGGCATAGTGCCCATGGACTCAGGTGTTCTATTAAAACTTGGAACTTGGAACTTCAGCCACCTGGCTAGAGGTGGTGTCACTGGGGTGGACCTGAATTCCAGTCCAAGGGTCTGAGCTCTGGCTGGCGTCCTGCTTGCTGCTGTTCCTTGTCCATGCTTGCTGCTGCTTGTTTGTTTGTTTGTTTGTTTGTTTGTTTGTTTGTTTGTTTTACAGGCTGTTTGGTGGTTTTTCTTTGCTTGAATGTATGGACGCAGCTTCTTCCACCATAGACGGAACTTCCCCAGGTTCTATAAACTTGAAACTTCCTCCCCTAAACTGTGCCTAGTTTGGATGTTCGTCCCAGCAACATGAAGCTGTCTACAATACCTGTGAAGTTGGAATAATAGGGAAAGTATATTAAACAAATAATAATAACAATAAGCTTGTAAGTGTCTTCATTCCTACAGAGAAAATTTCAAAGTGTCCCAGAGGCAAACAACACATCTGGGTACTGTGATGGCATCAACTTTCCAACTGCCCAGCTGTGCCTGCTTAGGTAAGGAAGTAACACCAGTGTGCATGTGAAGATAAAAGTACCAAAACTGTGAGAGTAAGGTCAGACAAAGTGCCCATTTAGGTCCCTGCATCTCACCTGCTGCCACAGAACTCATTCATTCTCGATATATTGAATCCCTCTCACAGGCACCATTGTTTCCTATGAACCTAGACGGTCCTTAAAGCTGTCATTCCACAATTCCTGGTATCCTTATCAGTAACAGAAACAGAAATCAGAAACAGACCCCAGGCAATTGCATCAGGAAAGCATACAGTGAATTCCCCAGGATTTTCCCAGAAGGCTGAGGAGCTAAGCTCAGAAAACGTATAGGAATAAAGGTGGGGGAAACCTAGCCAAACGTGTGAAGCCAGGGCTGGAGAGATGGCTTAGCAGGTAAGGCATTTGCCTGCAAAGCCAAAGGACTCCAGTTCAATTCTCAGGACGCACATAAGTCAGATGCAGAACGGGGCGCACAGTCTGAGTTCGTTTGCAGTGGCTGGAGGCCCTGGCGTGCCCATTCTCTCTCTCACTCTCTCGCTCTCTCTGCCTCTTTCTCTCTCTCAATCTCTCAAATTAATTAATTAATTTTTTAAAGTGTGGAGCCAGATGAAAGTGAACATTAGCACACACTTCCAAGGGCAGGCGGTGAGGTCAGCCTGTTTGGTTCACATCTTAGTTCTACGGTCTATTAGCTGATCAACCTTAAGCAAACTGCATAAGCCTTATATGCTGCCGCCTCCCTGAATGTAAACTTAACTTCTGAATTCGCATTTAAATAACTCTAAGCACTTTTCATCCTAAGATTCACTGATATCCCTCTGTCAGGCCTTACAGGCACATGCCTGCAACCCCAGCACTAAGGAGGAGAGAGAGTTCTAGGCCAAACTGGGCTACTTAGCTCAAGCCCAGCCTGAGCTACATAGTGAGGTAGGGTCTTATGATAGCCCAGGCTGACCTGAAACTCACTCTGTAGTCTCAGGCCGGCCTCAAGCTCACAGTGATCATCCTACCTCTGCCTCCTGAGTGCTGAGATTAAAGGCATGCGCCACCATGCCCAGCTACATCACTTTTATGATACAAAAAAAACAATACCAATTAAAGCAATGACAATGACAGATTTCTTATCACTTCAAATTTTTGTTTTATATGTCATTAAAACATAACCTGCCCCCAAATGAAGACTGAACCTAGGACCTCATTCATGTTAGGCAAGTACTCTACCCTGAGCGACTTTTCATTTTGAGGTGGTCTCACTAATTTGTGCAGACTGGTTTTTAACTTGAGAACATCATGCCTTAGCCTACTGAGTAGTTGGAATGACAGGTCTGTACTAGACCTAGCTGAATGCTTCATCATGCTTAGTTTAGATATGAGTTTTAGCCGGGCGTGGTGGCGCACGCCTTTAATCCCAGCACTTGGGAGGCAGAGGTAAGAGGATTGCCATGAGTTCGAGGCCACCCTGAGACGACATAGTGAATTCCAGGTCAGCCTGAACTAGAGTGAGACCCTACCTCGAAAAACCAAAAAACAAACAAACAAACAATAGATATGAGTTTTTATCATGTCACTCTGATACATATATACAAATGGAAAAAAAATGGGAGTTGGGGAGATGGCTCAGTGGGTAAAATGCTTATTGTGCAAGCAGGAAGACCTGAGTCCAGATCCCTAGAATCTACAGAAAATGCTAGCACTGTTGGCTCACAGCTGTAATCTCTGCACAGGAGAGGTGGGTACAGAACAATCCCTAGGCATTGCTGGCTACCTAATCTAGCCAGATCAGGGCTGGGGGGGGAGGGGATGGTTTAGCAGTTAAGGCATTTGCCTACAAAGCCAAAGGACCCAGGTTTGATTCCCCAGGACCCATGTTAGCCATATACACAAGGGGGTGCACATATCTGGAGTTTGTTTGCAGTGGCTGGAGGCCCAGGTGCGCCTATTCTCTCTCTCTCTCTCTCTCTCTCTCTCTCTCTCTCTCTCTCTCTCTCTCTTTTTCTCTGTGAAATAAATAATAATAAAAATAAAAAAGATTTAATCTAGCCAGATCAGTGAGCCCTAGGTTCAGTGAGAGACCCTGTCTCAAAAATAAATAAATAGGGGCTGTAGAGATGGCTTAGCAGTTAAGGTGCTTGCCTATGAAGCCTAAGGACCCAGGTCCAATTTCGCCAGTACCCATGTAAATCAGAAGCACAAGGTGGCACATGTATCTGGAGTTCATTTGCAGTGGCTGGAGGCCTGGTGCACCCATTCTCTCTCTACCTGCCTCTCCCTCTCTCTCTCTCTCTCAAATAAATAAATAAAATATTTAATAAATAAATAAACCAGGCATGGTGGCACATGCCTTTAATCCCAGCTGTGAATTAGAGGCCAGATGGAGCTATAGTGAGTTCCAGGTCATCCTTGGCAAAAGTGAGACCCTACCCTAAAGAATAATAATAATGTGAATAGAGTTATGAACATGACTCAGTGGATGAAACATTTGTTGTATAAATATGAGGACCAGAGTTCAGATCCCCAGCACTCACATAAATGCCAAGTGGGCGTGACAGCTCATATGAAATTCCGGTACTCAGGAGGTAGACACCAGGGATCCCCCAGACAAACTGAACAGCTAGACTAGCCAAATCAGTGAGTTCTGGGTTCAAGTTAGAGATGTGGCCTCAAAAAGTAAAGTGGAAACCAGGCCTGGTAGTGCACTCCTTTAATCCCAGCACTCGGGAGGCAGAGGTAGGAGGCTCACCATGAGTTCGAGGCCACCCTGAGACTACACAGTGAATTCTAGGTCAGCCTGAACTAGAGGGGGACCCTACCTGGAAAAAAAAAAAGTAAAGTGGGGCTGGAAAGATGGTTCAGCAGTTAAGGTGCTTGCTTACAAAGCCTAAAAACCTGGGTTCGATTCCCCAGTACCCACATAAAGCCAGACGCACAAAGGGGCATATGCATCTGGAGTTTGTTTGCAGCTGCTAGAGGCCCTGGTGCACCCATTCTCTCTGTTTTTCTTCTCTCTCCCTCTATCTCTTTCTCTCTCTCTCTCTCTCTCTCTCTCTCTGTCTGTCTCCTTGAAAACAAATAAATAAATAACATATTTTTTAAAAAAAGTAAAGTGACCAGGCATTGTGGAGCACGCCTTTAATCCCAGCACTCAGAAGGTAGAGGTAGGCAGATTGCTGTGAGTTTGAGGCCACCCTGAAAGTACATAGTGAATTGTAGGTCAAACCAGGCTAAAGAGACCCTACCTCAGAGAAAAAAAAAATTTTTTTAAGTAAAGCGGACAGCCGTCAAGGAAGATTCCCATCATCAATCCCTGGCCTCCACTCGCACACATGTGCACACACACACACACACACACCACACGTGTGCAGATATGTGCTACACTTGCACAATACCAAAAGTAAATAAATAAATGTTGAGCATCTTTTATCTGAAATGCCTGAGACCAAAACTGTTTAGGATTTTGGAATTTTTATGATTTTGTAATATTTGCATATACTTAATGAGAAATACTGGGAATGAGTGCCAAGTCTAAACACGTATACACCTCAGGCACATAACCTGAAGGTAATTTTGTACTATTCAGCTTTTGGAGCCTTTCAGATTTTTGAATCAGGGTGCTCAACCTGTACTGGAGCCAAGTGTGGTGGCACACACCTTTAGTCCCAGTACTAGGGAGGCTGAGGTAGGAAGCTAGCCATGAGTTAGAGACCAGCCTGGAGCTACAAAGCAAATTCCAGGACAGCCTGGGATAGAGTGAGACCCTGCCTCAAGAAAAAGTAATAGTAATAATTACAACATCAAAGAAAAGCATGGTGATGCATGTGTGTGGTCTCAGCCACTCAGGAAGCTCAAGCAGAAACATCCCTTGAGCCCAGACGTGAGCACATAGCAAGACTCCATCTGAAGGAAAAGAGGATGCTGCTCTCTGGCCATCCCCACCTCCGAGCAGCAGGTCCTCAAAGACAGCACCACCTTTTTCCTCACACAGACTTTCTCCTAGCCTTGGGCACTCTTCTCAAGTGTACTAGGTGTGCAGCTTTGTTGACCTTACCTGAGGTGTCAAGGAGCTTTCTGCACACAACCAAACCCTTCCCAGATGGTTTTTGGGGTTTTGTTTTAGTTTTTTTTCCTGAAACATCAAGGCTTTGTGTGAATTCTGTGATGTCAACATGAAGAGGCTAAGCATGTGCCTCACTGTCAAGGACATCCGTGGGGGCAAGTGGTCCTCTGGCTACTGGCCTCATTACAAGGTGTTTCACAGGGAAAGACTATGTCTCAGAGCCAGTGACGGGCAAGTAGTTCCACCAGCTCACAGAAGTCTGGGGTCGAGGTGAGATCACTTGTGTAAAGAAATTAGACACAGTATAAGTAAGCATCATTAAAAATAAGTTATGTGGGCTGGAGAGATGGCTTAGAGGTTAAGGCGCATGCCTACAAAGCCTAAGGACCCCAGTTCGATTCTCCAGGTCCCACGTAAGCCAGATGCACATGGTGGCACATGCGTCTGGAGTTCGTTGCAGTGACTCGAGGCCCTGGTGCATCCATTCTCTCCCCCCCCCCTTCCAATAAATAAATAAATAAAATATTTTTTTTAAATCAGTTATGTGTTGAGTGCCTTTAATTCTTAGCTTGGGAGGTTGAATGGGTCTGTACATACACACAATGAGTTCACTGTACCACCATATGCAACCCCCAAAAGTTATTGATAATTTGGAAAGGGCGGGAGGGATAAGAAAAGCAAACTGGCATTTCTTAGCTTCTGCCTGAGATCCATGAGCTCTCCTCTCCCCTGTAGTATCACAGTGTCTACAAGTACAGAGCTAGGATTCAGTTGCCACATATGGAAGCCATTCCTGTGGGTCAGTGAACTTGTCTAAATAACCTATTTCTTTGTTCGTTTCTTCCACCACCAGTGACTTAAAGTTAGCTCGGTTGTTATGTGGTGTACTTAGGAACCAGTAACGGCCTCGCTGGTTTTCTTTTGTGTTGTGATAGGATTTGGAACACTGAGTTCTGTTTCTGATTTTGACACCTGCTACCCCTTGCTCACCCTTTGAGAGCTGGGTAAGAGATGGTTTTTTTAAAAGGTTCTCTCCAGAAAGGGAACAAGAACAAAGACCAGGACACCCTCTCCCCACCCACTGCATGAGTCATGGTACAAAGCAGTGTGGCTCTGGCCAACTGGAAACCTTCATGTCACAATCCCTTGCTGAATACTGTTAAGACGTTTTAACCCTCAACCATTGTGGGCCCCTCACCTGGCGTGCGCTTTTGATACAGTTTAGTATTTCTACGGGAAATACCTGAAGACTGTTTTGAAATCTTGATTTGGCAACTCCTTGGCCTCAGGGCCACAGTTCTGCTCTCCTTGGATTCTCTGTAAAGTGAGAATAAATACCACCGCAGGAATGGTTTCCATGTGTCCCCAGCGGCAGGTGTACAGAAAAGCGAAAATGGCTGGGGGCCCTTGCCTTCTCTTGGCATTGGCAAGCCTCTTCTTCAGTATTATGGTACAGCAACATCATAGCTTCCTAAGAACCTGGTTGAGGATATTTAATTTTTATTTATTATTATTTTGGTTTTTCGAGGTGCTGTCTTGCTTCAGGCCAGTTGTTGGCCTCACACTCCCAACAATCCTCTTACCTCAGCCTCTAGAGTGCTGGGATTAAAGGCGTGCACCACCACGTGCCTGGCTAAATTTTTGTAATACTCACTAGCAGGGCTTAAAAGGTGTATCAAAACAGTCAGACAACGGCGGAAGAGAGTAGTCAGCACCAGACATTCTCACCCACGCTGGACCCCGAGTTTGTGGCACCAGGCTTGGTAAGGTTGGGCCACTTTCTATATTGAGTAACTCTTCTGGATTCATTTCATTTCTCCTTTGGAATATTTTAACCTTGGCAATTTACAGCAAGAGCTGAGATGAGTATCCTTGAGGGCTGAGGAAGGCCCACAGGCTGTCAGCTCAAGTGGTCAAACAAGGGCATTAGGCATGACAAAGGCTCCCAAGCCTGCCCCTAAAGCCTGAGGTGGAGCACACCAAGTGCTTCCCCAGCCGAGCCGCTGCTTCGCTACTGCACGAAGCGCAGGAGCCAGGGCGGTGTGAAGCGTCTATGGCCAGGGCGGTGTGATGCGCCTACGGCCAGGGAGCCAGGACGGCGTGATGTCAGCAGAGCGCTTGCATTGCTGTTGTCGAGGCTCTAGTCACCGGTTTGCTTGGCGCTCCTTGTAGCTGTAAGCATGAAGTCTCAATTTATAGATTCCTTTGTTTATTCTAAAGGAAAGAAACAGGAAGTTCATTTTTCCCGGTGACCTTGACTAAATGTCTTTGATGATAATGCTTAACAGGTTAAAAGTTCAACATAGTTTATTTATGTTACTATAAGATGACGCCATCCTTGTTGTTTTATTGTTCATGTATCTTTAATGAATGTACTTCCTGAACCAAGTTGCACACATATTAAAGCAAGAGTTTTTTCAATTTCGTTTACTTATTTTTTAAAAGACTTTTCACTTTTTAAATATTTTATTTATTTATTTATTTAAGAGGGAGAGAAAATGAAGCAGAGAGAAGGAGGGAGAGGTAGAAAATGGGCACGCCAGGACCTCTAGCCACTGCGAACTCCAGACACATGTGCCACCTTGTGCATCTGGCTTTCAGCTCTAGGGCACAGGGAATCCAGCCTGGGTCCTTTGGCTTTGCCTAAGTGCTAAGCCATCTCTCCAGCTCTAATTTACTTATTTTTATTGTAGCTTCACCCAAACCTGTAATACAAATAGTGCAATATTATTTAAAAATATTTGCTTGGACTTGTAGTACAATAATCATTTTAGTTTTCCAAATATGTTTTTGACTTTAACAGAGAAATTTAATATTTTTCTCCATAATAATTTACCAGGTAGAACTTTTATTATGGATCACATTCTAATATTATCTTTGCTTTCTTCTTCTTTAAAGAGTAAAATGAGCCAGGTATGGTGGCACATGCCTTTAATCGCTGCACGTGGGAGGCAGAGGTAGGAGAGGCCACCCTGAGACTCCTGAGTGTTACAGGTCAGCCTGTGCTAGAGTGAGACCCTACCTCGAAAAATAAAAGAGTCAAATGTCATATCAATGAAAAAGTTAATTGCAAAAATAATTACACCAGTAATTCCAAACTTTGTAATTTCTAAATTTGAGGAAATCGCTCCACCTCGTGTTTGGGATGTGGTACTACAATATTTTTAACTGATTTTTCTGAGCTTTTCAACATTCAGTGTGTACAGGAACCTTGTTTAAATGCACGTTTTTATTCAGCAGTTTAAGAATGAGGATCAAAATTCTAGATTTGAAGGTTGGAGGTTGGAGAGATAGCTCAGAGGTTAAAAGTGCTTGCTTGAAAAGCTTTACTTCCCAGTTCAATTCCCCAGTACTCGCATAAAGCCAGATGCACAAAGTAGCACAGACTCTGGAGTGCATTCTCAGCAGCAGGAGGCCCTGGCACACCCATTCTCTGCGTGTGTGTCTCTCTCACTCGTTCAAATAAATAAATAAGTTTTTTTTTTTTTTCATGCTGCGTGTGGTGGCTAACCCAGGCTGGCCTGGAATGCACTATGTAATGTCAGGCTGGCCTGGAACTCACAGTCATCCTCCTACTCCTACCTCCCCAAGTGCTGGGATTAGAGGCATGTGCCACCACACCTGGCTAAATAAAAATATTTTTTAAAAAATCAGCTGGGTGTGGTGGTGCACACCTTTAATCCCAGCACTCGGGAGGCAGAGATAGGAGGATCGCCACGAATTCAAGGCCACCCTGAGAATACAGAGTGAATTCCAAGTCAGCCTGGGCTAGAGTGAGACCCTATCTTGAAAAACCAGAAATAAAAATAAAAATAAATGAAACCAGATTACTTGGGGATGGATAGGCCTAAGTGAGGTCAGGGGAAGAGATTAAGTAAAGGAAAGGTGGAAGAGGGCTAATAAAAACCTAAGAGGATAACAATAAGTCATATGAAAACCTGCTTTTTTGGACAATGGAACACTCAGAAGCCATAGATTGTTACTAGAAAATTTTCAGTGCCAGGAATGGGATACCTTCCAGTGATTTGTTCACCAGGGAGGTCTCTGATGTCTCCCAAAAATTACAGACCATTGCTGAGGCTCTTGGTTTCCCACCATGAGTAGATGGTAAGACCCTATTGCTGAAGACTCCACATACTTGGGCTGCAAGATCACTGAGAAATCCTGTTGGAGCTGAGCTAAAAACCACCCCTGTGTAGACCAGCTGACAGAAAGCTGGACAAAACTACACTGCCTGCAATTCCACGGGAGAGAGAGAAATCACCAGTGGAGATAAACAGTGGACACTGCAAACCTTAAATTTGGCCACCCAGGCCAAATGAGCCAATGGGTGCAATAGTGGCACGTCTGTTATGGGGGAAACCAGCCACTCTCTAATTGGACTGGAGGCCACTCCATGGGAGGGAATACATGCCTGAAACTGAAAACCTATGACAGGGGAAATCATGAGCCCTAGGGGTATAGTGTCTGGCTAACTGCACATACTATGCTCACCAAACTACCTGGTAAGCACTTCTCTTAATGTTTATACCCATATATTAATGCTAATCTCACTTTTGGTTAGAGAAGCTTCTCTTTTCAGATGGAAGTGACCTTGGGATGACCTGGGGAAGGAACCATGGTGCTGAGAAGTGACAAAGGAGTGCTCAGCACTGAAACATCTCTATCACACCTTCCAAGGCTCAGGGTCCGCTGTGGAAGAGGTGGCAGAAAGAATGTAAGAGCCAAAGGAAAGTTAGGACTTCTTACAATGCACTCTTCCAGACACAAAATGACTTGGATATCCATGACCTCACAGTGCCTAACACTACCTACACAAGACTATCATAATCATAAAAGAAAGAGTGAGGCTGGGCATGGTGGTACATGCCTTTAATCCCAGCAGAGGTAGGAGTATCACTGTGAGTTCATAGTGAATTCCAGGTCAGCCTGGGCTAGAGCAAGACCCTACCTCAAAAAGACAAAAAAAAGAATGACTGATTGAGAGGAAAAGGGGTATGATGGAGAGTGGAGTTGCAAAGGGGAAAGTGGGGGGGGGTGATAATTACCAAGGTTTATTACCTATAATTATGTAAGTTCACAATAAAAAAATAAATGATTACTAAACCTAAACCTTAAAAACAGTCTAAATTTCTTGGGGCTGGGGCGATAACACAGCAGTTAAAGGCACTTGCTTGCAAAGCCTGCCAGCCTGGGTTCAATTCCCTAACCACCCATGTAAAGCCAGGACATTGTTTGCAGTGGTAAGAGACCCTGGTGTATCCACACATGCATGCAAATGATGTTTTTTAATTATAGATTTCCGTGTGTGTGTATTAGGTGCATGTGTTGGTAGGAGCACATGTATGTGCCCTTGTTTGGAGGGGATGTGCATTGTGGGGTACACGTGCATGTGCCCTTATAGTGCTTAAAGCGGTAGCCAGAAGGTACATTGGAGTCCAGCTTCACAGTTCTTGTTTTGGACTAATCCATCTTTTCATGAGCTCCAGAGATTCCCTGATCTCTGCTCCCCTACAGGATTGTGCTTATGGGTGTATGTGGCCACACCTAGCTGTTCAACATGGGTCCTGGAGATTCACACACAGACACCCCCCCCCCAGACTCTCATGCTTGTACAGGAAACACACTCCAGCCCCACATTCCACATTTTCTTTTTTCGTTTTGTTTTGTGTTTTACGTTCTATATTTCTAACATGCTCCCAGGAGCTGCCATTTCTACTGCTGCATGGACCACTCTGAGTAGTACAGACTTTTATATTTATATTATGGCAACCCATAGGGAGTTTTTCTGTAAGTCTTGATGGTTTTGTTGATATGTGAAGACCATTTTAGATGTCAAGAAAGAGGCACTGTTGCTTTCCATTTCATTTCATAGGTAAGCCCACTGAGGGTTAAAGGTCAGTAGCTCTCTTGGGTAAGTTGCCAACTTGGTATATACCAGGACCAACTCCTCCCAAACTCTTAAGACACTTTAGGGCCGAGAAGATGGGACAGTGAGGGAAGTGCAAGTGTGAGGACCTAACTTTAGATCCCCAGCATTGAGGTAAAATGCCAGTGTGACAGCATATACCTATCATTGCAAAGCTAGGGAGACAGAGACAGGAAATCCCTGGGGCTCACTGGCTAGCTAGTTGTGGTGGTCTGATTCAGGTGTCCCCCATAAACTTAGGTGTTCTGAAGTCTAGGCTCCCAGCTGATGGAGATTTGGGAATTAACACTTCCTAGAGGTGGCATATTGTTAGGGGCAGGCTTATGGGTGTTATAGCCAGTGTCCCCTTGCCAGTGTTTGGCACACTCTCCTGTTGCTATTGTCCACCTGATGTTGGCCAGGGGATGATGTCCAACCTCTGCTCATGCCATCATTTTCCCCTGCCATGATGGAGCGTCCCCCTTGAGCCTGTAAGCCAAAATAAACCTCTTTTTTCCCACAAACTGCACTCTGTTAGGTGATTTCTACCAGCAGTGTGAAGTTGACTGCTACAGTAAATGTTAGTACCAAGGAGTGTTGCTATTTGCTACTAGACACCTGACTGTGTGGCTTTGGCCTTTTGGAGCTGATTTCCAAGAGGAATGTGGAAGGATTTGAAACCTTGGCCTAAGAGATACCTTGCAGTGCTATAAGTATAGCTTGACGAACTATTCTGATCAGAGTTGAAAGACCTGAATTCAGTAAGAACTATGGATTGCGAGGTTTGGCTTGTGAAGTGAGAAAGAGCTTTGTCTGGACTGGGCTAGAAGCAGTTTGTGTGAGAGGCTTGCTGTTATAGCTGTATCCTGAGAAGTTGTGTAGGGTTGCATTGCATAGAAATAGACTGATGTGAGAAGAGGGATATGGCACAGAAAAAATGAAATCTTTAGGCCAAAACTGTTGCCCATTCAACTGCAATTGAGAGATTACAACCTTTGAGATTGGGCCAGCTGACCTGCTCTGGGGCAACAGGAAGAACGTAGAGTCTTTTGAAGGGGCCTGAGTGCTCAAGGAGTGTCCTGTTCTTCAAAGTCTGCTTTATTCCACCTGGATTCCTACCTGGTATTGTGGAGGATAAGAAATGCAGGAAAGAGGGTCATTGAGTTTGCAATGTGGTCTTGTGTTTTGGAAATGGCCAAATGTGAATCAAATGGCAATGCGAAACAAGTTTGCTGGATGTCTGCATGGAGACCTGATGGAGCCGTGAGGATGAACTGTGGCTTGCAGTGGAAACTCAGTGAAGATGCTGGGACCACGAGATGGCTCCCAAGGAGAGCTGCTGACCCCCCGATGAAGTTTTCCAGGACTGTGAGTAGCCTAGCTGGAAGGGCAGAATTAGAACTCCAGAAACTTGTTGCTGGTTAGGATTATTGGATTTAGAGACTTGTCACTGACTAGTTATTGGTCTTGGAGCTACAGAGTTTGATGTTTGCCCTGGTTTTTTAAATCTTGTATTGGTTGAATATTTCTTTGCTATGCCCAATGCCACCTTTTGCAGTGTGAATGTTAATTCTCTGTCATTATGGGTTTGGGGGTATTTTTTTTTTGGTATTATAGCTCAGTTAAAAGACATTGGATTATGGGGGTGTTTGAACATCATTAGGACCAATAAAAAAGAAAGTGGGGACTTTGAAAGTTGGACCGAATGCATTGCATTTTACATCATTGACAGTTAAGAGTTTTGGGGGGCCAGGGGCAGAATGTGGTGGTTTGATTCAGGTGACCCCACAAACTTAGGTGTTCTGAATGCTAGGTTCCCACCTGATGGAGATTTGAGAATTAATACCTCCTGGAGGCAGTGTATTGTTGGGAGCAGGCTTATGGGTGTTATAGCCAGTTTCCCCGTGCCAGTGTTTGGCACACTCTCCTGTTGCTATTGTCCACCTGATGTTGGTCAGGGGGTTATGGCCACCCTCTGCTCATGCCATCATTTTCCCCTGCCATGATGGAGCTTCCCCTCGAGCCTGTAAGCCAAAATAAACCTTTTTTTCCCACAAGCTGCTCTTGGTTGGGTGATTTCTACCAGTAATGCAGACCTGACTACACTAGTCTAACCAAATGAGGAGCTCAAAGAAAAACATGAAGAATGATTAAGGAGGACTTCTGACATATGCTTCCTTATGTGCACACACATGCACCCACACACATGTGAACACACACATACACATGCAAACTACATACACATACAGATTCGAAAAGAATCATCTTGGGGCTGGAGAAATGACTGAGAAGTCAAAGGCACTTGCTTGCGAAGTCTGAAAGCCTGACAGCCCACATTCCATTCCCTCATACCCATGTAAAGCCAGATACACAAAGTGAGTCGTGTGTCTGGTGTTCGTTTGCAGTGGCAGGAGTCCCTGGTGCATCAATACTTGCTCTCTTTCTGTCTGCCTCTTTCTCTCTGTCTCTCTCTCTCAAATAAATAAAGAATATTTTTAAATTAAAAAAAAAGAACAAGCTGGGTGTGGTGGCACACACCTTTAATCCCAGCATTTGGGAGGCAGAGGTAGGAGGATCACCGTGATTTTGAGGCCACCCTGAGACTACATAGTTAATTCCAGGTCAGCTTGAGCCAGAATGAGACCCCACCTCGAAAAAAAACCAAAACTAAGAAGGAAGGAAAGAAAGAAAGAAAGAAAGAAAGAAAGAAAGAAAGAAAGAAGGAAGGAAGGAAGGAAGGAAGGAAGGAAGGAAGGAAGGAAGGAAAGAATCTTCTTGCTTTAAAACCACTTTGTTCTC
Organism: Dipus sagitta; assembly: GCA_036346955.1. NCBI lineage: Eukaryota > Metazoa > Chordata > Mammalia > Rodentia > Dipodidae > Dipus > Dipus sagitta. The sequence continues at coordinate 121,626,523 of CM070771.1, read as the reverse complement.
ATATTTAACACTAGCTTGTGAGTGTATACTTTCTAGGGCTTCGCTCTTACTTGGTAACTGTCATATTCAATACACCAAGAAGTAAAAGTGTGTCTTCTATGAATCCTTAAGATGATGGTAGTTAGGACAAAGGTAAATTTAGGAAACATGGGAACCATATGGAGTTTCGAGGGAGGGGGCTGGGAAAGTCAGCGTAAGAACTGCCTTGGCTACTTTGGAGCAGGCTGTCCTTCCTCCATCTTCCTTGGTCACCATTTATTACTAGTGTAGAAGCTGGGTCTGATCCAACCAAACTCAAGCTCTAAATCTTGGAAATTAAAGGCAACCCAGAGGATGGCAGTAGATTATTCCGCATGTTGCATTTTATTAATTTGGTTTTCCTAATGTCCATACACCTGTAAGGCAACAACTCTGCCTTTGTATTTTCAGGGTCCCTGGTTCCCAGAATTATGCCTACTAGGTGAACACTCCGGGACTGATGAATATATAAATTCATGAAGATTTTTTTTACACTAAGTAGACCCATGATCAAACTTGGGAATTCCCTGAGGAAAGCTCACGTTTAGCCACTGGGGGGCAGTCTTGCCTACTTTGAGTCGTTCATTCTTGTGATGAGAAGTTCCTGCTTTTCCCCAGGAGGAAAGCAGGAGGCTCTGAGTTGGAAATCGTCCCCAAGGTCTTTGCTGATGATTTCTGTGGATCCCTGGCTCGAGTTTGCCAAAGCAGGAAGCAACATTTCATCCTCATTTGCTATTACATGCAAATAGTCACAAGACTCCAATCAAATGAGAAACAAGGGTCCACTCAACCACACACTTGTGAACCAGCACAAGCAAGCCACTGGGTCAGGCTTTGCAAGACATGCACAGTGAGATCAATGCCCTGCCCACAGGAGCTCCGAGGGAAGCCAAGGGCCCCAGCAGTACATCCACAGGCCACCAGAGCTGATTCACAGCCTGACTCTGAAGGTTTGAGGACAGGCCACTGTGGAGACCAGAAGTGATGACATCAGACAATACCAACACCACTGATCTGAACACTTGTTCTTCAGCCAATGCAGAGAAATCACAGAGGTGCTGCCTGGGCATTTGCTAATGAGACACGGCAAAGAAGTGGACATTATGAAGACTCCTTTGCTTTCCCATGGACTTAGTGTCTTTCTAGCCAATGCAACTGAAGCTGCTGTATTACCTTCACGTTGCTAGGGCAAAATACTGGACCAAAAGCAGCTGATAGGAGGAAAGGGTTCATTCTGACTTGCAGTCTCAAGGAGAAGCTTTGTAGTGGCAGGGAAAGCATAGCGTGAGCAGTGACTGGACATCACCTCTGCCATAGCAGGTGCAAAATAGCAGCAGAAGAGTGAGGCAGGCTGCGGCAAGGGGGAGTTCTTATGACACTCCTAAAGCTGTCCCCAACAACACACCTCTTCCAGCAAGGTCCCGCCTCCCAAATTGCCACCAGCTGGGAACCAGACATTCAAAACACATGAGCTCATGAAGGACATCTGATTGAAACCACCACATAAGCTCACCATCAGAATCATGGTGATACATTAGACTGACCAGCCATGTCTGCTATGACTACAAGAAAAAGCAAATTCCCACTTCTCTCTTCTACAAATTCTCTGACCACAAAACAAACAAATATAACTGTAACTCACTTCCAAGGAAACTCCTTCCTGAGGACCTAGCTGTCCCACACCTACACACAAGAGACACAACCAAAGAGAAAAAGAGACCAATTTCCCTGGGTGCTTCTCTGGTCTAGAGATACTCCTTGTCTAAAAAATACTTTGTGTGAAAGGGAGGGAGGGTGCACAGAAAATGAATGGACACAGTACTATAGTGATTTTACTTAAAACTAAAAGTTTTAGTTTAAAAATATTGTTAAGATAGAGATGAAGAAATGGTTAAGGCACTTGCCTGTGAAGCATAAGGACCCATGTTTAACTCTCCAGATCTCATGTAAGCCAGACGCACAAAGGTAAGGCAAAGTGCAAGGTCACACATTCCCACTAGGTGGCGCAAGCATCTGGAGTTCGATTGTAGTGGCTGAGGCCCTGGCTCACCAATTCTCCCTCTCTCTCTAAAATAAAAAAATAAAAATATTGTTAAGGTAATTTAAAAGGCAGCCTGGCGAGATGGCTCAATGGTTAAAGGTGATCGCTGTTTTTTATTTGTTTGAGACAATGAGGCAGAGGAAGAGAAAGAATGAGCGCATCAGGGCCTCCAGCCACTGCAAACGAACTCCAGATGCATGCGCCACCTTGTGCATCTGGCTTACATGGGTACTGGCAAATCAAACTGAGGTTCTTAGGCTTTGCACGCAAGTGCCTTAACCACTAAGCAATCTCTCCAGCCCAAAGGTGATTGCTTTTAAAGTGTCAGCCTAAGGTTGGTTTTTCAGTACTCACATAAAGCCAGATGCCGTTTGCAGCTGCAAGAGGCCCTGACACACCCAATCTCTCTCAGTCTTTCTTTGCAAATAAATATATACACATGTAAAGCTAATACCAAAGGCATCTTTGGCCACATACAAGATAAATGACTACATCAAGATTCACTAGTACCAAGTAGAAACAAAAAGTATTGTAAATAAACTCTGAGAAGAACTGTATACTAACAACTAGACAACCTAAATGAAGGGACTGAGTTACTGGAAAGACAAACTGAGACTGGGTACAGCTCAGTGACAGAGTGCTTGCCTAGAGTGTCCAGTCCGTGCGTATGCAGCCCCACATCACCAAAACAAGCAAACAACAACAAAAAGCCACAAAGCACTGAAACAGACTGAGGAATGGAACACTGATGTACCATATAAATAACAAAGAAAGAAATAGAGCTAATAATTCAAAACGAAGAATCTCACTGGTGAGTTCTACCAAACATTTAAAGAAATGTGAACACTAACTCTTTCCACACTCTTCAGAAGAAGTTAGACTAATGCATAATGGTATAGGACTAAAAGTTCACGAGTAAAACCCTGACTTTACAGTTAATTGATATACTTTTTTTGCCAAACACCAGAACATTAAATGGGAAGAAATATTATTTGCAATGAATGTTGCTAGGATAGTCTAGTAAATGGAATAAGCAAGTCACAGAGACAGATATGGATGAATCCATTCATATAACAAATCTAGAGCCACGGAACTCATAGAAGCAGAATATAGAATATAGAATAAAATGGATGTTGCCAGGTCAGAGAAGGAAAAAAATAGGAAGGAAGTTGATGTATCTTTGGGTTTTTGAGGCAGGATCTCACTCTAGCCTAAACTGACCTGAGCATACTCCGTAACTGAGGTTGGCCTTCAACTCACAGAGATTCTCTGAGCCTCTCAAGTGCTGGGATTATAGGCAGGAGTCATCACATCCAGCTAGGAAGGTTTCATTTAAAGGGAACAGAATCAATTTTGCAATACAGAAAGGATTTGAAGACCTATTGCTCAGCAACGAGAATGTGCTGAACTACTACTTAAAAATAGTGAAGATAGTAATTTTTATGTGTATTTAGCTACAACTTGTAAAAAAGTTTTTAAAAATGAAATTAGCAGGCTGGTGAGACAGCTCAGTGGTAAGGGCACTTGCTTGTAAAACCTGCCTACCTGGGTTCAGTTTCCCAGTACCCATGTAAAGCCAGATGCACAAAGTGGCATGTTCATCTGGAGTTCATTTGCAGCAGCAGGAGACCCTGGTGCACCTCTCCCCTTCTCTCTCACACTTAAGTAAATAAAAATATTTTAAAATAGGGCTGGAGAGATGGCTTAGTGGTTACAGTGCTTGTCTGCAAAGCCAAAAGGACCCAGGTTTGATTCCCCAGGACCACGTAAGCTACATGCACAAAGGTGGCACATGTGTCTAGAGTTAGTTTGCAGTGGCTGGGAGCCCTGGCACATCCATATTCTTTCTCTCTCTCTCTCTCTCTCTCTCTCTGTCTCTCTCTCTCAAATAAACAAATAATTTTAAAGTATTTTAAACATATTTTTAAATAAATAAATAATAAAATTTGGGAGAAAAAAAGCTGGGCATAGTGGTGCACGCCTTTAATCCCAGCACTCGGGAGGCCTCTAGAGGTAGGAGGATTGCTGTGAGTTCAAGACCACCCTGAGACTACATAGTGAATTCCAGGTCAGCCTGGGCCAGAGTGAGACCCTACCTCGAAAAAAAAAAAATTGGGGGGACTGGAGAGATGGCTCAGCAGTTAATGGCACTTGCAAGGCCTAACAACCCTGGCTCAATTCCCAGTACCCACGTAAAGCCAGATGCACAAAGTGGCTCATGTGTCTAGAGTTTGTTTAAAGTGGTAAGCGGTCTTAGTGTGCCCATTAGCCCCATCATTCCCTCTTTCTATTACCCTCTGCTTGCAAATAAATATTTTTTAAAAATAATAAAAAATAAAATAAAATTTGGGACCAGGCATGGTGGTGTTTGCATGTAATTCCAGCATTTGAAAGACTGAGGTAGGAAGACTGTCGTGAGTTCAAGGTCTATATGGTGTGTTTCAAGATAGTTTGAGCTATATTGTAAAACCCAGAACCAAAAAGAAAAAAAATGAATAAAAAAAATAACAGAAGAGGATGAGTAAAAAAAAGTAAAAGAAGGTTAGAGAGATGGCTTAGTGGTTAAGACACTTGCCTGTGAAGCCTAAGGAACCAGCTTCAATTCCCAATACCCACATAATCCAGATGCTCAATGTGGCACATGTGTCTGGAGTTTGTTTGCAGTGACTAGAGGCCCTGGTGTGCCCATTCTCTCTCTCTCTCTCTCAAATTAATTAATAAATAAAATATTTTAAAAATAATAATAGGAGGAAGAAGATGAGTGAAAAAGAAAAGAGTACTGAAGAGATAGATTATCAGTTAAGGTGCTTGCCTACAAAGCCCAAGGACCCAGGACTGATTCCCCAGTACCTACATAAATCTTGATGTACAAGGTGGTGCATGCATTTGGAGTTCATTTGCAGTAGCTAAATGCCCTGGTGTGCCCACTTTATTCTTTCTATCTGCCTCTCTCTCTCTCTCTCTAATTAAAAATAAAAAATAAATAAACAAAAGACCACATCACTGCCCTATTAAAGCTCACACACCTAGCGTCTAGGGACTGCACCCCAGGCCAGAGGCCACACCACCACTGCACCAGGCACACTAACCCTGCTATCTCAGGACCCACAGAGAAGACCTGCTTGTGTCCCAGGTGCTATCACCTCTCTATCCCCTACCCTAATTCTCAAGGTCCTAGAACCAGTGCAGAGCACCCAACGATACCTTAGGTCAGAGGCAGCATCCCTACCTATACCAGCAACTCACCATCTTCTCTGCCAGCTCACACAGAGCGCCTCCCTGACAAACTCAGGGCTCATGCCTTTTCCTAGGCAAGCTGGATCACTTCTGACATTCTGCCCATGAATCAGTGCCCAGTGGACCCAAGACTGAACTTCAAGTGTCACCCAGGCGATCCAAAATGAGTCAAGCCAGCATAACAGCAAGCAGACACCCACTCAACACAGGAGGACAAGAAATGCATACTGTTGTAGTCAGCTACACATTGCTGAGATGAACATCCAAACAAGACACAGTTTATGGAGGAAGGAGTTTATTTGAAGCTTACAGATCCAGGGGAAGTTTCATCAAATGGAGGAAGAGGCTGGCTCCCATTCATAAAGCCAAGCAGAGAGAAACCACCAAACAGCCAGCACCACAAGCAAGCATAGACAGAGGTCAAAACATCTCTGCACACCTTAGGTAGGAATTCAATCTGCCCCCAGTGATACACCCCACTGTACCAGGAGTCTGCCTTCTATGGGCTAAAGCTGCAACATCAATTTTAATAAAACACCTGAGTCAAACTACCACATATACCAAAAGTTACAAACAATGAATGGATTCCAGATGTGTAAGTCCCAAAGTAAAAATACAAGCAATATATAAGAAAGGTAACATGCCTTCTTCAAACTTCTGCCATAATAGTGGTCCCCAATGAGAGTAACTGAGATGAAACTCCAGACAAAGGATTCAAACAACAGTTCTAAATGCACTGAAAGGATATATGATAAACTCCTCACTCAAGTCCAAGAGAACACAAACAAGCAGGTGAATGAAATATGGAGGACAATTCAGAATATGAAAATTGAATTAAATATAGAATTAGAAATATTGGGCTGGAGAGATGGCTTAACAGTTAAGGCACTTGCCTGCAAAGCCTAGGGACCCAGGTTCAATTCCTCAGTATGCACATAAACCAGATGCACATGGTAATGCATGTGTCTAGAGTTAATTTGCAGTGGCTAGAGGCCCTGGTGTGCCCATTTTCTCTACTCTATCTATCTACCTCTTTCTCTCTCTCTCTCTCTCTCCCTCCCCTCTCTCTTTCAAATAAATAAACATAAAAAAGAATTAGAAATACTAAAGGAACCCAAGATGAAATGAACCTAGAAACAAAAAATTTACTGAGTCAAATGAAAATCTAAGTAGAAAGCCTCACTAATATACTGGATTATGTGGAAGACAGAATATCAGGGCTTGAAGACAAGATAGAGGAAATGTATCATTCACTTAAAGTAAATGGAACATTTTAAATAGATAGGCAGAACATGTAAAGATCTATGGGAATGCATGACAAAACCAAATCTACAAATCACAGACACAGAGGAAGGAGAAGAACCCCATGCCAAAGACATAGAAAATATTTTCAATAAAATCATGGAAGAAGCTGGGCGTGGTGATGCATGCCTCTAATCCTAGCACTTGAGAAGCAGACATAGGTGGACTGCTGTTAGTTCAAGGCCTTCCTGGGACTACAGAGTGAGATCCAGGTCAGTCTGAGCTAGAGTGAGACTCTACCTCAAAAAAACTTTTAAAAATATTATGGAAGAAAATTTCTCCAATTTTGGGAAAGGGAGGCCCATCAAAGTACAAAAGGCATAACGAACAACAAATAGACAGGACTAGAAAAGAAATTCCCCATAGCATATAGTTAAAACACTAAATATATAGAAAAAAAGTGTATTGATATCTAAAATAGAAAGGGACCAACTCACATAATAGCAGATGTTCAGTGAAAAATTTTAAAGCCAGAAGGACTTGGAGTAATGCATTTCAAATTCTGAAAGACCACAGATGCCAATCAAGATTACTACGCCTAGCAAAATCATGTGTGAACATTGAATGAGAAAGATAAGAATGATCAGAGGATAAAGGAATTTTGGCCTAGTAAGTCAGTTACAGAGGATACTTCACATTCAAAACACTACAAGGTAAGCTGGAGAGATTGTCCAGTGGTTAAAGCACTTGCCTCCAACATAGGTTCAATTCTCCAGTACCCACATAAATCCAGCTATACAAAGTAACACAAGCATCTAGAGTTCATTTGAAATGGCTAGAGGCCTGGTATGGTCTCTCTCTCTCTCTCTCTCTCTCACTCCTTGCAAATAAATTAATTAATATATTTAAAATTCTTTTTTTTATTTTTTTTATTAATATATTTAAATTTCTTAAAAAAAAAAAAAGCCAGACATGGTGGCTCATGCCTTTAATCCCAGCACTCAGGAGGCAAAGGTACGAGGATTGCTGTCAGCTGGAGGCACCATAGTGCTGAGAAGAAGTAACAGAAGAGGGCTCAGCACTGAAATATCTCTAGCACATCTTCCGGGGCTCAGGGTCCATTGTGGAAGAGGTGGTGGAAAGAATATAAGAGCCAAAGGAGGGTAGGACTCCATACAATGCACTCCTCCAAACACAAAATGGCCTGGATATCCATGACCTCGCAGTGCCTGACACTACCTACACAAGGCCATCATAATAGGAGGAAAAGATGATAACATCAAAATAAAAGAGAGACTGATTGAGAGAGGGAAGGGGTATGATGGAGAGTGGAGTTTCAAAGGGGAAAGTGGAGGAAGGGACGGTTATTGTCTACAATTATGGAAGTTGTCAATTTTTTAAAAAATGAAACATTCAAATCATGGACATGCAAGAAGGGGAAGAATTACAGGCCAGTGGCATAGACAATATCTTCAACAAAATTATACAAGAAAAATTTTCTAAATCTTATGAATTAAAGGCACATGTAGGTACAAAAGGCATACAGAACATCAAATATACAGAATCAGAAAAGAAATTCTCCATCTTACATTAAAGTTAAGACACTAAAAGATGCAAGTGAAAAAAAAAATGCAAGAGAGAAACAGCTCCTCCCTTACAAAGGTAAGCCCATAAGGATAAACATCCCAATTTTCAATGGAAACTCTAAAAGCCATTCTGGGCATGGTGGCACACACCTTTAATCCAGCACTTGGGAGGCAGAGATAGGAGGACTGCCATGAGTTCAAGGCCAGCCTGAGACTACATAGTGAATTCCAGGTCAGCCTAGGCTACAGTGAGATCCTACCTTGAAAACAAAAGCCAGAGGGGCTTGGAATGAAGTATTCCAAATATTGAAAGACCACAGCTGCCAACCCATGCTATTATACCCAGCAAAATTATCCTTCACACTAGAAGGGGAAAGAAAAACTTTCTACAATAATAGCCAGGTATGTGAATATATGAGTACTAAGCCAGCCCTACAGAGAAAATTGTATGGAATACTTCTTACTAAAGAAAAGAATAGGGCTGGAGGGATGGCTTAGTGGTTAAGGCATTTGCCTGCAAAGCCAAAAGACCTTGGTTTGATTCCCCAGGACCCACATTAGCCAGATGCACAAGGGGGTGCACACATCTGGAGTTTGTTGGCAGTGGCTGGAGGCCCTGGTGTGCCCATTCTCTCTCTCTTTCCCTCTTTCTCTGTCAAATAAATAAATAAAAATAAAATACTTTTAAAAGAAAGAATAAACATACTCAAGAGGATATAGAAGGGCAATGTGAGGCAAGGTGGTTAGTAGACCCTGGGTGGAAGCCTGATAGAGACATGAGAATGAACTGTGGGTTGCAGTGGAGATGCTAGGACTATGGGATAGCTGCCAAGAAAAGCTGCCTGCGTGGGATGGAATTGTCCCTGGGCTATGATAGCAACTCAACTGCAGGGGTGGAATTAGAATTCCAGAGATCTGGATATTGGTTAGAGATGTTGGACTTTGAGCTACAGGATTTGATGTTTGCCCTGTTTGTTTTAGAGCTTGCATTAGTTCAACCTTTCCTTGCTATACCCAGTGCCATCTTTTGTAGTGTGAATGTTTATTCTGTGATATTATATTCTTTTGGTCTTACAGGCAAACGCTTAGGAAACCTTGGACTATGGAGATGTTTGAACAGTACTGGGATTGAAAAAAATTATAGAGACTTTTAAAGTTGGACTGAATGCATTACATTTTACATCATAGATAGTCTTAAGTTAATGGGGTCAGGGGCGGAATGTGGTTGTTTGAATTAGTTGTCCTTCATAAGATTGTCTGTTTTGAATGCATAGTTCCCAGCTGATGACAGTTTTGGAAGTGGAACTTTTCTGAAGGAGGTGTGTCATTGGAGGTGTGTGGATTCCTGGATTCTTGCTCTGGGGGCTGGCCACAGTTCCCCCCCCCCCAAGGCATCCAGGCAACCAGGGGTGGGTGAGTGCATGACTAGAGAAACACTCCCAGGAGAAAGTCAAACAGCTGTCTCCATTTATTGTCAGTGAAATGGGCTTATAAGCATCTGAGGGTGGGGGAAGGGTCCTAAGGCAATTGGATGTACCAAGCTCATTTCTGATGCTTAATTAGCATATAGGGATATTCATTCCAGCACATGGCAGGGGGGGGGTCAGGTGATCTAGGGTCTCAGGGGTGTGGGCTGTGTGAAGGCTGATAAGGAGTTTCCTAGGCAACTGGCCAAAGGTCACAGGGCTATGGGCAAAGCCTAAGTCCAAGTGTGCCAGGCTTGGAGAGGGAGTGTCCTCCTGTAGCCTGGAGTCCTTAGCTGTGCCTGGAAGCTCAGGCCCCTCTCCTGAAGGCTCCAGCCAGTGCCTGATGCCTGGCAGTGCCCAACAGAGGTGGATCTTGAGGTTTGCCAGTGTTAGTCAGCTCACTCTCATGCTTGCTGTTTCATTTTCTATGGCAGGGATGATGTCCAGCCTCTGCTCATGCCATCCTTTTCCTTGCCATCATGGAGCTTCCCCTCAAGCTGGTAGGCCAAAATTTTTAAAAAGAAGAAGAAATTGAGGAAGACACAAGAAGTTTAAAAGATGTCCCATGCTCTTGAATTTATAGAATTAATATAATGAAAATGGACATCCTACCAAAAGAAACCTACAGATTCAGTACAATTCCAGTCACAGTTCCAGCACTATTCTTCACAGAAATAATTTTTTTAATCTCAAAACTCATATGGATACCAAAAAATGGAGCCTTGGATAGCCAAAAATGTCCTCAGCAAAAGAACAAAAAATACTGCTGGTAGTATCATCATACCTAGTTTCAAAATAAACTACAAAGCCATAGTAATAAAAACAGCATGGAAGTCAGCCATGGTGGCACATGCCTCCACTGGGGAGGCAGAGGTAGGAGGATCGCCATGAGTAGAGGCCACTCTGAGACTACATAGTGAATTCCAGGTCAGCCTGGGCTAGAGAAAGACCTTACCTCTAAAAATAAACAAATAAACAAATAAAGCACGGTACAGGCACAAAAGCAGACACATAGAATGTGTCTGGAATAGAATAAAAGATCTAGGTATAAGTTCTAGTAACTGCAGCCACTTCTTCCCTGACAAATGGTCCAAAAACTCACAATGAATAAAAGATAGCATTTTCAACACGTGGTACTGGAGAAACTGGATAACTACATACAAAAGCATTAATTAGACCTTCCTTCACATCATGCACAAAAATCAACTACAAATGGAAGAAGGACCTCAACATAAGACTTGGAACTGGGCTGGAGAGATGGCTTAGGCCTTAGGGCGCTTGCCTGAGAAGCCTAAAACTCCTGTTCTAATCGTCTAGATCTCATCTACAGCCAGACACAAATGATGCAAGCATGCAATGACACACATGACCACAAGGGGGCGCACCCATTTTCTTTCTCTCTCTCTCTGTCTCTCTGTCTCTCTGTCTCTCTCTCTCAAAAAAAAAAAAAAAAAAGAACTGGGAGTGGTGATCCCAGCATTAAGGAGTCAGAGTTAGGAGGATCAGCATGAATTCAAAGCCACCCTGAAACTACATAATGAATTCCAGGTCTGCCTGGGCTAGAGTGAGACCCTTCCTCAAAAAAGAAAAAAAAAAAAAAAAAGAGTTGGAACTGTGAAGCCTCTAGAGAAAAAGTAGGGCAACCGGGCATGGTGGCGCACGCCTTTAATCCCAGTGTGAGGGAGGCAGAGGCAGGAGGATCGCCAAAAGTTCGAGGCCACTCTGAGACTTCATAGTGAATTCCAGGTCAGCCTGGGCTAGAGTGAGACCCTACCTCGAAAAACAAACAAACAAACAAAAAAGTAGGGCAAACACTCCAAAACATAGGTGTAGGAAAAGACTTTCTTTTTTTTTTTTTTTGGTTTTTCAAGGTAGGGTCTCACTCTAGCCCAGGCTGACCTGGAATTCACTATGGAGTCTCAGGATGGCCTCGAACTCACAGTGATCCTCCTACCTCTGCCTCCCCAGTGCTGGGATTAAAGGCGTGAGCCACCACGCCCAGCTCGGAAAAGACTTTCTGAATAAGATCCCAGTAGCCTAGGGAATAAGACAAACATTCAGCCACTGGGACCTCATGAAACTAACAAGGTATGATACAGCTAATAACTTACAGGAAGGGAGAAAATCTTCACCAGCTACATATCCAACAGAGGTTTACTATCTAGAATATACAAAGAAGTCAAAACCTGAGCAATTAAAAAAAGCAACCAAAGCCGGGTGTGGTGGCGCATGCCTTTAATCCCAGCACTCAGGAGGCAGAGGTAGGAGGATCACTGTGAGTTCGAGGCCACCCTAAGAATACATAGTGAATTCCATGTCAGTCTGGGCTAGAGTGAAACAAACCCTACCTCGAAAAAAACAACAACAAAAAAAAAAAAAGCAATCAATCAACTACAAGTGGACCAATAACCTCAATGTAGACCTGAAACTCAAACAACTCAAAGGAAAAGTAGGCAATACGCTTCATGAAACAGGCCCAGGTAGGACCTCCTGAACACAGAATTTTGTTTGACCTAGGAAATAAGGCAATCAACAAATGGGACCTGATGACATTAAAAGCTTCTATACAGCAAAGGAAACTCCTTGAGTGAAGCGATAACCTCCTAAAAATGGACAAAAATCTTTGCTAGCTACACATCTGACATAGGATATTAACTGAAATAAGCAAGGAACTCAAAAACGAAAGAAAGAAAGAAAGAAAGAAAGAAAGAAAGAAAGAAAGAAAGAAAGAAAGAAAGAAAGAAGGAAGGAAGGAAGGAAGGAAGAAGAAGGACCAAAACATGGGCTATGGAATGGAACAGAGCTTTCAAAAAAATAAAAATAGAAATAGCTGGGCATGGTAGTGCACACCTTTAATCCTAGCACTCGGAGGCAGAGGTAGGAGGATCACCGTGAGTCGAAGGCCACGTGTAGACTACATAGTGAATTCCAGGTCAGCCTGAGCTACAGTGAGACCCTACCTTGAAACCCCCCCCCCCAAAAAAATAGCTTTAAACATGGAAAATGCAAATTAAAACTGCTTTGAAATTCTATCTAATCCCAGTCAGAATGGCTATATCAAGAAAACAAATGAAGAGCTAGAGAGATAGCTCAGCAGTTAAGGTGCTTGCCTGTAAGGCCTGGTGACCTGGGTTCAGTTCCCCAGTAACCACATAAAGCCAGATGCATGTGTCTGAGTTCATTTGCAGCAGCTAGAGGCCCTGGCTCACATATTCTGTCTCTTTTTCTCTCTTCCCTTCTCTCCTTTCTTCTGTCTGCTTGCAAATAAATAAGTAAATATTTTTAGAAAGAAAGAAAGAAAATAAAACAAATGAGCAAGACATAGTGGCTAATGTCTATAATCCCAGCACTCAGGAGGCTGATGTAAGCAAATCACCATGAGTTCACAGCTATCCTGATCTAGGTAGTGAGTTCAGGACAAAATGGGCTACAGACTATGACCCTATCTGGAAAAAGAAAAGAAAAGAAAAGAAAAGAGAAGAGAAGAGAAAGAAAGAAAGAAAAAGAAAGAAAGAAAGAAAGAAAAGAAAAGAAAAAAAGGATAAAAAGGCTGGCAAGGGCCGGGCGTGGTGGCATACACCTTTAATCCCAGCACTCCGGAGGCAGAGGTAGGAGGATTGCCGTGAGTTTGAGGCCACCCTGAGACTCCATTAGTGAATTCCAGGTCAGCCTGGGCTAGAGTGAGACAACTACCTCGAAAAACCAAAAAAACAAAACAAAACAAAAAGGCTGGCAAGGATGTGGAGAAAGCTGAATTTTTATTCATTATTAATAGGGGTGTAAGCTGATGTAGTCACATAGGAAATCAATGTGGAGCTTTCTCAAAAAGTGACCTGGGTTCAATTCACCCAGGTCAGGAAGGAGGAGGAAGTGGTGGGAGGATTTTCCTGCCTTCAAGGCCAGCTTGGGCTACAGTGAGTTCCTGGTTATGATGCCAGAATTTCAGAGTTCCTTGCCAATGCACCAATATAATGCAAGAATTTTATACAAGAATTTTGGGGTGTCCTCAGTTCAAAGAATTGAAATCCATGGACCAGAGGGTAAGGTTTAAAGAGATTTTATTAGATCAAGAGAAGGAAAGAGAAGAGAGGGCAATAGCATGAGAGGGAGATAGACAGCATTAGTTAGACAGGAAGGCCTATAGGAGAAAGACTAATTTTAACTCCTAACTGCCGAGTGGAGCATAAACAAATATGGGCTGCTTACGTCTCACACTCACCCTGCTCTCTGTGGCAACTGCCACAGAGCTGGAATTACTCAGGTGCACATGGAGTTCAAGCCCAGCCTCTTTCAGATGCTGCACCTACGTGTGTTGGCTTCTTATTCAGCCCCAGACCCATAATAAAAAGCCCCCACTGGAAAAAAAAAGCCCCCACTGGAGTCCTCGGGGGTTTCTGTCTTCTTTGCAGCTCCTGGGCTGCTCATCTCCCAACATAGGGGGTTTTCACTACCTGTAAGGTTTTGTCTGTCCCTCTCTGGCAGCTTAGCTTAGCTGCTGCCAGGGTGGGAAAGATTTGGTTTGTTTTTGTTTTTGTTTTTGTTTTTTTCTTAGTTTAGAAAGAGCAAGTGGGACAGAGACAAGAGAGAGAAGATTGGTGTGCCAGGGCCTCAGCCACTAAAATTCAGCTCCATAATCTTGCCCCGCCTAGTGGGCACGTGCAACCTTGTGCTTGCCTCACCTTTATGCATCTGGCTTACATGGGATCTGGAGAGTTGAACATGGGTCCTTAGCTTTGCAGGAAAGTGCCTTAACTACTAAGCCATCTCCCCAGCATGGACACAGGTGGAAAAATACCCTTATCAATAAAAAGTTTTTTTAAATATTCTTAACAATATATTAGCAACTCTTGAAAATTCAAAGTTAGTTTAAGATATGTACTTCTCCATATTGAAGTAGAAAACAGGAGTGAGACATCTTTTTATAGGCAGTAGTCAGGAACAGAAGCCTAAAGAGGGAACAAGGAGATGCCATTCTGCCCATCCTGGTAAAAATGGAACTCTCTTGCTGGGCCTGGTGGCCCACACCTTTAACCCCAGCACTTGGGAGGCAGAAGTAGGAGGATCACCATGAGTTCAAGGCCACCCTGAGACTACATAGTAAATTCCAGGACAGCCTGAGCTAGAGCAAGACCCTACCTTGGAAGAAAAAAAAAAATGGAACTCACGTTTGATAACGTCTTATCCAAGATGGCTGCAAGAGACACACCTCAGCAGGAACTTCCTACTTCTTCCTCAGCGTAGCCTCTCCAGATCCCCTGAGTCCAAGAACCAATCAGGTCTTGGTTTCCTCTGGGTCAGCTCCTTCAGTCCAGAAACTAATCCAGGCCTCTCCTTGCACACCTGAGTCTGTTAAGAAGGTTCACTCTAACTGGATGCCTGATCTGTATAAAGGAGCCTAAGAATGTGGGCCAGCCCTTCTTTTCTTCCTGTGATTTCACCTAAACATGTAAATCTGCCTTCTCCCTTCCCACCCTGGCTGGGAAGCAGGAAGCACTTCTTTCAGCCTGGGTTTTTCCTGTTTTCCTTCTACAAGTGTCTTGCTTTGGGGTGCTTTTTCACTTTGTCATTCATGTGACTTTTCTTTGATCCCTGAGTCCATCACTATTTCTCAATCCTCTCTGGTCTTGTATGTGAGGTATCTCCTGGTTCTCATGCTTTTCCTTCCAAGTATGGGTATGTGCCTCCTTCAGAGCCTTTTACAAACCCCGGAGAATTTTACAAACCCTGGAGATTTCTTGGTAGTAGATTCTCTCCATCTCTCCCTTTCCAGTCAAAAAAGGAGGAGAGTTCTCCTCTGGCTTGAGTCTTTCAGATAGCCTCTCCCTGGATCTTAATTCCCCCTACAATAATCCTCATAACTCATAATTCCTTCCTAATGAACTTAATAATTCATAATTTGCCCTTCTCAGGGTCCATTTTATCAACTCTTTGCTAAAATTGGATAAGAACCCAAAAGTTGGGGTTCACAGGTCCTCTCTGAACCCCAAAATCTTGCATCATAATCAAAATACTAAAGAGAAAAGCATGACCATTTCAATAAATGTTAAAAATATATTTGAAAGCAATAGGGACTTCCAGGTAAAATGGCTGCTTAGGAGTCATACCAATCCAGCCTAGGGAGAGATTTGAGAAAAGCCACAGCAAAATACACTCTTCCATCTGAAAAGTGAAGGTGTATGGGTTTTTATTAGCCACAGTGGAGAAGCACGAGAGACTAAGATCTATCAGAAAGGAGGAAATTAGCCAGAATCCTACCAAGGACCTTGTGGACCCAGACCCAATCCCACCTACCCGAACCAGGTGGACCCATGTGGATCTGTGTGCCCAACTGGTGCCCAGCTACAGTAGAAGAGACCAAACAAGGGGATTTTCAAACCTCATCAGCCTCTTTGCACAGTCAAGAAACCTGAAGAGGACACAGCAGAGGAGCTGCTGAAGGGGACACAGATGGGACAAGCTGAGAAATTCTAGTCCAACTCCAGGCTTCCTTCACTCTCCCATCCCCCAACCAACAGCACTGTGACCCTCTGGAGAACACATTCTGCTCCAGGTGGCAGTAATCCAGCACAGCTGATCAGAGCACTGAAGTCACAGCACAACACGGAGGGATTGAAGTGAGCATTCAGCATTGGTGAGACTGGAAGCCATCCAAAAAGGTAACAAGGCTGACTGACAAAAAAGCAGGAACATAGGCCTGCACTGGAAGTGCTAATCTCTCTTTCTATGTCAGAACAGGTTATGGGTTACATATTCTTGGTTGGCTTTGCCATTCTCAGTTAAGCTATATTTGGGGGTTGGCCATTGTTGTCTTTGATGGCCTTTGCTTTTTCTTTGGTCATTTTTGGGGGCAGGGTCTGATCCAGATCCAGGCTGACATGGAACCCAATTTAAAACAAAAATCTCAACCTCCTAGCTGACAGGATTAAGGGTGTAGAGCAACCCACACCCTTAGGGATTTTGGCTTTATAAGGTTATCTGTTTGTTTCAGTCCCCACACATACATACTCTGTGCTAGTTTTTATTGAATGTGTATATTCCTCAGTTGAATTTTAGAATTTGCCAAGAAATTTCCAAGAATACTTGAATAGAAGGCAAACTTAACACTTAGAATTACTTCTGTGGATGGATTGGAGTACAAGAGCTACACTTGGCACCTTAAACTCCTACTCTGAAGGTACATAAAATTGGACTCCCAAATCAAAAAGTACCAAAGATTATTAGAAAACCCAAGCATCAAATCAACTCAGGATGCAAAAATTGCAACATTATAATACAAGAAACACAAAGAATCAAGACAATACAATCCCACCAAAATTATAAACCCATCAGAAATGGCCCCCAACAAGACTGTTTTAGATAAAATGTCTGACAAGGATTTCAAAAAAAAAATGATTTTATTTACACTCAAAGAAATCAAAGAAGAAAACAAACTCCTGAAGGAATTCCAAGAGAACACAGGAAACCAGCTTAATGAAATAAGGAGGTCATTACAAGACATGAGTAAGGAAATAGAAAAACTGAAAAAAAAGAAACAGGCAGAAATTCTAGCACTGAAAAACACAGTCAGTCAAATAAAAAACTCTGTGGAAAGTCTCACCAGTAGAATAGTTGAAGGAGAGAACAGAATATAAACTAGAAGAACAGCTGGCAGACCTTATGGTCCAACAAAGCGAAGGACAAGTTGATAGGAAGGTATGAAGGGGAATTTCAAGATATCTGGAACACTATAAAAAGATCAAACATAAGAATTCAGGGTATAGTAGAAAGAGAGGAATTTCAATCCAGAGGCTTGGTAGTCATTTTCAACAAAATCATAGAAGAAAATTTTCCCCAAATTGGGAGAGAAATGCCAATGCAGATACAAGAAGCTTTTGGAACACCAAACAGACAAAACCTGGAAAGAACCTCTCCTCACCATGTTATAATTAAACTACTAAACACACAAACTAAAGAAAATATATTGAAAGCAGTTACAGAGAAAAAGAAAATCACCTATAAAGGCAAGCCCATCAGGATCACAGCAGATTACTCAACACAAACTTTAAAAGCCAGAAGGACTTGGAAAGATGTATTCCAAGTTCTGAAAGGTAACAACTGTCAACCAAGAATACTTTATCTTGCAAAGCTATCTATCCAAATTGAAGGAGAAATCAGGACATTCCACAGAAAAAAACAGGCTAAAGGTATTTATGACAATGACGCAAGCGTTACAGAAAATGCTTAGAGAAATCCTTCATGCTGAAGAAAAAGCAAAGCACACACATGAGGAAACAGGAAAAAATAAACCATACCCAAATAACAGTTAAAACAAGAGAGTAGAGGGAAACAGGAAGCACTACAAAATAAGAAGAATGGTAAGAATAAACATATGCCTTTCAATAATAACTCTTAATATCAGTGGCCTCAATGCCCCAACCAAAAGACACCAGCTTACAGACTGGATTAAAAGATAGGATCCTGCTGTTTTTTGCCTCTAGGAAACTCATCTCTCAATAAAAGATAGACACTGTCTTATGGTGAAAGGATGGAAAACAGTATTTCAAGCAAATGGGCCTAGGAAACAAGCAGGGGTTGCTATGCTAATATTTGACAGGATAAACTTCAAACCAAAGTTAGTGAGGAAAAATAAAGAAGGTTACTTTATACAATTAAAGGAACACTCCAACAGGAAGACATTCCAATCCTAATCATACATGCATCTAACATGGGGGCTCCCAATTTCATCAAACAAATACTATTAGATTTAAGGTCACAGATAACACCAAAAAACTTGTAGTAGGTGACTTTAATACCCCATTCTTATCAATTGACAGGTCATCCCCCCCACACATACACAAAAAAAAAAAAAAAAAAAAAAAAAAAAAAAAAACAGAGAGATATCTGGATTAAATGAGGTAATGGAACAAATGGACCTAACAGATGTCTACAGAACATTCCATCCAGATGCTGCAGAACATACATTTTTCTCAGCAGCACATGGAACATCCTCCAAAATAGACCATATATTAGGACACAAAGCAAATCTTTTTTGTTTGTTTGTTTGTTTGTTTGTTTTTCTTTTTCAAGGTAAGGTCTCACTCTAGCCCAGGCTAACCTGGAATGCACTACGTAGTTTCAGGGTGGCCTCGAACTCACAGTGATCCTCTTACATCTGCCTCCTGAGTGCTGGGATTAAAGGCATACACCAACATACCCAGCTACAAAGCAAATCTTAAAAAATACAGGAAATTTGAAATAATCCCTTGTATTCTACCTGAAAACAATGGGATTAAGCTACAAATCAACAACAAGAAAAACTACAGAGCATGCAGAAATTTATGGAGATTAAACAGTGCACTATTGAATGATGAATGGGTCATTAAAGAAATCGAAAAGGAAATCAGTAAATTCATAGAATCAAATGATGATGAGAATACAACATAGCAAAACCTTGGGACAAAATGAAGGCAATCCTAAGAGGAAAATTTATAGCTCAAAGTTCCTATATGAAGAAATTGGAGGGGCTGGAGAGATTGCCTGCAAAGCCAAAGGACCCCAGTTCAATTCTCCAGGACCTACGTAAGCCAGACGCACAAGGGAGCGCAAGCATCTGGAGTTCATTTGGAGTGGCTGGAGGCCCTCTCTCAAATAAATGAATAAAAAATATTTTTTAAAAAACCGAAAAGAAATTGCAGAGTTCACAAGTAAACAATTTAATGCTTCACAATAAGGTCTTGGAAAAAGAAGAAAAAGGCAAACCAAAAATCAGTAGGTAGGAAGAAATAATAAAGATCAGGGCAGAAATTAATGAAATAGAAAACAAAAAACAGAAAAACAATGCAAAGAATCAATGAAACAAAGAATTGGTTCTTTGAAAGGATACACAAGATTGATAAACCTTTAGCAAATCTGACCAGAAGAAAGGGAGGAGAGACAAAAATTTATAAAATTAGAGATGAAAAAGGCACCATTATAGCAGACACCAAAGAAATTTAAAAAATCATAAGGACATACTTTAATAATATATACACCTCTAAGTTTGAAAATCTGAAAGAAATGGATTGATTTATATGACCTACCAAAGTTAAATCAAGATGAGATAAACCATTTAAATCCACCTATAACAAGTACAGGGATCCAAGCAGTTATAGAAAAATCTCCCAACTAAAAAAAGTCCAGACCCAGATAGATTCACTGGTGAATTTAACAGACCCTCATGGAAAAACTAACTCCACTGCTTCCCAAACTTTTCCATAAAATAGAAAAGGAAGGAACTCCACTGAACTCCTTCTATGAATCCAGTATCACCCTGATACCAAAACCAGACAAAGACAGAACAAAAAAAGAAAACTTCAGACCAATCTCCCTCATGAACATAGATACAAAAATTCTCAACAAAATATTAATAAACAAAATGCAAGATGATATCAGAAAGATTATTCATCACAACCAAGTAGGCTTTATTCCAGAGATGCAAGGATGGCTCAACACATGCAAATCAATAAATGTAATACATTATATAAATGGACTGAAGGAGAAAATCACATGGCCATCTCAATAGATGTAGAAAAGGTAATCAACAAAATCCAACATCCCTTTATGGTAAAAGTCCTACAGAGACTGTGAATAGAAGGAACATATCTCAACATAATAAAGGCTATTTATGACAAACTTACAGCCAACATAATAATAAATGGGGGAAAACTTGAAGCTTTTCCACTAAGACAAGGGTGTCCACTTTTATTTAATATAGTACTGGAAGTCCTACTATAGCGATAAGACAGGAGACACTCATAAAAGTGATACAAATTGGAAAGGAAGAGATCAAATTATCATTATTTGCAGATTACATGATTCTATACATAAAATACCCTAAAAATTCTACCAGCAAACTGCTAGAGCTGATAAACATTTTTTGCAACATAGCAGGATACAAAATAAACACACAGAAATCAGTAGCTTTCCTATATACTAACAACAAACATGTGGAGGATGAAATCAGGAAGTCTCTCCCATTCAGAGTTGCATCAAAAAAATAAAGTACCTTGGAAAAAACTTAACCAAGGAAGTGAAGGACCTCTACAATGAGAACTTTAAAACATGCAAGCAAGAAATTACAGAAGACACTAGGAAATGGAAAGACATCACATGTTCTTGACTTGAAAGAATAAATATTGTGAAAATGTTAATTTTACCAAAGCAATCTATACATTTAATGCAATCCCCATTAAAATTCCAGTGGCTTTCTTCACAAAAATAGAAAAAATATCCTAAAATTTATTTGGAAGCACAAAAAAAACTGAAATATTCCAAACAATTTTGTACAACAAAAATAAGGCTGGTGGTATCACCATATCCGATTTTTTTTTGTTTGTTTGTTTTTCTAGGTAGGATCTCACTGTAGCCCAGGCTGACCTGGAATTCACTATGGAGTCTCAGGGTAGCCTTGAACTCATGGCAATCCTCCTACCTCTGCCTCCCGAGTGCTGGGATTAAAGGCATGCGCCACCACCCCTGGTTTACCATATCTGATTTTAAGCTATATCACAAAGCCATAGTAACAAAAACAGCATGGTGATGGCAAAAAGACTGACACATAGATCAATGGAACAGAATAGAGAACCCAGATTTTAATGGAGGAAGCTACAGCCATCTGATTTTTGACAAAAATGCCAAAAATGTTCATTGGAGAAAAGACAGCCTCTTCAATAAGTGGTGATGGGAAAATTGGATATCTCTATGTAGAAGGATGAAAATATATCCTTGTCTTTCTTCATGCACAAGAATCAAGTCCAAATGGATCAGAGACATTAATATGAGACCTGAAACTATAAAACTGCTAGAGGAAAAGATAGGGGAAACCCTTCAACATATTGGCATATGCACTGACATTCCGAATATAACCCTAATTATTCAGGAAATAAACCACTAATCAACCATTGGGGTTTCATGAAATTACAAAGCTTTTATGCTGCAAAGGAGACTGAATAGAGCAAAGAGACAACCTACAGAATGGAAGAAAATCTTTTCCAGCTACACATCTGATAGAGGATTAATATCAAGAATATACAAAGAACTCAAAAAACAGAACAATAAGAGATCAAACAACCCAATTAAAAAATGGGCTATGTAACTAAACAGAGAGTTCTCAAAGGAAGAAATACAGATGGTATATAAACATCTTAAAAAGTGTTCTAAACCGGGCATGGTGGCACACACCTTTAATCCCAGCACTCCTGGGAGGCAGAGGTAGGAGGATCACTGTGAGTTCGAGGCCACCCTGAGACTCCATAGTGAATTTCAGGTCAGCCTGAGCTAGTGAGACCCTACCTCAAAAAAAAAAAAAAAAAAAAAAAAAAAAAAAAAAAGGGTTCTACATCATTAGCCATCAGGGAAATGCAAACTAAAGTTACTTGAGATTTCATCTCACTCCTGTCAGAATGGCTACCATCAAGAAAACAAATAACAATAAATGTTGGGGAGGATGTGGAAAAAGGGAACCCTGGCAAAAAATAAACAGAGAAGCATCTGAATTAAATGAGGTCATAGAACAAATGGACCTAACAGATATATACAGGACATTTCATCCAAATGCTGCAGAATACATATTCTTTTCAGCAGTACATGGAACATTCTCTAAAATAGACTATATATCAGGACACAAAGCAAATCTTAACAAATACAGGAAAATTGAAATAATTCCTTGCACTTTATCTGAACACAATGGAATCAAACTACAAATCAATAGCAAGAAAAGCTACAGAGCATACACAAAGTCATGGACACTAAACAATACACTACTAAATGATGAATGGGTCAATGAAGAAATCAAGAAGAAAGTCAAAAAATTCATAGAGTCAAACGATAGTGAGAACACAACATACCAAAATCTCTGGGACACAATTAAGGCAGTTCTAAGAGGTAAATTTATAGCCGTAACTGCATATATTAAGAAACTAGAAAGGTCGCAAGTAAATGACCTAATGCTTTACCTTAAAGCCTTGGAAAAAGAAGAACAAGGCAAACCAAAAATCAATAGATGGGAAGACATATAAACATGAGGGCAGAAATTAATGAAATAGAAACAAAAACAAAACAAAAAAAAATCCAAAGAATCAATGAAACAAAGAGTTGGTTCTTTGAAAGGATAAACAAGATTGATAAACCCTTAGCAAATCTGACCAAAAGAAAGAGAGAAGAGACACAAATTAATAAAATTAGACATGAAAAAGGCAACATCACAACAGATACCAGAGAAATTCAAAAAATCATAGGGACATACTATAAAAAGATATACTCCACTAAGCATGAAAATCTGAAAGAAATGGATGATTTCCTTGATTTAATGACCTAGATTAAATCAAGATGAGATAATAACTTAAATAGACCTATAACAAGTATGGAGATCCAAGCAGTTATCAAATATCTCCCAACTAAAAATGTTCAGGACCAGATGGATTCACTGCTGAATTTTACCAGACCTTCAGGGAAGAACTAACATCATTGCTTCTTAAGCTTTTCCATAAAATAGAGAAAGAAGGAATCCTACCAAACTCCTTCAACGAAGCCAGCATCACCCTGATACCGAAACCAGGCAAAGATAGAACAAAAAAAGAAAATTACAGTCCAATCTCCCTCATGAACATAGATGCAAAAATTCTCAACAAAATATTGGCAAACAGAATACAAAAACATATCAGAAAGATCATTCACCCCGACCAAGTAGGCTTTATACCAGAGATACAGGGATGGTTCAACATATGCAAATCAATAAATGTAATACATTATATAAATGGACTGAAGGACAAAAATCACATGATCATCTCCTTAGATGCAGAAAAAGCATTTGACAAAGTCCAATATCTCTTCATGATAAAACTCCTACAGAGACTAGGAATAGAAGGATCATATCTCAACATAATAAAGGCTATTTCTGACAAGCCCACAGCCAACATATTACTAAATGGGGAAAACCTGGAAGCTTTTCCACTAAAATCAGGAACAAGACAAGGGTGTCCACTGTCCCAACTTTTATTTAATATAGTACTGGAAGCCTTAGCCCTAGCAATAAGGCAAGAGACACACATAAAAGGGGTACAAATTGGAAAGGAAGAGATCAAGTTATCATTATTTTCAGATGACATGATTCTATATATAAAGGAACCTAACGACTCTACCAGCAAACTGTTAGGGCTGATAGACACCTACAGCCATGTAGCAGGATACAAAATAAATACACAGAAATCAGTAGCATTCCTATATGCTAACAACAAACACACAGAGAATGAAATCAGAGAATCACTCCCATTCACAATTGCATCAAAGAAAATAATGTACCTTGGAATAAACCTAACCAAGGAAGTAAAGGATCTCTGCAGTGAAAACTTTAAAACACTCAAACAAGAAATTGCAGAAGACAATAGGAAATGGAAAAACATCCCTTGTTCCTGGATCAGAGGAATCAATATTGTGAAAATGGCAATCTTACCAAAAGCAATCTACACATTTAATGCAATCCCCATCAAAATTCCAATGGCATTATTCACAGAAATAGGAAAAACAATCCAAAAATTCATTTGAAATCACAAAAAGCCTCTAATATCTAAAATAATACTGAGCCACAAAAATAAGGCTGGTGGTATCAGCATACCTGATTTTAACCTACACTACAGAGCCATAGTAACAAAAACAGCATGGTACTGGCACAAAAGCAGACATGTAGATCAATGGAACAGAATAGAGGACCCAGATGCAAGTCCAGGTAGCTATAGCCACCTGATATTCGATAAAAATGCCAAAAATACTCATTGGAGAAAAGACAGCCTCTTCAGCAAATGGTGCTGGGAAAACTGGATATTTATCTGTAGAAAGATGAAAATAGATTCTTCTCTCTCTCCATGCCCAAGAATTAAGTCCAAATGCATTAAAGACCTTAATATCAGACCTGAAACTCTGAAACTGCTAGAGGAAAAATTAGGGGAAACCCTTCAACATATTGGTCTTGGCAAAGACTTTCTGAATATAACCCCAATTGCTCAGGCAATAAAGCCACAGATTAACCACTGGGACCTCATGAAATTACAAAGATTTTGTACAGCAAAGGACACTGTGAATAAAGGAAAGAGGCAACCTACAGAATGGGAAAAAATCTTTGCCAGCTATACATCTGATAGAGGATTAATATCTAGGGTATACAAAGAACTCAAAAAATTAAATAATAAGAAATCAACCCAATTAAAAAATGGAACTAAATAGAGAAAAAGAACAAATACAAATGGCATATAAGCATCTAAAAAAAATGTTCTACATCCCCAGTCATCAGGGAAATGCAGATTAAAACTACCTTGAGATTCTATCAGATTGGCTACCATCATGAAAACAAATGACCATAAATGCTGGCAAGGACATGGAAAAAGAGGAACCCTTCTACACTGTTAGTGGGAATGCAATCTGGTCCAGCCATTGTGGAAATCAGTGTGGAGGTTCCTAAGACAGCTAAAAATTGATCTACCATATGACCCAGCTATAGCACTCCTAGGCATATATCCTAAGGACTCACCTCATTTCCTTAGAAGTACATGCTCTACCATGTTTATTGCTGCTCAATTCACAATAGCTGGGAAATGGAACCAGCCTAGATGTCCCTCAACTGATGAATGGATAATGAAGATATGGCACATTTATACAATGGAGTTCTACTCAGCGGTAAAGAAAAATGAAGTTATGACATTTGCAGGAAAATGGATGGGATCTGGAAAGGAGTATACTAAGTGATGCAACCCAGGCCCAGAAAGCCAAGCATCGCATGTTCTCTCTCTTATGTGGATCCTAGCTACAGATGACTGGGCTTCTGTGTGAGAAGGAAAAAACTCAGTAGCAGAGGCCAGCAAGCTAGAAAAGAGATAGAAAGGGAAGAGAAAGGAAGGGAGGGGGTACTTAATAGGATGGTATTATATATATGTAAGTAGAAGAATAGATTAATGGGGGTGAAAGGGCCCAAAATGAGGTCTGGGGAAGAGATTGAGTAAAGGAAAGGTGGAGGGACAGCTAATCAAAATCTAAGAGGATATAAATAAATCAAATGTAATCCTACTTTTTTGGACAATGGAACACTCAGGAGCCGTAGATTGTGGCTAGAAAATTTTCAGTGCCAGGGATGGGATACCTTCCCATGAGTTGTTGGCCAGGGAGGTCCCTGATGCCCCAAAAACATTATAGGTCATTGCCGAGGCCCTTGGTTTCCCACCAGGAATAGATGGTAAGACCCTATTGCTGAAGACTCCATATATTTGGGCTGCAAGGACACTGAGAAATCCTGCTGGATCTGAGCTGATAACCTCCTCCATGCAGACCAGGTGACAGAAAGCTGGAAGAAGCCATTCTGCATGCAGTTCAATGGGAGAAAGAGAAATCACCAGGGAAGATACTCAACAGTGGACACTGCAAGCCTTACATTTGGCCAGCCAGGCCAAATGACCCAACAGGTGCAATAGTGGCACATCTGTTATGGGGGAAACCAACTGCCCTCTAATTGGACTGGAGGCCCACTCCATGGGAAGGGAATACATGCCTGATACTGAAAACTTAAAACAGGGGTAGTCATGAGCCCTAGTTGTATAACGTCTGCTGTTGTCTGGCCAAATTTATATACTATGCTTATCAAACTGCCCAGTAAGCACTTCTGTTAATGTTCACACCCTTATATTAATGCTACTCTCACTTTTGGTTGAGAATCTTCTCTTTTCAGATGGCAGTGACTTTGGGATGACTCAGAAGGTATCATGGTGATGGAAAGAAATGACCACAGTGCTCAGTACTGCAATATTTGTATCACACCTTCCAAGGCTCAGGGTATAATGAGGAAGAGGTGGTGGAAAGAATGTAAGAGCCAAAGGAAGGGCAGGACTCCATACAACATGTTCCCTCCAGACACAAAATGGCCTGGATATCCATGGCCTCACAGTGCCTGACACTACCTGCATAAGACCATCATAAGAGTAGGAAAAGATCATGACATCAAAAGTAAAAGAGAGACTGATTGAGATGGGGAAGGGGTATGATGGAGAATTGAGTTTCAAAGGGGAAAGTTGGGGGAGGGAGGGTATTACCATGGGGTATTTTTTATAATCAAGGAAGTTGTTAATAAAAAATGAATAAAATTTTTAAAAAGAATTTTAAAAAGTTGGTTTTTTGAAAGGATAAAGAAGATTGATAAACCCTTAGCATATCTGACCAAAAGAAAGAGAGAAGAGACACAAATTAATAAAATTAGACATGAAAAAGGCAGCATCACAAAAGATACCAGAGAAATTCAAAAAAATCATAGGACATACTATAAAAAGATATACTCCACTAAGTATGAAAATCTGAAAGAAATGGATGATTTCCTTGATTTATATGACCTACCTAAATTAAATCAAGATGAGATTAATCACTTTAACTGACTTATAACAAGTATGGAGATCCAAACAGTTATCAAAAATCTCCCAACTAAAAAAAGTTCAGGACCAGATGGATTCACTGCTAAATTTTACCAGACCTTCAGGGGAAAACTAACACTATTGCTTTTTAACCTTTTCCATAAAGTAGAAAAAGAAGGAATCCTACCAAACTCCTCCTACAAAGCCAGCATCACCCTGATACCAAAACCAGGCAAAGATAGAACAAAAAAAGAAAATTACAGACCAATCTCCCTCATGAACATAGATGCAAAAATTCTCAACAAAATATTGGCAAACAGAATACAAGAATATATCATAAAGATCATTCACTCTGACCAAGCAGGCTTTATCCTAGAGATGCAGGGATGGTTCAACATATGCAAATCGATAAATGTAATACATTATATCAATGGACTGAAGGACAAAAATCACATGATCATCTCATTAGATGCAGAGAAAGCATTTGACAAAATCCAACATCCCTTCATGATAAAAGTCCTACAGAGACTGGGAATAGAAGGAACATATCTCAACATAATAAAGGCTATTTATGACAAGCCTACAGCCAACTTATTACTAAATGAGGAAAAACTGGAAGCTTTTCCACTAAAATCAGGAACAAGACAAGGGTGTCCCCTGTCCCCACTTTTATTTAATATAGTTCTGGAAGTCTTCGCCATAGCAATAAGGCAAGAGACACACATAAAAGGGATACAAATCGGAAAGGAAGAGGTTAAGTTGTCACTCTAGACACATGTGCCCCCTTGTGCATCTGGCTTACGTGGTTCCTGGGGAATTGAACCCAGGTCCTTAGGCTTCCTAGGCAAATGCCATAAGAGCTAAGCCATTTCCCCAGTCCCCTATTTATTTTTATTATTTAGTTTTTCGAGGTAGGATGACATTCTAGCCCAGGCTGACCTGGAATTTACTCTGTGTTCTCAGGATCATGGCTATCCTCCTACCTCTGCCTCCAAAGTGCTGGTTTAAGGCCTGTGCCACCACATATAGAGCAAAAGAACAGAAGAGATCAGAAATACACTCGCATACATCTTATCAACTGATTTTTTTTTCTTTTTTTGAGGTAGGATCTCACTCTAGCCCAGGCTAACCTGGAATTCACTCTGTCATCTCAGGGTGGCCTCAAACTCTTGGCAATCCTCCTGCCTCTGCCTCCCGAGTGCTGGGATTAAAGGTATGCACCACCATGCCTGGTTCTTGATCAGCTGATTTTGCCAACGGTAAAGAAGATTCTTTTCAATAGAAGAGTGCTGAAATAATTGGCTAACATTATGCCCAAAGGTTATTTTTCCTATCATCTATCTATCTATCTATCATGTACTATCTATCATCCATTATCTATTTTTTGCATGTGTATAGTATAAATAGTGTAGCATATGGTGGTATATGTGTACAGTATGCACGTATGTGTTCAGATGTCCATGCCCCATGGAACATGTAGAGGCCAGAGGAGAATAGCAGGTTCCCTCTTCCGTTGTTCATTGTTACCTTGAGACAGAGTCTCTTACTGGTTCTGGAGCTTGCCATTTTCACAAGCCCCAGCAATTCTCCAGTCTCTGCTACCTACAGCACTGAGGTTAACAAGCATGCTAGGCCACACCCAACTATTTTTGTGAGTGCTGGTGAATGGCAGTCTTGAACCCCCTTAGTCCTTCAAACTTGCATGGGAAGTGTTCTTTGACTGCTCAGCCATCTCTCTCCAGCCCCTTTCTTTTTTTCTTTTCCTTTCTTTTCTTTTCTTTTTTTTTTCCCCCAAGGTAGGATCTCACTCTAGCTCAGACTGACCTGAAAATCACTATGTAGTCTCAGAGTAGCCTTGAACTCATGGCAATCCATTTACCTCTGTGTTCCGAGTGCTGGAATTAAAGGTGTGTGCCACCATGCTCAGCATCTTTCGTATTTTTTAAGACAGTCTCGTGTAGCCCAGGCTGGCCTTCAACCCTTATCTCTTGCCAATACCTCACCACTCAAGTACTGGGATTATAGGCTTAAGCCACCATAACTCCAACACAGGGCCCCAAAGATAATTTTAAATGAAACCAAACTTTATATCCTAAGCCAACATTAACTTTTAAAACATCATACATTTAGTGGGTAGGGAGATGACTCAGTGGATAAAAAGCTTGCCATGTCAGAATGATGACCTGAGTTCAGAGACCCCATTCCCATATAAAATGCTAGGCCTGGTGCTGGCCCTAGGGCTTACTGGCTAGCTAGTCTAGCTGAATTTGTGAGTTTTAGTTTCAGCAAGAAACCCTATCTTGAAAGAAAAGGTGGGCCAGGTGTGGTGGCACACACCTTTGATCCCAGCACTGGGGAGGCAGAGGTAGGAGGATCACCGTGAGTTCTAGACCACCCTGAAACTACATAGTGAATGCCAGGTCAGCCTGGGCTAGAGTGAGACCCTACCTGGAAAAAAAAAAAAAGGTGGGGCTGGAGAGATGGCTTAGCAATTAAGGCACTTGCCTGTGAAGCCTAAGGACCTAGGTTTGACTCCCCAGAACCCATGTAAGCCAGATGCACACGGCACATGCACCTGGAGTTCCTATACAGTGACTGGAGACCCTAGCACACCTATTCTCTCTCTCTCAAATAAATAAATAACAAAATATTGGGAAAAAAATAAGGTGGCTAGTGAAAGAGGAAGACACCAATGTGGACAGGGGCCTTTATGCACACACATGCATTTGCACACATACATGCGAACATGCATGCATGCATGCATACCACACATACATCCCCACCCAATAAATCATTATCATAGGTCTAAATGTAAACCCAATTTAAAAAATGTCTGAGCCAGCTGTAGTGGTGCACACCTTTAATCCCAGCACTCGGGAGGCAGAGGTAGGAGGATCACCGTGAGTGCAAGGCAACCCTGAGACTACATAGTGAATTCCAGGTCAGCCTGAGCTAGAGTGAGACATTACCTCAAAAAAAAAAAAAAAAAAAAAAAAAAAAGTCTGAAACAGGAGAAAAATCTTTGTGGCTTTGGGCTAGGTATGTTGGATCTAACACTAAAAATTAAAATCATCATTTATAAAAGAAAACAACTGACAAACTAAACCATATCAAAATAAAAAGTGCCACTTCGAAAGAGAGTGTCCCCGTGTCTCAGCACTGCAGAAAAAGAGAAAGTTGGCGGGGGGGGGGGGGGGGGGGAATGATTTCACCAACACAAACAGAAGCCCTTATGAGCCAAGCTATGTGCTTTACAAACACTGACTTCTTCCAACTCTCATACTAGCCAAATGTGTTAGGATCGATTATTGTCCTCCATTTTTTCAGATGGTGAAGCTGAGGCACAGAAACTCAGTAACATACCAAAGTCACACAGCCAGTACTGCTTTGAGCCCCAGGAAATGTTCCAGGTGGCTCTGCGGGTTCAGGTTTGGGGCTGTGGAAAGCTGTGTTGTGCCAGGCAATGTCTGCTGCAAGGCGTCGCAGTAGTTACAGGATTCATATTAACATTGGAAAGCACCCTTTATCCTTTGACAGAAAATAACTGAGCAACACTGCTCCTGTTTCACTTCTTCCCTCTTCTTCGTTTCCAAAGAACAGAGAGTAACATTACATTGAGAAATGGAGAACTCAATAAGCAGAAAATCCACAGCAGTTTTTTCTCTAAGGAGTTTAGAAATCTTTTGAAACACAAATTAACTGAAGGTTCTTTAGTTTTGGACCCTAAAAGCTATGTGTACTAAAAACAGCTGAAGCCAAACGCCAGGAAAGGACTAAGATGGCTGAAGTCTTGTTTGAATTAGATTTCTAAGTGATGTGAACTCTTAAGGCTACCATGTTCCAACTGACTCTTCCTCCTTTACCCTTGCAAATGGCACTAGGCTCACAGCATACTAGAGCTTCAGAGCCCAGTGCTGTTACATAAACTTGAGTCTCTCTGCTATACAGCATTTTAAGGGTTACCTGTTAAACAGATGGATCTTGTGGACCCTGTTTAGGCTAAATACATTACAACCAGGATACAGCTGTTTGTGACTAAGCCCTTATTCTCCTAGTATCAGCCAGCATTATACGCCACCAGACATCTGGTTCCTGTTTTCATTATTCCCTTTCTCATTCTATCCCAATTTCCTTCCACCTGTTGGCTACCAAAGTCCACCACAATTAATAAAGTGTGTCTGACTGTCTCTTTTCCTCCTATGACTGTGAGGACAGTTTAGTCATTCTTTTAGGGAGGATGGGGGCGAGCAACCCAAGGACTCTTAAAGTACATTCTGAAATGGAAGGCTGCAAGCCCTCACAGTCCCCCTATAGGTGACTAATTTCCTCCCCCACTTCCCATGAAGAACTTTTCCTGGAGGCGGAACCAGCCGCTTCATAAGGACAATTGTAAAATTGATGAGAGGAAAACCTGCAGCACAGTAAGGAAAGGCAGTGGCTTACCTAGGGCCAAAGCACCATATGGTATCTCATAGGTTTATTTCCACACTTTATCCCCTGTTGTAGCACATGTTGTGTTTAAATTTAAGTTTGTTTATTTCTATGCAAATAGGAAAAGAACAAAGAAGTTCTCCTTAATCGCAGGTAACCTCTATACCACCAAGGAGTTCCAACTGGACCTAGCCCTGTGATTTGCTGAGCATGTGTAAGGCCCTGGTTCAAACTCCAGCACTGCACAAGGGTAGTTAAGAGATTTTAAGAGTTCAGTACAACCATTGTGTCTTACAAAGATTGGCACTGCATTTAGGTTTAAGAAAGGTGTTGAGGGGCTGGAGAAATGGCTTAGCAGTTAAGCGCTTGCCTGTGAAGCCTAAGTACTCCGGTTTGAGGCTTAACTCCCCAGGACCCACGTTAGCAAGATGCACAAGGGGGCGCAGGCGTCTGGAGTTCGTTTGCAGTGGCTGGAGGCCCTGGCGCGCCCATTCTCTCTATGTCTCTCTCTCTGCCTCTTTCTCGCTCTGTCTGTCACTCTCAGATAAATAAATAAATAAATAAATAAATAAATAAATAAATAAAAGGTGTTGAGGACTGGAGAGATGGTTCAGTGGTTAAGGCACTTGCCTGAAAAGCCTAACATAAAAACCTGGGTTTTATTCCCCAGTACCCACATAAAGCCAGATACACAAAGTGGTGTATGCATCTGGAGTTTGTTTGCAGTAGCTAAAGGCCCCAGCACACCCATTCTTTCCTCTCTGTCCTTGCAAATACTTTTTAAAATATATTTTTAAGGTGTTGAAGAGATTGCTTAGTGGTTAAGGCATTTGCCTGCGAAGCCCAAGGATCTAGGATTGATTTTCCAGTACCTACGTAACCCAAATGTACAAGGTGGTACATGCATTTGGAGTTCATTTTCAGTGGCTAGAGGTCCTGGCATGCCCATTCTCTCCCCCAGACCCACACACTCTCCCTCTCCCTCTCTCTGCTTCTTTCTCAAGTGAGTAAACTTTTTTTTATTAACAACATACTTCCATCATGTGTTGGTACCCTCTTTTCCCTCATCCCTGCCCTCCTTCCATTGGGGACCCTCCTGAGTGGAGTTGCAGGTATTCCCTATGGGGTTGTGGGTTATGCATTATGGGAGCAGCAGTCAGTTATTTGGGAGGGGGAAGGATTGCCTCTGGGCATGATGTCTCAACCTGTGACTCTTACAATCATTTCGCCCCCTCGTCCGCAAAATTCCCTGAGCCATGGTGGGTGAGTTCCAAGTCTACTTTAGTGATGAGCTTTTAGAAGCCTCTGGATCTCTGCTGTGGTAAGTGTTGAGAGTCCTCAGGGTCTGTCTCCTTCACCTTGGCACTGATTATCAGGTTCAGCATGGAAGCAGCACTCTTGCTCTTCTCCCGAATTCCTCTGTGGTTTCAGCTGTGGCTTGGCTGAAGTGCGAGTCGTAGTTTATCTCCTCTGGTCTCCCTACCTTCTGAAAAAGAACAGATTCTCCAATGGAGAGTGAAGTTATCATAGTTTAAATGGGATAAGCATTACTAATGTAGGGAGAACTTGATGTATGTAATCCCTCTTTTAGCGAAGACTAGTGAGAGCTTGACACTGGAAAGCATAAACTTTGTCTCCATAGGATCCTGATCTGGTTCCCAATTCCAGATATGGGTTCCTTTACACTGAGAAGATCTGTTAGCCAATCAGAAAGCTATTGGTTATTGCCGGGTTTTTCCGACAGGTGGAGCTGGAGGAGGACCAGGCCTGCTGGCTCCCCCCGAGGGGTTGAGGAGGAGGGTGAGTGCCGACGGCCAAGACACACAGAGCCGGGAGTCTTGAAACAGGCAGGTGCTTATATAGCGTTGAGAACAAAGGCAGGGATCTCAGGAGGGGATGAGATGTAAGGGCCAATAGCATATCAAGACTTTTGAAATGATTGGTTCTAAGCGCGTGCGCGCGGGAACTCTAACTTTTTGCAGAAGTAGCAGGCCAGAGGCAATTTGGCACCCTGCTGAGTCATAGCTGGCCAGATACAGGTCGCCAAACTTTAGCTAGGCTCATGAACTTCCATTTGGCCTCGTGTCCGGGCCTCTCAAGGCCCAACAGGTTACGCACCAAGGCTGGGTGCCACTATTGCACTGGAGTGTACATCGTGTCAGGGTGTTTGCTTCTGAGTAGCTTAGACCTCTGGTTGCTCAGACCATTGTTGGCCAGTTTCCCCCAGTAGCTCATGTAGGGCTTTCCAGCACTAGATAGGCTAACTGTCTGGGGACTGGCTTTCTTCCAGATCCCAGCCAAGTCTGTCCAAGCTGTGTCATAAGCTCATGGTGTCTTTAGCAATATGATCTTACCTTTTGCCTCAGGTGGATAAGCAAATGCTTTGACAGAAAGCTGTCTTGATTTGGGGACCTCATAGGTCTCTGATCAACAGCTCAATTTGGGTAGCAACCAATATCTGGTAGTGGGAGTTACAGGCCAAAGACAAGAAAAATTTTAATTTTTTTTTTCTTTTAAGCTTAGGCTTCATCCCACCCTCTCCAGGGCCCTAGTTTTCAGGTATTTCCCCCATTTACTCCTTTTGAGGATTACATCTTTTAGTCTATCTCCAAGGATAAAGGTTTATTTGGCACCAGTTCATTTTGGATTTAGTTTTGTGTTTTTCCCCCTTCCATCCATAAGATCTGGGCCTTGAGTTGCCTACCAAGTATGTCAGAAACTTGATCACGTAGGTCCTTGTTAGGAACCATAGATAAGTGACACTATGTGGCATTTGTCTTCTGTGATTGTGTGAGTTTGCTGAGTATGATCTGTGCCAAGTCTGCCCATTTTCCTACAAATTTCATTGTATCATTTTTTCATGCTAAGTAGAATTCCGTTGTGTAAATGTACAAAAAGGGGGGGGGGGCTGGACAGCCGGATATGATGGCGCATGCCTTTAATCCCAGCACTCCAGAGGCAGAGGTAGGAGGATTGCCATGAGTTCAAGGCCACCCTGGGACTACCGAGTGAATCCAGGTTAGCCTGGGCTAGAGCGAGACCCTACCACGAAAAAAAAGGGGTGGGGGCTTGACATGGTAGTATTTGCCTTTAATCCCAGCCCTTGGGAGGCCAACGTAGGAGGATCCCTGTGAGCTCAAAGCCACCCTGAGACTACAGAATAAATTCCAAGTTAGCCTGGGGCTCACGAGACCCTACCTCAAAAAAAAAAAAAGTGTTGAATGCATTGTATTTTAAATTATTTCAGAAAAAAAGGGGCTCAGTTTAAACACCCTAATAATAAAGTTCTCAGAAAGTGTACAATGTATTTTCTAGGGCGGAGCTCAGCGGCAAAGTGCATGCTTCTCATTCCCAAGGCCTTGGCTTAAGTCTTCAGCACCAAATTAAATAAAGTAAATCTGAGGTAATAAGTAAGCTGTGAACAATACACAATCTATCCTTTTGGTTTAAACAAACAAAACTGGTTCAGTTACCTCCAGGAAGTGGGCCATGCAACAGTGACCAAATATGGATTGTGGTTCTTTTAAAACTTCAAGAGTGGCTGGACATAGTGGCATAGTTTCCGGAGGTAGAGGACCAGTTCAAAGTAATCCCCAGCTACGTAGTGTTATGCCCAGTTCTCGGCATCCCCAGTGACCACCAAGGAGAACCAAATATGTATGCAAGGGCAAGGAGCTTTATTTCAGGCTTAAGCTCGGTCTCTTGACTTCACCAACGCAGTGGATCCCTACAAGAGCCTTGAGTAGTGGGAGGGTAGGGTTTTTATAGGGATTTGAACATAGACGGGGATGGGTACATGATTCGTTGATTTAAACAGTGTACTCTTCTGGTTGGCTTAGGATTTTGACAGGCAAAATTGGCGGGCTGGGGCTAGGGGAATTGAGCTATGACTACAGGAATGTATGGTGTAATCAGTTTCCAGTAAGTGTTAAACCCACCCTTACCGGAAGATAAAAACTTAGACCTTGCTGGGAAACAGAAACTTAGGCCTACTGAGGACTCTGAAGCCTGTCATGGCGTCCATCTGGTTCCTGAGTCCTTCATAGCAAGCTTGAGGCCAGCCTGAGCTGCATGAGATAGTCTTAAAACACCAGAAAACTTCAGTACTACATAAATTTCAGAACATATATGAATTTTAGTTCTTAAAGTTTTGAGGGGCTTTTCTCAGCTGTGACTCAAGAAGAATAAAATCTAATGAATTTTGTGTTCATATAACACTGTTCCTTTGTAGTGTGGCATTCATTGCAATCTCCTTATATTCAAATGTAACTTTTTTGTTGTTGTTGTTGTTTTTGGTTTTTCGAGGTAGGGTCCCACTCTAACTCAGGCTGACCTGGAATTCACTATGTAGTCCCAAGGTGGCCTCCAACTCACAATGATCCTACCTCTGCCTCCCAAGTGCTGGGATTAAAGGTGTGTGCCACCACGCCCGGCCAAATATAACTTTCTATATACCTAACATTGGAAGTATAAAATGCCTGTATGGTCAAAATTTAAAAAAAAAAAAAAAGACACAAGAGGCTGGGCACTCTGCAGGTGTAAACTGCTGGTGTGGTGTCACACCCCTTTAATCGCAGCCCTCGGGACACAGAGGTAGAAGGATCGCTGTGAGTTCAAGGCCAGCCTGGAACTTCAGAGTGAATTCCAGGTTAGCCTGGGCTAGAGCCAGACCCTATCTCAATAAACAAACAAACAAAACAAACCTGTTGGTATCCTGTGTTTGTTTTGTATATAAAAATTCCTGAGCCGGGCGTGTTGGCGCACGCCTTTAATCCCAGCACTCGGGAGGCAGAGGTAGGAGGATTGCCGAGAGTTCGAGGCCACCCTGAGACTACATAGTGAATTCCAGGTCAGCCTGAGCCAGAGTGAGACCCTACCTAAAAAAAAAAAAAAAAAAAAAAAATTCCTACCCTCCCCTTCCCCCTAGTCTCACGTGTTTTAACTACTTGTTCCTCAGCTGGTGGCAACTTGTAGAGCCTTGCTGCTAGAGTTGTCACTGGGGTCTGACATTGAGGTTTATTAGACCAGCCTACTGGGTGTTCAGAGCTAGCTCACTCAGACGGCCACCCAGATGATGTGACAAGGTATATGCCCTGGCTGCCTGCTCTACCATGCTTTCCCTGTCATGATGAAATGTTCCCACAAAACTGTAAGTTGAAATCTTTTCCTTCCATAAACTCCTTTTTTTTAAATGTGGGAGTGGGTAGAATTGGCACACCAGGGCCTCTAGCCACTGCAGTCGAACTCCAGACACATGTGCCACCTTTTGTACATGCATCACCTGTGCATCTCACTTACATGGGTTCTGGGGAGTCAAACGTGGGTCCTTAGGCTTCACAGGCAAGTGCCTTAACCACTAAGCCATCTCTCCAGCCTCCATAAGCTACTTTTGGGCAGGTATTTTGTCCCAGCAGCACAGGGAACTTTTCCTCCTGGGGAAGACACAAACACAGTCTGCTCACCCCAGATGGGCTCGGATGATAGTCCAAAGTACAAGTGCACCAAAATCAGTTTGGTGAGACAATGAGTTTATTGTCTTTATTTATTACAGAGCAGGGTGAGGGGTTGCTGATAGAAGCAATGGATGATCCAAAGGCAGCTGCGTTACACCCCAGCATAGGTGGCAACTCATGGAAGGTGCATCTCTGGAGCACACTACACCACTTGTATGCAGGTTGGTTGGTTGGAGTCTCCCCTAAGCAGTTAACCCTCCTATGACCTTAAAGAGGGGTCTTTTGGCTCTCTCAGGCTTCTTGTCCTCTTAACTCTCTCCTTAGGACAGAATATTTCAACTCAGAGAAAATTGCTCCACATGTGAGAGTCTGCCTCTCAACACTTCACTGATCCTATATAAAACCTTAGGGAGTGGTCCTATGATCTTTTCAGTTTCCGTTTCCCAGATTTACTGACCTCTTGACTCTTTCTACCCTGCGGGTGAGAACTACTGTGCAACATTGGTCAGACTCTGTCCCTCAACAGTTGTTTACTGCTTCTATTTGAGGAGTGGTCCTGTGTCTTTGTAAGTTTCAGTTCTCCCAGACTTACTGACTTAACTCCCTCCTCCCTCCAAGAGAAAATTTCAATTTGGAGGAATTTACAACACCCAACAACAAGAAGGTAACTGCTAGATCCCTAGCACTCATGTAAAAGCCGGCTTGAGGGCACACACAAAGGCTTGTACCTGTAACCCCAGTACTAAGAAGGAAGAGACAGTTGGACCCCAAGGGCTTGGTGGCTAGCTAGCCTAGCAGAATTGAAACTCTTGGTTTAGTAAGCGACCCTGTCTCAAAAATAAGGCTGTTATTAAAGGCTCTTGCTTGCAAAGCCTATAGCCCCAGTTTAATTCCCTAGCACCCACATACATGGATGCATAGTGGTGCATGCATCTGGGGTCCCGAATCATCTATGAAAATGGAAAGTGGCAAGCCGGGCGTGGTGGCACACGCCTTTAATCCCAGCACTCGGGAGGCAGAGGTAGGAGGATTGCCGTGAGTTCGAGGCCACCCTGAGACTCCATAGTGAAGTCCAGGTCAGCCTGGGCTAGAGTGAGACCCTACCTCGAAAAACCAAAAAAAAAAAAAAAAAAAGAAAGAAAATGGAAAGTGGAGTCAGAACTGGAAGCTCACAGGTTAACTAGTCTGACGTTTGTTACTTCACAATCTGGATGTTTCATCTCCACTGGCAAGAGACCCTGTCTCAAGGAAGATGAACACACACACCTTAAAGTTGTCCTCTGATCTCACGCACCATGGCATGAGTCTATACATACACACACATAAATAAAAAAAATAAATAAATAACAGGTCTTGGTGGCGCACGCCTTTAATCCCAGCCTTTGGGAGGCAGAGGTAGGAGGATCGCGGTGAGTTTGAGGCTACCCTGAGACTACATAGTGAATTCCAGGTCAGCCTGAGCTACAGTGAGACCTTACCTCAAAATAAATAAATAATAAATAAGAAAAATAAGGCGGAGCCAGGCATGATAGTGCATACCTTTAATCCTAGCACTTGCGAGTCAGAGGTAGGAGGATTGCCATGAGTTGGAGGCCACCCTGAGACTGCATGGTGAATTCCAGGTTACCCTGGGTTTGAGTGAAACCCTACCTCAAAAAAAAGAAGAAAAAAAAAAAAAAAAAGGCTGGAGGAATGGCTTATTGCCTGCAAAGCCAAAGTACCCTGGTTTGATTCCCCAGGACCCATGTTAGCAAGATGCACAAGGGGGCACATGCATCTGGAGGTCATTTGCAGTAGCTGTAAGCCCTGGCACACCCATTCTTTCCTTCTTCCTCTTTCTCTATCAAACATATAAATAATTTTAAAAAATGAGAAAAATAAGGTAGAATGGTTGAGATACCCAATGTTTACCACTGGCCTCCACATGCAACACCCCCCCAACATATGAACACACAAAAACTAAACTTTAGGGCTGGAGAAATGGCTTAGCGGCTAAGTGCTTGCCTATGAAGCCTAAGGACCCCGGTTCAAGGCTCGATTCACCAGGACCCACATAAGCCAGATTCACAAGGTGGTGCATGCATCTGGAGTTTGTTTGCAGTGGCTTAAGGCCCTGGCGTGCCCATTCTCTCTCCCTTTCTATCTGCCTCTTTCTCTCTCTGTCACTCTCAAATAAATAAAAATTAAAATTTAAAAAAAAAAACTAAACTTTATAAGGACACAGAAGACTAGCTTCCTCTTTAAAACCATCTAATCTTCAAAAATATTTTGTATACCAAGACTGATGGATCAACCAATTTACTGATGGTTATATGCTATTGAACATTCCAGAACGGTAAAACACAGAATAAAAGAATTACGTAGCTGGACGTGGTGCCACACACCTTTAATCCCAGCACTTGGGAGGCAGAGGTAGGAGAATCCCTACGAGTTCAAGGCCGTCCTGAGACTACATAGTGAATTCCAGGTCAGCCTAGGCCAGAGTGAAATCCTACCTTGAAAAAAAAAAAAATTGTGTGCTTTTCCTGTGTTTGTCTAAGTCAATTAACCCACGTTTCAGTACCATAATTGTCAATTCCATTGCTGGCTGACAATGTATCCAGTCTTTTTTTTTTTTTTTTTTTAAGGTAAAATCTCACTCTAGCCCAAGCTGACCTGGAATTCACTATGTAGTCTCAGGGTGGCCTTGAACTCACAGCAATCCACCTATCTCTGCCTCCTGAGTGGTGGGATTAAAGGCATGAGCCACCACACCCGGCTCCAGTCTCTTATTTATTCGGTCTAACAGGCATTTTCAGCTAGGACCAGCTGCCAGACTTCTAGCTTCTTCAGATCAGTACTATATTACTATATTCAAGGTTTGGTCAGTGGCTATGAACAGATGTTTTATGTGGCAGTTTCTAAAATCTTCCTTAGGAAAAGCTGGCTTATTCTTGCCAAGTCCTATTTGGATCATGAAAATAAGGATCTCATTGTGAGGACAGAGTTCACCAGGAAGCAGCAATGGACTCCAGGACTCCATAGCACAACCTGTAAGCAGTATTTCATTTAAGCACTATGAAGTTCTTACTAGGGAAGCCAAAACTAACCAAACACACCAACTCTAACACTTGACTTTTGATTGTCCAGGTGATTCTGAGGACTTCATCTTCTCATAGAAGATGGTCTAATGATTCTTCTAATATCTAGAAGCAGGTTACACCAAGCCATACTACACAATCCTGTATTAATACCAATCGCACTCTCAACACATACATCACTTTATAAACTAAAACCAGGTCAGCAATACATGAAGTAGAAAAGTCAATAAAATGCTGCATGAGGTTTGAAAAAAAATTTATTTAAAAATGATAACCAAGTAGGAATCATTTAAGATCAATTTTTTAATATCATTCAGCTGAGTGTGGTGACATATGCCTATAACCCCAGCAACTGCGAAATGGAGGATCAGTTCAAGGCCAATGAGATCCTGCCTTAAAAAAAAAAAAAAAGTAATCAGTCAAGGTGTGGTGGTTTGATTTAGGTGTCCCCATAAATTTAGATGTTCTAGACGCTAGGTTCCCCAGCGGATGGAAATTAAAGCCTCCTGGAGGCAGTACATTGTTGGGATGGGCTTATGGGTGTTATAGCCAGTTTCCCCATGGCAGTGTTTGACAGACTCTCCTGTTCTTGTTGTCCACCTTATGTGGGCCGGGATGATGTCCACCCTCTGCTCATGTCGTCATTTCCCCTGCCATGATGGAGCTTCCCCTCGAGCCTATAAGCCAAAATAAACCTCCTTTTTCTCAAAAGGTGCTCTTGGTTGGGTGATTTCTGCCAGCAATGCAAACCTGACTGTACACAAGGTGAATAAAACTTTTAAGATTTAGTTACAATCACTCTTCTTGTGAATCAGGGTGAAGCTATTCACCAACTTTAACCCTTCATTCTGACCCTCTCCATCCCAGCTGAAGCACCAAGCAGCTGGGGGGTGGCTTAGTGGGGAAAGTGCTTTCCTCATAAAGGAGCCACAAGCTCATTAGCACCTGCTATAATCTCAGCTAAGCAGACCAACCCCACTCTGCTTGCTGCTTGCTCGTTCTTCCACTTGCAACAGTAGCAAGCCAACTCCCAGAGGAAAAGATGAAGACATTTAGAATCACATTCAATAGACCACCAGCTTGAATTTTTGAGACACAATTCACACATATTCTGTTGATCTATGCAGTTCTTGCTTCCTGCAGTTTAATTTTAG
Source organism: Dipus sagitta (assembly GCA_036346955.1). Classification (NCBI taxonomy): domain Eukaryota; kingdom Metazoa; phylum Chordata; class Mammalia; order Rodentia; family Dipodidae; genus Dipus; species Dipus sagitta. The sequence continues at coordinate 121,585,416 of CM070771.1, read as the reverse complement.
GTGAAAAATGAATGAGATGATTACAGTGACAACATCAAAATAACAGAAGAGTATATATTTGGGAAATGCAATGAGAAGCTATGTTTCAGTTCCTTTTGTGGTACCTTCAACAGCTCTGCTTTTCTGGAAGGGACATCAGGAATGGTAATACTTGAGAAGATTCTCATCTGTAGGTTTTAGAATTTTCTTATCTGCCATATTCACAATCCATCCTGGAGCAAGACCAAAGAAGATCTGCCTTGGATCCTTCCGCATGCGGAGCATTTTGAAGAGTTCATCTTTAGTGATATCAGGGAGAACATAACCATACTTCTTTGCAAGTTCAAGTCTTGCTTCAGCAAATTTGGCAGGATCTGCCAGGTAGCCGCGGTTCTTTGCATCAGTGTAATACGGCACCAGTGCTTCAGGTGGCAGCATTCGCTTGGGGATGGGTTGCCCACGCAGGAAAAATGGAACAGGCTTGCACAGAATTTCTATAACAGAATTTAATCAAAAAGATGTAAATACTGGCTCTAAGTATGATTGTGTATCTCTTTTTACTTATTTTAAAAATATTTTTACTTATTTATTTGCAAACAAAGAGGGAGGATGGGAATAGGCATGCCAGAACCTCTAGCTACTGTAAACAAACTCCAGAGGTAGGTATCATTTTGTGCATCTGGCTTTACATGGGTACTGGGGAATCAAACCTGTGCCATCAGGCTTTGTAAGCAAGTGCATTCAGCCACTAAACTCTCTCTCCAGCCTTATTTGTAAATTTAAGATGAGAACTTAAATAAGATGAGCTGCCTGAAGTAAACAAACAGCAATAACTTTTTAATGTGTATGTGTGGGCACATACATGCCACAGCACACATGTAGAGGTCTGAAGACAACCTCGGGGTGTTTCTCCTCTCCTTTAATTTTGCTTGAGTAAGGATCCCCCTGTCAGTTTGTTTTTGCTACTTCATGTGTGCCAGTCTAGCTGTCCACAAGCTGCTGGATTCTACCAGCTCTTGCCTCTCATTGTCATAGGTGCCTAGTGATTACAAACACATGGGCCACTTTGCTTCTGGCTTTATGTAGGTGGTGGGAAATTGAATTCTGGCACGCACGTTTGCAAACAAGCATCTTTTAACAGCTGAGCCATCTCCTCAGCTCCACCCCTCCCCTCCCCCCAACCCCCAGCCCAGGCTGACCTGGAATTCACTATGTAGTCTCAGGATGGCCTTGAACTAATGGCAATCCTCCTACCTCTGCCTCCCAAGTGCTGGATTAAAGGCATGTGCCACCACGCCCAGATTTTTTGATTTTTTTGAGGTAGGGTATCATTCGAGCCCAGGGTGACATGGAATTCACTATGTAGTCTCAGGCTGGTCTGGAACTCACAGTGATCCTCCTACCTCTGCCTCCCAAGTGCTGGGATTAAAGGCATGTGCCATTATACCTGGTCTTGTTTTGATTTTTTGAGGAAGGGTTTCATTCTAGCCCAAGCTGCCCTTGAACTCACAATCTGCCTACATGCACCACCATGCCTGGCTCAAACAATTTATTTGAATCAAGTGAACTCAAGTGCATCAGTTTTAATATTTGAGGAAGGAAGAAAGGAAAGGGAGAATGGGGTGGGTTTATAAAACACTTTAATTTTTATTTGCAAGCAGAAAGAAAGAGAGAGAAAGCCTCCAGCTCCTGCAAACGAACTCCAGATGCATGTGCCACTTTGTGCATCTGGCTCCACATGGGTACTGGGGTACTCAGGTCCTTAGGCTCTGAAAGAAAGTGCTTTAACTGCTGAGCCATCTCTCCAGCCCTATGAAACACTTTAGATGAGCTATACTCCCTCCAAAATGATTCCTTAAGAAAATTAGAGCAAATAGACACAGACAGTATAGAGAAATACCAAGTCTGAGAAGTCTGGTCACACAGCTAAGCATACTTGTGTTTATTTTTCCATAGTCACCAGGTGAACTGCATGTACCCTAATTCCTAATTCAGTTAAGGTCTACAGCATACTAGATAAAGCCTCCAAAGTTGTAATGGTTCTGGTAACTACTGGTACTGAAATGCAGAGTAAATGAGGACTTATTCACTGATATGAGTCTTCTCATTAAAAGTACAGGCCATCTTGAGCTACTCAGCAAGTTCCGGGACAGCCTACATAGGGAACAACAAGGGGCTGGAGATATAGCTCAGTAGTTAAAGGTTCTTGCTTGCAAAACCTGATAACCCAGGTTTGATTTCCCAGTACCCATGTAAAATCAGATGCACAAAGTGCAGCATGCATATGGAGTTCATTTGCATTGGCAGGAAGCCCTGACATGCCCATGATTTCTCTTTCTTTCTCTCTCTCTCTCTCTCTCTCTCTCTCCCCATCTCAAATAAAACTTTAAAAAAAATCATGGGCTATAGAGATGGCTTAGCAGCTAAGGTGCTTGCCTGCTGTGGGCATTTGATTCAGGTGTCCCCCATAAACTTAGGTGCTCTGAATGCTAGGGTCCCCGCTGATGGAGATTTGGGAATTAACACCTGCTGGAGGCAGTGTATTGTTGGGGGTGGGCTTATGGGTATTAGAGCCAGTGTGCCCTTATCAGTGTCTGGCACACTCTCCTGTTGCTATTGTCCACGTTATGTTGGCCAGGGGGTGATGTCCACTCTCTGCCTCTCATCGTTTTCCCTGTCATCATGGAGCTTCCCCCTCGAGCCTATAAGCCAAAAAAAACCCCTTTTTTCCCAAAGCTGCTCTTGGTTGGGTAATTTCTACCAGCAATGAGAACCTGACTGCAACACCTGCAAAGCCTAAATACGCAAGTTTGATTCCCCAGAACCCATGTAAGCAAGATGCACATGGCCACTGGGACCTCATGAAAATACAAAGATTTTGCACTGCAAAGGACACGGTGAAGAAAGCAAAGAGACAACCTACAGAATGGGAAAAAATCTTCACCAGCTATATATCTGATAAAGGATTAATATCTAAGATATACAAAGAACTCAAGAAGTTAAATAATAAGGAATCAAACAAACCAATCAAAAAATGGGAAATGGAGCTAAATAGAGAATTCTCAAAGGAAGAAATACGAATGGCATATACGCATCTAAAAAAATGTTCTACATCCCTAGTCATCAGGGAAATGCAGATTAAGACTACATTGAGATTCCATCTCACTCCTGTCAGATTGGCTACCATCATGAAAACAAATGATCATAAATGTTGGCGGGGATGTGGAAAAAGAGGAACCCTTCTACATTGTTGGTGGGAATGCAATCTGGTCCAGCCATTGTGGAAATCAGTGTGGAGGTTCCTAAAACAGCTAAAGATTGATCTACCATATGACCCAGCTATAGCTCTCCTAGGCATATATCCTAAGGACTCATCTCATTACCTTAGAGATACTTGCTCAACCATGTTTATCGCTGCTCAATTTATAATAGCTGGGAAATGGAACCAGCCTAGATGTCCCTCAACTGATGAGTGGATAATGAAGATATGGCACATTTATACAATGGAGTTTTACTCAGCAGTAAAGAGAAATGAAGTTATGAAATTTGCAGAAAAGTGGATGGATCTGGAAAGAATTATACTAAGTGAGGTAACCCAGGCCCAGAAAGCCAAGCGCCACATGTTCTCCCTCATATGTGGATCTTAGCTAGAGATGATTGGGCTTATGTGTGAGAAGGAAAAAACTCAGTAGCAGAGGCCAGTAAGTTAAAAAAGGAGATAGAAAGGGAAGAGAAAGAAAGGGAGAAGGGCTTTTATTAGGTTGGTATTGTATATATGTAAGTAGAAAGATTGAGATGGGGAGGGGATATGATGGAGAATGGAATTTCAAAGGGGAAAGGGGGGAGGGTAATACCATGGGATTTTTTTGTTATCATGGAAAATATTAATAAAAATGGAGAAAAAAAAATAAAAAAATAAAAAAAAATAAAAATAAAAAAAAAAGATGCACATGGTATCACATGCATCTGGAGTTCAGTTGCAGTGGCTAGAAGCCCTAGAGCACCCATTTTTGTTCTCTCTCAATAAATAAATAAATTTTCAGACATTAGACACCATTCTAAATGCTGAAAAGACATGGAAGGTCCCTATTATGAGACAAGAGACAAAATGAAGGGGAAAGGGAACTGAAATTATGCTTGTTAGCTTCTGATAATAGACAAGGACAAACTCAACACAGGCAAGAGGGACAATATGTGACTGTGTGTGTGCACGCGCACATGCATGGGCCTATGAGGGTGTATACATGAGTGTGCGTATGTACAAGTGAATGCTCTTTTACTTAGTACAGGCATGTAGGATCTCCCTAACAATCAGAGACATGAGAGAGGAATGCCCACAGCCATTCAGTACTAGGGGAGAAGCTCACTAGAAAGTCACCTTTAAAAAGTAAGTAAATAAAAAGGAAAGTCACCTTAGCAACAGGACAGTGGGTGGGCCTATGGCAATAGGCAAAGAAGTGGCTGGATTGTGAACACACTTTAAAGACAGAATTCCTAACGTTTATGAAGGTAAAAGAGGAAAGATTCCAGGACTCTCAATGTTGGGCTAAAAAAGTATAAAGATGAGACTGTCATTTTCTTGGGGGAAATTATAGGACTAATAGGCTGAGGTAAAAGAAAAGTGACATGAGATACTCAGTAGACTTTCAAGGGGAAATGCCAGTCAAGCAGATGGGAATGCAGTTCAGGTGAAAGGCTGAGAGACTTTTCACCCTTTGGAGTATCTGTCAGCTACATGCTTTACTCTTTGTACCATGGTAATCTGCATGATGCATGTAGACCAGCTACCAAGGTTTGCATCCAAGCTCTGCATGATGGCAGTCATCCGCAAATCCACTGCCCATGTTCTCACCATCACTAACCACATTCAGAAGAAGACCTCAGGAAATTCACCAAGGGCAAGAAGTGCAAGTTCCTGAACGTGTAGCCTAAGAAAGCATGAGTAATATGCTACCTCCTCAACAAACACGAGAACTTAAAAAGTAAGCAGCAGCAACAGAAGAAATGACTGAACTCTTTGCACAAGTTCAAGGTCAAGGCCTGATCACATCACAGAAGCAGTAAAACACAAAGCTAGTGAAATACAACAAATAAACAATAGTCACAGGCAGCAGGCTACAAAGATGGTTTAGTGGGTAAAAGTGCTAGACTCTCACAAGCATGAAGGGCCTGATTAACCGGACGTTCAATTCTCCAACACCCATGTAAAACATTTAGGCATGTCAATGCATGACTATAACCCCAGTTGCATGCCTATACCCCCATTCCTATGGGTAGCAAAGACCAGAGAATCACTAGGCTCACAAACAATGGCGTTCAGGGTCCAGAGACTCCATCTCAAGAAAATACACAAAATGAGAGTAAGAGAGAAACATCCAATGTTCTCTCCTAGCCTCCGCCAACATGCACAGGGCACTTACCTCTACACACACACACCACGTACTATATGTACACATGCAAAGAAATAAATAGTAGGCACTATGAACCAGAGAGGGAAAGAAGAAAATGATCAGACAGGGCCTGAGAAGATGGCTAAGCTGTTAAGGTACTTGCTTGCAAAACCAGCCAGCCCAGGTTCAATTCCCCAGTACCCATGTAAAGCCAGATGCACAAAGTGGCACATATGTCTGGAATTTATTTGCAGCAGCAAGAGGCCCTGGTGTGATCATTCATTCATGGGTCCCCCTCTGATAAGTAGGTAAAAATATGTTCTAAAAGGTGGAATGGGGGGAAGCTGGGCATATGTCTCAGCAGTTAAAGCCACTTGTTTACAAAGCCTGCCAGCCCAGGTTCAATTCCCCAGTACCCATGTAAAGTGGCACATGAGTCTGGAGTTCACTTGCAGTGGCAGGAGGCCCTCACACTCTCTTAATGTGTCTCTCTCTCAAATAAATAATATTGAAGCTTAGGGCTTAAAAAAAAATTCTTCAAAAAAAGAAAGGCAAGGAGAGGGAGAGGGAGAGGGAGAGGGGAGAGGGGAGAGAGGAAATGGAAAGGAATGAAAATGGCCACTCAACACAAACTTACCCAGACTCCTTGGGTCATAGAAGGCTGTAGTAACAACACCACCATTTTTTTCAATTGCTGCAATGGCTAGTTCCGAAGCCAACTGCACTTCAATATTAATTTTCGCCTGGAAAGTATCAGCACCCTGTTATTGGTCAAAATAAAAGCTGTTAATAGATAGCTTGGATAAAAGTAAATTAAGAGGGCTGGAGAAGATGGCTTAGTGGTCAAAGCCTTTGCCTGCAAAGTCAAAGGACCCCGGTTTGATTCCCCAGGACCCATGTAAGCCAGATGCACAAGGTGGCACACACATCTGGAGTTCACTTGCAGTGGCTGGAGGCTCTGGCATACTCTGCCTCTTTCTCTCAAATAAATAAATAGAATATATATATATATACATATACATATGTATATGTATATATTTATGTGTGTGTGTGTGTGTGTGTGTATATACATGTATATATATTTTTAAATAAAAAGTAAATTAGCCTGGCATGATAGCACACACCTTTAATTCCACCAATCAGGAGGCAGAGGTAGGAGGATTGCCATGAGTTCAAGGCCACCCTGAGACTACACAGTGAATTCTAGGTCAGCCTGAGCTAGAGTAAGACCCTACCTGGAAAAACCAAAAGAATAAATTAATTAAGAATGTTTCCTTTTTAAAATGTGCTTTCCTCTTGCAAGTCCCTAAAAATCTATTTCTAGTTATCTCTGCTTTAAGGTCTTATCAAAGTTTTTCTACAGTTTTTTAGGCCACTATGGTTAACTAAATCTCAAATCCTACATGTACAAATGGCCACCTTATTTCCATCTTCTGTACTTCATCACCAGCAGACGTTTAATTCTCATAGTAATCCTATAACAGGGTTATTGTTAAACCATTCTGATAGATAAGGGACAGTGAAGCAAGGTGGCTGAATAATTCCTCCAAGATCACAAAACCAGGATTCTGATCCAGAAAATCTAGTCACAGCCTTTGAGTTAGGATTCTTTTCCCAATGCTGAGGATGAAGTCCAGAGCCCTGCACATGCTAAGTAAAGTAAGTGCTCTACCACTGAGCTATATTCCCAATAGCATCTGTGTTCTTAACCACAACCAGTGAGCTGTTTAATACAGATTTAGCTGGGTGTGGTGGACCTGTAATGCCAGCACTTGGGTAGTAGAGGAAGGAGAATCAAGAGCTTAAGGACACCCTCAGACACAAAGTGAGTTTAAGACCAGCCTGGGCTACATTGAGACCCTACCTGGAAAACTATAACCAAACAAAACAGAATCTTTATCCCTAAGAGATTAAAGAGGAGAAAAGGGGGCTGGAGCAAAAAGAGCAAACTACTTGATAATACTTGAAGGATTGGGTCTCTTTAGGGAAATGAAAACATATTTACTTTGCATTCACTATTGACTTTACTACATTCTCTAAGCTGCGTTTCTCTACAATGTTCAATACCACAAAGTGTAGTAATAAGCCCATTAGAGCCATGTCTTCAGTCACATTTTCGGTAGGGTAAGGGTAAGGTAGATAAGAGTGAGGCTATAAGAGTAAAACAAGAGATCTTCTATAGCAAATTGTCAAGTTGTGTGTAGTTGCACAAGCCTACAATCCCAGCACTCAGGAAGCAGAGGCTATTTTTCAATAAATGAAGGCCAGCTTGGTCTGTATACAGAGATCCAGGCAAGTAAGACAAAACAAAATAGTGAAACTGTCTCCAAGGTTTCCAAGGCTCAGGGTCTAATGTGGAAGAGGTGGCGGAAAGAATGTAAGAGCCAAAGGAAGGGTAGGACTCCTTACAACGTGCTCCCTCCAGACATAAAATGGCCTGGATATCCATGACCTCATAGTGCCTGACAATACCTAAACAAGACCATCATAAGAGGAGGAAAGGATCATGACATCAAAATAAAAGAGAGACTCATTGAGATGGGGAGGGGATATGATGGAGAATGGAACTTCAAAGGGGAAAGTGGGGGGGGGGGAGGGAGGGTATTACCATGGGATATTTTTTATAGTCATGGAAAATGTTAATAAAAATTGAAAAAAAATGTCAAAAAAAAGACCTTCCTGGGCTGGAGGAATGGCTTAGCAGTTAAGGCACTTGCCTGAGAAGCCTAAGGACCCAGGTTCAATTCCCCAGTGCCCACATAAGCCAAATGTACAAAGTGGCATGTTTGTTTACAGGGACTGGAGGTCCTGGCACACTCATTCTCTCTATCTGCCTCTTCCTCTCTCTCTCTCTCTCTCTCTCTCTCTCTCTCTCTCTCTCTCTCAAATAAATAAAAAAAATTTTTTTTGGTTTTTCAAGGCAGGGTCTCGCTACAGTTCAGACTGACCTGGAATTCACTCTGTAGTCTCAGGGATGCCTGGAACTCACGGCATTCTTCCTACCTCTGCCTCCTGAGTGCTGGGATTAAAGGCATGTGTCACCACACCCAGCTGAGGAAGGTCTTCAAAAAAAAAAAGACCTTCCTGATATGTTGACAGGCAAGAACCACAGAAGTGAGGGAGCAAGCTCCACAGAAGCACATTGCTAGGACCAGAGGACAAACCCAGGCCACATCAGCTTTCAAAAATCACAGCAGGGGTAAGAATCATGATTTGTAGGCACCTTTTGACACTGCAACAAGACACTGTTGTCTACCAAGTTAACACTCAAAAACACACAATCAAGTTATTTAAAAAAAAAAAAAAGCTTGGCGTGGAGGCGCACGCCTTTAATCCCTGCACTCGGGAGGTAGAGGTAGGAGGATCACCGTGAGTTCAAGGCCACCCTGAGACTCCATAGTGAATTCCAGGTCAGCCTGGGCTAGAATGAGACCCTACCTCGAAAAACCAAAAAAAAAAAAAAAAGCCGGCCATGGTGGCACAAACCTTTAATCCCAGCATTTAGGAGGCCAAGGTAGGACTGCTGTGAGTTGAAGGACAACCTGAGACTACACAGTGTATTCTAAGTCAGCCTGAGCAAAAGGGAAACCTTACCTTAAAAAACAAAAACAAAAGCACTAAAAATATTTAAAAATCTCATGATGTTTTCAGTTTAGGATTTAATGTTAGGCTGCTTTCACAGCGATCCTGGGTTGTAGGCTGGACACCTGAATGGTTAAGAACAGCTCACATTGACCACAGTAGTCAGTCACCCTTTGTCCTCAGATATGTTTTCCACCATTTGAGTTACCCAAGATCAGCTATGGTCCAAAAATATCAAATGGAAAATTCCAAAAATAAACAATACATAATTCTTCTTTTGCAGTTATGTGGAGAGAACCTGGGTCTTTTGCATGCAAGGAAATTACTCTACCACTGGGCTCAATCCCCAGCCATCAAGTTTCAAATTGTGTACTGAGTAGCATGATGAAACCACACGTTGCCTCACTCCATCCATCCTTCCTAGAACACAAACCATGTGTTTCTCCACCACATTCATACTCCATATGCTCCCTACCCATTAGACTGCTATAGTATCATGATACTGTGTTCTACTTAAGAATGGCACTGATATGCAAGAGTACTGACACTAACAATTTAGATAGAACAAAGAACATCCATGGAGTGCTTCCCTGAAGTGAAAGGGTGAAAGTTCACCAAATAAGGGAAGAAAAAAAAAACCATATACTAAGGTTGCTAAGGTCTGCAGCAAGTAACTGATATTAAGTTCCACTATGCCTAATTTCTAAATTAATCTTTATCATATGTATATAAACAAAAAACAGTAATAGGCTGGAGAGAATGGCTCAGTGGTTAAGGTGTTTGCCCGCAATGTCTGATGACCTGAGCTCTATTCCCCAGCATCCATGTAAAGCCAGATAAAGCCAGATGCACAAGGCAGCACTTGCAGCAGCTAAAGGCCCAGGTGCACCATTCTTTTTCTTTTTTTTTTCTCTCCTCCTCTTCCCCTCCTCCCTCTTTCTCTGTGAGTTCAAAGCCAGCCTGAGACTACATAGTGAATTCCAGGTCAGCCTGGGCTACAGCGAGACCCTACCTCAAAAAAACAAAACAAGAAGGCTGGAGAGATGGCTCAGCGGGGTGCTTGTGTGCAAAGCCTAACAATCTGGGTTTGATTCCCCAGTACCCACGTAAAGCCAGATGTACAAAGTGGCACATTCGTTTGCAGTGGCTACAGGTCCTACCATGCCCATGCCCATTCTCATTCATTCTCTCTCTCTGCTTGCAAATAAATAAATAAAAAAATTTTAAAAATAAATAAAAACATAGTCACATGAGGTTTGGTGATACCTAGTTTCAGTTACCCACTTGGACCATACCCCCATGATAACAGGAGACTACTACATAGAGAAAAGTATCTACATAATACAAAAACAACTAATCCAGACTTACCTCTTCAACCAACTGGACCCCATAGTCCCTTTTAAGTGGCTGGATGGTCACTCCTCTCCCATTGACAAGCTGGGTTAGATCAATAGGTTGACTTGGATCAATTCGACCTAAATCAATGAGATATTGCAGTCTCCTGAGACTCAAAGGCTGATACTGGCGCCTGAAGCTATGAAACAAAAATGCTATAGTTAGAAAACACAAAATTTGGGCTGGAGAGATGGCTTAGCAGTTAAGTGCTTGCCCGTGAAGCCTAAGGACCCCAGTTCGAAGCTCAATTCCCCAGTACCCACGTAAGCCAGATGCACAAGGTGGCGCATGCATCTGGAGTTCATTTGCAGTGGCTGGAGGCCCTGATGCATCCATTCTCTCTCCCTCTCTCTCTCTCTCTCTCTCTCTCTCTCTGCCTCTTCCTCTCTCTGTCTGTTGCTCTCAAATAAATTAATAAAAATAAAACAAAAATAAATTTAAAAAAATAAAACACTCACCAGGTGCACACCTTTAATCCCAGCACTTGGGAGGCAGAGGTAGGAGGATCGCTGTGAGTTCGAGGCCATCCTGAGAATACAGAGTGAATTCCAGGTCAGCTTGGGCTAGAGTGAGACCCTACCTCAAATAATAAAAATAAAGTAAAAAAAAGAAAACACAAAAATTTTAAAATATCTCATTTTGTTTTACTTTGTTTTCAAAGTAGGGTTTCACTCTACCCAAGGCTGACCTGGAATTCACTCTGTATTCTTAGGATGGCCTTAAACTCACAGTGATCCTACCTCTACCTCCAAGTGCTGGAACTAAATGCACGTGCCACCACACCTGGCTTAAAATTCTTATTTTGGCTGGAGAGATTGCTTAATGGTTAAGGTGCTTGCTTGCAAAGCCTAACCACTTGAGTTTGATTCTCCAGTGCCCACGTAAAACCAGATGCACAGGGTGGCACATGTATCTGGAGTTTGTTTGCAGTGGCTAGAGGCGCTGGTGCACCCATTCATTCTGTCTCTCTTCTCTCTACCTTTCTCTGCTAGCAAATAAAGAAATTAAAAAGTGTGTGTGTGTGTGTGTGTGTGTGTGTGTGTGTGTGTGTTTTCTTATGTATTGCGAGCTGAGAAAGTGATTGAGCACACCAGGGCATCTAGCCACTGCAAACAAACTCCAGATGCATGTGCCACTTTGTGTATCTGGCTCTATGTGGGTACTGGGAAATCAAACCTGGGCTAACCCAAGCTGACAGGCTTTGCAAGAAAGTGTCTTCTACCACTGAGCCATCTCCCCAAACCAGAAGATGCACACTTATCTTTTTGTAATTTATCCAAACCATCACAAAACTTTGTGCTAAGTTTTCCTCCTCTTTTTTTTTCAAGATAGGGTCTCACTCTAGCCCAGGTTGACCTGGAATTCATTATGTAGTCTCAGGGTGGCCTCAAACTCATGAATACCCTCCTACCTCTGCCTCTTGAGTGCTGAGATTAAAGGCATGTGCCATCACACTTGACTTCCTCCATCATTTAATAATTTTTTTTTTATTTATGTATTGCAAGAAGAGAAAGTGAATGGGCACACCAGGGCCTCTAGCCACTACAAACAAGCTCCAGATGCATGTGCCACTTTGTGCATCCGACTTTATGTGGGTATAAGACAATCAAACCCAGGCTGGCAGGCTTTGCAAGCAAGTTCCTATAACTAGTAAGCCATCTTTCCAGCCCCTTCCTCCATCATTTTGGATGACATAACAATAAAATTCTTCTGAATATAATAAAAACTTGCTTTGTTCCACTAAAAAAAAAATTGCCTAAGCCTTTATGTCACTCATGCACAAAATAGACTTACGGGAAACGTCACCCACTATCTGAAATATACAGTAATGGAGCATAAATAGTGGTTCTCATGTACTAGGTCATTACACTGGGCCATCCATCCATATATGCAATATACACATATGCATATAAACACATACACCATATATACAGAGAGGGGGGAGAGAGGGAGAAAGCAAAGCATCCTTACCTATGTCCTTCATTAAACCCATATTTTGGGATTCGAAGGTAAAACGGAGTCTGGCCTCCTTCAAAGCCGAGGCGGGGCCGGGTTCCTCTCTGCCTTTCTCCTTTATGGCCTCTGCCACATTTTCTACCCCGTCTCTGACCTCGTGGACGTCTATCCTACAAGGAAAAAAGGGAATTTTAGGATATTTGGTATTGTTGTTGCTATTGTTATGCCATTTATTCATCCCACCACAACGAGTTAAGGGTACTGTGTAGCAAGTGTTCTCATCAGTCAGTATCCACACACTCCTTGCATCTTTGTCTCTGAGGATGTAACTAATTCTGGTAAGCAAAACACAAGATCTATTTGAAAGGCAATCTTCCAAGGATGGGGTGGGATGAGAATAGAGAGCTCCATAATAGGCTAGTACACAGACATGTAGTGCCAGGTACTTGGGAGGTCGTGGCAGGACTGCACTACCAAATCCAAAACCAGTGATGGCAACTTAATGAGACTATGCCTCAGGGTAAATTTAAAAAAAAAAAAAAAAAAACAGATTGGGGATAGAGCTCCCTGGTAGAGCACTTACTTCCAAAAACAAGGACCCAAGCTCAACCCCATGTGCCAATGTACAAGCTTGAACTGGGCAGGAGAAATGGCTCAGCGATTCAGGCACTTGTCTGCAAAGCTTAATGACCCAGACTCGATTCCCCAGTACCCATGTGAAGCCAGATGCTCGCAGTGGCACATGCATCCAAGTTTGTTTGAAGTGGCTAAAGGCCCTGGCATGGCCACTCTCTCTTTCTCTCTCTCTCTCTCTCCTTGCAAATAAATAATTTTTAAAAAGCTAGAATGGAAGAAAAAAACATTCTAGAATCAAGCATCCACAGAAAAGCTTAGCAATATTCAAAACAACTAAAAATATTTTATTTGAATTAACTGTAATTATGCAATCATGTCACATGCACTACTTGGAAACTTAAAAAGAAAAAAAGAAACAAAGAAAATCTTTTCCTTAATTTACTTTCTATCGCTTCCCGAAAGCAATGAACTGTTACAAGTACAGTATGGAGACAGCTTTTCTAGCTGTGTTGCTGGGTTGCGCTTGAAACACCAGATCTTTATAATGACTCTAAAGGCACTTTGTAGGAAAGCACTTCATTTTAAGTTCATCGTGTAGTTCCCGTGACTCTGCGTGTCTAATGTACACCTTTGTGCTGTCCGTGTAATCCTTCCTGGAAACTGCGACCCTCGCGGAAACGGCCGCGGGCAGTGGAGTGGGGCGAGGGCTCGGCTCCGCACCGGCCGCAAAAGCAGCTTAACGCGGTGACAGGCGTGGAAGGCCGCAGCCGTCGCCCGGTGCCGACGCGCCCCACACCGCCGCCATCCGCTTACCGGCTTCCTGGAGCCCGGATTGGGCTTCAGGTTGGCTAGGTTCACTCGCGGCAAGGACTGGAGCAGGTTTAGAGAGCCAAAGACCCAGCGGTGCGTACCGCCAGCCATGTCCCGCTAGCGGCACTTCAAGGGCGCTCGGAACCCACCGGAAGCTGCATGGGCTCGGCGGCTTCGCTTTACGGCGTGGCTTCTCTTTACGGCGTGACGACGCTTGTCGCGCAGCAGCCGCCCCCGGAACCTCCAATATCCAGGGGCTTCGGAGTGTGCAAGTTTTTGTGGGACTCTTTGACAATGTTTTCCTTACAGTTTCCCCCACATACACAGTGGCGTGTGTGTGCGCATGTGCGTGTGCGTGCTTTATCATCAGGCTGGACTCGACATTCTAAACGAAAAACCTCTTACGTCCTGAAACGCACTGGAAACGCTCTACATGGTACATCACGTATAGAGGACCTGATTTGAGTCAGTGTCTGGCCTTCCTTTTTTTTTTTTTTTAATTTTATATTAATTATAACAGGTTACCTTCTTTCCTCCACTCTCTTCATCTCCCTTTACCCTGGGTACCCTGGCCTTCCATGTTTTGCCTTAGATGTTTAAACTCAGTGCGGAGCTCAGAGTAAAACTTACAGACTTTTGATAATTATAACAAACGAAAATCCCTGGGTCTGGAGAGATGGCTTAGCGGTTAAGGCGGTTGCCTGCGAAGCCTAAGAACCCAGGTTTGATTCGCCAGGTCCCACGTAAGCCAGATGCACATGGTGGCGCCTGCGTCTGGAGTTCGTTTGCAGTGGCTAGAGGCCCTGTCGCACCCATTCTTATTCACTCTCTCTCCCTCTCTCTGTCTCTAATTTAAAAAGAAAAAGAAAGAAAGTCCCAGATATTATATTGCCACGCCCAGCTCTAATACCGATCAGATTCAAACTGTGAACTCCTGGTGCATCTGTATTGCTTTCGGAGAATCACTGGGTTACTGGCTTTACTTACAATGAGTGATGACGACTACACTGAGCGTCTGGTGTGTGCCAAAAACTGTTAAATTACCACGACGTAGATGTTAACACATTTTACAGGAAAAGTAAGGAAAGTTTGGGTACGTGGTTCAGAGTGACCCAGGTCGCTGGACACATCCATGATTCAAGCCTACCGAACTTAGATTAACTGTAAGGGAGAAGTCTGGAGGGGAGTTTGGAAGGAAGAGACTGATAGGAAAGCTTTCTTTAGAGTGGAGGGCCAGAGAGGTTGACGCCCCAGGTTCTAACAGCCCTATGACCCTGGAAACAAGAGGACATTGAGTGGCATCTGTTCGGAGGTTTTATTAGCCTTGGGATTGGGAGTAGGGATGTTCTAGCTGCAAAATGAGGAAGAGGGACGTGGGAGCTTCAAGCTGCCTGAACTGCAAGCTGTCTGGAGTTATTTTAGTTTCCCAATGTGGCAAGTCAGCAAGTGGCTTCTTGTGGCCTAAGATAGAGGGGGCCAGCTGGTTATGTGTGGGCAGACAGACTGTGGCAGGAGTTTGTCTGCAAGTCTGCCATCTTCAGGCAAATCCTCCGGTGTCTGCCCAGGGTCTGTTTGCTAACTTTCTCCTTCCATATTGTTTTGTTTTGTTCCAGGTAGGGTCTCACTCTAGCCCAGGCTGACCTGGAACTCACAGCAATCCTTTCTACCTCTGCCTCCTGAGTGCTTCACTCCGGCTGGAACTTTTTTTTTTTGGGGGGGGGGGGCTTTTTCTGCGTAGAGTCTCACTCTAGCCCAGCTGACCTCAAACTCACAGTGATCCTCCTACCTCTGCCTCCCAAATTGTCGGGATTAAAAATATGCACAACCATGCCCGGCCTAGAACTTGTATTTTTAGAATACAAAATTGTGTACCTGTCTCACAAAAATACACATTACTAACTCCAAAAATATATGAGTTAAAATACACTTATGTAAATGAACTATAGAAAAGTCTTCCTTTTTATTTCTTTGAATGCTCTTGCCATTTCACTGACTTGTAGGAGAAATGTTCCTACTGGCTCTTAACTAACAATCACAAACTAAGTATGAGACTATCTTTAGTGGTTCTATATTTAACTAAGCCTTTCTTAAGTTACTTTTTGTGTAAAACAGTTGTATTCAAGCACCAGGTGTGGTGGCATATGCCTTTAATCCCAGCACTTGGGAGGCAGAGATAGAAGGATCACCATGAGTTTGAGGCCACCCTGAGACTACATAGTGAATTCCAGGTCAACCTGAGCTGGAGTGAGACCCTATCTTGAAAAACCAAAAAAAAAAAAAAAAAAAAGTAAAACATTTGTGTTCATTCATTTAAATAGTATGAATAAGAGACTGAGCTTTTAGATGTGAAGAGAATTCATCTGTAATTTGCTCCCACAGTTGTTTGAAATACAGTAGGGGTTTCCAAAATCAAGTTATCTGTTAAAAGTGGGTTTTTAGAAAAATTTTCCAGATAGGGTCTTTCTCTAGCCCAGGCTGATCTGAAATTCACAATGTAATCTCAGGCTGGCCTCAAACTCACAGCAATCCTCATACCTCAGCCTCCTGAGTGCTGGATTAAAGGCACATGCCACCATGTCCGTCAAGAGTTTGTTTGTTTGTTTGTTTTTTAATGTAGGCTCTTATAGAATAATAAGCCAAACTAGAAAAACTATACCTAGATTAGCTCTGCAAACTGATATATGTATAAGGTCCAGACTTATTTAGGAGTACAAAAGAAATAGAATATGTAAAAAATGGAAGCCAGTTTCTGCCCTTACTGATTTTGTGTGTGTGTGTTATGCACAGGGGGTTATGTATCCTTGCAGTACCCGTGTACTTGCCTGTGCCAGGAAAGGGTGAGAGCTAGCTGCCCTAGATGATTTTTTTAAGACTTAGACTTTATTAGATTGAGAGAAGGAAAAAGAAGAAATTACAGAGAACTCCTACCATGTGGAAAGCAGGAAGGGGAAGGGAGCCCACTTGGGTGTAGGGTTCTCCCCATCTCAGCCCAGTAGGGCTGAGACAAGGGGGTCTTACCAGAGCAGGGACCTGGAAGTTCAGGAGAGGTGAACAACCAAAAAAGTGCTTCCTTGATGATTTCTGATTCAATAATGTCCGTGTGATTATTAGAGTTTTCATTCCATTAGGAAGAAAATTGCAACATGTAATTACAAATGGTACCTCAATCTATAGAAATAAACACATTTTTTCTGTACCCAAAAGTAATATTAAGTAATGTAATGGTCCATTTAGCTTATTATTTTAAAAAAGACTCAAAGTGAGCAGAGAATGGGAATGAAGAAGTGAAAATAACAGAATAGTGCCACATGATTTTGATTATCCATTTTTGCAAGGAGAATACCAGAACTCATATTGTCCATCACCACAAATGTTGATGAATAGATACAGAAGATAAAGAAAGATACAATCTTTATATTGTGCTTTGTTCAGACAGACAACAGTCTGACAAAATGGTAAGGTAAGGGCTTGAGAGATGGCCTAACAGTTAAGTCATTTGCCTGGGAATCCTAAGGACCCTGGTTCAATTCCCCAGGTTCCTGTAAGCCAGATGCACAAGGGGGCACACATGTCTAGAGTTTGTTTGCAGTGGCTAAAGGCCCTGGCATGCCCTTTCTCTTTCTCTCTCTCTCAAGTAAATAATTTTTTTAAAAAAGAAAATGGCAAGTTAACACCCTCATAATCCACTTGCTGTGGTTTGAATCAAACATCTCTCATTAACTCGTGTTTTGAATGCTTGGTGCCCAGCTGGTGGCAATTTGGCAAGTGGAGCCTTGTTGGAGGAGATATGTCACTGGGCACAGACCTGGAGGTTTATTAGTGTCCAGTTTGGCAGTGTTAGTTCAGCTCATTCTCTTGCTGCTTTCTGCCAGCTGCTACAGCAAGAAGTGATGACCAGCCTCTGCTCTTTCAACCTTTCCCTGCCATGCTGAAATTCCCCTCAAAACTATAAGCTGAAGTAAATGCTTTTATCCCATCAGCTGCTTCTGCTCAGGTGTTTTGCCCCAGTAAATCAAAAGTAACTGCAATACTACCTTAACGTGTCATCTAAAGCTGGGTATTTTATAGAGTAAGGCAAAGATATTTAATCATTGCTTCAAGATTGTTCCAGTAATTTGTGAGATCTGTGCCTTCTTCATTGTCACCTTTCTGAACATCTAGATCTCAGTACTTCTCCTCATATTGCCTTGATGATCATGCATTTCTATGTATCCCTCCAGGTGCCACCAGCTTGGAGGGTTAGAGCAAACAAGCCATTAGTGGTGTGTACATGCAGAAACAGGCCAATAAATGGTGTGTATGTGAAGATTCCTTTCTGTAGACTATATTAGATTGTTCTACCAGTCTCACCTCTATTAGTTACTTTCTCATGGTTGTGAACAAATAGTGGATGAGAAGCACCTTATGGAAGGAAAGGGTTTATTTCAGGTTGTTTCAGGGGGATATTGTTCCATGATGGCAGGGAATGTATGGCAGGCTAGCTGGCCACATTTCAGCCAAGAAGCAAAGAAGAAATGGTAAGAAGTAAGGCCTGGCTACAAAACCTCAAGGCCTACCCCCAGTGACCCTCCTAAAGGTTTCAAAACCTTCCCAAATAGTAGCACCGATGGGGAACAAATTTTAAACACATGAGCCTATGAGGGACATTTTATATTCAAATCACAATATTCTGCCCCTGAACCACATAGGCTCATGATCATTTCATGGTGCAAAATACATTCAGGGAGGCTGCGAAAATTACTCAGTGGTTAAAGTTACTTGCTTGCAAAGCCTGCTGGCCTGTGTTCAATTCCCAAGCACCCATGTAAGCCAGACACAAAAAGTAGTAAAGGTGTCTCACATTTGTTTGCAGTGGTGAGGCCTTGGTATGCCCTGTCCCCACCCACGTGTACAAATAAATAAATAAATAATATCCTCCACCCAACACTAAAGTTCCCCATAGTCTTTAGTAGTACCGACACCATTCAAAAGACAAGTGTTTCTTCAGAGACTCAAGGCAATCTCTTAAACATGACACTGTAAAATCGGGGCGGGGGAAAACAACACAAATTATGGAGCTGCAGAGATGGCTCAGTGATTAAAGATGCTTGCTTGCAAAGCCTGCTGGCCAGAGTTCAAACTTCTCCAGAATTCACAGAAAGCCAGATGCAAAGTGGTGTATGCAGAACTGAAGCTTGATGGCCAGTGTTCACTCGCAGCAGCAAGAAGCCCTTTCTCAAAGAGGATGGAAGAGGAGCGTCGATATCTAGAGCTTTCCCCTGACCTCTACAGGTGCTCTGTGACATGCACATGCCCCACCACTTGCAATAATAGATGAATATATTAATATATATTCATATATTCCAAAAGGGAGGAACTGGGGCATAGCAAGAAAAGACTGCACTAAAACAAACTCCAGGAGGGCAAATACTACATTCTGAAACTCCATGTCCAGCGTCTGTGACTCATGATAATCTTTGTCCTATCTAAAAGGAAGGAAAGGTTTCATAGTGAGAGGGTGCTCACAGGAATTGATTTTTCTCTACAATCAGTAACCTTAATAGAAATGAGAGCTTGGCTTAAGAGGCCAACATATGAAATATTGTACCCTCAACTGATAAGCAAGAAGATGTGAGGAAGTCAAATTTGTGCTTATATCCAGCTATGAACATGTAATGTAAACATTGAGCATGTAAGGTAATAAGTTCATTGAGACAGGATTCCATTGGAAATGTGTATGGAGAGAGAGTGTGTTAATTGGATATTTGAATGCAGTTGCTGGGTAAGCACTTGTTAATCCAATTAGAATTTAAGGGAAGGCAAAGCCAGTGGTTCTCTGTGAGGGTTGAGTGGTGTTTGAGGAGTCTGTGGCTCTCTGGGAGAAAGTGGCTGTAGGAACAGGGATAGCAGGATAATTAGAATCATTATGATCTTTAAAAAGTGACACTATAGGCTGATTTCAGGAAGATGAATAAGACATATAATAATACTAGCTGTGAAAAGAAGAAACCCTATGTCCAGTATAGGACCCAGCAATGTTTGGGTAAAGGAATAAAAACAGGTTATAACTCAAGGTCAGTAATTGTCTCAAATAATTGAAAATGTGAACTCGGAGAAGGGTAAATTATGAGGTATATTTTATGGAGACTTAAGAGAGAAAATAGGCTAGGCATGGTAGTTCATGTCTTTAATCCCAGCACTTGGGAGGCTGAGGTAGGAGGGTGGCCATGAGTTTGAGGTCAGCCTGGCATACAAAGTGAATTCCAGGTCATCCTAGGCTAGAGTAATGAGCACCTGTCTTGAAATTTTTTTTTTTAATATTTTACTTACTTATTTGCAAGGAGAGAGAGGGAGAGAGAAAGAAATGTGCACATTGGGGCCATTTACCACTGCAAAGGAACTCCAGATGCATGTGTTACTGTGTGCATCTAGCTTTACATGGGTACTGGCAAATCAAATCCAGGCCATCAGGCTTTGAAAGTGCCTTTAATGGCAGAACCATCTCCCTAAGACCAAAATAATGTGTTTTTAAAAAAATAAAAAAGCTGGAGCCAGGTGTGGTGGTGCATGCCTATAATCCCAGCACTCGCGAGGCAGAGGTAGAAGGATCACCGTGAGTTTTAGGCCAGCCTGAGACTACATAGTGAATTCCAGGTCAGGCTGGGCTAGAGTGAGACTGCCTCAAAAAACAAACAAACAAAAAAGACAAATAAGGTTAAGCTGAAGAGATGGCTCACTCATAAAAGGGACTTCTTTGTAAAGCCTGATGGCCAGGGTTTGATTCCCCAGTACCCAGGTAAAGGCAGGACGCAAAAAGTGGCACATGTGCCAACATTTTGTTTGAAGTTGCAGGAGGCTCTGGTGTGCCCATTCTCTCTATGTCTGACTCTCTCTCTCTCTCTCTTAATTCTCCCTAAAAAAAAATTGGGGGAGTTTTTTTGACTTTAGTTCAGGCTGACCTGGAATTCACTCTGTAGTCTCACAGTGGCCTTGAACACATGGCGATCTTCCTACATCTGCTTTCCAAGTGTTGGGATTAAAGGTGTGAGCCACCACACCCAGCTTTCCCTTTTTTGGTTTTTCGAAGTAGGGTCTTGCTCTAGCCCAGGCTGACCTGGAATTCACTATGGGGTCTCAGGGTGGCCTCGAATTCATAGCAATCCTCCTACCTCTGCATCCCAGTGCTGGGATTAAAGGCGCGCACCACCACTCCAGGCTAAAAAAAAAAATTTTTTTTAAGGGTCCCGGTGGTGGTGCACACATTTAATTCCAGCACTTGGGAGGCTGATATAGGACAATTGTTGTGAGTGTAATACATACACTAAAAAGAGAAATATTTAACATTTTGAACAGAATGAAAATTAATGCATAATATAACAGAATTTGTGGGTAGTAATTATGCACATCTCAAAGGGAAATTTAAAGCATTAAATGTATCTTGGATGTTGGTGGTATAGTGGGGAGCAGAGGTGCTTTCCAAACACACATTGGTAAGAATTTTCCCAAATCAATTACCTAAACTTCAAGAGGAAAAGGGCAAAAACTAAAATAATAACAGCAAAAGAAAATCAAACTTGGGCTGGAGACATGGCTTAGCCATTAAGCGCTTGCCTGGGAAGCCTAAGGACCCTGGTTCGAGGCTCTATTCCCCAGGACCCATGTTAGCCAGATGCACAAGGGGGCGCACGTGTCTGGAGTTCCTTTGCAGTGGCTGGAGGCCCTGGAGTGCCCATTCCCTCTCTCTTTCTCTGCCTCTTTCTCCCTCTGTCTGTTACTCTCAAATAAATAAAAAAAATATATTTAAAAAAGAAAATCAAACTCAAAAGAAAATAAAAAATGATAAAAAGAAGGCAGGCTGTGATGGCTCACACCTTTAATCCCAGCACTCAGAAGGCAGAGATAGGAAGATTATTGTGAGTTCCAGGCCAGCCTGGCACTATAGAGTAAATTCCACATCAGCCTGGGCTAGAGTGAGACCCTACTTCAAAATAAATAAATAAATAAATAAATAAATAAATGAAATAATTAATTAATTAATAACAACAAAAGGAAGAAAGCAATAAAAATAATTACATGTAAGGCTGGAGAGATGGCTTAGCTCTTAAGGTGCTTGCCTGTGAAACCTAAGAACCCAAGTTCAACTCCCCAGAGCCCACATAAGCCAGGTGCACAAGGTGATGCGTGTGCACATGTGCACAAGGTGGTGCATGCATCTGGAGTTCATTTACAGTGGCTAAGACCCTGGCATACCAATATGCGCTCTCTCTCTCTCTCTCTCTCTCTCTTTCATAAAGAAAATAAATTAAAATTTTTAAAATAATTACACGGAAAGCAGATCACTTCAAAAAATTAAGAGTTTGATCTTGTGTCAGACTATTAAGGATAAAAGGGAAAAACTGGGCTGAAGAGCTAGCTCAGGGGTTAAATGCATTTGCTTGAAAGCCTGATGACCTGGCTTCAGTTCCCCAATACCCACATAAATCCAGAAGCACAAAGTGGCACATGTATCCGGAGGCCTTGGTGTGCCCATTCTCCCCCTGCCAGGATTGGTGGCACACACCTTTAATCCCAGCATCCAGAGGCTGAGGTAGGAGGATCATTGTGAGTTCAAGGCCAGTCTAAGACAAACACCTCCTCAGGGTGAAAGGATAGAAAATGGTAGTCCAAGCAAATGGAAATAAGAAACAAGCAGTTGGTGCTATACTAATATCTGATAAAATAGACTTCAAACTAATTGAAAAGGACAAAGAAGGCCACTTCTTACTCAAAGGAATGATCCAAAAAGAGGACATCACAATCATTAATCTATATGCACCAAACACAGGTGCACTACAATATATAAAACAAAGGCTACTTGACAACAAAATAGAAATAAACATCAACACCATCATAGTTGGAGTCTTTAATACTCCACTGTCATAATAGGCAGATCATCCAAGCAGAAAATCAACAGGGAAATAATAGAGCTCAACAACACCATAGATCAGCTAGACCTAACAGACATCTATAGCACTTTACATCTCAATTCTACAGAATGCACATTCTACACAGCAGCCCATAGAACCTTCTCCAAAATATATTGTATATTGGGCCATAAAGCATGCCTAAATAAATTCAGGCAAATTGACATAATTTCCAGCATCATATCAGATCACAATGCTTTAAAGCTAGAAATTAACAAGAGAGGCATCAGGAATTCCACTAGATCCTGGAGATTGAACAACACACTTTTAAACAATGAATAGGTAGTGGAAGAAATGAAAAAGAAATCGTAAAATTTCTAGAGTTGAATGACAATGAGAACACAACTTACCAAAACTTATGGGACACAATGAAGAAAGTCCTAAGAGGAAAATTCATAGCACTGTCTTTATAACAAATACAGAAAGACCTCAAACTAATAACCTAGTCATCCACCTAAAGGCATTGGAAAAACAAGAAGAATCCAACAGAAAGCTCCCAAAATAAAGAAATAATTAAGAGAAGAGCAGAAATTAATGAACTGGAAACAAAGAAAAAAATAAGAAAATTGACGAAATGAAGAACTAGTTCTTTGAAAAAATAAACAAGATTGATAATCCCCTAGCTAATTTGATTAAGTGAAAAAAGTGAAGTCTCAAATTAACAAAAATCAGAAATGAAAAAGGAAAAGTCCCAGTAGATATCAATGGAATTGGAAGAATTATCAGGACATACTTCCAAAATCTCTACAAAACTGGATAATCTAGAAGAAATGGGTGAATTCCTACACACATACCACCTACTAAAACTAAACTGAGATCAGATTAATCTCTTAAACAAACATCATATCCATTGAAATTGAAAATGTAATCAAGGGCTGGGGAGATGACTTAGCATTTAAGACATTTGCCTGCAAAGCTAAAGGACCCAGGTTCAATCCCCCAGGACCCATGTAAGCCAGATGCACAAGGTGGCACATGCATCTGGAATTCGTTTGCAGTGGCTGAATGACCTAGTGTGCCCATCCCCCCTTCTGTCCCTTTCTCTCTCTCTCTCTCTTAAATAAATAAAAAGAAAAAGAAAAGGTAATCAAAAACCTCCCCCAAAAGAAAAGTCCAGAACCAGATGGCTTCTCAGCCAAATTCTATCAAATCTTCATTGAAGAACTGAAACCAATTTTTCTCACTGTTTCGTATACTTGGAGAACAGAGAATGTTCCCCAACTCCTTTTATGAAGCTAGCATCACCCTAATACCAAAAACAGACAGATATATAACAAGAAAAAAAAACTATACGCCTAGGCTCTCTGACCACTTGGAAACTTTGTGCTGTGGGTGAGTTTTTCCCTCAGCTAGGCCTGGGCTGGCTCAGCCTGGGCAGCCAAGAGGGTCCCTTATCCCTTACTCTCCACATGGTTCTTTATACCCTCCAGCTTGCCACATGGCAAGAACTCCTTGAACTTTCTTTTCTCTCTTTCCACAGTTTTTTCCCCCAGGCCCTCCACATGGGATCTCTAGCCACGTGGGTGCCTTTCCTTGCCTCTGTAATTCCCTCAATAAATATAATAATTTAATAGTTAAAAATATTCTTCAAGCCAGGTGTGGTGGCACATGCCTTTAATCCCAGCACTTGGGAGGAAGAGGTAGGAGGAGCACCATGAGTTCAAGGCCACTCTGAGGCTCCATAGTGAATTCCAGGTCAGCCTGGGCTAGAGTAAGATCCTACCTTGGAAAACAAACAAACAAACAAAAAAATTAAAAAAGAAAACTATAGTCCTATATTCATGTTGTACTTAGATGCAAAGATCCTGAACAAAATCCTTGCAAAACAAATTCAACAACACATCAAAAGCATTATCCACCTTGATCAAGTAGGCTTCATTGCAGGGATGCAGGAATGGTTCAACATACAGAAATCAGTAAATGTAATACACCAAATAAATAAACTTAATCACAAGAACCATATGATTATTTCAATTGATGTAGAGAAGGCCTTTGACAAAATGCAACATCACTTCATGCTCAAAACACTGGAGAGAATAGGCATGGGATGGTTTATGTCTCAACACATTAAAGGCTACATATAAAGCTCCTAAAGCCCAAATAATACTTAATAGGGAAAAATCTCAAGGAGTTCTCATTGAGATCAAGAACAAGACAGGGGTGCCCACTCTCACCACTACTTTTCAACATAGTACTAGAAGTCCTTGCCTAAGCAATAAGATAGGAGAAAGAAATAAAAAGGGATATAAATTGGAAAGGAAGAAGTCAAGTTAGTCCTATTTGCAGATGACATGATCCTATACATAAGTGATCCAAATGTATCAATCTCAAAACTTCTAAAGATGATTAATTCCTTCAGTAAAGTGGCAGGATACAACAAAGTCAATGCACAAAAATCAGTAGCCATTCTATATGCAAAGGACAAATATACAGAGAAAGAAATCAGTGAGGCTGTCCCATTTTCAATAGCAACAACAACAACAAAAAAATTAAATACCTTAAAAACCAAAGCCTATGCCTGCTTTATTGTGGCAACAGTCTCATTTCTTAGGACCCAATTTCTGTATTAGTTATTTTTGTTGTTGCTATGACTAAGTACTTGACAAGAACCAATGTAAGGATAGAAGGGGTTTTTTGGTTTACACTTTGAGAGACCACAATATTTCATCCCTGGCCCCCATACATTCATAGAAATCTCATGATGTAAAGTATATTTAGCCCAACTTAATTTGACTGGAGGCCCACTCCATGGGAGGGAATACATCCCTGATACTGAAAACCTACAACAGGGGTAGTCATGAGCTTTAGGGGTGTAACGTCTGCTGCTGTCTGGCTAAATGTATATACTATGCTCATCAAACTGCCCAGTAAGCACTTCCCTTAATGTCCATACCCATATATTAATGCTACTCTCACTTTTGGTTAGAGAACCTTTTCTTTTCAGATGGCAGTGACCTTGGGATGACTCAGAAGGTACCATGGTGCTGAGAAGAAGTGACAGAGGAGTGCTCAGCACTGAAATATCTCTATCACACCTTCCAAGGCTCAGGGTCCATTGTGGAAGAGGTGGTGGAAAGAATGTAAGGGCCAAAGGAAGTGTAGGTCTACTTACAAGGTGCTCCTACAGACACAAAATAGCCTGGATATCCGTGACCTCACAGTGCCTGACAGTACCTACATAAGACCCTCATAATAGAGGAAAAGATCATGATATCAAAATAAAAGAGAGGCTGAGAGGGGGAGGGGATATGATGGAGTTTCAAAGGGGAAAGTCGGGGGGAGGGAGGGAATTACCATGGGATATTGTTTACAATCATGGAAGTTGTTAATAAAAAATAAATTTAAAAAAAGTCCACACAATCCATCATGGCAGGAAGGGCATGGCAAAAGGAATGTGTGGCAGCTGTTCACATTCAATCTACAGTCAGGAAGCAAAGAGTGATGTATTCGTCAGTGTTCTCCATAGGAACAGAACCAATAGAATGAACTGTATTAAAAAGGAGACTTGGGCTGGAGAGATGGCTTAGCGGTTAAGCGCTTGCCTGTGAAGCCTAAGGACCCCAGTTCGAGGCTCAATGCCCCAGGACCCACGTTAGCCAGATGCACAAGGGAGCACACGCATCTGGAGTTCGTTTGCAGTGGCTGGAAGCCCTGGCGTGCCCATTCTTTCTCTCTCTCTCTCTCTCTCTCTCTCCCTCTCTCCCTCCCTCCTTCTCTCTGCCTGTAGCTCTCAAATAAATAAATAAAACAATAAACAAAAAAAATTTAAAAAGGGGACTTACTGGATTAATTTATGGCAGTCCAACAATAGCGGTCTGCAGACCCAACAGTCAAGGAACCCAGTAGCTGCTCAGTCCACATAACTGGATGTCTCAGCAGTCCCAGTATAGCACTGAAGGCTTGAAGGCTTCCTTAGAGAGCTGCTGTCTTTAGTCCACACTGGTCTTCATCTACGCTGGAAGGCAGCAAGCAGCACCAGCAGCCAGGTGAGAGGAAGGGACCATTTCTCCCAGAGCTTCCTTAGATAAAGCCCCCCAACAAGAGGGGCCTCCCACACTGTGGGAAGGGCTCACACTGGGGGAAGGACTTCCTCCTTCAGTTAATCCTTCTTAGAAGCAACTTCAGACACCCACCCAATAGGAATGTCTGTGGATTCCCATACAAATTACACGAATAATAGAACTTAACCATCACAAGTGATGAATATTGATGCTCAAGTCATTTTCTCCTTTTTAATCAGTCTAGGACCTCAGCCCATAAAATGCCACTGCCCACATTTAAAATGGGGTATTAACATCTCTTTGTGATTAACTATCACAAAGTCTTAGCCAATACATACAAATTTTTCTATCAAGAAGTATGATGGAATTTCAAAGGGGAAAGGGGGGAGGGTAATACCATGGGATTTTTTTTGTTATCATGGAAAATATTAATAAAAATGGAGAAAAAAAAAAAGAAGTATGATGATGTGCTTGGGCTGCAGGTCACTGGGAAATCAAGCTGGGGCTGGCTTCAAGCCTCATCCCTGTAGACAAGCTGTCAGGATACTGGAAAGAGCTACGCAATACACAGCTTTTTGGAGGAAAAAAGTCATCAACAGTCTTAACCAGCAGGGACCCTGCAGGCTTTACAGCTGGTCGACCAGGCTAAATGTACCAACTGGTACAATTGTGACATGTCTGTTTTAGGGGAAAACCATTGCTCTCTGATTGGATTTAAGGCTCATCCCACATGAGAGAATTTATGCCTAATACTGAAACCTAGTCAAAAGCTTATGGTTTAAAATGCTATAAACTCTAATGGGATAACTACTACTGTTGTCTGGCTAACTGGAAATATTATGACCACCAAGCTGCACTCTAAAGACTTATGTTTATTCCCATATACTAATGCTATTCTCACTTTTGGTTAGATAAACTTCTTTCTGCAGATGGTAGTGACCACTGGGATAACTAAAATGGTCAGTGGAGTGTGGAGTGTTCAGCAGTGAGGCAATCAGAGACTATTGCAGAAGAGGTGGTGGAAAGAATGTCAGAACCAAAGGAAGGGGAAGGACTGACTACAATGCTACCATCCAGACACACAGTGGCTGATGCTACATACACGAGCTGCATAATAGGAGGGAAAAATGGTGGCATCAAAATAAAAGTGGGATTAGTTGGAAAGAAGAAGAAATTCAGTGGAGGGGTAGTTTGGGGAGGTGAAAAGGAAAGTATTGGGAGAGGATTATGATCATGGCATATTGTCTATATTTGTGGAAGTTGTCAATAAAAAGTTTTTAAAAAGAAGGATGATGTTACTGTAACAAATCTAAAAATGTAGACGTGGTTTTGAAACTGGGTAGAGAGGCTAGAAGGATTTTGAGGTGCATGATAGAAGAAGTATATAGCCCCTGCTGTTGTCTGGCTAAATACATATATTCTGCCCTCTAAACTGCTAAGTACTTTTTCTGACCCATCTTTTTATTCTGTTTCTTTTTTTATATTTTTTTAATTTTGTTTACTTATTTTCAAGGAGAGAGAGAGAGAGCGAGGAGACAGACAGAGAGAGAATGGGTGCACCGGGGCCTCTAGCCACTGCAAATGAACTCCAGATGCATGTGCCCCCTTGTGCATCTGGCTTACGTGGGTACTGGGGAATCAAGCCTGGGTCCTTTGGCTTCACAGGCAAACACCTTAACTGCTAAGCCATCTCTCCAGCTCCAGCTTGTGTCTTTTGATTAGGGCATTGAGACCATTGATGCTTAGTGTTACAACTATGAGGTACAAGTTAATCTCTGTCAAGTTGGAGTCTTTGTGGAGTTTTAAGTATTCTTGGATTTTATATGCTTTCATTTCTTTTTTAAATTTATTATGAGAGAGAGAGAAAGAGAATGGGCATGCCCAGGTCTTCAGCCGCTGCAAGTGAACTCCAGACTCTTGTGCCTCCTTGTGTGTATGTGCAACATTGCGTGATTGTGTCACTGTGTGACTGGCTTATGTGGGACCTGGAGATTTGAACATGAGTTCTTACACTTCACAGGCAAGTGCCTTAACTACTAAGCCATTTCTCCAGCCCAACATATGCTTTCATTTCTGTTCTACTATTTTTCCCTTGTGGGTGTGATGTTTGTCTCTTCGGTTTGTGTTTTTCTATGCAAACTTCTCTGATTGGCTTAGTCCTCATATAATCATACAGATGTCTTTTATCATGGAAAGTTTTTCTTTTGCCTTTACTTATGAGGGATAATTTTGCTGGCTATAGTATTCTGGGTTGGCAGCCATGGTCTTTTAGGATTTGAAATGCTCCATTCCAATCCCTTCTGGCCTTTCATAGTTCCCATTGAAAAATCAGAGGTAATTCTGATGGGTTTACCTACCTTTGCATGTAACAAGCTGTTTTTTCTCTTGCTGATTTTTTCTTTGTTTTCAATATTGAGAGTTAAACTATAATATGACATGGGGAATTTCTTCTCTGGTCCTGCCTGTTTGGTGTTCTGAACACCTCTTGTACTTTGATGGGGCGCTCTTTTGTAAGGTCAGGGAAGTTTTCTTTGACAATTTTGTTGAAGATGTCTCACTGTAGCTCATGCTGACCTGGAATTCACTATGTAATCTCAGGGTGGCCTCAAATTTACAGCGATCCTCCTACCTCTGCCTCCCAAGTTTTGGGATTAAAGGTATGCACCACCACACCCAGCTTCCATTACATTTTTTTTTTTTCCAGCATCTCCATCTCTTTGTGGAATTCCAATTTTGTGTCTTGGCTAGAGTTGCTTGTTTGTTGGAGTTCATTCCTGCATTTGATTATGTCTTCATTGAGTTTTTATTCTACTCCCTGTTGAGATCTTTTTGTTGTTGTTGTTGGTTCTCCTTGATTTCCTTCAGTCTTCTATGAGGTTCTTTTTGATTCTCTTAAATTTTTTTTTTTTTTTTTTTGAGGTATGGTCTCACTCTAGCTCAGGCTGACCTGGGATTCACTATGTAGTCTCAGGGTGGCTTTGTACTCATGGAGCTCCTCCTGCCTCTGCCTCCAGAGTGCTGGGATTGAAGGTGTGCGCCAGCACGCCCAGCTCTCTTAAATGTTTTGAGGCATGTATTGAGTTATTGTTGAATAGTTTCCATTTCCTTCAGCCATGCTTTGACTTTATTCTTTTAAAAAAAAAATCATTTGTTTATTTATTTGCAAGGAGGAGAGTGAGTGAGCGAACACAAGTGAGCATGTGCCAAGGCTGCTAGCCCCTGCAAAGGAACTCCAGGTGCATGCACCACCTTATATATCTGGCTTCATGTGTGTACTGGGGAATTGAACCTGGGTCATTTGACTTCAAAGTCAAAAGCTAGTGCCTTAATCACTAAGTCATCTCCCCAGACCTGACTTCATTTTTTTTTTTTTTTTTTTGATTTTTCGAGGTAGGGTCTTACTTTAGCCCAGGCTGACATGGAATTCACTACGGAGTCTCAGGGTGGCCTCGAACTCACGGCAATCCTCCTACCTCTGCCTCCTCAGTGCTGGGATTAAAGGCGTGCGCCACCACGCCCAGCCTGACTTCACTTTTTTAAAAAATTTTTATTTATTTATTTGAAAGTGACAGACAGATAGAGAAAGAGACAGAGAGAGAGAAGGGGCACATCAGGGCCTCCAGCCCCTGCAAACAAACTCCAGATGAATGTGCTACCTTGTGCATCTGGCTTATGTGAGCGCTGGGGAATCAAGCCTCAAATGGGGGTCCTTGGGCTTCACAGGCAAGCACTTAACCACTGAGCCATCTCTCCAGCCCCCCTGATTTCATTTTTTTTTTTTGAGGTAGGGTCTCTCTCTAGCCCAGGCTGACCTGGAATTCACCATGTACTCTCAGGCTGGCCTTGAACTCACTCTGATCCTCCTAAAGATGTGTGGCACCACGTCCGGCCCTGACTTCATTCTTGAATTTTTTTTTCTTCATCCAGCCATCATGGCAGGCTGTTCAGGTTCCCTCTCTGCCTGTGCAGTCAGTGGGGAGCTTTGTTCTTCCATGTTCCTTTAATAAATTTACTTACCTTTCTTCGGTTGTCCTCATTGGTCATTCATGGTGATCAGATGATGAAGAATTTGACCCAGAAAAATGGTAACAATACCATGTGTTACAGGGTCCAGTGTTGCACAAGTAAGACCATCAACTCACAGAATGTGAGGCAAAGTTTTATTGGATATAAAAAAAAAAAAAGAAATAAAAAAAGAAAGTGATGTATCAGGACTGAATCCCAGAGGTTGGGATCTCAGGATGCAGCCCCGAACTGCTGGGGAATCAGTTTTTGTTGAAGAAAACCACATGATGTTCATTGAGAAAACAGGATGGGAATTAAACCACAAAGTTACACAGTTACCATTAAACAAGTGGATTATTACAAAAAAATCAGAAGGTATTCATTACATAGGTCATGTAGGCAAAACTGAGGCAAGAAACATTTGATGCTATGTAATCACAAAGGTATTTAGAAACCGAGAAGTCATGGTACATTGCACAGTGGGGTCATTCCCTTAGATAACAGGAGTCACCTGCATTTTGTAATAAGGCCTGTAATAATGATTCCTGAAACTCCTCTGTCAGGAAGATCAACTTGGGTAGTGACCTCCATTATGTGTGCCTAAAGGAAAGGGCTGCACAGGAGAATGTTTAACCAGGTCTGTTGTGTCCCTTTACACATGTATGCAGTAAGTCAGATATGCACTGTTTTTGAACAAACTATATTTACTTTTATTAGCTAGTGCATGTATCAGTTTAGACCGTTGAGTCACCTGTGCAAAAAAGCGGCCTTCTAGTGTCATGTTTAAATCAGTCCATGTGCTGTACAGATAGATGGATGAGCGTTTAAGGTGCTTGCCTGTGAAGGTCCTTGTCCAAGGACCCAGGTTCGATTCCCCAGTACCCATGTAAGCCAGATGCACAAGGTGGTACATGCGTCTGGAGTTCTTCTGCAATGGCTAGAGATCTTTGCATGCCCATTCTATCTGTCTCTTTCTCTGTGTTCAATAAATAAAGTCCATGTGCTGTACAGATAGATGGATGAGCGTCTAAGGTGCTTGCCTGTGAAGGTCCTTGTCCAAGGACCCAAGTTCGATTCCCCAGTACCCATGTAAGCCAGATGCACAAGGTGGTACATGCGTCTGGAGTTCTTCTGCAGTGGCTAGAGATCCTTGCATGCCCATTCTATCTGCCTCTTTCTCTGTGTACAATAAATAAATTTCAAAAAAAATCAATAAATCAGTGCTGTTTCAATCAATACTGGTCCATACACGGTGCCTGTCCCTTGAGAGAAGATGTGGCTCCCTGGGCGTTTTCCTTTCCAACTCAAGTGAATTCAGCAACGGAGCCAGCACCAGTCTAAATACTTCGTTGCTCCAAAGGAAGCTCATGGAGTTCCTCTCTGTCCAGCCCCTTTCACAAAGGAGCCCACCCTGGCCTGGGGTTGGGAGCAGTGTGTTTCCCGCTCCCACTCTGCCTGCCAGCCCCAGCGCGCGCCGCCCAGAAGCCGGCCTGGGTGGGCGGGGCAGCCGCGCGGAGCATGCGCTAACGTTCGCTCGGCCGCGGGTCCTCAGGGGGAAAGAAGCCGCATTGTGACGCGGAGGACGGCCGAGAGGGGGCGCCGCGAGCGCGGGGGCGCCGAGCAGGCGGGAGGGCGGCGCGGCGTTGGCGCGCACGCGCCGGAGCGCGCGCCCGGTGGGGCGTGCCGGGACTCGGGCTCCTCGCTGCTCTCGCACGCCCTTGGGCAGCCGGGCGCCCGCTGTCCCTTCCGCTTCCGACG
Organism: Dipus sagitta; assembly: GCA_036346955.1. Classification (NCBI taxonomy): domain Eukaryota; kingdom Metazoa; phylum Chordata; class Mammalia; order Rodentia; family Dipodidae; genus Dipus; species Dipus sagitta. The sequence continues at coordinate 121,553,022 of CM070771.1, read as the reverse complement.
CACTGTCCGCCGAGCCGGTGGATGTGCGGCAATAACATGTCTGCTCCGCTGCCCGTCGTCGTGCCTGCCGCCCGGAAGGCCACCGCTGCGGTGAGTGACGGGGCTGGGCTCGCAGGGGCCCACTGGGCCGGTCCCCCGCGCGGGTGGGCGGACGGGGTCCCGCGGGTGGCGGCGTGGCGGGAGGACCGAGCCGTCCCGGGCCTCCGCATTGCGGGCGGAGCGCGGAGCCCGGCCGGCCCCGCGTGGACATGCGCCCGCCCTCCCTGCCGGCGGCACAACCAGTCCCGGAGGAGACCGCGTTGCTGTTCTGCCCGGCACTTGCCCGGGATCCAAGAAGTTTTGGGATTTAGTGTCTTAGAAGACCGGACGTGCTGCTTTGAGAAAAGGAGCCCGCGAGAAGCTCAAACTTTTGCTCCCGGAGACTCCCTTTTTGTGATGGAAGGACGTGATTTGCGTCTGAGAATCTCTAAGTGGGCCTCTTAAGTGCCTAAAACCTCACATTGATTATCTTAGGAATTAGAAGAAAACTTGGTTCTTACTTTTCCATTTAAAAGGCGGGTATAGAAATTAATTAGCATGCCAAAACAGCGTTCTAGTGTTGTGTGGTAGGTTTGTTCCGTTTTCCACGTTAACCAAAGCTGTAGTGTGTGCATATGAGTGTGAGCATTGCTTATGTGTTTTTTTTTTTTTTTTTTTCCCCCTCTCTTCTATTTTAGGTTATTTTCCTTCATGGATTGGGAGATACTGGGTAGGTACCATTATTAGTAACACTGGTGAAATGGGGTCATGCAACTCTGCTTACTGGTCAAAGGTTTAAGTATGCTGCAGTTGTTAAGCAAGGATTGCTGGTTGTTTTTCTCCCACTACTGTGATACGATGACAACCTTTTCTGCTTACAAAAGCCTCCAGAATCTCCCCCTTATCTTGAATTCATCTTTCAACTTCTGTCTGTGGAACTTGTTAAAATCTTTTGTTAGTTTGGGTGTTGGATTGAGCAGAGCGGATTGTTTAGAGGCTGAAAGCAACTGAGGGCTTTCCACGGGGGTTAAAATTTCAAAGCAGATTGAGGCTAGTTGATTTTGTTTAGAAAGCAGCAGCATAGAGCATACAGATCTGAATAAAGCATTAGATAGTCCCTAACAAGAAAAAAAATCAACTGAAAGACCAAGGAGGCAACTCATATATAATTTGGAGGTTTATCAGAAAAATTTTGTTTTGTTTTCGTGGTGCTGGCAGACACTGTATATCCTTGGCCCCTTACCAGAATCTGCTGTGGTTGGTTTATCTTTTTTAGGCTTTTTCCACATTCAGAGGTGGTTTTTTGTTGTTGTTGTTGTTCTTGCTTTTGTGTTTAAATCAGTAATTTAGATAACATTATTGTTGTTAAAAATTGCAGTTGGAGAAAAACAAGATTACTTTTTATTTATTTATTTGCAGGGAGGGCGGGGGGAGAGAGAAGAAAGACTAAGAGAGGGAATGGGCACATTTCCTCCAGTGCCTCCAGCCACTGCCAGTGAACTCCAGATGTATGAGCCATCTGGCCTTACGTGGGTACTGGGGAATTGAACCTCAGTTGTTGTTAGGCTTTACAGTCAAGCACCTTAACCGCTGAGCCATCTTTCCAGCCCAGAAAATAAATTTTTATTAAGTAACCAAAACATTTTTAATTTTTTCTTATGAGAAAGAGTAAGAGAGGTCAAGTGTGGTTGACTTTTTTTTTTTTTTTTTTTTTTTTTTTAAATGAGGCATTGGATGAAGCCTGTAGTTCCAACTACTCAGGAGGCTGAAGATAGGAGGTTTGTTTGAACTCAGGAGTTTGAGAAGAGCAGTGCAGTGAGATCCTGTCTCAATATGAGTAAATGAATAAAATGAATCATTGGACTATAGTAGGCATCCCTTTCAGGTACTAAGCAGGTCTCAAGCCTGCTTAACTTTGCAGAGTAGATGAGGTGTCCTGAGAGTGCTGTGATTGTAGACATGAGCTAGAGCTGTGAAAGTAGACGTGGATGTGCGCTTTAGACATGAGCTAGAGCTTTTTCTTGGCAGGAGTGGGAGGGATTTTGAGAAAGGGTCTTCATTCTGATCCCAAACTGGCTTTTGTTTCACTGCAGTCACCCAGTCTCCGTCTCTCAAGTTCTGGGATTACAGGGACCAGCCACCATATCTAGCACACAGCAAGCCCAGGGGATGTTCACTAGCACCACAGAAGCCTCCAAATCTTTATGTTGTCTCCTCTGACCTCCCAACTGTTTTTTTTTGAAGTTCTTTTATTTATTTATTTATTTGACAGAGAAAGAGAGAGAGAGAATGGGTGCTCCAGGGCCTCCAGCCACTGCAAACGAACTCCAAATGCGTGCACCCCCCAGTGCATCTAGCTAACGTGGGTCCTGAGGAATCGAACCTAGGTCTTTTGTCTTCGCAGGCAAACACCTTAACTCCTAAGCCATCCCTCCAGCCCTGGAAGTTCTTTTAAAAAGGAGGGCTTTAGAGACAGGGTCTGATGTAGCTGGGCAGTAGCCAGAGACAACCTTGAAATACACATCCAGCTGTTTGTTTGAGACAGGGTCTTGCTAGGTAGCTGTGGCTGGTCTGGAACTCACTGTGTAGAACAGGCTCTCCATGAACTTGTAATCTTCCTGCCTTTTTCTTTCCCAAGTGCTAAGATTGCAGGCATTTTCTTCCAGGCCCAATTTAAAGGGATCATCAGTTCATAAAAGTGGTTTTTCAGCCAGGCATGGTGGCGCATGCCTTTTATCCCAGCACTCGGGAGGCAGAGGTAGGAGGATCCCTGTGAGTTTGACGCCACCCTGAGACTACATAGTGAATTCCAGGTCGGCCTGGGCTAGAGTGACACCCTACCTCGAAAAACCAAAAAAAAAAGGGAGAAAAAAGTGATTTTTCCTTTTTTCCTTTTTTTGGTTTTGTTTTATTCCAGGTAGGGTCTCTCACACTAGCTCAGGGTGGCAGCTCAGGCTGGCCTACAACTCACTGTGCAGCTCTAGGTTAGCCTCAAACTCATGGTGATCCTCCTACCTCAGCCTCCTGAATTATGGGATTAAAGGTGTGCACCATTGTCTGGCCATGATTTTTCATGTTTTTCTATGCCTATTAACTCTAGTATTGAGTTACAGAAAAGGTTGTAGGACTCTGTCAATAAGTCCAATGAAAATGACACGCTTTATTGAATTCAGCTTAAATAGCTAAAACTATCGTAGCATCAATAGCATTGGCCTAGAGTTATATTTTATTTACTTCATTATTTAGAGTTAAGGCTTGTATAAAAATTGAATGTCTTCAATGCTAAAAAAAATATCATGTAGAGCTGGGCGTGGTGGCGCACGCCTTTAATCCCAGCATTCGGGAGGCAGAGGTAGGAGGATCTCCATGAGTTCACGGCCACCCTGAGACTACAGAGTTAATTCCAGGTCAGCCTGGACCAGAGTGAGACCCTACCTCAAAAAACAGCAACAACAAAATATGTAAAATATCCCCAAATATAAGCTGATTGGATTGGTTCCATGAACAATGAAACTGAGAACCAGCCAGTCTGACAAGTGGCAATTTAGCGTTTAAAATAGGTTTAGAAAACTTGAACTATCAAAATGTACCATGTATAACAAAGTGAAAATAATATTGAAGAAAAACAGTTTATACTATATGATGTAAGATCAAAATGAAAATAGCTTGTGATTTTGGACATGTTAAAATGTGTAAAAATATAATGAAATGGGCTGGAGAGATGGCTTAGTGGTTAAGGCATTTGCCTGTGAATCCTAAGGACCCAGGCTCAATTCTCCAGTTCCCACGTAAGCCAGGGCCACAAGGTTGCACTTGCATCTGGTGTTCATTTGCAGTGGCCTAGAGGCCCTGGTGCGCCCATTCTCACTCACTCACTCTCTCTGTCTCTCTCTCCCTTTCTCTGTCTCTAATAAATAAATAAAAATAAATCTTTTTAAAAGTTGACCAAAAAAAATAGAATGAAATGGATTAAAATTCCACAACCCAGATACAATCTATTTGTTTTTATAGCATTTACAAGAAGCCGGGCGTGGTGGCGCACGCCTTTAATCCCAGCACTCGGGAGGCAGAGGTAGGAGGATCACCGTGAGTTCGAGGCCACTCTGAGTCTCCATAGTGAAATCCAGGTCAGCCTGGGCTAGAGTGAGACCCTACCTCGAAAAAACAAAACAAAACAAAACAAAAAAACAAAAACAAAAACAAAAAAAACAAGAATTAAAAAAAGTTATTTTATTTTATTTTATTAGAGACAGAAAGAAGGAGGGAGCCCTCCAGGGCTTCTAGCCATTGCAGATGAATTCCAGATGCATGCGCCATCTAGTGCATCTGGCTCATGTGTGACCTGGAGAATCAAACCTGGATTCTTAGGCTTCGCAGGCATGCACCATAACCACTAAGCCATCTCTCAAGACCCCTACAAGACATTTTATTTCAGAGTATTTTCAATTTTTTAGGAGTTTCAAGAATAACACATTCCTAAATTCAGTTCATCTGTATTTACTAATTTCTGTACTGAATATGCATGATGCTTGGTAAACCCTGTGAGGGTAAGTTGCAGATATGATTCTTCTCTGTACTTTGTGTGTATCTCTTACATGCTATGTAATTCATATAAGCTATATAAATTGAATGCTATATGATTATATAAGGAGAGTATCTTACATAACCACAGAAGAGTTATCAAATTCAGGACATTTAATAATATCTAACATACTATATATTTAGACTTTGCCAGTTTGTCTCAGTAGTGTACTGTGAACCATCCCTCGTCCCCCACAGGCCAGTTCACAGTCACATATACTTAGTTGTCACATCTCTTACCTTTAGCCTCAGTTATCTGACAGAATTTTGTGTGTTTGTGTGTGGTGATATCATTTGCGGCATTATTATTAACTTGAGTCACTTGTTAAGGTGGTCTCTATTGCAGTTGTTTTCTCATAATTAAAAAACAAGGTGTGGCCTGGCACAGTGTACATGCCTATAAGATTGCAGTGTGTGAGTTGGAGGCCAGCTTTAGTTACTTAATACACACACACACACACACACACACACACACACAAGAAACAACAACAACAACAAAAAAACAGAAAACTTTCGTCAGCTATTTTTTTTTTCATCAGCTATTTTTAACAGCTTTTGGTAATTTTTGCTTGAACCAGTTATTGTGATGTAATTTTTTAACCTTTTTTTGTGCTTATCCAGTTGCTTCTGCTCATTTGTGTGTGGATTCATTTATTTAATGGATTATATTCCACTACTGTTAGGCTTTATTTACTTATTTATGAGAGAAAGGCAGGCAGCAGATAGAGAGAAAGAGAATGGGCATGCCAGGGCCTCCAGCAGCTGCAAATGAACACATGCATGTGCCACCTTATGCATCTGGTTTATGTGAGTCCCGGAGAATCGAACCAGGACCCTTCGGCTTTGTAGGCAAGCACCTTAACTGCTAAGCTATCTCTCCCTCCAGCCCTATTAGGATTAAAATTGATTTAACTTCTTTCTTTCTTCCCTCTCACCCCCCCACCTTTTTTTTTTTTTTTTTTTTTTTTTTTTTTTTTTGGTTTTTCGAGGTAGGGTCTCACTCAAGCTCAGGCTGGCCTGGAATTCACTATGGAGTCTCAGGGCGGCCTTGAACTCACTGCAATGCTCCTACCTCTGCCTCCCGAGTGCTGGGATTAAAGGCGGGCGCCACCACGCCCGGCCCCTTTCTTCTATTGAGGCAGGGTTTCACTCTAGTCCAGGCTGACCTTGTGCTCACAGTATTTCTTCTACCTTAGCCTCCAGGTGCTAGAATAAAAGGCATGAACTACCATGCCCAGCTTTGGTTTAATTTTTTCTTTTACAATAATCTCACATATACACAAAATACAGAAATAGCATTAATAGTCCCGTATACCTTTCACCCTCATTACCCAATTGTTGTTAATGTTCCTGGACTGTTTTAGAATAAGTTGCAGCCAGGCATAGTGGCACACGTCTTTGATCCCAGCATTTAGGAGGCAGAGGTAGGAGGATTGCTGTGAGTGGAAGAAAGCTTGGGACTACTAGTTATTTTGTTAGAATATCCACTAGTTTGGTTTTATCAGAGAACTTCTTAGGTGTTTTATGTCTTCCTGGTAAAATAACTAGAAATGATATTTGTCTCAGTTTATAAAAATGTATCTTTCAGGAAGATTCATTGATATCAATAAAGATATCTTTTCCTTACTTTATTTTCACCCATGCCTGGATCTGTTATTAGGATAATTACCAAATATCTTGTGGTATTTGAACATTGAAAGGCAAGAGCTGAGGAGCTGTTTCAGTGGTTAAAAACGCTTGCTTGCAAAGTCTGCTGGCCTGAGTTTGATTCTCTAGTACCCATGTGTGCCAGATGCACAAAGTGGTACATGAGTCTCAAGTTCATTTGCAGTGGCAAGAGGCCTTGGCATGCACGTTCTTTCTCTCTATCAAGTAAGTGAAACTATTTCTTTTTTTTTTTATTTTTTATTTTTTTGGCCATTTTTTTTATTTATTTGAGAGAGACAGAGAGAAAGAGGTAGATGAGAGAGAGACAGACAGACAGAATGGGCGCGCCAGGGCCTCCAGCCACTGCGAACGAACTCCAGATGCATGCGTCCCCTTGTGCATCTGGCTAACGTGGGTCCTGGGGAATTGAGCCTTGAACCGGGGTCCTTAGGCTTCATAGGCAAGCACTTAACCGCTAAGCCATCTCTCCAGCCCTATTTTTTTTTTAAGTTTTATTTTTATTTTTATTTATTTGAGACAGAGAGGGAAGGAGGAGAGGGAGAAAGAGAGAATGAATGGGCATGCCAGGGCCTCTCTAGCCACTGTAAACAAACTCCAGACACATGTGCTGCCTGTGTATCTGGCTTATGTGAGACCTGGAGAATAGAACCTGGGTCCTTAGGCTTTGCAGGCAAGCACCTTAACCATTAAGCCATCTCTCCAGCCTGAAACTATTTCTTTTTAAATAAAAATAAATATTGAAGTCGGGCATGGTGGTGCACACCTCTAATCCTAGCATGCTGGAGTCAGAAGTAGTATTGCTGTGAGTTCGAGGCCACCCTGAGACTACATAGTGAATTCCAGGTCAGCCTGGACCAGAGTGAGACGCTCCATCAAAAAAAAAAAAAAAAAAAAAAAAAAAGGCTGGAGAGGTGGCTTAGCGGTTGAGACGCTTGCCTGCAAAGCACAAGGACCCAGGTTTGATTCTCCAGGTCCCACATAAGCCAGATTCATATTGTGCCACATGCATCTGGAGTTTGTCTTCAGTGGCTAGAGGCCCTGGCATGCCCATTCTCCCTCTCTCTGTCTCAAATAAATAAATAAATCTTAAAAAATAATAAATATATATAGAAAGATAAAACATAGCCTTTAAAAAAATCCATTCATTCTAGTGTTTTCCTATCGTAGTAGTCTCCTGTAGGGTAGAACTTTCTCTTCTCTCTTATTCATTATGTATGTTATTTATTTAAATTTTAAAAACATTCATTTATTTGAGCGAGATAGATGGGGTAGAGAGGGAGAAAATAGGTGCACTAATGCCTCTTGCAAATGCAAAGAACTCCAGGGGAGGCATGGTGGTGCATGCCTTTAATCCCAGCACTTGGGAGGCAGAAGTAGGAGGCTCACCATGGTTTTAAGAACAGCCTGAGACTACATACACTGTGAGATCCAGGTCAGCCTGGGCTAGAGTAAGACCTTACCTCAAAAAATAAAAATAAATAAATAAAAATTCTAGATGCTTGCATCATTTTGTGCATCTGACTTTACATGGGTACTGGGGAGTTGAACCTAGACAGACAGCCTTTTCAATCAAGTACCTTTAACCATTGAGCAATCTTTCTAGTCCCTATTAAAAAAGTTGTTATCAGGGCTGGAGGGATGGCTTAGCGGTTAAGGCATTTGCCTGCAAAGCCAAACGACCCAGGTTTGATTCCCCAGGACCCACATTAGCCAGATGCACAAGGGGCCGTATGTGTCTGGAGTTCGTTTGCGATGGCTGGAGGCCCTGGCGTACCCATTCTCTCTTTCTGTCTCTCTCTCTCTCTCTGCCTCCCTCCCTCTTTCTCTGTCAAATAAATAAATAAATAAAAATAAATTTCTAAAAAGAAAGTTGTTATCAGCATGAGTCTTGGATTTCATTAAGAATGTGTTTTTAGCAGCCGGGCATGGTGGCGCACGCCTTTAATCCCAGCACTCGGGAGGCAGAGGTAGGAGGATCGCAATGAGTTTGAGGCTACCCTAAGACTACAGAGTGAATTCCAGGTCAGCCTGAGCTAGAGTGAGACCCTACCTTGAAAAACCAAAAAAAAAAAAAAGTATTTTAAAAAATTTTTTTCATTACAAACTCTTGGATTTATGTTTACTTTGAGAGTTAAACCTCTACAGTTAAACCTTGTTTTTATTTATTTGCGAGAGAGAGAGAATGGGTTCACCAGGGCCTCTAGCTATTGCAAACAAATTTCAGACATATGTGCCACTCTGCATATCTGACTGTATGTGGGTTCTGGAAATCGAACCTAGGTCTTTTGGCTTTGCAGGTAAGTGCCTTGACTGCTAAGCCATCTCTGTAGCCCTTGCTTTTTTTTTTCTTCTTTCGCTTGTATATGGGTATTATGGTGTGGTATGGGTGCAGTTTATGCAAGTATATGTGCCCTTGAAGAGCCTCATGAGCATGCCTTGGGGCGGGGTGCTTGCCTGCAGTGGCCAGAGAAGAATTTTAGGTGTCCCACCCTATTGTTCTTCTACCTGCTCTCATTTTGATCTGGGGTCTCTTTCTAATACCAGAGCTTGCTGTTTTTTGAGACCTCAGTTGATTCCCTTGTCTCTATTCCCCTTTGTGCAATTGGGGTTACAGGTGCATGTAGCCAGGCCCAGCTGTTTATGTGTGATCTAGAGATTTGAACTTGGACAGTCTCAGGCCCCTTTAGGCTTTCATGCTTGTATGGGAGCCACTTGTGCAGCCCATGTTATGTGTTTTGATGGTGAAATGGTCTATCCTTGGCAAGTGGGACTACCTTCACACTGGCTCTCCTATTCTTTGGACATGCCCTCGTAATTGCTTGCATTCTTTCTAGAGCAGAGGAGATCTTTTCCAGGGTCATCTATTTTACCCGGTCCAGCCCTGGACACAGCTGTTTATCTAGGAACTCTGATTGCTTTGATATTTAGGAACCTAGGTTGGGTGCTCTGTGTGTTCATTGCTTCACTTACTCCTTTAGGCCTTTGCAGTGGACAGAGCAAGGAATATGTTTCCACATATATACATATGTATACATACGTTTCTATCAGTTTTGGTAGTTGTTGTAATTAGCCTCATGTTGCTGACAGAAAACACCTGACCAAGAGAAGCTTGTGAGAGGAAAGGGTTTATTTTGGCTTATAGACTTGAGGGGAAGCTCCATGATGGCAGGGGAAAACTAGGGCATGAGCAGAGGGTGGACATCAACTCTTGGCCAACATCAGGTGGACAACAGCAGTAGGAGAGTGTGCCAAACACTAGCACTAGCAAGGGGAAGCTGGCTATAACATCCATAAGCCCGCCCCCCAATAGTACACTGCCTCCTGGAGGATTCAATTCCTGAATTGCCACCAGCTGGGGACCTAGCATTTAGAACACATAAGTTTATGGAGGGACACTTGAATCAAACCATCACAGTAGTTATCTCTTTTATTTATTTACAAGCAGAGAGAAGGAGAGAGAATGGGTGTGCCAAGACCTTTTGCCACTGCAAATGAACTCCAGATGCATGTGCCAGTTTGTGCATCTGGCTTTACATGGATATAGGGGAATCAAATCTGGACCAGCAGGCTTTGCTAGCAAGCACCTTTAACTGCTGAGCCACGTCCCCATCCCAGTTTTGGTATTTATAAACATTAAAAATCTTACAGGCCAGGAATGGTGGCGCATGCCTTTAATCCCAGCACGCGGGAGGCAGAGGTAGGAGGATCAATATGAGTTCGAGGCCACCCTGAGACTACATAGTGAATTCCAGGTCAGCTTGAGCTACAGCGAGACCCTACCTTGGGTTTTCTAGCGAGACCCTACCTCAGAAAACCCAAAATAATAATAATAATAATAATAATAATAATAAAAAATAAAAAATCTTACTCCACAAGGTTTGTTGTAGCCCGCACCCTTCCGTGTTTACAGGACTATGAGGCACCAGGCTCCTCACCTGGCAGTTTTAGTCAGCAGTACAGTTCTGGTATGCCTTTCCATCTGCATGAGCTGGCAGTTATGCTTGGTATACCTTTCAAATATGATGTCTGAAAACTCGGGTCCATTGGAGGGAGAATGGAGAAGTAGGAGAGCGATGTCCATTGCTTGGGCCTTGGGCATCACCACTGTGCCCTACCCCTGGATGTATTCTTGGAGTTAACTAGTCTGTAGAACTAACCTCTGTGAAAATTTCAATTTGAAGTGATTGTAAAGGCATAAAAAAGAAAGTTGGGGATGAAGAAATATTTGAATGGTTCAGATTTACCTGAAAGATCAAACAATATGAGGATCAAAAATAATATAGGATTAGAAACATGAGTTTGTTTTGTAACTAATAAGATTGCTAGTCTTTCTGTAATTGAGAACTAAGAGTTACAGAATGTGATTTGGGGTGCTCTCTCTCTCTCTTTTATTTTTTTTATTAACAACTTCCATGATTGTAAACAATATCCCATGGTAATGCCTTCTCTCCCCCCACTTTCCCTTTTGAAACTCCAATCTCCATCATATCCCCTCCCCCTCTCAGTCACTCTTTTATTTTGATCTCTCTCTCTCTTTTAAGATTTATTGATTTATTTATGAGAGACACACACAGAGAGAGAGAGAGAGAGAGAGAGAGAAAGAGGGAGAGAATGGGCACACCAGAGCCTCTAGCTATTGCAAACAAACTCCATATGCATGTGCCACCATGTGCATCCAGCTTATGTGGGACCTGGAGAATTGAACCTGCGTCCTTAGGCTTCGCAGGCATATGCCTTAACTGCTAAGCCATCTCTCCAGCCCCTGATTTGGGGATCTCTTAATTACACAGAATATGAAGTCCTTTAACTAGTTTAAGCAAAATGTGAAATTTGCCCCGGGGCATGGTAGCGCATGCCTTTAATCACAGTACTGAGGAGGCAGATGTAGGAGGATTGCTGTGAGTTTGAGGCTACCCTGAGACTACGTAGTGAATTCTAGGTTAGCCTGGGCTAGAGTGAGACCCTACCTTGAAAAGCCAAAAAAAAGGGGGGAGCGGGGGAATTTGTGGACAAAGATAGCTTCCCAGCATATAAAGTCCATTAAGGCAAAGGTTGTTTAAGTTTTGTTTTCTTTGATATATAACTCACATAATGTAAAACTCATGGAGCACAGACAATTATTATTTTTTTAAATATTTTATTAATTTATTTGAGAGAGAGAGAGAATGGGCACACCACAGCCTCAAGCTGCTGCAAATGAACTTGACGCATGCACCACCTTGTGCATCTGGCTTATGTGGGTCCTGGGGAATTGAACCTGGGTCCTTTGGCTTTGCAGGTAAGTGCCTTAACCGTAAGCCATTTCTCCTGCCTCAGCAAGTATTTTTCTTTTAACTCATACAGTATATTCAGTGTTAGGATGTCTTATAACAATATTTGTTATACAAATTAATGAATGAAATGAGTAAGTAAAGGGCATGACATACAAAGAGTATCATTCACCAAGTATTTCAGTTTTCTAGGTCTACTATAACAAATGACCACCAACCCTAGGGCCCTTACAGATAGACACTTATTCACATAGTTAAGCAGGCCAGAAGTTCAAAACCCAGATGCCAGCAGAGCTACAGGTTGCTCCAAAGGGTTTGAGAGAGGAACCTTTCTTGGCTCTTCCACTTCCTCCTGGTCACTGGAGTCTCTGCCTTTTAGCTGCTCTTCCTGCCATGGATCTGTATTGTCTCCTCAAGTATGCAAACACTAGAGTAGGACTCACCCTCGTTTGTGCCCTCACACTTCCATGTCATGATTCCAGAGTGAACCGTCCCAGCTCTGACTGTGTTGTCCCTAGTGGCATGTTTAAGATTTTGGCCTATTTTATGTTGCAGTTGGCTACTTAAGTGAAAAGACTGATGAAAATTTAGAGAGAGATTGAGTAGTATGCTGTGAGGGTGGGAATGAAGGAATTTTTTGTACTGCTTTGGACACCATCATCGTCCCTGGATATTGAACATAATGGAAATAATCCTTTACTCTGCAGTCTTTTCTAAGAGGTGTAAGGAGGTTGGAGTGAATGTGTAATCTTTGAGTTTTGTTCTGGACTCTTATAAAATCTTGTATGTGAGCTGGTCATAGTAGTGCACACTTGTAATCAAGCACTTAGGCGGCTGAGGTATGAGGATTGGGAGTTTGAAGTTGGCCTATGTTGTTATATAGTGAGTTTGAAGCCAGTTAAAGCCAGCCTGGGCTACATAGCAAGACCCTGTCTCAAAACAAAACAAGCCTGTCAGCCAAACAAACAAAACCCAACTAACTTGCTTGTGCATGTCTGTCCCGTGTTTTCCCTTTTTTTGGTAATAGAGTGAAATATATTATTTTAAAACTTTAAAATATTTTTAATTTGTGTGCATGTTTGTTTGAATGAGGGTTCATGTGTTATAGTGCATGTGTAGAGGTCAGAAGACAACCTCCCAGTCAGCCCTTTGCCTTTTCACTTCATTTGAGTCAGGGTTACTGGCTGTGGATTCTTGCTGTGCCACTGTTCTTGGCTTGGCTGTGGTCTGCAACCTTACACGAAATTGTCCTGTCTCTGCCTTTCATATCATCCCCAGCATGCTGGGATTACAGAAATTTGCACTGGCTTGCAGTTTTTTACATGGGATGGAACTCTGGTACTCTAGTTCCCTAGTTTAAGTAACACTTTTTTTTTTTTTTTTTTTTTTTTGTATTTCAAGGTAGTGTTTCGCTCTAGCCCAGGTTGACCTGGAATTCACTATGTAGTCTCAGGGTGGCCTTGAACTCAGGGTGATTCTCCGACCTCTGCCTCCCAAGTGCTGGGATTAAAGGCGTGCGCCACCATGCCCGACTTGAGTTAACACTTAAAGTAAACCATTTATCCACTGAACCATCCAATAAAGTGACATATATTCTGATTAGGCTCTGAATATTTGTTTGTGCTCAACAGAAACTTATGTGTAAACTTTTTAAATCTTTAAAATTTTCAAAGAATTCAATACAGGTTAGCTATACATTTTTATTGCTATAGTTGGAGTTAAAACGATTTCAATAACCCATGGTGAGCTTTGAGATCATCTAGAACAACTAGCCCAGGCTGTGGATGGAAACAGGACTGCAAAAGCATCAGAAAGAATCATCTGAAAGGCTTCTAGCAGGATTCTGTGCCTGAGGTTCTGATTTTTTGTGTCTGGGATGGGGTCCAGGGCTGACGTTTCTAACAGGTTCCCAATGTTACTCATGCTTCAGGCCTGGGAATCACAATCACACTTATGAGAACCACCAGACGATGAACTACACAAACAGATGTTGCCAGAGTTCAAGAAACTCTAGCCTTGAATTCTAACTTGCTTTTCTCTTATAAAGGCTAAATTTTAGTATTTCTGTGGGGGAAAAAATGGTTGGGAAACAAAATCCCACAGTTCAGTTCTGGCCTGCCCTGTTTTATTATTTATTGAGTTGTAATTCACTCTTTTAAAGTGTACATTGAGTATTTAGTTTGTTGGCAAAACAGTACAAGCATCACCATTACCTTAATCGCAGAATTTTCAGCATCCCACATGACACTCCTATATCCATAAGCAGACTTTCCCTCCCACCCCTGGCAATGACATATTCTTTCATTGTACATTTGTTTATTCTGGATGTTTCATATAAATGGAACCAAATTCTCTGGTCTTTTACATCTGGCTTCTTTTAACTTAGTATATTTTTCATGTTTTCTGTGTTGAAATGTGGATAGGTACTACATTGTTTATATGACCAAATAACATTCCATTGTATAGATATACCACATTCCTAGAGTTAGTTAAGAGTATTTCTTCTAGTCAATTAAGTCCTAGAATTAATTAGGTTATTTCTACATTGGGTGCACCAAGAATAATTCTACCCTGAACATTCATCCACAGGCTTTTCTGTGCACATATGTAGTCAATTCTCTAGGAACTACACACACACACACACACACACACACACACACACACACATGCTAGGGAGAAGTGCTTAGATAACACTGTGTTTAATACTCTGAAGAACTCTTAAGATATTTTCATAGGCTGTACTGTTATATATTTTCTATAAGAAATGTTAGGAAGGTTCTGATTTCTCCCCATCTTCATTAACAGTATCTTGTTAGTTGTTGTTTGAGATAGTCACCTGTAGCCAGGGATGACCTGGAACAACTTCTCATTTCAGGCAAGTACCACACACCTGGTTTTATAAGGTGCTTGGGATTGAACCCAGAGCTTTGTACATGCTAGGGGAGCACTGTACCAACTGAGTTACATCCTCAGCTGTTATCTCTTTTTTGTTTGTTTGTTTGTTTGTTTGTTTCAAGGTAGGATCTCACTGTAGCCCAGGGTGACCTGGAACTCACTCTATAGTCCTAGGCTGGCCTTGAACTCACAGCAGTCCTTCTACCTCTGATTTCTGAGTGCTGGGATTTAAGGCCACCACATCCTGCTATTATCTGTCTTTTTGATTGTAGCCATCCTGTTGCGTGAAGTGGTTTCTCATTGTGATATTTACATATCCTAGTGGTTGATGAAGTTTGGCAGCTTTTTATGTGTTTCTTGATTATTTGAATTTTTTTTTTCCTGGAGAGACAACTGTCCAAATCTTTTGGCTATTATGAAAATTTTACAATAGGGCTGGGGGTGGTGGTGCACACCTTTAATCCCAGCACTTGGGAGGCAGGGGTGGGAGGTTGCCATGAGCTTGAGGCCACCTTGAGACTACATAGTTAATTCCAGGTCAGCCTTGGCTAGAACGAGACCCTACCTTGAAAAAAATAAAATAAAATAATGAAAATTTTATAATAGAGGCTTTTTGTTGGTTTTAAATAATTCTTTATATATTTTGGACAGTATTAAAAACAATTCTAGGTAGATCATTCTCTGTACTTCCCTAGTGCTGCTGTGGAGGTGTGACATACAGATGTCTGCCACAGCAGGCTTCTTCTCTGCTGACTCAAGTTGGAAACTTCAGGCTGCAGGGCCATTAACCAGTTTTAGAAGCATTGAAATGCCCCCCGGCCATGAGCAGAAATCTCCATCAGTAGCAGTCTCTTTATTTGGGCCCCAAGATAACAACTTGACTAATTGATTGACTAATGTCTATGTACAGCCCTTTAATGGTTCCTTAGCTGAGGAGCCATCTATAAATTAAAAGGATGGTGTTTAAATTTACAACTGAAAAAAAAAATTCTAGGGCTAGAGAAATGGATTAGCAGTTAAAACACTTGCCTGCAAAGCCTAAGGACCCAAGTTTGATTCCCCAGGACCCATGTAAGCCAGATGTACAATGTGGTACATGTGTCTGGAGTTAATTTCAGTGGCTAAAGGCCCTGGTGCATCCATTATCTCTCTATCAATCTGCTTGCCTCTTTCTCTCAAAAATAAAAACAGTTCTAAAATTGACATTAAATTCAAATTTTTAGCTTATTCTCTTTCTCTGCTCATCATAGATTTAAGTATACTCAATGAAGTTGCTTTACTTTATAGAACAGAAGGAAGTAATGGCTGTCATCCACTCCAGCTGGCCACATTAAATCACACTTTTATTAAATATTCTAATTTTTCCCCCTTTTGAAACAGCTCCTTGCTATCTGTTTTTGCCTGAATTTGAATTCACTGAGTGACTCAGCTGGCTTTGAGCTCACAACCTTCCTGCCTCAGTCACCCAAATGCTATAGTTATATATGCGTGCCCAGCTTCAGTGTGTTGAGGAAAATAATTGGACCTGTGTTCCATTTGGACTCAATAAATTGGTAGACAATTGTTTTGCAAATATGGTTTTTCATGGTTGGCATTCCCAGAGCTATAATTAACTGAACTAGTAGTGTGATGGTTAGGGCTTATATAGTTATACTTGAGCTCATTAGCACAAATCCCAATATACAGAATACACTAATGACATACTTAGAAATTGCAAAAGGTTGTGGTGGTGCACATATTTAATTCTAGCACTTGGAGGTAGAGATAGGAGGATCACCATAAATTTGAGGCCACCCTGAAGGTACATAGTGAATTACAGGCCAGCCTGGGCTAGAGCGAGACCCTACCTCAAAAAAGAAAAGAAAAGAAAAAAAAGGAAAGAAAGAAAGAAAGAAAGAAAGAAAGAAAGAAAGAAATTTAAAAACTTAAAGCCAGGTGTGGTGATACACTCCTTGAATCTTAGCACTAGGGAGACTGAGATAGGGTAGGAGGATTGCCATGACTTTGAGGCCAGCCTGAGCCCTACAGAATGAGTTGTAATTCAGCCTGGGCTAGAGTGAGACCCTTCTTCAAAAATCAAAAACCGTGCTGAAGACTCCACATACTTGGGTGGCAAGGCCATTGAGAAATTCTGCTGGAACTGAGCTGATAACCTCCTCCATGTAGACCAGCTGAAAGAAAGCTGGAAGAAGCCATTCTACATGTAGTTCAATGGGAGAGAGATATCACCAGTGAAGATACTCAACAGTGGACACTGCAAGCCTTATAATTGGCCAGCCAGGCCAAATGAGCCAACGGGTGCAATAGTGGCACGTCTGTCCTGGTGGAAACCAACTGCCCTCCAATTGGACTGGAGGCCTGCTCCATGGGGGGAATACATCCCTGATACTGAAAACTTAAAACAGGGGTAGTCATGAGCCCTAGGGGTGTAACATCTGCTGATGTCTGGAAAAAATGTATATACTATGCTTATCAAACTGCCCAGTAAGCACTTCTCTTAATATTTATACCCTTATATTAACACTACTCTCACTTTGGATAGAGAATCTTCTCTTTTCAGATGGCAGTGACCTTGGGATGACTCAGAAGGTATCATAGTGCTGGAAAGAAGTGACTGGAGTACTGAGTAACATCTTGATCATACCTTCCAAGGCTCAGGGTCTAATGCGGAAGAGGTGGCGGAAAGAATATAAGAGCCAAAGGAAGGGTAGGACTCCTTACAACGTCCTCCCTCCAGACATAAAATGGCCTGGATATCCATGACCTCATAGTGCCTGACACTACCTACACAAGACCATCATAAGAGGAGGAAAAGATCATGACATCAAAATGAAAGAGAGACTGATTGAGATGGGGAGGGGATATGATGGAGAATGGAATTTCAAAGGGAAAGTGGGGGGAGGGAGGGTAGCACCATGGGATATTTTTTATAATCATGGAAACTGTTAATAAAAATTGAGGAAAAAAATCAAAAACCGGCTGGAGAGATGGCTTAGCAGTTAAGTGCTTGGACCCCAGTTCGAGGCTCGATTCCCCAGGACCCATGTTAGCCAGATGCACAAGGGGCCCCACACCCATCTGGAGTTCATTTGCAGTGGCTGGAAGCCCTGGTGTGCCCATTCTCTCTCCCTCTCCCTTTCTTTCTCCCTCTCTCTCTCTTCGCTCTCAAATAAATAAATAAAAATAAACAAAAATTTTTTTAAAAATCAGAAACCATCAAGAACAAAAAAGAAATTGAAAAAGGTAAAAAAGGAACCAGCATATATAACATCAGCATTGGTAGTGAACTTGGAAAGAACTTTTCTGATATAGCTGTTTTGTTGATTATTATGGCAGTAAAGTTCAGGTTCAGATAGGATGTATGTGTGTGTGTGTGTGTGTGTGTGTGTGTATGTGAATGAGGAGAGAGACAGAGAAAGAATTGGCGTGCCAGGGCCTGTAGACACTGAAGTCAAACTCAGATGCCTGTGCCACCTTGTGCACATGTATGTATGCCTTTGCATCATCTTGTGTGTCTGTCTTATGTGGGATGTGGGACCTGGGGAGTTGAATATGGGCCCTTAGGCTTCGCAGACAAGTGCCTTAACTCCTATCTCTCTAGTCCTGTTTTTTTTGTTGTTGTTGTTTGTTTGTTTGTTTGTTTGTTTGTTTTTCTGAGGCAGGGTCTTGCTTTAGTCCAGGCTGACCTGAAATGAGTCTCAGGCTGGCTTCAAACTCACAGCACTCTTACCTTAGCTTCCTGAGTGTTAGGACTAAAGACGTGAGCCACCATGCTCAGCTGTTTCTTTGTTTTTGTTTTTTTGTTTTGTTTTGAGTATTTTTTATTTTTATTTATTTATTTGAGAGCAACAGAGGGGGAGAGAGAGAGAGAGGGAGAGAATGGGCACGACAGGGCCTCCAGCCACTGCAAATGGACTCCTGATGCATGTGCCCTCTTGTGCATCTGGCTAACGTGGGTCCTGGGGAATCGAGCCTCGAACCGGGGTCCTTAGGTTTCACAGGCAAGCACTTAACCACTAAGCCATCTCTCCAGCCTGTTTTTGTTTTTTGAGAATATATATATGTCTCAATGTGTAACCCACACTGACCTCAAGCTCATAGTCCCCCCACCCCAACCTACCTTAGCTTCCTGGGTGTTGAAACTATAGGTATGAGCCACCACACCAGCAAATTTTATGTTTTAAATGCTGCTTAGATCACTTTGCTGAGTGATCTTCGTTCTGAGACAAGGAATACCTTGACTGCTTAAGAATCTCTGGTCTGAGGCTGGAGAGATGACTTAGCGGTAAAGGTGTTTTCCTGGGAAGCCTAAGGACCCAGGTTCAGTTCCCTAATATCCATGTAAGCCTGATGCACAAGGGGGCACATGCATTTGGAGTTCATTTGCAGTGGCTAGAGGCCCTGGCATGCTCATTCTTTCTCTGTCTATCTCCTTTCTATTTCTCTCTCTCTGATTGCAAATAAATAAATAAATTAAAAAAAAATAATCTCTAGTTTGAGCCGGGCGTGGTGGTGCACGCCTTTAATCCTAGCACTCAGGAGGCAAAGGTAGGAGGATCACCGTGAGTTCAAGGCCACCCTGAGACTACAGAGTAAATTCCAGGTCAGCCTGGGCTAGAGCTAGACCCTACTTGAAAACACCAAAAAAAAAAAAAAAAAAAAACACCTCTGGTCTTGGCCCATGATTTGGAAATGTCAACACTTCAGAATGTTGCCTACTCTACACTGATGAAAGTATGTTATTCGTGATGCTAACTATATACATTTTGTGAATACTTTCTTCTATACTTTATTCTACTGAAGATGTTAGGAAATTAATTTTTTAAATTATTTATTTATTTATTTGAGAGCGACAGACAGAGAAAGAAAGAGACAGATAGGTAGAGAGAGAATGGGCGCGCCAGAGCCTCCAGCCACTGCAAACAAACTCCAGATGCATGCGCCACCTTATACATCTGGCTTACGTGGGTCCTGGGGAATCAAGCCTTGAACTGGGTTCCTTAGGCTTCATAGGCAAGCACTTAAATGCTAAGCCATCCCTCCAGCCCCAGGAAATTGTTTTTGCAAAGTACATGTAATACTTTATTTTAGACATGCAAGAAAATCTATTTCAGAATGTATTAAAACAAGCAACTGTATATGGATAACAAAAAACACAACATTTTTTAGCATCTTTTTATTTTATTTTATTTCCACTTGAACTCCAGGCACTTGGCCCACCTGGTGTGCATGTGTGACCTTGTGCGTGCCTCACCTTTTTGCCTCTGGCATATGTGAGATCTGGAGACTCAAACATGGGTCATTAGGCTTCACAGTCAAGCGCCTGAACCTTTAAGCCATCTCTCCAGCCCCATTTTTTTTTTTATAGCTTAGCACATGGCATTCAAAACAAACTGGCAGGAGACAATGTATATTTTTGCAACATCAAAATCAGATGTGGTGGTGGGGAGGTGGAAGAAAGGGCAATGAAAAACCAGTGTTCTACGTGCTTCAAATGTGGTACATTTTAGCAATAATGGCAAGAATGGAGATAACTAATCTGTATACCTGCCTAATTAGTTTGCTAACAACACATTTTGTGTTAGAAAATATTGATCATTAGCACCACAGTTAAATACACTGAAAGTATAGTCACATGAACAGCCTATGGTACATTGAAATGTAAAACAAAGACAGTGAAAGGGTCAAAGGGATTTACATAGATTTATAATACGTACTTGATTCAGTATAACACGTTTTTAAACTTTAGCAGATGACAGTGTGATTTTCCTTTTCTTCTTGTGTATGTATGTGTAGTGTGTATGCATTTGTATATGCTTGTTTGTGTGTGGGGGTGTGTGTACACCCGTATGTGTGTGCACATGGAGGCCAGAGGTTGATATTAGGTTCTGTCACTTGAGCCCTGAGCTCTCTGATTCAGCTAGTCTAGCCTGCATACCTTTGGGATGCTCTGCTTCCACCTCCTGAGCACTGGCATTACAGGCAACCACCACTAACCCTCAGCATTGGCATGAGTGCTAGAGTTTAGAACTCTGATTCTCACACTTAGACAGCAAGCACTTTATCCTCTGATGTTCCCAGAAAGTGATTTCACATGCAGTTCTGGGATTGAAACCAGGACCTTATATATACTAGGTAAGTACTCCACCACTAAGCTATACCCCCAGCTCCCAGAATCTTTAATCTTATCTTAATTTCCCAAATGATTTCATGTGAATCACAAAGCAGCCAGTACATTTCCCCCATCTTTTATACTGCTTACCCCACAAGCAGTAGAGTCTGTGTCAGCAATGAACAGCTCAGAGGGCAAAACAGCACACGCAGACTATTTCAGTGACCTTTGGTTGAATACTTCACTGTAGAGTGCATGAGTCTGGCAGGTAGAGGACAGGTTATCAGCCAGTTTGAAAATTTATCACACTTCTGAAATCAAGTTGGTTCAGTGTAGGAATCTATTTGACTTAGATGTGCTATTTTTAAAGGTTTTTTTTGTTGAAAATTGTATTGAGGTATAACAGTCTTGTATTCAAGGTTTAAAAATTCAGCTGGGCTGGGAATAGTGATGTCTGCCTTTAATCCCAGCATTTGGGAGGCAGAGGTAGGAGGATCACAGTGAGTTGAAGACTAGTCTAATTGTGCATAGTAGTCTAGAGTATAACCCTGCTTAGAAAAAGAAAATGCAGCTGGATAAATTTTTATAAAACACCACTTACGGGCTGGAGGAATGGCTTAGCCGTTAAGGCACTTGCATTCCCACCAACAGTGTTGAAGGGTTCCTCTTTTTCCACATCCTCATCAGCATTTATGGTCATTTGTTTTCATGATGGTAGCCAATCTGACAGGAGTGAGATGGAATCTCAACATAGTTTTAATCTGCATTTCCCTGATGACTAGGGATGTAGAACATTTTTTTGGATGCTTATATGCCATCTGTATTTCTTCTGATAGCTCCCTATTTAGTTCCATAGCCCATTTTTTAATTGGGTTGTTTGATTTCTTATTATTTAATTTTTTGAGTTCTTTGTATATCCTAGGTATTAATCCTCTATCAGATGTATAGCTGGCAAAGATTTTTTTCCCATTCTGTAGGTCGCCTCTTTGCTTTATTCACAGTGTCCTTGGCCATACAAAATCTTTGTAATTTCATGAGGTCCCTGCAGTTACTCTGTGGCTTTATTGCCTGAGCAACTGGGGTTATATTCAGAAAGTCTTTGCCAAGACCAATATGTTGAAGGGTTTCCCCTACTTTTTCCTGTAGCAGTTTCAGAGTTTCAGGTCTGATATTAAGGTCTTTAATCCATTTGGACTTAGTTCTTGGGCATGGAGAGAGAGAAGCATCTACTTTTATCTTTCTACAGATACATATGCAGTTTTCCCAACACCATTTGCTGAAGAGGCTGTCTTTTCTCCAATGACTATTTTTGCAATTTTATCGAATATCAGGTTGGCTATAGCTACCTGGACTTATATCTGGGACTTCTATTCTGTTCCATTGATCTACATGTCTGCTTTTATGCCAGTACCATGCTGTTTTTGTTACTATGGCTCTGTAGTATAGGTTAAAAATCAGATATGGTGATACCACCAGCCTTATTTTTGTTGCTCAAAATTGTTTTAGATATTCGAGATTTTTTATGCTTCAAAATGAATTATTGGATTGTTTTTTTTTTCTGTTTCTGTGAATAATGCCATTGGAATTTTTATGGGAATTGCACTAAATATATAGATTGCTTTTGGTAAGATTGCCATTTCAGAATATTGATTCTTCCAATCCAAGAACAAGGGATGTTTTTCCATTTCCTAGTGTCTTCTGCAATTTCTCACTTGAGTGTTTTAAAATTTGCATTGTAGAGATCCTTCACTTTCTTAGGTTTTTTTCCAAGGTACTTTTTTTGATGCAGTTGTGAATGGGAGTGATTCTCTGATTTCATCCTTCCTCTCTGTGTTTGTTGTTAGCATATAGGAAGGCTACTGATTTCTGTGTGTTCATTTTGTATCCTGCTACATGGCTATAGGTATTTATCAGCTCTAACAGTTTGCTGATAAAGTCTTTAGGGTCCTTTATGTATAGAATCATGTCATCTGCAAATAATGATAACTTGATCTCTTCCTTTCCAATCTGTATCCCTTTTATGTGTATCTCTTGCCTTATTGCTATGGCTAAGACTTCCAGTACTATATTAAATAAAAGTGGGGATAATGGACACCCTTGTCTTGTTCCTGATTTTAGTGGAAAAGCTTCCTGTTTTCCCCATTTAGTAATATATTGGCCGTAGGCTTGTCATAAATAGCCTTTATTATGTTGAGATATGTTCCTTCTGTTCCCAGTCTCTGTAGGACTTTTGTCATGAAGGGATGTTGGATTTTGTCAAATGCTTTCTCTGCATCTAATGAGATGATCATGTGATTTTTCTCCTTCAGTCCATTTATATAATGTATTACATTTATCAATTTGTGTATGTTGAACCATCCCTGCGTCTCTGGGATAAAGCATACTTGGTCGGGGTGAATGATCTTTCTGATATACTCTTGTATTATCTTTGGCAATATTTTGTTGAGAATTTTTGCATCTATGTTCATGAGGGAGATTGGTCTGTAATTTTATTTTTTTGTTATATCTTTGCCTGGTTTTGGTATCAGGGTGATGCTGGCTTCGTAGGAGTTTGGTAGGATTCCTTCTTTTTCTATTTTATGGAAAAGCTTAAGAAGCATTGGTGTTAGTTCTTTCCTGAAGGTCTGGTAAAATTCACCAGTGAATCCATCTGGGCCTGAACATTTTTAGTTGGGAGATTTTTGATAGCTGCTTGGATCTCCCTACTTGTTATAGGTCTATTTAAGTGATTAATCTCATGTTGATTTAATTTAGATAGGTCATATAAATCAAGGAAATCATCCATTTCTTTCATATTTTAATACTTAGTGGAGTATATGTTTTTATAGTATGTCCCTATGATGTTTTGAATTTCTTTGGTATCTGTTGTGAGGCTGCCTTTTTCATGTCTAATTTTATTAATTTGTGTCTCTTCTCTCTTTCTTTTGGTCAGATATGCTAAGGGTTTATCAATCTTGCTTATCCTTTCAAGGAACCAACTCTTTGTTTCATTGATTCTTTGGATTTTTGTTTGTTTGTTTGTTTGTTTCTATTTCATTAGTTTCTGCCCTAATCTATTATTTCTTCCTGTCTACTGATTTTTGGTTTGCCTTGTTCTTCTTTTTCCAAGGCTTTAAGGTGAAGCATTAGGACATTTACTTGAGACCTTTCTAATTTCTTAATATAGGGACTTAAAGCTATAAATTTCCCTCTTAGGACTGCCTTCATTGTGTCCCAAAGGTTTTGGTATGTTGTGTTCTCATTATCATTTGACTCTATGAATTTTTTGATTTCTTTCTTGATTTCTTCATTGACCCATTCATCATTTAGTAGTGTATTTTTAAGTTTCCATGATTTTGTGTATTCTCTACAGCTTTTCTTGCTATT
Source organism: Dipus sagitta (assembly GCA_036346955.1). Taxonomy (NCBI): domain Eukaryota; kingdom Metazoa; phylum Chordata; class Mammalia; order Rodentia; family Dipodidae; genus Dipus; species Dipus sagitta. The sequence goes on along the minus strand of CM070771.1, from coordinate 121,529,112 downwards.
GATTTGTAGTTTGATTCCATTGTGTTCAGATAGAATGCAAGGAATTTTTTCAGTTTTCCTGTATTTGTTAAGATTTGTTTTGTGTCCTCATATATGGTCTATTTTAGAGAATGTTCCATGTGCTGCTGAAAAGAATGTATATTCTGCAGCATTTGGATGAAATGTCCTATATCTGTTAGGCCCATTTGTTCTATGACCTCATTTAATCCAGATGCTGGGATGACTTGTCAATTAATGAGAGTGGGGTATTGAAGTCACCCAATACCACTGTGTTTGATGTTATCTGACCTTAGTTCTAATAGCGTTTGTTTGATGAAGTGGGGATCCCCCATGTTAGGTGCATATATGTTTAGGATTGTAATGTCCTCCTGTTGGAGTGTGCCTTTAATCAATATAAAGTGACCTTCCTTATCTTTCTTAACTAATGTTGGGCTGAAGTCTACCTTGTCAGATATTACGGTAGCAACCCCTGCTTGTTTTCCAGGCCCATTTGCTTGAAATACTATTTTCCAACCTTTCAGCCTTAGATAGTGTCCATCCTTTGTAGAAAGGTGAGTTTCTTGGAGGCAACAAATTGAAGGATCCCACTGTTTAACCCAGCCTGCAAATCTATGTCTTTTGGTTGGGGCATTGAGGCCATTGATATTAAGAGCTGTTGTAGTTCTTCTGGTTTTACCTTTGTTCTCTTATATTAACTAGTATTTGAATATGGTTTGTTTTTTTCCAGGTTCCTTATATGTGTGCTTTTCTTTCTCTTCAGCATGGAGGATTCTTTCAAGTATTTTCTGTAGAGCTGGTTTTGTCTTCAAATATTCCTTTAGTCTGCTTTTGTTGTGGAATGTTCTTATTTCTCTGTCTATTCAAATGGATAGTTTTGCAGGATAAAGTAACCTTGGTTGACAGTTGTTATTGTTCAGAACTTGGAATACATCACTCCACGCCTTTCTGGCTTTTATAGTTTGTGTTGAGTAATCTGCTGTGATCCTGATGGGCTTTCCTTTGTATGTAACTTGATTGTTCTCTCTTAACTACTTTCAATATATTTTCTTTGGTTTGTATGTTTGGTAGTTTAATTATAATATGGCGAGGAGAGGTTCTTTACAGGTTTTGTCTGGTTGGTGTTCTGAAGGATTCTTTTATCTGCATTGGCATCTCTTTCCCAATTTGGGGGAAGTTTTCTTCTATGATTTTGTTGAAAGTGCCTACTATGCCTTGGGAGTGAAATTCTTCTCCTTCTACCCTGAATTCTTATGTTTGATCTTTTCATAGTGTCCCGAATGTCTTGAAATTCCCATTCATACTTTCCTATTAGTTTGTCTTTCTCTTTGTTGGACTGTATTAGATCTGCCACCTGGTCTTCTAGCTTAGATATTCTGTCCTCTCCTTTATCCATTCTACTGGCGAGATTTTCTACAGAGTGTTTTATTTCATTGACTGTGTTCTTCATTGCTAGTAATTCTGACTGGTTTTTCTTTATTATTTCTATTTCCTTGTTTATGTCTTGTATTGACCTCCTTATTTCATTAAATTGGTTTCCTGCGTCTTCTTTGATTCCTTTCATTTCCTCTTTGATTCCTTTGATTTCCTCGAGCATATTTATAATCCTTCTTTTGGAATCTTTCTCAGGCATTTCCTCTAACATTCTCACTGGAGGTCATTTCTGATGCATTAGTACTTTTTGGTGGATTTATATTGTCTTGGTTTTTGGTGTTTCTTGTGTTATAATGTACATGTTTTTGCATCTTGGATTAATTTAATGCTTGGATTTTCTAGTTAGCTGCAGTATTATTAGATGTATCAATCAATCTGCTGTTACATATCTTCGGGGTAGGAGCTTAGTGTGCTAGGTGTGGCTCTTAACCCTCTCAGTGTATCTACAAAAGTGACCCTAGATGTTGGGTTTGCCTGCTTTGAGATTATTCAAGTACGCTGAGTGGAACAAAATACAGGTAGGTTCTAAAATTTAAACAATGTACACATTCAGTGAAAAACAGCTGAGAGTATGTATGCAAGAGTAGGTTTTATGACAACCAGATCCTCACAAAGTTTCAATCCCTTATGGTGTGTGTTGCCCCACACCCTTAATCCTGTCAATTGGGAGGCTAAGATTTCTGGTCTGTTGAGGGCTTCCAAGTCAGCTTGTGACCAAGTGAGACCCTTCCCTAATGAACAACAGGAGACAATGTCACTATAAATCAGGAAGCAACAAATAAGCCCAAAATGTAGCGTATTTAAGAATAGCATATCTGACCACACATCAGATTTAACATATAATTTATCCTGATATGGAAGTAGCTCTGGTGTGAGTTGAAAATCTCCTCACCTGGCTTTTCCTGTGACTCAAGCTGAGCCTTACAGCTGTGGTCCCATGGACCTGCTGCTGCTGCGACCTGGTGCTGCCACTGCTGGAATCACTTCTGCCTGCCTATGTGGGCTCTAGATGCTCTGGATCTCTCCTACTTCTCTGCTACAGTTGGTAATTTCTTATACACCTCACTTATTAGTAGAAGCGTGTATTCTGCTGTTTTTTTTTTTTTTTCTTTTTTGGCTTTTTCTCCCCTAGGCAGCTTTGGTGTGGTGCCTATGCCGCCATCTTAACCAGAAGTCGACCTCAGTTTCCTTTTTTTTTTTTTTTTTTTGACCTTCATATATATGGAATCATTTTTGTATCTCCAGCTCCTTTTTTCTTACTTTATTTGATTTTTTTTTTTTTTTTTTTTTTTGGTTTTTCGAGGTAGGGTCTCACTCTAGCCCAGGCTGACCTGGAATTCACTATGGAGTCTCAGGGTGGCTTCGAACTCACAGTGATCCTCCTACCTCTGCCTCCCGAGTGCTGGGATTAAAGGCGTGCACCACCACGCCCGGCTTATTTGATTTTTTTTATTTTATGTATTTATTTGCAAGGAGAGAGAGAGAATGGGTTCCCTACAGCCTCTAGCCACTGCAAACAAACACCAGATGCATGTACACTTTGTGCAGCTGGCTTTATGTGGGTACTCGGGAATCAAACTGGGTCATTAGGCATTGCAGGCAAGCGCCTTAATCGCTGAGCCATCTCTCCAGCCCATTTGTTCTTTGAGAACATCTCTATGTAGCCCAGGCTGGCCTCATGATGCTCCTTCCTCAGCCTCTCTAGTGCTAGGATTACAGGCAGGTACTACCACACCTGGCTAGACATGTGGTTTGTATGCAAGGAAATTCCCACTCATTGTTACAGAGCTTCTCTAATTGCTAATCTTTTACTGCATATGTTCCATTGTGCTCACAGTCCTGTGCTCCTCCCTCACACATATGTAGTGTCTGGTAATTATGAGTCTAACCCTTAGATCAACCTATAAACATGATCTTCAGTCACCTCCATAAATATGCAAGTGTGTATCCTCCATTCACAGGAATATTTATATGTAGTTAGCATACAGCACTCCACATTAGGAAATTAGCACTCTTCAGCCACAGACCTTGTTATTGTTTTCTCAACTCTCTTAACATCTGTTTCCTTCCTAGTCAGGATCCTTCCTAGGACCATGGTTACCCTTTTTTTGGCAGGGGGGTTTCAATTTTCGAGGTAGGTTCTCATGCTAGTCCAGGCTGACCTGGAATTCACTGTGTACTCTCAGGGTGACCTTGAACTCCTGGCAAGTCCTCTTACCTCTGCCTCCTGAGTGCTGGAATTAAAGACATGCACCACCACGCCTGGCTGAATATAGTTAGCTTTTTTCTTTTTTAAAAAGGTTTTATTTTTATTTATTTATTGGAGTTGGAGAGGGACAGAGAGAGTGAGAATAGGTGTGCCAGGGCTTCCAGCCACTGCAAACGAACTCCAGACGCATGTGCTACCTTGTGCATTTGGCTTATGTGGGACCTGGAGAATTGAACCTGGGTCCCTAGGCTTCACAGGCAAATGCCTTAACTGCTAAGCCATCTCTCCAGCCCCAAAGAATGACTCTTAACTTGAGTGTGTCTAATGGTTCCTCATGACTGGACTATCAAGCATACTTTCTTTTTTCTTTTTAAAAATTATTAGCTGGGTGTGGTGGTGCATGTCTTTAATCCCAGCACTCGGGTGGCTGAGGTAGGAGGATCACTGTGAGTTCAGGCCAGCCTGAGAGTCCATAGTGAGTTCCAAGTCAGCCTGGGATAGAGGGAGACCCTATCTTGAAAAACAACAAAACAAAAATATTTAGTTCCTTAGTGAGTTATTTGAGAGAGAGAAGGGGTTGGGGGGAATGGGTGTTCCAGGGCTTCCTGACACATGCCCCACTTTGTGCATCTGGCTTTACTTAGTGTGGTAGTTTGATTCAGATGTTCCCTATAAACGTAAGTGTTCAGAATGCTAGGTCCTCAGCTGGTGGCTGTTTGGGAATTTAATCCTCCTGCAGACAGTGCATTGTTGGGGGTGGTCCTATGGGTATTATGTCCAGCTTCTTGCCAGTGTTTGGCACACTCCCCTGTTTCTGTTGTCCATCTGATGTTGGCCAAGATGTGATGTCCACCCTCTACTCATGCCATTGTTTTCCCCTGCCATCATGGAGCTTCTTTTGGAGTCTGTAAGCCAAAATAAACTCTTTTCTCCCACAAGCTGCTCTTGGTTGGGTGTTTTCTGCCAGTGATACAAACATGGCTGCAACATATGGGTACTGGGGAATTGAGCCCAGGCTGTCAGGCTTTGCAAGCAAGTGCCCTTAACCATTGAGCAATCTCTCCAGCCAGATTTTCTTTTTTTCTTTTTTGTTTTTGGGCTTGCCTTTTTATTAGAAAAAGCACATCTTGTTTACTGTCAAGATTATAGATTTTAAAAAAATTGACATAGTAGTTAACTAATTAAAGAACTTAAGAGACCACCTCTGGGGATTATTTATAAAGGGCAAAAGGAGTTTATACTTGAAAGAGAGTATATACTTACCCTATCTAGGGAAAGAGCAGAGAGGAGTTAGAGTTGCTGATTCCACATGTGGAGGTGGCAGAGATTGTGGCTGTTGTGTTAGCTTTTCATAAGAACAGAATAACAGAGAGTAGTATATGGAGACTCACATAAGATTAATTTAATAAAATATATCTACTGCTGGGAATTAGCAGGTGCAGAGTGAGTTAAAAGATCAATTTTGAATCCCAACACAACCCCAAGGGTCAGTCTTCATCTTCCACCTCACTTAAGGCAAGGTCTCTTGTTTACCACTGTGACCTCAAGCTAGGTGGTGGGCTCCTTGTGAGCTTCTGGGATTCTCCTGAGGGCTTGCTACTGTGTCTGTTTTTTAAAAAATTATTTTATTTTATGAGAGAGAGAATTGGCATGCCAGGGCCTCTAGCCACTGCAGTTGAACTCCAGCACATGTGCCACTTTGTGCACGTGTCACCTTGTGTGTCTGGCCTATGTGGGTTCTGGGGAGTCTCTACAGCCCAGGAGGAAAATCTTAACACAAGTAGACAGACACACACACATAACACACATACCCACATGAACTAGTGCATAGACACATCATGTAGACCTCCTAGACTAGCCTGACTCATAGTTGATGTTTTAAATCTTTTTATATCACTTTAATACTTGAGGAGGGGAATAACACACAAAAAGTTAACAAAAATATTTAACATGTATGTCAGAGAGTTTTACAAAACAAATCTGGCTTAAAGTAATTCTGCTGTATCCTGTAGTAGAGATCACATGTGAAGAAAGTAACGGTAGAATGTTAAGAATAAGTAATCAGGAAACTGTATGAAGGACCCCATTTTATCAAATCTGTTAAACTTATTTGGGGGGTACTGGGATTAAACAAATGGACTTCTACATACTATGTAAGCACTGTACCACTGAGAAACGTCTGTAGTCCCTACTAGATATATATGGAAAAAAATTAAAAATGTATCAAAAGAGGGCTGGAGGGATGGCTTAACGGTTAAGGCATTTGCCTGCAAAGCGAGAGGACCCCGGTTCAGTTCCCCAGGACCCATGTTAGCCAGATGCACAAGGGGGTGCATATGTCTGGAGTTCGTTGGCAGTGGCTGGAGGCCCTGGCATGCCCATTCATTCTCTCTCTCTCTCTCTCTCTCCCTCTTTCTCTGTCAAATAAATAAATAAAAATAAAATATTTTAAAAAATGTATGAAAAGATTAACTGAGGGCTGGAGAGATGGCTTAGCCGTTAATGCACTTGCCTGCGAAGCCTAAGGACCCAGGTTCAATTCTCCAGGTCCCACGTAAGGCAGATGCACAAGGTGGCACATGCTTCTTGAGTTCATTTTCAGTGGCTAGAGCCCTGGTATTCCCATTCTCTCTCTCTCTCTTTTTTTCTCTCTCTCTCTCCTTCTCTCTGTCCTTCTCTCTGTCTCTAATAAATAATATAAATCAGAAAAAAAAAATTAAAAAGAAAGCAGAAGAAAAAAAGATTAACTGAGCCTAGGCATAGTGGTTCATGCCTCCTCATTTGGAAAGCTGAGGCAGGAAGATCACAGTAAGTTCTAGGCCAGCTTCAGAAACATAGTGAAAACGTGTCTCAAAATACAAAAAAAGCAAACAACAAAAAAGATTACTTGTTTACTTCAGGTGGGAAGGATTATAATATTTTGCATTTATTCATTTTTCTGTCTCCTATTTTGTGCATGTATAATTTTCTCATACATAAAAATAATACAAATTAAATTTAAATAGTATATGCACACAGAGGTTCTATTAATCTGATTTAGTTTATTCCCTCTGAAGTTTTTTTCATGCATAATCTGTATTTTCTGTCTTGCCTACTTTATCAGCATACAGTTGTAAAGTTGTAAAAGAATAAATAACATACATGTACATTTTAAAAAATTGTAGTGCTCAGGCTGGGAAGATGCCTCAGTGGACATGAGTGCTTGCTGTGTGTAGCAGACAGCTTCAGGTTCACTGAGATGAAATTCCAGACCAGGCACAGTTATGGAGGAAGGGATTTGTTGAAGCTTACAGATCCAGGGGAAGTTCCATAATGGCAGAAGAAACTGGTCTGCCTTCACAGGCCCAAGCCTAAAGCCAAAAGCCACAGCACACTTCAGGAACTCCTGCTATGCACACTTTGCATATCTTTAGATTGAAATCTAAAACCCACCACCACACCTTAAGATCCACACAATGGCATTGCCTCCAGGCAGATGGCTAGAGATGCAAACTACAAACAAATAAACAACTGAATATATTGGGGGCCATTTATTCTATTCAAACCACCACACTGTGTAAGCATGAGAACCTGAATTCGATTCCTAGCACCCATGTAAAAAGCTGCATCCCCACACCTGATGTAGGCAGAAACAGGAGGATTGATTACTGGTTCTTGCTGGTCGGCCAGTCTTAACAGAAAAACAGGTCCATGTTCAGTTGCAAGACTGTTTCAAGGAAATAAGGTAGGATAGAGAAGTGCACCAAAGTCCTCTGGTGTCCACATGTGTGTGCACATCTGCGCACACATAGCACATACTATACAACAAAAAGAAAACAAACTATAAAGCTCAGTGGAAGTAGGTGAAGTAGTGCATGATGCTGTTTAGAGATAGTGAGAGATCAGATCACCCTTACCTGCAGGTAACCTTGGAAAAACAGCTGTTGTTTCCAGGTCAGTGGTGTTACCTACTAGCATTGATGATTACAACCTTAGAATATTTTAAGGAGTTAACATTTATCCTCAGAAAATTTTAAGTACTGTTCTGATACCAATTTATTGGAATTTAAAACAGTATCTAATAGCATTGTTTCAATGTTGTTCTTCTGCCAGGCATGGATGGGCAGAAGCGTTTGCAGGTATCAGAAGTTCGCATATCAAATATATCTGCCCGCACGCGTGAGTATTTCTAGACTTTAGCTTTGTGATCCAGGAAAAGTGTCCGTGCACCCCACCCCCAAAAAAGCTTCCCAAGAAAAGCATTTGAATATAGTTGTTTGCTCTTTAAATGCTTTAAAGTAAAGATTAGTCGGATTCCTTAAAACTAAAATATTCTCTTGATTAAATTGAAAGAAAATTCACCTTTTCTGAGAAATGCAAGATATTGCCCATGTTAGAGGTTAGATGAACTTAAAACCAGAAGGGTTCTTTTAGATATATATCTGTTAAGGGGATTATCTGTGAAGGAAAGTTGTCAGGTAGATTTGTGAGAAATCTTATGTTGAAAATACTTAAATGTTACTGATTGCAGGCAGTGTGATACTCTGTGGCCAGAACATAAGCTTTGAAGTCTGATAGATTTGGTTTCAATTTCTGGCTCTGAAAATGTGGTGTCAGAAAACTAGCAAGTTTTAAGCAAATTCAGAAAAATCAATAAGCTAGATTAATTTTAGGTGAAAAGTTTGCCAAAAAATAACAGACACAGAGAAGGCAGCGAATGGGCCCATGCTCATAGTGATTCGTCCCCAGAAGTGAGAGTAGACTTGAAACAGGTCCATGAACATGGAAAAGATAATGTGTGAGGATATCTTTATCCTGCAAGAGAGGATCTGGGAAGTTGGTATTCTCCAGGAAAGTTTGTTAGGGCTTTGTAGCCTCCTGCTGCATAAATCAGGAAGATGGTGATGAGATGGAGTTAAGTTGTAAACTGGAAACTGAGCTCAGCCTTCTTTTCCTTCTTCCTCCCCCCACCCCAAGTAAGGTCTCACTCTAGCCCAGGCTAATCTGGAACTCACTTTGTGACCCCAGGCTGGCCTCGCACTAACAAAAATTCTCCTATCTCACTCTCCCAAGTACTTAGGATTAAAGATGTGTGCCATCATGCTCCGCTGATTTATAGGTCTTTTGATCAAGCTGATGTGTAGCTAAAAAGTAGATACAAGCAAAATGTAATCTCAGCATATGGGAATTAATGTGTAGTGTTTAGGTAGTAACTTGCTCTTAACTAGAATCTTACAGTTGATATATTTTCAGCTGTCTTGTTTCCTAGTTCCCTTCTCATATCTGAGACAAGTTCCAAGTATTAAGTAGAGTATGGAAAGGAAAAAGAAATTTTTGTTTTGTTTTGTTTTTGGAAGTAGGGTGGCTGACCTGGAACTCACTACGTTATTTCAGAGTGTCATTGAATTTATGGCAATCCTCCTAACTCTGCTTCCCAAGTGCTGGGATTAAAGGCGTGAGCCACCACGCTGGGCAGGAAATTTTCTTTTTAGGTTTTTTGAGGTAAGGTCTCACTCTAGCCCAGGCTGACCTGGAATTCACTATGTAGTCTCAGGGTGGCCTTGAACTCACGGTGATCCTCCTACTTCTGCCTCCCTAGTGCTGGAATTAAAGGCATGTGTCACCATGCCCAGCCTTGAAAATATTTTTTATTTGTCAAGTTTTGCTCTTCATAAGTACTGTCTTTAGAAAACAGCTGTAGGGCAAAAAGAACAGAATTATCCAGGGGTAAAACAGAGCTCATATGTGAAAACTTCGGCTGGAAGCTTTCTGTGAGCCTCAGTGATGATCTGCTTTGTTATTCTTATTTTTCTGTCCCCCCTGCCATTTAGGCCAGTTATGCCTGTTACCTTAAATATGAACATGGCTATGCCTTCATGGTAAGTACAATTTTCTTCATGTGCTAAGAACATTGTAGTTTTATCAGAAGTGCTTTTTGTACATATTTTTATTTATTTGCAAGCAGAGAGAGAACAGGAAGGCCAAGACCTCTAGCCACTGTAGATGAGCTCCAAATGCATGTGCCACTTTGTGCATCTGGCTCTATGTCGGTCCCGGGGAATTGAACTAGGGTCATTAGACTTTGCAGGCAGGAGCCTTAACTGCTGAGCCATTTCTCCAGCCTTACTCTCCCCTCCCCTTTTATTTATTTATTTATTTACTTATTTATTTATTTATTTTGATTTTTCGAGATAGGGTCTAACTCTGTTAACTCTAGCCCAGGCTGACCTGAAATTCACTACGTAGTCTCAGGGTGGCCTTGAACTCATGGCGATCCTCCTACCTCTACCTCCTGAGTGCTGGGATTAAAGGCATGCACCACCATGCCCGGCTAAATTTAATCTTTTTTTTAAAAAAGTATTTATTTACTTATTTTGAGAGAGAAAGAGACGGGCAGACACACAGAGAATGGGTGCATCAGAACCTCCAGCCACTGCAAATGAATCTCAGACACATGGAAGCGAACCTAGGTCCTTAATCACTAAGCCATCTTTCCAGCCCTATTTAAGCTTTCATTTGGGTAAACTTAAGTAGCTATACAAATAGGTAGTGAAAGGAGAAAATGGGTGAATAGAAATATTGTGGGAAAAGATCTTTTACGACTTGATGAATCCATTGAGTTTAGCAGCCAAATGTGAATAATATCATGTGCTATGCACACAAAGTCACAGCCTCTTCACTCTGCCAACTCTTTGCCCTTCTAGCTAGCTGGCTGGCTTTTAAGGAAATCATTTCCTATTCAGCCCTTGAGATGCACACTAATAGTCAAGAAGTAGGATTAGTGAGAATTTCTCTGGGCTGTGTACAAGCTATTTCTATCAACTGTTAAGACTCCTACCACCAAGTCTTTTTTACAAAATGACAACTTTGGGGCTGGAGAGATGGCTTAGTGGTTAAGGTGCATGCCTGCGAAGCCTAAGGATCCTGGTTCGATTCTCCAGGTCCTGTATAAGCCAGATGCACATGGTGGTGCTTGCGTCTGATGTTCGTTTGCAGTGGCTAGAGGCCCTGGTGTGCCCATTCCTCCCCCGCCCCTCCCCCCCGTCTCTAATAAAAAGTGACAACTTTGGGGGCTGGAGAGATGGCTTAGCAGTTAGGTGCTTGTCTGCATAGCCAAAGGACCCAGATTCGATTCCTTAGGATCCATGTAAGCCAGATGCACAAGGTGGTACATGCATCTGGAGTTCATTTGTAGTGGCCGAAGCCTCTGGAGCACCCATTCTCTATATCTATCCTCCCTCCCTCTGTCTCTGTCTCTCTGTCTCTCTCTCTCTCTCTCTCTCTCTCTCTCTCTCTCTCACACACACACACACACACACACACACACACACACAAATAAAATAAAGTTTTAAAAAGTGACAACTTTTCTGGGCATTGTGGCACATGCCTGTAGACCTAGCACTCAGGAGGAAGAGGTAGAAGAATCACTACAAGTTTGAGACCAGCCTGAGACTACATAGTGAATTCTAGGTCAGCCTGGACTAGAGTGAGACCCTACCTCAAAAAAATTGACAACTTTGACACCTAATTGGTATTTCCATTTTTTAAAATATATTATTTATTTATTTGAGAGAGAGAAAGAGAGAGAGGGAATGAATGGGCACTCCAGGGCCTCCAGCCACTACAAACTAACCCCAGATGTATGTGCCCCCTTGTGCATTTGGCTTACTTGGGTCCTGGAGAATCAAACCGGGATCCTTTGGCTTTGCAAGCAGGCACCTTAACCGCCAAGCCATTTCTCCAGCCCAGTATTTCCATTTTTGAAAATATTTTTATTTATTGATATGAGAGAGAAGGAGGCAGGCAGATAAGAGAATGAGTGAGTATAGGTGCACCAGGGCCTCTTGCCATTGCAAATGAACTCTAGCCGCATGAGCTACTTTGTGCATCTGGCTTATGTGGGTACTGGAGAGTATCACACCCAAGCTTTGCAAGAGAGTGCCTTTAACCACTGAGCTCTCTCTCCAGCCTGGTATTTATTTGAGGGGTGCAGGGAAGGAGGGAGAGAACGAGTGAGTGAATGAGTGAGATAGGTGTGCCAGGTCCTTTTGCCGCTGCAAATGAACTCCAGATACATGTGGCACTTTCTATATCTGGCTTTACCTGGGTACTAGGGAATTGAACATGGACCGACCCAAGCTTTCAGGCTTTGCAAGCACACACCTTTAACCACTTAGCCATCTTTTTCCAGCCCATATTTCCATTTTTCACTATAGTTCCTGCCACTGTTTTGTCCTTTCAGTGACCATAGAGACTATGTAAATGGAGCATTTACAACCTTGACTGACTTTTTCTACTTTCTTCCCCAGGGACTTTTTTCTTCTCTTAGTTTAGTCATCTATCCTTATTCCTTGTCATCTGAAATTTAATTCAGACCTGATAAGGAAGTTTCAATGATTAAACGGCCTTTGAGTTTGCTTACTGTTTCCACAGTGAGACCTTACTAGGACCCCTATCTCTTTGCCCCTCCCTTTCCATTCACTTTGGATTCTTTGGCAACTTTTACTTTAGTTCTTCTATCACCTCTAGCAAAATTCCCATCCATGGACTGAAATTTCTACATAATGTAGGAGACTATCATGTGCTCATAAAACCTGGTAGAGGAGGAGAAAGGGCTGAAGGAAGGCTTCCCTTGCCTCTGTCCTTCTGGTTTGAGGTGGCTGTAATGATAAAGTTTGGGGGTATATGGATAGAGGTCAAATCTAAGTAGTATGTCTGCTTACTTTTTTTTACATAAACCATCATGAACTTAGTAAAACATTTATCCAAAGTAGATTTTTAGAATCAAATAGTTCTTTTTACTTGGCCTTATTTTCTAGGTTTGATATTATTGGGCTTTCACCAGATTCTCAGGAGGATGAATCTGGAATTAAACAGGCAGCAGAAAATGGTAAGTACAGGAAGTATTTTTAAAGATTAAGGCACTCATGGTTTTAATAGGTTTTGTAGTCAAAATGATACTACATATGACACAATTATGTGTTCTCAGAAGTACTTGTCCCTTCTTACCTCCCACTCCCTTCCTCCTCCTGTTCCTCCATTATGCTGAAGATTGAACCCAGAGTCTCATAAATGCTGGAGCTGTACCACTGAGCCACGCCCCCAGCCCTTCCCCACTTTGTGATTACTGTCTCATTTGCATACATCCACATAAACTCATCTATAGTCAGTGCTGGTAAGGTGGCAGGAGAGGAGTGGCATTTATCAAGCTTCAGCTCTGCCAGGAAAGCAGATTTTGACATACATAATGCCAAGTATAGCAGTTATCTTCTCATTGTTGGGACACAATACCTGACCAGAATCAGTTTATGGAAGCAAAGAGTTTATTTCAGTTTACAGTTTCAAGGAAAAGTTTCATCATGGCAGGAAAAGCAGGGTAGGAACAGCCAGCCAGGCCTTACATTGTCACACATCGGCAGAGCAGAAACAGCAAGAGTAGCTCACTAGCAGTGGCTAGTGAGGCTGAACTCTAAATTTCTAGACCCACTTCCAGTGACACCTGCTCCAGCAAGACTCCTACCTTTGAAAGGTTCCACCTGTAGGGATTAAGTGTGAGCCTTAATCCCAAACACTTGAAGCTGTGGGAGACATTTTATATTAAAACCACCACACTAAGCATAGTAGAGCACACCTGTAATCCCTCCTGTTGGAAGGCTGAGGCAGGAAGACTGTAGTGAGTTCCAGGTCAGCATGGGCTATATTATGAGTATCAGGCTAGCCAGAGCTAAACAACAAACCTATTTTCAAAACAACAACAAATACGTAGGCCAGTGGAGAAAGTAGCATAGCATTTAAGAATTATGGGCCATTATCTTCATTAAGGAGACTTGAAATGATGATAATGGTATAAAAGAATAATAAACAGTAAAAGTAGTAATTTTAGTGAGGTAACAATGGATACCACTGATTAATCATTTAATTTCTTAGCTAATCATTTCTAATAAACTAGTTCATTTAACAACTTTGAAGTATTTATAGACTCTTCAGAACCACTAGACCTGGTGGCACATGCCTTTAATCCCAGCACTTGGGCAGCAGGGATAAGAGGATCACCATGAGTTCAAGGCCACCCTGAGACTACATAGTGAATTCCAGGTCAGCTTGGGCTAGAGCAAGACCCTACCTCAAGGGGAAAAAAAAAAAAAAAAAAAAAGAGAGTTGGGAGATAGCTTAGGAGTTAAGTCACTTGCGTGTGAAGCCTAAGGACCCAGGTTTGATTCCCCAGGACCCAGTAAGCCAGATACACAGGTGGCACATGCATCTGGAATTCATTTGCAGTGGCTGGATGCCCTGGCACACCCATTCTGTTTCTATCTTCCTCTTCCTATCTCAAATAAATAAAACTGAATAAAAATAAAGCATCTTCAAAGCCTTTTCTCTGGTTGGTATTCTGTTTTGTTTTTGGTTTTTTTTTTTTTTTTTTTTTTTTTTTTTTTTTTTTGAGGTAGGGTCTCACTCTGGTCTAGGCTGACTTGGAATTAACTATGTAGTCTCAGGGTGGCCTCGAACTCACACCAGTCCTCTTACCTGTACCTCCCGAGTGCTGGGATTAAAGGCATGCACCACCACGCCCAGCCAGTATTCTGCTGCTCTTTAAGCACAAGATAACTTGGTTTGTTTTGCGAGTGAAAACAAAGAACTGAGACACTGCAGGTTTTTTGTTTGTTTGTTTTTCCAAGGTAGGGGTCTTGGCTGTAGCCCTGAAATTCACTATGTAGTCTCAGTCTGGCCTTGAACTCACAGCAATCCTCCTACCTCAGCCTCCCTAGTGCTGGGATTAAAGGCGTGCACCACCATGCCTGGCTAATTTTTTTTTTTTTTCTTTAATACGTGATAGTACTTTTTTTAAAAAAAAAGGACAGAAACATCCTTATCTCTTACATGTATGTGCTAGCTGGTGTACCTCTGGTTTTTTATACAATGCAAAGCCTAGGATTGACTCTAGAATAATCTGGGTAGTAAGTCCTGGATGTGACCACAGGAAAACCAGCCTAGCTAAGAATTGACGGCTGTAGAGTATAGGTTCTATGTGTGTGGAATAGTTGCTCTTTGTTGCTCTTCATACTTTTGCGTTGATTTGAATTCTGCCAAGATCCAGCAAAATCCTTTTACTCTCATTAAGAAGACTCTTGGGCCAGGTGTGGTGGCTCACACCTTTAACGTCTTCCACCATTCAGGAGACATAGGTAGGAGGATTGCTGTGAGTTCGAGGCCAGTCTGGAACTACTAAGTGAGTTCAAAGTCAGCCTGGGCTACAGTGAGACTCTACCTCAGAAAAAAACAGAGTAAAAAAAAATGAATCTTAAATCTTTGAGATAGAGGGAGTATATTTAAAGCATTGCTTGTTTGGAATATGAAATCATAATCACTGACTTCTTGGATCATCAGAACATAGATTACACCTAAAGCAAAGTGTTTATATAAAAGTAATGGCTGGTGAAAGTATGTAGTCAGGAACAGGAGTATTAGACTGGAAAAAAGGGAAAGACTGGGCCTTATGGGACAGATGGAGTCTGGGAGTCAAAAGTTGTTATAATAATAGAGAGACCTATGAAATACTTGCCATGTCTCTCTCCATAGTGAATTATTGAAGGTAGTAAAAGTCAGACCCAGAGCTGGAAGGAAGAGACAGACGATGTGTGGCTGAACTGAGTCAGGTACTGCTAAGTATGTCACACCATGCTTTTAGATAGCTGGAGACTAGAATTAGAACCCACTACTACTGCTGCCATTGTGGTTTATTAGAACATTTTTAGCTTTGCCAGTTGATAATATTTTAGGGAGAAAAGCTTTGTGAAACTAAGGGAAATGGTCTGAAAGTCTTCTTGGCTAGATGGAGTAGCACTGTGTAGAGAACCACATAGCCACCCTCCTTCCTCCTGGCAGCTGGATTATTTCTGTCTGGTCTGTGTTATTTTCTCTTCAGCTGTACAGCAGTTTCCCCTAAACAAATCCTTGAAACATTCCCAGTGGTTCTTCTATTTCTTTTTCTTTTTTTTCTTCCCTTTTTTCTGCATTTTTGAGGGTCTCACTTTAGCCCAGGATGACCTGGAACTCACAGTGATCCTCCTACCTCAGCCTTCTGATTGTTGGGACCAATGGTATGAGCCACCACCAGGCTTAGTTCTTCCATTTCTTTCATTCTTTTTTTTTTTTTTTTTTTTTTTCAAGGTAGGGTCTCACTCTGGTCCAGGCTGACCTGGAATTCACTGTGTAGTCTCAGGGTGGCCTTGAACTCACGGCAATCCTTCTACCTGAGTGCTGGGAATAAAGATGTGCACCACCACGCCCGGCATTGTTTGTTTTTTATTGGAAGCAGGGACTAGCCCAGGCAGACCTGGAACTCTACTTTGAGGCTGGCCTCGAACTCAAAGTGATCTTCCTATCTCTGCCTTCCTGGAGTGCTGAGATTAAGGTATGTAAGGTATGCACCACGACACTCAGCAAATTCTTTTTTATTTATTTATTTGCAAACAGAGTGTAGAGGGGAGAATATGGGCACACAAGGACCTTTTAACACTGCAAATTCTAAATGCATACAGCACTTTGTACATTTGGCTGTATATGGGTTCCAAGAAACCCAGGTCTACAGATTTTCTAAGCAAGCACCTTTGGCTACTGAGCCATCTCTCTAGCCTGGGTTCTTTCATTTCTTAATCCTCTTTTTCTGCTGTCTAAAAGATTATGTCATGTTTTTCTTAAGTCACTTTGATTACCTTTTCTTTTTTTATACAAATTATTTTGTCTTTTGAGACAGGGACTCACTCTATAGCCCAGGCTTTCCTTGAACACATGGCAATCCTACCTCAGCCTTTGGAGTTCTAGAATTTAAGGTGTGAGCCACCATGCCCAACTTCATAAAAATTCTAAGTAAAAGTTAAATTTTATATAAAACAAAGATTAAATTTGTAGTATTTTTCTTTGAGACAGGGTCTTACTATGTAGCCAAGGACAGCCTTGAACTTGCAATCCTGCCTTTGCCTTCTGAGTACTAAGATTATAGGTGTGTACCAGCATGTCTGGCTTTGTAGTATGTTCATAAAAGTGACTTTTCTTGGGCTGGAGAGATGGATTAGTGGTTAAGCACTTGTCTGCAAAGCCTACAAACCCCAGTTCGAGGCTTGATTCCCCAGGACCCATGTAAGCCAGATGCACAAGTTGGAACATGCATCTGGAGTTCATTTGCAGTGGCTGGAGGTCCTGGCGCACCCATTCTCTATCTGTCTCTTTCTCTCTCGCTCTCAAATAAATAAAAATAAACAAAAAAGTGACTTGTTTTTTTAATAAACAAAAAGACCTAAAATTGAAAATATTATCTAAAACAAAAACTCTGCACATATGTAATGAAGAGATGGTGCAGTGGTAGATACCCATAATCCTAGCACTTGAGAGGCTGAGGCGGGAGAATCAAATGTTTTAGTCAAGCCTGGGCTGCATAGGGAGTTCCAGCAAAAACAAAACCAAACCCAAAGGAAATTAAAGAGACAATTTTTTAAAAATATTTTTTATTTATTTATTTGAGAGAGAGAGAGAATGGTTGTGCCAGGGCATCCAGCTACTGAACTCCAGACACATCTACATGTGCCTCCTTGTGCCTGGTTTATGTGGGTCCTAGAGAATCGAACCAGTATCCTTTGGCTTTGCAGGCAAATGCCTTAACTGCTAAGCCATCTCTCCAGCCCCTAAAGAGACAAATTTATAAAAGATAAAGTTTTAAAAACACAGGACTAATAATGAAAAAGAAAATTCTAGGAGTTATTGTTATATTTATATGGTATGTGTCGATGTGTTTTTCTTAACAATAAATTCTTCCCCCACCATTTACTGTTTTTAAATAAACAACTCTGATAACTTAGACTGTAGTAAAAGCTAATGCTGTGATTTTAACAACAGAATTGTTTAAAACACTATAAGTCATAAATTATGTAATATGCTTAAATATGCACTATTTAAACATGACAAGTGTTAAATTGAAAAGAGAAATAAAATGTACACCAAACTAGGTATGGTGCCACATACCTTTAAGTCCAGCACTGAAGAGACAGAGGTAGAAGGATTGCTGTGAGTTCGAGGCCAGCCAGGGACTAGAGTGAGACCCTACCTCAGGAAATAAAAAAAAAAAAACAAAAAAAAAAAAACACATACACTAGAAGTAACCATAAATACATACATTGTTTGATGAAAAAAAAGAGCGATTACAAAGTATGTAACAAGAAGTTACTGAAATATTAAATTAAGCAGCACTTGGAAATTCTGAGAAATTTCATAAGAAATGTATCCTAAGTTTGTATTTAACACAGGGTTTCAAGTTTATTATTGATTTCTGTATTGCATATACTTTGATTCTATTTTTTTTCCTATATTAAGTTTTCTTGGTGGGCTTAACTTTGAAAGTATCTGTGTTAACTTTTTTACTTTTAGTAAAAGCCTTGATAGATCAAGAAGTGAAGAATGGCATTCCTTCTAACAGAATTATTTTGGGAGGATTTTCTCAGGTAAGAAAGTTTGGGTGGATTGTCAGTACCATCTCCATATTTATCTAGTAGTCTGTAGTTTTGATTGTTTTTCTGTGGAAGAGTATCTTTTAAGAAGATATTACAGAATCTTAAGTGATAATAGTGCTGAATTAGGTTTGATAGGACTGGAACTAACTTTATACACTCTTTTGCTTTTCTAGTTTTCAAAAATATTTTTATTTATTTATTTGCAAGGAGAAAGAGAGAGAAGAAGAGAAGAGTGAGTATGGGCATGCCAGGGTCTCCTGCCACTGCATATTAACTCCAGATGCATGCTCTATTTTGTGCATCTGGCATTAGATGGGTAATGGGGAATCCAACCCAGGCTGTCAAGCTTTGCAAGCAAACACTTTAACTGCTGAGACATCTCTCCACCCCTCTTTTCTAGTTTTTTTAAAAACTATTTTGTTTATTTATTTGCAGAGAGAGACAGAGAAAGAGTGCATCTGGGTTTCTTGCCACTGTAAATGAACTCCAGACGCATGTGCCACTGAAGTTATGTGGATATTGGGGCATTGAACCCGCACAGTCAGGCTGTGCAAGCAGGCAGCTTTAACCACTGAGCTATTTCCCTGGCCCTTTTCTAGTTTTAATTTTTTAAAATATTTATTTCTTTGCAAGCAGAGGAAAGAGACAGGAAAGAGAATGGGCATTCCAGGGCCTCTAGCTACTGCAGGCATACTTAAGATGCATGCGCCACTTTGTGCATCTGGCTTTACATGGATATTGGGAAACCCAGGTCATTAGGCTTTGCAGGCAAATGTCTTAACTGCTCAGTCACTTCTCCAGCCCCCTAGTTTTAATTTTTAAAATCTCTCCATAGTAGCCTTTAGCTTTTAGATTGCCTTCTAAGTCAGTTTATTAAACAATTGGTTAGAAGTTGGAATGTATTTTCTTAAAGCAATTATAATATACTGTAGCTATTACTTTAATGTTTTAATTACGAAAGATTTATTTTAAGAGAGAGTAAAAATAAGAAGAAAAGCAGAAAGCCAGGCTGTAAGGATGGCTCAGCAGTTAAGGCACTTGCCTACAAAGCCAAAGGACCTAGATTTGGTTCCACAGGGCCCACATAAGCCAAATGTACAAGGTGATGCATGCATCTGGAGTTTGTTTGCAGTGGCTGAAGGCTCTGGCACCCCATTCTCTATCTGCCTCTTTACCTCTTGAATAAATAAAATTAATTAATTAAATAATAAAAGCAGAGAGCCTCCCAAGCTAAGAGGGGTACTACCCACAACTGGGAGTGTTCCCTAGAGGGAAAATCCATGTGGCAACTTGGATTAGGTCTTTTAATAAATTTAGGCATCCAATAGGGATGAGCCTCATTGCCAAGTTTCAGTGTATAACCATCTGAGTGTAGGTCCTTTTCTTTAGTCTGTTTATTTTGAACCTGAGGTAACATTTATAAAAGATAAATAGTAAGAGCATTGTTACCAAGATAGTCAGAGAGGATCTTATCCTGTTGGAAGTAGACATAAGTCTATGTAAGAAGTTAGTATTGTGAGCTCTAGGCATATGACCAAAAGAAGTAGATATCTATATTTACAGTTACATTAAAAAGCTTGTAAAACTGAATCTTTGTTATAATAGTTTTTGGTTATACTCTCTTGTTGGGTGTTTAAGACCAAGTAGGTAGCCAATATTTAATTATGTATGTAATTTTTAAAGTCATTTGAACTCTTGAGGAATGATTCTTAGGGACCTAGGAGCAGCTTTATAGCTCTCTTAGCATTTGTGTCATCTTCTGGAATAAGTCTGGGTCTTGCTGATATGGTCTCTCTTGGAAGCACTGAGCATCTTTTCCTCTGTTCTGACCCTCTTGCATACTGTTCACTCACCGGAGTCCAGTTGCTGGACCTCTGTGACCTCTCTGTTCAACAAGACAGGTGATTTACCAGATCTTTAGATCACGTTAGGTGTCTTGTCATGTACTGTGGCCTCTTTGACCTGGGAGTAGGGACCAAATATTGTTTGCCCTTGCAGCCCTGCTATCCTCATTGCTATGACTTCTACATATTGAACACCCGGGACAGTTAAACTACTTGTAGTGGTTTGAATTAGGTATGCTCTATAAACTCATATGTTATGAATGCTAGGTCTCCAGCTGGTAGAAATTTGGGAAGTGGAGCCTTGCTGGAGGTGTGTTTTCGGGGGTGGGCTTATGAGTATTACAGCCAACTTCCCCTTGCCAGTGTTTGGCACTCTCTCCTGCTGCTGTTGTCCCTTTGTTGTTGGCCAAGATATGATGTCCACCCTATGTTCATTCTACATTTTCCCTGCCATCATAGAGTCTCCCCTTGAATCTGTAGGCCAAATAAACTGCTTCCTCTCACAAGCTGCTTTTGGTCAAGTGCTTTGTGCCAGCCAGTCTTGAAGAAAATTATGGATATAAAGCACATCTAATCACATTTGTTTTTAGTAAAACAGATCTTGTTAAAGATTGCTATAAAAACTCAAAGTCTGTCTAACATTTAATTTTGGTTGCTTGGTGGCATTGTAAGCCTTATCTAAAATATAGGAAGCATGTATATCTTATCTTTAAATAACTAGCAGTTGTAGGTACAGGTAAAACATGTTTACAGCCCTGGAAACAATATTTTTACCAACAAATTTAAATTAATATATGTAACAAAGACCTAATAAGCATCTAGAAATTGTCTTAACTAAGACTATTTGATTACATATATATATATATATATATATATATATATATATATATATATATATATATATTAGTAGATGTAAAGCAGAACCTGACCATTAATTTAATTTTGGTTTTTTGAAGTAGGGTCTTACATTGGCTCAGGCTGAACTAGAATTCTCTGTGTAGTCTCAGGATGGCCTCAAACTCATGGTGATTCTCCTACCTCTGCCTCCCAAGTGCTGGGATTAAAGGCATGCACCACCATGCCCAGCTCTATTTTTTTTATTATTGACAACTTCCATAATTATAGACAATAAATCATGATAATTCCCTCTTCCCCCTCACTTTCCCCTTCACAACATCGCTCTCCTATCATATGCCCTCCCCCTCTCAATTAGTCTTGTCTTTTATTTTGATGTCACCATCTTTCCTTCTATTGTACTGTTCTTGTGTAGGTAGTGCCAGGAACTGCAAGGTCATGGATATCCGGGCCATTTTGTGTCTGGAAGAGTGCATTGTAAGGAGTCCTACCCTTACTTTGGCTCTTACATTCTTTCCACTACCTCTTCTGCAATGGATCCTGAGCCTTGGAAGGTGTGATAGAGATGTTTCAGTGCTGAGCACTCCTCTGTCACTTCTCAGCACCATGGTGCCTTCTGAGTCATCCCCAAGGTCACCACCATCTGAAAAGAGAAGGTTCTGTAACCAAAAGTGAGAGTAGCATTAATATATGGGTATGAACATTAAGAAAAGTGCTTACTGAGCAGTTTGGTGAGCATGATATATGCATCCAGCCAGACACCAGCAGGCGTTACACCACTAGGGCTCATGAGTTCCCCTGTCATAGTTTTTCAGTATCAGGCATGTATTCCTTCCTGTGGAGCGGGCCTCTAGTCCAATTAGTGAACAGTTGGTTTTTGGCCAGTAATTTTATTGATATTAAAATAACCCTTTCTACCTAAACTGAGCAAGATACAGACCTCAAATTTGTTTTCAAAAAATATTTTTAGCAGGACATGGTAGTCCACCCCTTTCTTTAATCCCAGCACTTGGGAGGCAGAAGTGGGAGGATTGCCGTGAGTTTGAGGCCACCCCAGACTACATAGTGAATTCCAGGTCAGCCTAGACTAGAGTGAGACACTACCTTGAAAAGCCAAATTTTATGTGTGTGTGTGTATGTGTATTGTAAGAACAGAGAGATAGAAGAGAGACAGACAGAATGGGTGTGCCAGGGCCTCTAGCCACTGCAAACAAATTTCAGGTGCATGAGCCACTTTGGGCATCTGGCTTACCATGAGCACTAGGGAATCAAACCTGGGTCCTTAGGCTTTGTAGGCAGTACCTTAACCACAGAGCCATCTCTCCAGCTCCAATAAATTTGTTTTGAAAGAGAAGAAAGAACATAGCTAGACAAGCAATGTTTTTTTTGTTTTTTTTTTTTTTACTTGATCCTGAAAGAGAAATTTATGTCAATCTGATACATATTATTTAGAGGTAGTTTTATTAACCTAAAACAATTTCATCTCTTCTTATTTTAGTTACCCATAACTATTAAATCGATAAAGCTTATGTATGATATCCAACTCCTTACATTAAAATAGTATCAGCATTGTTTGTAATTAACAGGTTTGAATGCTGTAATTTGGGAGTCCCTTACTTTGACCCTGGAATTGGGAATGAAGCCCCTCTCAGCATGGCTTTAAATTGAGGAAACATGGAAGTTACCTCAGAACACGAGGCATCTTGTTTACTTAAAAACAAAAGTCACAGTGAATGAAATCAAATTATTTCTTTTACAAAACCTGAAGATAGACCCAGTAATGACCATTTGGCAGAATTATCATCATTAAGTTTCTGTTTCCATCTTTGAACAAGACAGGAAATTACCTTTAAAAGAAGAATCAGTGACTAATAAATAAATCTTGATTGTGTTAAGTCAGTTTCTTCTTTAGTTAAAAGATTGACAGATGGGGGCTGGAGAGATGACTTTGCGGTTAAGTGCTTGCCTGTAAAGCCTAAGGACCTCTGTTCAAGGCTTGATTCCTCAGGACCCAGGTAAGCCAGATGCACAATGTGGTACATGCATCTGGAGTTCGTTTTCAGTGGCGGGAGACCCTGATGTGCTTATTCTCTGTCTCTGTCTCTCTCTCTCTCTCTCCCTCCCTCTCTCTCTCTCTCTCTGCCTCTTTCTCTCTATCTGTGTGTTGCTCTCAAATTAACAAAAAAATTGACAGATGGGCTGGAAAGATGGTCCAGCAGCTAAAGAAACTTGCTTGCAAAGCTGGATAGCTTGGATTCAGTTCACCAGTACACATGTAAAGCCACATGCACTAAGTGGTACACACATATGGAGTTTGTTTGCAGTGTCAAGACCCTGGCATACCCATTTTCTCTCCCTCTCTCTCCCTCCCTCCCTCTCTCCCTCCCTCCCTCCCTCTCCTGTCTCTCAAACAAATAAATAAAAATATTTTTTAAAAAAGGCAAGCCAGCCGGGCGTGGTGGCGCACGCCTTTAATCCCAGCACTCGGGAGGCAGAGGTAGGAGGATTGCCGTGAGTTCGAGGCCACCCTGAGACTCCATAGTGAATTCCAGGTCAGCCTGGGCTAGAGATGAGACCCTACCTCGAAAAACCAAAAAATGAAAAAATAAAAATAAAAAAAGGCAAGCCAGCCAGGTATGATGGCACACATCTTTAATCCCAGCATTTGGGAGGAGGAGGTAGGAGGATCAATGTGAGTTCGAGGCCACCCTGAAACTACATAGTGAATTCCAGCTCAGCCTGGGCTAGAGCGAGACCCTACTCAAAAACAAAGCAAAACAAAAAGGGGGTTGTATGGTGGTGCATGTCTTTAACACAGGCAGTTGGGAGGCAGCGATAGAAGGATCACTGAGTTCTAGGCCAGCTTGAATCTATGCAGTGATTTTCCAGGTCAGCTTCCACTAGAGTGAGACCCTTCCTTGAAAAATAAAAATAAAAAATCACATCATCTAAAAATCTTTTATTTTATTTTATTTTATTTTTTCTCAATTTTTTAAACATTTTCCATGTTTATAAAAAATAGCCCCTGGTAATACCCTCCCTCTTCCCCTTTCCCCCTTTGAAATTCCATTCTCCATCATATCCCCTCCCCATCTCAATCAGTCTCTCTCTTATTTTGATGTCATGATCTTTCCCTCCTCTTATGATGGTCTTATGTAGGTACTGTCAGGCACTATGAGGTCATGGATATCCAGGCCATTTTATTTCTTGAGGGAGGACGTTGTAAGGAGTCCTACCCTTCCTTTGGCTCTTACATTCTTTCTGCCACCTCTTCCACATTAGACCCTGAGCCTTAGAAGGTGTGATCAAGATGTTACTCGGTACTCTAGTCACTTCTTTCCAGCACCATGATACCTTCTGAGTCGTCCCAAGGTCACTGCCATCTGAAAAGAGAAGATTCTCTATCCAAAAGTGAGAGTAGCATTAATATAAGGGTATGAATATTAAGAGAAGTGCTTACTGGGCAGTTTGATAAGCATAGTATATACACTTATCCAGACATCAGCAGATGTTACACCCCTAGGGCTCATGACTACCCCTGTTTTAAGTTTTCAGAATCAGGGATGTATTCCCTCCCATGGAGTGGCCTCCAGTCCAATTGGAGAGCAGTTGGTCTCCACCATGATAGATGTGGCACTATTGTACCTGTTGGCTCATTTGGCCTGGCTGGCCAATTATAAGGCTTACAGTGTCCATTGTTGAGTATCTTCACTGGTGGTATCTCTTTCTCCCATTGAACTACATGTAGAATGGCTTCTTCTAGCTTTCTGTCAGCTGGTCTACATGGAGGAGGTTATCAGCTCAGTTCCAGCAGAATTTCTCAGTGGCCTTGCAGCCCATATATGTGGAGTCTTCAGCAATAGGGTCTTACCATCAATTCCTGGTGGGAAACCAAGGGCCTTGGCAATGGCCTATAATGTTTTGGGGTCATCAGAGACCTCCCTGGCCAACAACTCATTGGAAGGTATCCCATCCCTGGCACTGAAAATTTTCTAGTAACAATCTATAGCTTCTGGATGTGCCATTATTCAAAAAAGTAGGTTTTCATACGTCTTATTCAGAATATCTTGAATTTTGATTCCCCCACCCCCTGCCCTTTTATGTAATCTCTTCTCCTAACCTTACTTAGGTCTTTCCCCTCCCTGTAATCTTTTCTTCTACTTACATATATACAATACCATCTTCTCAAGTCCTTCCCTCTCCTCCCTCCCGTATACCCTTTTTTTAGCTCACTGGCCTCTGCTACCGATTTTTGGGTCCAGCTCACACACAAGTCTAAACATTTGTAGCTAGGATCTACATATGAGAGAACATGCAACGTTTGGCTTTCTGGGCCTGGGTTACCTCACTTAGTATGATCTTCTCCAGATCTTTTTCTTACCACTAGATAAAACTCCATTATGTAAGTGTTCCACATCTTCATTATCCACTCATTAGTTCAGGGACATCTAGGTTGGTTCCATTTCCTAGATATTGTGAATAGAGCAGCAATAAACATGGTTGTGCAAGTATCTCTAAGGTAGTGAGAAGAGTCATTGGGATAATATGCCTAGGAGTACTATAGCTGGATCATATGGGAAATCTATTTTTAGCTGTCTCAAGAACCTCTACACTGATTTCCACAATGGCTGTACCAGATTACATTTATTGTCCTTTGTTT
The DNA here is from genome assembly GCA_036346955.1 of Dipus sagitta. Classification (NCBI taxonomy): domain Eukaryota; kingdom Metazoa; phylum Chordata; class Mammalia; order Rodentia; family Dipodidae; genus Dipus; species Dipus sagitta. The sequence continues at coordinate 121,503,630 of CM070771.1, read as the reverse complement.
TCTGACAGGAGAGGGAAGGAATCTCAAAGTTTTAATTTGCATTTCCCAGATGGCTAAGGACATAGAACACTTTTTTAGATGTTTATATGCCATCTGTATTGCTTCCTTTGAGAACTCTTTATTTAGCTCCATAGTCCATTTTTTAATTGGGTTGTTTTATTTCTTTTTGTTATGTCTTTTGAATTCTTTGTATATTTTGGATATTAATCTTCTATCAGATGTGTAGCTGGCAAAGATTTTCTCCCATTATATAGGATGTCTCGTTGCCCTATTCATAATGTCCTTTGCTGTACAAAAGCTTTATAATTTCATGAGATCCCAGTGGTTGATTAATGGTTTTATTTCCTGAGCAATTGAGGTTATATTCAGAAACTCATTACCTATGTCAATATGTTGATGTTTCCCCAACCTTTTCCTCTAACAATTTCAGAGTTTCAGGTCTGACATTAAGGTTCCTGATCCACTTGGACTTGATTCTTGTGCATGGAGGAAGACAAGGGTCTATTTTCATCCTTCTACATACAGATATCCAGTTTTCCCATCACCACTTGTTGAAGAGGCTGTCTTTTCTCCAGTGAATATTTTTGTCGGTTTGCATATGTTGAACCATCCCTGTATCCTTGGGGTAAAGCCAACTTGGTCAGGGTGAATAATCTTGCTGATATATCCTTGTGTTCTGTTTGCCAGTATTTTGTTGGGAATTTTTGCATATATGTTCATGAGGGAGATTGGTCTATAATTTTTTTTTTTTGTTGTTCTGTCTTTGTCTGGTTTTAGTATCAGAGTGATGCTGGTTTCATAGAAGGAGTTTGGTAGAATTCCTTCCTTTTCTATTTTATGGAAAAGTTTGAGAAGCAGTGGTGTTAGTTCTTCCATGAAGGTCTGATAAAGTTCACCCATGAATCCATCTGGGCCTGGATTTTTTTAGTTGAGAGACTTTTTGGTTTTTCAAGGTAGGGTCTTGCTCTAGCCCGGGCTGACCTGGAATTCACTATGTAGTCTCAGGGTGGCCTCGAACTCATGGCGATCCTCTTACCTCTGCCTCCTGAATGCTGGGATCAAAGGCATATGCGCCACCACGCCTGGCTAGTTGGGAGACTTTTCATAACTGCTTGGATCTCTCTACTTGTTGTTATAGGACTATTTAAATGGTTTATCTCATCTTGATTTAATTTTGGTAGGTCATATGAATGAAGAAAATCATTCATTTCTTTCAGATTTTCAAATTTAGAGGCATGCATATTATTAAAGTAAGTCCTTGTAGTTTTCTGAATTTCTTTGATATCTGTTGTAATGGTGCCTTTTTCATCTCTAATTTTATTAATTTTTGTGTCTTCTCTCTTCTGGTCAGATTTGCTAAGGGTTTACCAATCTTGTTTATCCTTTCAAAGAACCAACTCCCAACTCTTTGTTTCATTGATTCTTTGGATTGTTTTTTGTTTGTTTGTTTGTTTCCATTTCATTAATTCCGCCCTACTGTTTATTATTTCTTCCCAACTACTGATGTTTGGTTTGCCTTGTTCTTCTTTTTCCAAGGTCTTAAGGTGAAGCATTAAATTGTTTCCTTGTGAACTTTCTAATTTCTTAATATAGGCACTTAGAGCTATAAATTTTCTTCTTAGGACTGCCTTCATTATGTCCCAAAGGTTTTGGTATGTTGTATTCTCATCATCATTTGATTCTATGAATTTATTGATTTCTTCAATGACCCATTTATCATTCAGTAGTGTACTGTTTAGTCTCCATGAATTTCTGTATGCTCTGTAGTTTTTCTTGTTCCTGATTTGCAGTTTAATCCCATTGTGGTCAGATAGAGTACAAGGGATTATTTCGATTTTCCTGTATTTGTTGAGATTTGCTTTGTGTCCTAATATATGGTCTATTTTAAAGAATATTCCATGTGCTGCTGAGAAAAATGTATATTATGCAGCATTTGGATGGAATGTTCTGTAGATATGTGTTAGGTCCATTTGTTCCATGACATCATTTAATCCAGATGTGTCTCTGTTTATTTTTTGCCAGGATGACCTGTCGATTGATGAGAGTGGGTTATTTAAGTCACGCACTACAATTGTGTTTAGGTTATCTGTGATGACCTTAAGTCTAATAGTGTGTGTTTGATGAAATTGGGAGCCCCCATGTTAGGTACATATATGTTTAGGATTGTAATGTCCTCCTGTTGGAGTGTTCCTTTAATCAGTATAAAATGACCTTCTTTATCTTTCCTCACTAATGTTGGTTTGAAGTCTATCCTGTCAGATATTAGGATCGCAACCGCTGCTTGTTTCCTAGGGGCTTTTGCTTGAAATCCTGTTTTCCATCTTTTCACGCTAAGACAGTGTCTAGCTCTTACTGACAGATGAGTTTCCTGAAGGCAACAAATGGCAGGATCCTGCCTTTTAATTCAGTCTGCAAGCCTGTGTCTTTTTGTTGGGGCATTGAGGCCATTGATATTAAGAGTTACTATCGAAAGGTTTTTTTTTGTTGTTGTTGTTGTTGTTGTTTGTTTGTTTGTTTTTCAAGGTAGGGTTTTACTCTAGTCCAGGCTAACCTGGAATTCACTGCGGAGTCTCAGGTGGCCTCAAACTCATGGCAATCCTTTTACCTCTGCCTTCTGAGTGCTGGGATTAAATGCATGTGCCACCAAGCCTGGATGAAAGGTATGTATTTATATTCGCCATTCTTATTTTGTAATGTTTTCTGTTTTCCAATTACTCAATTTTTTTTAACTGTTACTTGAGTATGGTTTATTTTTTCCTATTTACTTCTGTGTTTTTTTTTTTTTTTGCTTTCTTGTCAGCGTGAAGGATTCCTTCAAGTATTTTCTGTAGAGCTGGTTTAGTTGTCTAAATTACTTTAGCCTGTTTTTGTTGTGGAATGTCCTTATTTCTCAATCAATTTGGATAGATAGCTTTGCAGGATAAAGTAATCTTTGTTGACAGTTGTTATCTTACAGAACTTGGAATCATTCCAAGCCCTTCTGCTTTTAAAGTTTATGTTGAGTAATCTGCAGCTATGTTGATGGGCTTGCCTATGTAGGTTACTTGCTTTTTCTTTGTAACTGCTTTCAATACATTTTCTTTGGTTTGCGTGTTTAGTAGTTCAATTATAACATGGCGAGGAGAGGTTCTTTCCTGGTTTTGTCTGTCTGGTGTTCTAAAAGCTTCTTGTCTGTGCATTATTTCTTTCCCAATTTGGGGAAATTTTTCTTCAGTAATTTTGTTGAAAATGCCTGCTAAGCCTCTGAATTGAAATTCTTCTCCTACTATACCCTGAATTCTTATGTTTGATCTTTTCTTAGTGTCCCGGATATCTTGAAATTCCCATTCATACTTTCCTATTAGCTTGTCTTTCTCTTTGTTGGACAGTATTAGGTCTGCCACCTGGTGTTCTAGTTTAGATATTCTGTTCTCTCCTTCATCCATTCTACTGGTGAGACTTTGCACAGAGTTTTTTATTTGAATGTATTCTTCAGAGCTAGAGTTTCAGCCTGGTTTTTCTTCAATATTTCTATTCCCTTACTCATGTCTTGTAATGACCTCCTTATTTCATTAAGCTGGTTTCCTGTGCTTTCTTTCAGCAGTTTGTTTTCTTCTTTGATTCCTTTAATTTCTTTTTTGATTTCTTTGAGTATAGATATCATTTTTAGCCAGGCATGGTGGCTCACGCCTTTAATCCTAGCACTCAGGAGACAGAGGTAGGAGGATCGCCGAGAGTTCAAGGCCAACCTGAGACTACATAATGAGTTCCAGTTAGCCTGAGCTAGAGTGAGACCCTACCTCAAAAACAAAAATAAAACAAAACAAAAAAGATATAATCATTTTTTAAAAGTCTTTGCCAGACATTTCATCTAAAACAGTCTCATTGGTGATCATTTCTGATGGATTTATAATTTTTGGTGGGATTGTATTAATTCTTTGTGTTTCTTGTGTTATAACGACTTTTGCATCCTGAATTGATTTGATGCTTGGGTTTTACTTACCTGCAGTGTTCTTAGATGTGGCGATCCACCTTTATATACTTTCAGGATATGAGTTTAAGGTGCCAAAGTGTAGCTCTTGTCCCCCAGTCCATCCGCAGAAGTAATCCTAGGTGTTGAATTTGCTTGCTAAGCAAGTATTCTAGTGGACTGGATGGAGCAGTTTACTGGCAAATTCTAAACTTCAGCTGAGCAATATATATATTCAATAAAAACCAGCACAGAGTATGCACTTGTGGGGATTAAAACAGTCTTATAAAGCCAAAATCCCTAAGGGTGTGTTTTCCTCTACACCCTTAATCCTGTCCGCTAGGAGATAGAGATTTCTGTTCTGAATTGGGTTCCAGGTCAGCCTGAACCTGAATCAGACCCTGCCCCCAATAATGACAGAAGCAAAAGACAAAGGCCCCATAAATATGAAAGCATCAAAGGTAATAATATTCAACTCCCAAATACAGGTTATTTGAAATGGTAAAGCCAACCAAGAATATGTAACCCATAACCTGCCCTGACATGGAAAGAGATTAGTTAGCACTTCTAATGCAGGCCTATGTACCTGTTTTTTTTTTTTTGTGTGTGTGTGTGTGTGTGTGTGTCTGCCTTGTTAACTTTTGGGGTGGCTTCCAATCTCACCAATGCAGAGTGCCCATCTCTATCCCTCCATGTTGTGCTTGGAGCTGGAGTTCTGATCAGCTGTGCTGGATGCACTGCCACTGGTGGCTGAATGCTAGAGGTTCGCCATTCTGATGGTTGGGGCATGGGAGAGTTCAGAAAGCCTGGAGTTGCTCATGCAGTCCCACCTGTATCTCCTTCAGTAGCTCCTTAGTTGATCTCAGCTGTCTTTTCTTCAGATTTCTTGACTTTGCAAGGAGGCTGTTGAGGTTGGAAAATCCCCTTTTTTGGTCTCTGCTGCTTCCACCAAGGATCAGCAGGCCGGCCGCAAGCACCTCAGTGGGATTCTGGCCAGTTTCCTCCTTTCTGGTGGACCTTGGTCTCTCCTGCTTCTCTGCTGTGTCTAAGAATAACCTATACTCCTTCACTTTTCAAAAGAAGAGTATATTTTGCTGTGGTTTTTGCTTAAAACCCTCCCTAGGCTGGTTTGGCATGGCTCCTATGCTGCCATCTTACCCAGAAGTCTGATATTTTATTTTCTGTTTCCTAACCATTGCCAATTTTATAAGTCCTCCTCCAGAACCTGTATTATCAATAGTAACTGAAAAAAAAAAATCAGATCACCAAAAGGCACTAGGATCTTGGCTAGTGACCCCATAAGAGCTGCACTATCAAGTTCTCTTCACTTTGCCCCCCCCCCGTCCCCCCACAAGTTACTTTCTCTTTAGTCTGTCATAGGTACTCTTCATGCAAGGCAATAATTGAGTGTCCCAGGGTGTTGGAGTTACCTTCATGTTGCTGGGATAAAACACCTGACCAAAAGCAGCTGATGGGAGGAAAGTGTATTTGGCTTACAGTCTTGAGGGAAAGCTCCACGATGGCAGGGGGCAGCATGGCATGAGCAGAGGATGGACATCACTTCTGCCAAAATCAGGTGGAAACAGCAGCAGGAGAATGAGTCAACTAACACTGGCAAACTCGGGGCTAATAAACCCATCTCCAGCAATGTACCTCCCCCAGCAAGGCTCCACCTCCAAAATTGCCACCAGGTAGGGAGCAAGCATTCAAAACACAGATTTTTATAGGGAGTAACTGATTCAAACCAACACACAGAGAAATAATCCTCTGGTGTGATGGCATCCCATCCATGCACACTGTGGCAGATATATGTGAGACATGGGGGATATGGTCCCGCTGGGATGTCAGAGGTGAGGGAAGGTACACCCTTAGTGAATTCCCTTTCATGGGATTGTAAACTTAGTTCCTTTGAGGCAGATTTATCCAATGGATGGATGGCATTGAGAGAAAATGGAGATAAAGAGAAGTCTGATGGAAGGCAGTTTAAAAAGAGAGACCTACAAGCATTTGGTTTTGTTTTAAGCTGGTGAACTATAGGTGACAGATAATGAAGAATTGGAATAGAGTGAATAGAAACTGGGTCAGTTTAGAATTAACATTCCCATGGTCAGGTGCACTGGGGATTCATTCAGCCTTTCCTAGCAGAGTGACTTTAGAGAGCAGGTGATGGGGGGTACAAGTATAAGAGCTTGGAAACTTATCCCTCCCTAACTTGATCAAACCTCCAAATATATTGTGTGGTTCAGCGCCTATGAAGCCCTCCTGGGTCCTGGATTAACTTAGAAACTTTCAAGCCAGTGGGTGTATCTTGAATTCTTGTCTGTGATTTGCAAGGAATTGACAAACACAGACACAAAAAGAGTAAATTATGAAATACTTATTTTAAGAGCATAAAATTAAGACAGGAAAAGCAAAAAAAGCTCTCAAGCTAAATGGGGTACTTTCCCCAACTGGGTTTCCTAGGGGGGAAATCCACAAAAATTTACTTAGGTAGGTAAATAGGTATGCATGTAATTTTTTTTCATAACTTTATGTTTACTTATTTATTTGAGAGACAGAGAAAGAGGCAGATAGAGAAAGAATGGATGCATCAACTCCAGACACATGTACCACCTTGTGCATTTGGCTTACATGGGTTCTGGGGAATTGAACCTGGGTCCTTAGGCTTAAATGAACACTATTCATTATTATCATTATTATTATTATTATTATTATTATTATTATTATTATTATTTGAGGTAGGATCTCACTAGCCCCAGCTGATCTAGAGCTCACCTTTGTAGGTTGTGGTTGTTTTTTTTTCCCCCCCACTCTTGTTTATTTTATGGTTCTGGGATTGCACCTAAGTCCTTGTAGGCAAGCCATTTATTACTAAGCTTTATCCCCCACATTGACCGTACATGTTTATTTTAAAACTTTTTATTGACAATCTCCATACATATAGGCAAGATCATATTCCCCTCCTACAACCTTCCTTTCTCTCCCTCCCATATTCCTCTCTACTGAATCCCTTCTTTCCAACTAGTTTCTCTTTCTATTTTGATGTCAACATTTTCCTCCTCCTGTTATACATGTCTTATAGGTAACATTGGTCACTTTATTTTTGGAAGACAGTATTACAAAGCACTCTTCCCCCTTCTTTTGGCTCTTACTTTCTGCCACCTCTTCCTCAATAGTCTCTGAGCCTTGGAGGGTGTGATAGAGATGTCTCCCATAGTGTTGAACACAGCATTGCCATTTCTTCTCAGTACTTGGGTGAGTTGAGTCTTCCCAGTGTTCACTGCTACCTGAAAAGACAAACTTTAACCAAAAGTGAGAGTAGCATATGTTCATATGCTATGAACATAAGTATTTAGCAGGCAGTTTGGTGAGCATAATATATTCATTTAAACAGACAACAGAGGGAGGGTCCCTGGTAGGGCTTATGACTTACCCAGCCATAGGCTTTTGATTAGGTTTTCAGTACCAGGCACAAATTCTCATCAGTGCAGTGGGCCTGAAGTCCAGTCAGAGAAAAATTGGTTTCACCCATAACAGACATGCCACCATTATACCACTTAGTGGTATTTGGCCTGGCTGGGTCCACTGCTGGTTAAGACTGCTGATGACTTTTCTTTTTTCACATTTTATTCAGATTTTACAAAGGAGTGTGGAAAGGCTGGGAGGTAAGAGGAGATAAAGTGGGGAGAAGAGAAGTACACCAGTTGGAGCCCAAAAGCCCATGTGGGCCACATGTAGCCCAGGAGTCCATGTGACCAAATACGGATCAGATTTTTTAAAAAAGCGTGGAAAGAAAAGAGAAAAGAAAGTTCACAGAGCTCCTGCCATGTGGGGAGCTGGATAAAGAACCCATGTGGACAGTAAGGGCTAGGCCTCAGCTAGGGCCTAGGCCGAGCCCCTCCTGGCTGGGCCAGCCCAGGCCCAGCTGAGGGAAAAACTCACCCAGAGCTGGAAGTTCCCAAGTGATCAGAGAGCCTGCCCGCCCCTTGCAAAGGTATTTATAACCTTAGGGTGGTGGGCTGTCTTCTAGCCTGTTGATGCCTTTTCTACCCAATAGTTTACATAGCTCTTTCCAGAATCCTGACAGCTATTCATCAGGGAGGAGGCTTCCAGTTCTGTTCCAGCTTTGTTTTTTAGTGACTTGGAGCCCAAGCATGTGGTGTCTTTAGCAATAGGGTCTTACCATCTAGTTCTTATGAGCAACCAAGACCTTTGGCAATAGATGATAATATTTGGGGACATCAGGAGCCTCCTGACCAGCAACTTGCTGGAAGGTATTTCACCTGTCACAGTAAAATTTTCTTATAACATTTTGTGGCTTGTGGGTACATTATCCACCTCCACATGGTACTTCTGTTCAAACTCTCTTTTTGAACATGTATGTATGTATGTTTGCATTTCAGCTAGTGAAGAAGTAGGTTTACATGTTCCAGATGGCTTACTCATAATATCTTTAATTTTTTAAAGAATATTTTATTCACTTATTGGAGAGAGAGAGAGAGAGAGAGAGAGAATGGGTATGTCAGGGCCTCTAGCCACTGCAGATGAACTTCACATGCGTGCGCTACCTTATTTATCTGGCATTAGGTGGGTCTTGGGGAATCAAACCTGGGTCCTTAGCCTTTGCAGGCAAAGTGCCTTAACTGCTGAGCCATGTCTCCAGCCCAGCATCACTAATTTTGATTAGTCCTCCCACCTTATCTCCTTCATCCTCTTCCATGACCCCATTTAGACCATTTCACCCCCAGTATTCTGCCCTTCTACTTAAATAATACAGGCTGAGTAGATGGCTCAGTGGTTAAAGGCACTTGCTTACATCTCTACTATAGTGATCTTATATCTTTAGTTTAGCTTTTCACTGGTTTCCTTGTAAATTCTATAAGTCTCCTTAGTCAGTACCTATGGGAAATGTTAGGTTTCTGGAATCATTTAGATAGTAAAATTCAAGAAAAAGATAAGTGGTTAATATAATATCATACAAAGGTATTACTGAAAAGAAAGGTGTTCCTGATGTGTTTGAAATAGTATAATGTAGATTCTGACACAAGCATAAGAACAAAAATTAGTGCTTGACTTAAAGACGCATGCATAGAAATCAGAAACAATTCTGATATTTTAAGAAGTCACTTTTAAATCTGTAGCATTTTCCTATCAAAGAAACTGAATGAAAATTTAGCAAGGGTTCAGGAATAAAGCCATTAGGACTTTCCTCTTCATCTTCATTTCTCTCTCTCTCTTTTGTCTCTCCATCAAATGCTAGTCATCTCAGCTTTTCCAACTTACAGCTTTAAGTTTATATATTGGAGTACTAGCTATACAGAGATTGCCCAGAAGTCACTGAATCTGAATTCCACAGTCCTGGAAGAAAGAACATGCCTGTCTGGGAGGAAAAAGACTCATGCTCCCATGTGGTATAGTATGTAGTAATTTGTAAGCCTGGTCAGAACGTTGGCATCTAGATGGCTGACAAACATGTACTTCCTAGGACTCCCGTGTTTTGAGCTAGGTGGGCTAATACTCTAAAGTACTCAGAATACTCTAGAATATGTTTTGTATTATCTTGAATTCCTTTTTGGAAAAATTAATTTAAATATAGTTTAAGACTAGATTGGACTTATGTCTAAGATTTTTCAGAGAAGACAAGAACTGTCAATATAGAATATTCTTAAGGCATACTTGATGCAGTCATTGGTATGTTCTTTTGGGGGTAGATCACGTATTTTCACTCTTATATTATTTGACTTAATGTTACCTACAAACGTTTTTTCTAAGTATATTTTATTTTTTTATTTGAGAGCAAGGAAGAGAGTGAGATGAAGAGGCAGATAGAGAAAGAAGGGCACGCCAGGCCTCAAGCTATTGCAAATGAACTCCAGATGCATGCGCCACCTTGTGCATCTGGCTTATGTGGGTACTAAGGAATTGAACCTGGGTCTGTTGGCTTTGCAGGCAAATGCCTTAACCACTAAGTCATCTCTCCAGCCCTTTCTTTGTTTTGTGTGTGTTGTATGTGTGCATGTGGTGTATGCACATGTGTATGCAGATATGTGTGCCAGCCAGTGGAAGATCTTGGGTGGCCTTTATTGCTCTTCTACCTTTATTTCCATCAGACAGTGTCTATCACTGAACCTTGAGCTCCTCTTTTTCTGTCTGCCTACACACTGAGGTTGCAGGCATGCGTAGCCGTGCCCGGCTTTGTATGTAAGTGATGGGGATTGAACTCAGGTCTTTATGTTTGCACAGCAAGCACTCTTATCTGCTGAGCTGTCTCCTCAGCTCCCAGTTTGTTAGGTTTTTATTGTATTTTTTTGTTTTTTTTGAGGTAGAGTCTTGCTGTAGCCCAGGCTTACCTGGAATTCACTATGGAGTTTCAAGGTAGCCTTGAACTCATGGTGATCCTACCTCTGCCTCCCAAGTGCTGGGATTAAAGGTATGTACCACCATGCCTGGCTCCAGTTAGTTTTTTTTTTTTTTTTTAATGCATATAAGTAATGTGAAGAAGTTTCTTGTGTGTTGGCAGACTAGTGCGCTAATAACAACCTGCTTTCTTTCCAGGGAGGAGCATTATCTCTGTATACTGCTCTCACAACACAACAGAAACTGGCAGGCATCACTGCACTCAGTTGTTGGCTTCCACTTCGATCTTCCTTTACACAGGTAACTTGGTACATATACGTGAATGACATTATAGAGATAATGAGCTTTGTCTTGGTTTAGAGAATTTTAGGTTTATGGCAAAATTGATTAGAAGGAACAGAGATCTCATGCACCTTACCTGTCCCCCCACAATCTTCCTCACTATGTATATCTCACATCACAGTGGTACCTTCGTTACAGTTGGTGAACCTATACTGACACATTATTACCCAGAGTCCATGGTTTATATCAGTCATCCCATTTTAAAACTATTTGTGTAGACTTTTGTGATATGTACAAAGAAGTTTCTTTACTATGGATTACATAGAATGGATTAAGAAACCTTATTGTTGTAAATCTTATATTTAAAGATTTGGTATATTCACACACACATTTTAGGATGGAGATTATATATATATATATATGTATGTATGTATGCTGTTTTTAGATTTTTCTTTTTATTATTATTTATCTATTTTGTGTTTTTTTATTTTTTGTAATTAACAACTTCCATGATTGTAAACAATATCCCATGGTAATGCCCTCCCTCCTTCCCTCCACTTTCCCCTTTGAAACTCCACTCTCCATCATATTCCCTTCCCTTCTCAGTCAGTCTCTCTCTTATTTTTATGTCATCATCTTTTCCTCCTATTATGATGGTCTTGGGTAGGTAGTGTCAGGCACTGTGAGGTCATGGATAGTGAGGCCATTTTGTGTCTGGAGGAACATGTTGTAAGAAGTCCTACCCTTCCTTTGGCTCTTACATTCTTTCTGCCACCTCTTCCACAATGGACCCTGAGCCTTGGAAGGTGTGATAGAGATATTGCAGTGCTGAGCACTCCTCTGTCACTTCTCAGCACCATGATGCCTTCTGAGTCATCCCATGATCACTGCCATCTGAAAAGAGTAAGTTCTGTAACGAAAAAGTGAGAGTAGCATTAATATATGAGTATGGACATTAAGAGAAGTGCTTACTGGATAGTTTGATGAGCATAATATATACATTTAGCCAGACAGCATCAGACATTACACCCTTAGGGCTCATGACTGCCCCTGTTGTAGGTTTTCAGTATCAGGGATGTATTCCCTCCCATGGAGCGGGCCTCTAGTCAAATTAGAGGGCAGTTGGTTTTCCCCAAACAGACGTGCCACTGTTGTGCCCGTTGGCTCATTTGGCCTGTTTGGTCATATACAAGGCTTGGAATGTCCACTATGGAGTATCTTCACTGGTGACTTCTCTCTCCCATTGAGCTGCATGCAGTGTGGCTTTTTCCAGCTTTCTGGCAGCTGGTCTATGTGGAGGAGGTTTTCAGCTCAGTTCCAGCAGGATTTCTCAGTGATCTTGCAGCCCAAGGATGTGCAATCTTGAGCAATAGGGTCTTAGTGTCTCTTCCTGGTGGGAGACCAAGGGCCTTGGCAATGGCCTGTAATGTTTTGGGGGCATCAGGGACCTCCCTGGCCAACAACTCACTGAAAGGTATCTCATCCCTGGTATTGAAAATTTTCTAGTAACAATCTATGGCTCCTGTGTATTCCATTGTCCAAAAACATAGGTTTACATATGATTTATTTATATCTTCTTAGGTTTTGATTAGTCTCCCCCCATCTTTCCTTTACTCAATCTCTTTGCCTGATCTCATTTAGGCCTTTTCACCCTGATTAATCTATTCTTCTACTTACATATATACAATACCATCCTATTAAGTCCCCCTCTCCCTTCCTTTTTATTCCCTTTGTATCTCCTTTCTAGCTTACTAGACTCTGCTACTGAGTTTACTTCCTACTCAAGCAGAAGTCCAATCATCTATACTAGGATCCACATATGAGAGAGAACATGCGACATTTGGCTTTCTGGGCCCAGGTTACCTCATTTAGTATAATCCTTTCCAGATTCATCCATTTTCTTGCAAATTTCATAACTTCACTTTTCTTTACCGCTGTGTAGAACTCCATTGTGTAGATGTCTGATATTAAGGTATTTGATCCATTCGGACTTAATTCTTATGCATGAATATCTTCATTATTCACTCATCAGTTGAGGGACATCTAGGCTGGTTCCATTTCCAAGCTATTATGAATAGAGCAGCAGTAAACATGGTTGAGCAAGTATCTCTAAGGCAGTAAGATGAGTCCTTAGTATATATGCCTAGGAATGCTATAGCTGGGTCATGTGATCGATCTATTTTTAGCTGCCTCAGGACCCTCCACACTGATTTCCACAGTGGCTGGACCAGATTGCATTTCTACCAGCAGTGTAGAAGGGTTCCTCTTTTTCCACATCTTCGCCAGCATTTATGGTCATTTGTTTTCATGATGGTAGCCAATCTGACAGGAGTAAGATGTTTATATGCCATCCATATTTCTTCTTTTGAGAACTCTCTATTTAGTGTCATAGCCCATTTTTTAATTGGTTTGTTTGATTTCTTATTATTTAATTTTTTGGGTTCTTTGTATATCTTAGATATTAATACTCTATCAGATGTATAGCTGGCAATGATTTTCTCCCATTCTGTAGGTTGCCTCTTTGCTTTATTCAGTGTCCTTTGCCATACAAAAGCTCTGAAATTTCATGAGGTCACATTGGTTAATCTGTGGCTTTATTGCCTGAGCAGTTGGTGTTATATTCAGAAAGTATTTGCCAAGGATTTCCCCTACTTTTTCCTCTAGCAGTTTCAGTTTCAGGTCTGATGTTAAGGTATTTGGTCCATTTGGACTTAATTCTTATGCATGGAGAGAGAAGGATCTATTTTCATCCTTGTACAGATACATATCCAGTTTTCACAGCACAATTTGCTGAAGAAGCTGTCTTTCTCCAATGAGTGTTTTTGGCATTTTTGTCTAATATCAGGTGGCTAGAGCTACCGGGGCATACATCTGAGTCCTCTGTTCTGTTCCATGATCTACATGCCTGTTTTTGTGCCAGTACCATGCTGTTTTTGTTACTATGGCTCTGTAGTATAGGTTAAAATTAGGTATGGTGATACCACCAGCCATATTTTTGTTGCTTAAAATTGTTTTAGATGTTCGAGATTTTTTGTGCTTCCAAATGTATTTTTGGATTTCTTTTCCTATTTCTGTGAATAATGCCATTGGAATTTTGATGGGGATTGCATTAAATGTGTAGATTGCTCTTGGTAAGATTGCCATTTTCACAATATTGATTCTTCCAATCCAAGAACAAGGGAAGTTTTTCCATTTCGTAGTGTGTTCTGCAATTTCTTGCTTGAGTGTTTTAAAGTTTACATTGTAGAGATCCTTCACTTCCTTAGTTCCAAGGTACTTTATTTATTTATTTATATTTTTGATGCAATTGTGAATGGGAGTGATTCTCTGATTTCATCCTTTGTGTGTTTGTTGTTAGCATATAGGAAGGCTACTGATTTCTATGTGTTTATTTTGTATCCTGCTACATGGCTATAGGTATTTTATCAGCTCCAACAGTTTGCTGGTAGAGTCTTTAGGATCCTTTAAGTACAGAATCATGTCATCTGCAAATAATGATAACTTGACCTCTTCCTTTCCAATTTGTATCCCTTTTATGCGTGTCTCTTGCCTTACTACTATGGCTAAGACTTCCAGTACTATATTAAATAAAAGTGGGGACAGTGGACACCCTTGTCTTGTTCCTGATTTTAGTGGAAAAGCTTCCAGTTTTTCCACATTTAGTAATATGTTAGCCGTAGGCTTGTCATAAATAGCCTTTATTATGTTGAGATATGTTCTTTCTATTCCCAGTCTCTGTAGGACTTTTATCATGAAGGGATGTTGGATTTTGTCAAATGCTTTCTCTGCATCTAATGAGATGATCATGTGATTTTTGTCCTTCAGTCCATTTATATAATGTATTACATTTATCGCTTTGTGTATTCTGAACCATTCCTGCATCTCTGGGATAAAGCCTACTTGGTCATGGTGAATGATCTTTCTGATATATTCTTGTATTCTGTTTGCCAATATTTTGTTGAGAATTTTTGCATCTATGTTCATGAGGGAGATTGGTCTATAACTTTCTCTTTTTTTGTTATATCTTTGCCTTGTTTTGGTATTTGGGTGATGCTGGCTTCGTAAAAGGAGTTTGGTAGGATTCCTTCTTTTTCTATTTTATGGAGAAGTTTAAGAAGCATTGGTGTTAGTTCTTCCCTGAAGGTCTGATAAAATTCACCAGTGAATCCATCTGGGCTTGGACTTTTTTTAGTTAGGAGATTTTTGATAGCTGCTTGGATCTCCATACTTGTTATAGGTCTATTTAAGTGGTTATTTTTAATTTCTCTGGTGTCTGTTGTGATGGAGCCTTTTTCATCTCTAATTTTATTAATTTGTGTCTCTTCTCTCATTCTTTTGGTCAGATTTGCTAAGGGTTTATTAATCTTGTTTATCCTTTCAATGAACCAACTCTTTGTTTCATTAATTCTTTGGGTTGTTTTTTTTTTTTTGGTTTCTATTTCATTAATTTCTGCCCTAGTCTTTATTATTTCTTTCTGTCTACTGATTTTCTGTTTGCCTTGTTCTTCTTTTTCCAAGGCTTACTTTTTGGTTTTTTGAGGTACGGTCTCTGTCTAAGCCCAGGCTGACCTGGAATTCACTATGTAGTCTTAGGGTGGCCTTGAACTCATGGCAGTCCTCCTACCTCTGCCTCCCGAGTGCTGGGATTAAAGGCCTGTGCTAGTACGCTTAGCTTCTTTCTTTTTTGTCAAGGTAGGGTCTCACTGCAGCCCAAGCTGATCTGGAATTTAATTAGTTTCAGGGTGTCCTTAAACTCACAGCAATCCTCCTACCTCTACCTCTTGAGTACTGGAGTTAAAGGTATGGGCCCGGCATGCATGGTATTTTTAGCACCTAAAAATTGTATGTGTTTGTTGCAGTCAGGTTCACATTGCTGGTAGAAATCACCCAACCAAGAGCCGCTTGTGGGAAAAAGAAGTTTATTTTGGCCTACAGGCTTGAGGGGAAGCTCCACCATGGCAGGGGGAAACGATGGCTTGAGCAGATGGTGGACATCACCCCCTGGCCCACACATAAGGTAGACAACAGGAACAGGAGAGTGTGCCAAACACTGGCAAGGGGAAACTGTAAATGCTGGGTCTCAAACCCAGGGCCTTGAACATACTAGGCAAACACACTACCTCTTTGTATACCCTCTGTCCCCCAGTGATTTTCTTTTTCTTTTTCCTTTTGGTACAGGTCTTGCTGTGTAGCCCAAACTAGCCTCAAACCCATGATTCTCCTGCTTTAGCCTCCCAAGTGCTAGGATTATCTGTGTACATGCTCCGATCCAAATTTATTTGCAAAACTAGAGGTCTGTCTTTGCACTGTTTAGTAGTTCTTCAGTGTATTACATGTAACAGGTATTATTTATTAATTCTCTCAAGTTAAAAGGTGAGGAGAGCATGGCCTACCTAATGTGTGTTAATAGTTGACTATTGTTCATATCCACATAGGAAAATATAAGGATGAGTTGGGCATGGTGGTGCACGCCTTTAATCCGACCACTAGGGAGGCAGAGGTAGGAGGATCGCCATGAGTTCGAGGCTACCCTGCAATTACATAGTGAATTCCAGCTCAGCCTGGACTAAAGTGAAACCCTACATCAAAAAAACAAAAAAAAAAAAAAAAAAAAGAAAGAAAGAAAGAAAAAGAAAAGAAAGAAAATGCAAGATGAGTTAAGATATTGGCTTCAAGAAACTGATTCATTAGGAATGCATGTATATAAGGTAAAGTAATCATGTTTCCCATTGAAGTTTACATAAAGGAATGTTAGGGGAGTATAGGAGTGGAAGAAATTTTGTTTATCCAAATATAATCTCAAAATATATTAGCTTATTCATTGTGTGTATCTATGCATATATGCTTTACATATTTGAATAGATAACATTAATTTTCTTTTTCAGGGTCCTATCAGTGGCATCAACAGAGAGATATCTATTCTTCAGTGTCATGGAGATAGTGACCCTTTAGTTCCCCTAATGTTTGGTTCTCTGACTGTTGAAAAACTCAAAACATTGGTAAACCCAGATAATATAACCTTCAAAATCTATGAAGGCATGATGCACAGTTCGTGTCAACAGGTAGGTATCTGGAAGCAGCGCACTTCAGCTTGTTCCATGTGATATTTTCAACATAAATAACATGCGACTATTTGAGGAGTTAATTGAATAATTGAATCAGGTTTGTGAATTTTTCAGTAACATTTTATTCAGTTAAATTTAAAATCTGATTGCCTGTAACAGCAGTTCGCATAATTCACAGATGAATAATAAGCTGGGCGTGGTAGCGTATACCTTTAATCCAGCACTTGGGAAGCAGAGGTAGGGAGGATTGCCATGAGTTCAAGGCCACCCTGAGACTACATAATGAATTCCAGGGTCAGCCTGGGCTCGAGTGAAACCCTACCTCAAATAATAATAATAATAATAATAATAATAAATGTATCCTTTTAATTTAACAGGGGAAAATGTTTATCCAAGTAACTATAGAAAAAGCTAAATGTGATGTGTATTGTATTAGTAGGTTTGGAAAAATATACTGACAAATGGAGAAAATTGGGATAAATTTTAGGAAGCACTGAGATCATGATGAAAAAGCAAGAATTTGACAGATAGGATCCAGATAACAAGTCTGCAGATAAAGGGCCTATAGAACAGGAAAATCAAATTGTCTAGTTTAGCTGGAATCTTGGGGAAAATCTTCGTGTTGGACTGGAGACAGTTCAGTTGGTATTGCCTAGAATGCACAAAGTCCTGGGTGTAGTCCCCAGCACTGCATAAACTTGGCATGGTACATGCCATCAATCCCAGGACTTGGGAGGGGGAGACAAGAGGATTAGAAGTTCAACCTTAGCTCATGAGTTACCAGAATGAGTGGTAAGACAGGAAACGTGATGTCACAGGAATTTGTTAGGGTTTAATAGTATCATAAGGTAGAACACTTTAATTCTATGCTTTCTTTATTAATTTTTTAAGTTTATTTGAGGGAAAGATTGAGAATGGGTGCATCAGGGCCTCTAGCCATTGCAAACAAACTCCAGACACATGTGCCTCCTGGTACATCTGGCTTTATGTGGGTACTGGGGAATCGAACCTGTGTCCTTCGGCTTTGCTGGCAAGTGCCTTAACAGCTAAGCCATCTCTCCAGCCCACCATGCTCTTTTCTGAGGGACTATTAGGTCAAATGTTCTCTGTATAGTTCATTTGTGGACTGGTGAAACCAAGTACTAATAGAAAATGGGTTGAAGTGTAGTAAGAAAACTGGGCCAGACAGGAAAAAGTTTCTTCTATAGTAAAACCTTATACATCTACACAGGTTTCTTTTATTCATGTTCATATTTGTCAAGGCCTATTTTAAGTACATACTCTCTCTTTATTTGTTTATTTGTTTTGAGGCAGGGTCTCACTCTAGTTATACCCTAAGGCTGGCTGTCCCCTCAAACTCGTGGTAATCCTCCTACCCCAGCCTTCTGAGTTTTAGACTTTTGAGTGCTGGCACTAAAGTCTGTATCACCACAACTGGCCTTTTTTTTTTTTTTATGCTTTCTTTTAAATGGTTCTTCATGAAAGATACAATAATTTATGCTCTTTTGATGAAGGGCTTTTATTTTACTTTTTGGTTTTTCCAGGTAGGGTCTCATGCTATCTAGTTTAGGCTGGCCTCAAACTCATGGTAATCCAAACACTGGGATTAAAGGTATGTGCCATGATACCCAGCAAGCTAGGCTTTTTTTTTTTTTTTTTTTTTAACTGAGGCTTAGTTTTTCAGTAATTGTAGACTTAATGAAACTCCTTTTACTGTCACTTTAGAACTTCCTGATGTTTCCATATTTTGTTTACTTTTGTTTGTCAGAAAACTCAGACCACTGTCATGGAACTAGATAATGCGCTTTTATTTTAGTGCCTAGTAATAATGGTAGGGGGCTGGAGAGATAGCTTAGCAGTTAAGGCACTTGACTGTAAAGCCTAAGGACCCAGGTTCAGTTTCCCAGTACCCACATAAGCCAGATGCACATCGTCGCATATGCATCTAGAGTGAGTTTGTGGTGGCTAGAGGCCCTGGTGCACCCATATTCTCTCCCTCTCTCATAATGAAATAATAAAAAATAAAATATTTTTTAAATGGGCTGGAGAGATGGCTTAGTGGTTAAGGCATTTGCCTGCAAAGCCTAAGGACCAGGTTCAATTCCCCAGGACCCACATAAGCCAGTTGCACAAGGTGGTGCATGTATCTGGAATTTATTTGCAGTGACTAGAGGCCCTGGAATGCCCATTCTCTCTCTCTCTCTCTCTGCCTCTTTCTCACTGTCTTTCAAATAAATAAATTAATTTAAATTTTAAAAAATGGTAGGGAAGGAAAGAAACTTTTATTGGAGCTTCATTTTGATTTTTTGTTCGTTTTGTTTTTTGAGGTAGGGTTTCACTCTAGTCTAGACTGACCTGGAATTCACTATGTAGTCTCAGGGTGTCCTTGAACTCAATGTGATCCTCCTACCTCTGCCTCCCAAGTGCTGGGATTAAAGGCATGCGCCACCATGCCCAGCTTCATTTTTCTTTTATGCCTTTTTAAAATTTCTATTTTATTTTATTTATTTATTTTTTGACAGAGAAAGAGGGAGGAGGAGAAAGAGAGAGAGAATGGGCACACCAGGGCCTCTAGCCACTGAAAATAAAGTTCAGATGCTTGTGCCCCCATGTGCATCTGGCTTACATGGGTCCCGGAGAATCAAACCTGGATCCTTTGGTTTTGCAGGCAAACACCTTAACTGCTAAGCCATCCCTCCAGGCCCTTTTATGCCTTTTTATTGTTGTAAAAATGTGCTTCCATTTTACCTTGCACTACATGGATTTTGTTACTGGTATTTTCATGGGGATGTTATTTCTGACTTATATACCTGCTTATTAAATCACTTTTTTCAAACAGGAAATGATGGATGTCAAGCATTTCATTGATAAACTCCTACCTCCAATTGATTGACGTCACTAAGAGGCCTTGTGTAGATTACACCAGCATCATTGTACTAGACTAGAATATACACCTTTTCCCATTTCTGATCTTTAAACTCCCTAATGTTTGCAGTGTTAAAATGTTTTGCAATTACATGCCAATGATACAGACTAGATGAAATCCCCTCGTGGGAAACTTATGATCTTTAAGTTTTTATACATATATTTGTATATCCAGAACATACTAGTATTAAAGTAGGTGAAGCAGCTAGCTTCCTTTTCCCAATGTAATTCAGCAGAATACTGTAATCAGAATTCTTATTATCATTTGAAAATTACTAGTATGCTTAAAGAACATCTATTCAGACCATAAGTGGTTCAGATATAAATGACTTGTTCATGCTGTGGCCTAGACTATGGGTTAGAGCACAGTTGCATAGTCACTATGCAGTATCTGTATTTTTGTATATGCATTCATATGTATGTAAGGATTGTAATACATAAGAGTTAGATGCCATTACATTATTCTTTATACTAGGTATAATGCTTTTCAATGTCAAAAAAGAGTAATATTTTCTTCAAGTAATGGTCCTTTTATTGGGGGACTAGGCTTTTCTTTTCTCTGATATTTCTAATTAATACTCTTGTCATTTAAAAAAAATGTTACTTTCTAGATTTTCTATAGCAGATCAAATACTGCTTCCCTGCCATAGAAATCCGCCAATATACACTACAACTTGACATTCTCAATCACAAACATATGGTATTTAAAATCTAAGTACACTTTAAAAGAATCCAAACATTACTTTATGTATTTCAAATAACTGCACCTCAGTCCAAATTCAGACCTCTACAGTTATTAGAATCTTCAATACAGGTAATAATAATAATTAAATGTTTTTTCTGTAAACAACTGAAAGGTTAGATCATGTTCTTGTATGTTTAGAAATACGAAGTTCTAAAATGATTAGGTCTACTTATATTGTACTTTAAGCTTACAGATGTTTCAAGCCAACTTACTGTAGAAGAATAATCTACTAGAAATTTTTGCTTTATTTTTTTCTGTCAGGAAAATAATTTAAATTTTCATATTAGACAAATGATATTTTAAGATCAGTCATCTTGTGCAGATATAAAATAGGAATTAATTGATTTTTCAATTGTCAGAGTATCCAGATTACTGCTAAAAGTATTTTAAACAAACTTATGGGTAATAAAGATTAATCATAGCCGGGTGTGGTAATGCATGCCTTTAATCACAGCACTCGGAAGGCAGAGGTAGGAGGATCGCTATGAGTTCCCAACCACCCTGAGACTACATAGCAAATTCTAGGTCAGCCTGAGCTAGAGTGAGACCCTACCTCAAAAAAAAAAAAAGATCAGAACCTTAATATAATACTTATCACACAGTTTAATATGTAGCAGAAATGCACAATTGATATTTTTGAACTGTGTTAATTTTCCTGCTGTATTTCAACTTACCAAAACAATGTTAAGAATGCATCTTTATAAATGGGTGCTAATTGATAATGGAAATAATTTAATAATGGACTAGATAGGATATTAATAATGAAGCCATATGTTTGTCTCATTTAAAAATTTTTAAACAATCATTTAATATATCATTTTGCTTTACCTTGAAGAACATAAGCGTATTTCAATTATGCAAATCATTAAGTTCTTATTTATAGCAAGAAATATTCTGTTGATTTGTGCTACAGTGTGGGAAAATGTAAATGTTTTTCATGGTTTCTATCAATGTGAAATAAAATTTAATTCTGGCTCTTCTGTGACTTTTTTTTTTTTTCTTACAAGTTTTATATTAACATAAGGTCAGGTCTCAGTTATGTAGCAAGGCTGCCCTTGAAATCTTGATCTTCCTGCCTCTACTGTCTAGGTGCTAGAATTATAGGTATGTACCAACATAACCATCTTTGAGTATTACTTTAGCATTTGGGTTCACCTTGGGATGGTCATCTATGATGAAAAG
The DNA here is from genome assembly GCA_036346955.1 of Dipus sagitta. Classification (NCBI taxonomy): domain Eukaryota; kingdom Metazoa; phylum Chordata; class Mammalia; order Rodentia; family Dipodidae; genus Dipus; species Dipus sagitta. Next base: position 121,482,125 of record CM070771.1, on the reverse strand, counting down.
GAGGAAAATAAAAAGGTCTTCCCGAGAAAATGCATTGGGATAGAAATTTTTTTGTTGTTTTTGTTTTTCAAGGTAGGGTCTCACTCTAGCCCAAGCTGACCTGGAATTCACTATGTAGTCTCAGGCTGTCCTCAGCTCACAGAGATCCTCCTCCCTCTGCCTCCCTAGTGCTGGGATTAAAGGCTTGCCCCACCATGCCCAACCTATTATTTTAATCTGCTAAAAACACCATTGTTTGTGTCCTTTGCCTACTTACAAAGTTTATTTCTTTAGTTGTATTTGGTGTTCTCCTTTCATGTTTTCCTTTTATATAGTTGTCACTAAGGATTTTCAATTATTACCATAGAGCTGTTGTCCAAATAGTTTTTTCCATGGATTCATTATTATAACTTTCTCCAGTACAGGAATTTTCTTTTTCTTTTGATAAAAACAGTCTTTCAGCTTCTGCTTTTGAATATGTATAGTGAGTAGCACAGTGATCCTGCTTGTTTTGTTTTGGCCTAGTCCTAGTAGCAAAAAATTTACATCAAAAATACTGTCTCCAGTGTTCACTCTTATAGATTTACCCTTCACAGCAGCACCTTATTTCCTGTGACTTTTTTTTTTAATTTTTCAAATTTTCACTTTTTTCTTTAGTGCTGAGGCTCAGAGCCAGGGTTGTACATGCACTAGGCAAGTGCCGTACCATTTCTGTTGTGTTCACAATTAGTTGTAGTCAGAAATAATAGGAAAATTTGCCTTCATTTGCAGCCTTACTACTTTTTGAAAGTAAGAATGTGGCACACTTGCCACCCTCTGGACAAGTATTGTTTCATTTTGTAGACACTCCTACAGAGTGAACTTGTTCAGTGCTTCATCTGTTCTAGGCACTGGAGCCAGCATCTTGTATCCTTTATTCATATACTCTCATTAGCATTATCTCCATTTTACAAAAGAGGGAATGGATGGTGATAAAAACTATGCTGGTGACTATAGTGCTGTTAGGATTCACACTAATTTGCCTAAATCTATATCTTTACCATCTTACTCTGTCTCAGTAGGTTAATAAAATGTTTTCACACACAAAAGAAAAAGAAAAGAAAATGCTACATAAGACAATAATGCAGATCATTCGCCACCCAGAAATTGTAATCTGTGGCCATAGGTGACTAACCCTATGACAGAACCCACATGGCACATAGTTTGGGGCTTACATGAGGTAAGGTGTTGAAATAATTCACCATTATGAATCCAGGACCTTTGTAGGTTGCACATAGGGTGAACAGGAAAATGAAAGAAAGCCTATCTGTTTGGGCATGGACATTAGAAGAGAAAGGGGTGGTCCTGGAGTTTTTAGAAGAAACTAATCTTCACATGCATTTAGATGTTAAATTTATGCTACTTATATGGGCTAGTGACACATAAACATATAAATTAGCATTAAGACCCTCCCTGGACCAGCTCTGCCTCAGACATTTGGAAGAAGAAAATACTTTATGGAGAGTATGGCCTTATAATTTGTGTTTTGAGGCTGTATAAATTTAGCACTATTAGAAATGAGCTCACCCCCAAATTATAAACCATATGGGAATAGTCTGCCTACCACAAAAGTGCACCGGGGGACAAAAGAGCAAGGGAAGATTAGTCTCCTGAGAACTTAAACCTTCAGATGGTTTATGAGAATGTTAAAAACACTAAGAGGAAAAATAGCATTGAAATGTAGATTTAAAAAAGAAACGATCTGGAAATAAATATTAGTGAAGGATCAAAATATTTTAAAGAACTTAAATGTCAAAGAACTTGCTTAGGCTGGAGAGATCACTTAGCAGATAAGGCACTTGCTTGCAAGGCTAAGGACCTAGGTTCAATTCACCAGTACCCACATAAATCAAGATGCACAAGGTAGCACATGCATCTGGATTTCATTTGCAGTAGCTTGAGGTCCTGGCATGCCCATTCTCTCTCCCCTCCCTCAAATGAACAAATAAATTTTTTAATTTATTATTTGAGAAAAAATTTAAACTTTTATTAACAACTTTTATAGATATAGATATAGACAATAAACCATGACAATGCCCTACCCTAACCCACTTTCCCCTTCACAAATCCACTCTCTATCATATTTACTCCCCTTCTCAATTATTCTCTTTTATTTTGATGTCATCATCTTTTTTTCTTATGAGGGTCCTGTGTAGGTAGTACCAGACACTGAGGTCATGGATATCCAGGCCATTTTGTGTCTAAAGGACTGCATTGTAAATAGTCTTACCCTTCCTTTAGCTCTTACATTCTTTCCGCCGCCTCTTCCTCAATGGACTCTGAGCCTTGGAAGGTGTGTGATAGAGATGTTTCAATGCTGAGCACTCCTCTGTCACTTCTTAGCACTGTGGTGCCTTCTGAGTCATCCTACAAGTCACCACCATCTGAAAACAAGCTTCTGTAATCCAAAAGTGAGAGTAGTATTAATATATGGAGATAAACATTAAGAGAAGTCTTACTCTGCAGGTTGGTGAGCATAACACATACATTTAGCCAGACACCAGCAGGTGCTACACTGCTAGGGCTCAGAACCTCCCCCATCATAGGTTTTCAGTATCATATTCCCTTTTGTGGAGCAGGCCTCCAGTCCAGTTAGTAGTTGCTTTCCCCCATGACAGACATGCCACTACTGCACCCATTAGGTCGTTTAGCCTGGTTGGCGAAACTTAAGGCTTGCAATGTCCACTGTTGTTTTTCTCCGCTGATGGCCTCTCTCTCCCATAGGGCTGCATGCAGTTTAGCTTTTTTCAGCTTTCTGTTAGCAGATCTACAAGGAGGAGGTTTTCATCTCAGCTGTAGCTTAATTTCTCAGTAACCTTGCAGCCCAAGTATGTGGAGTCTTCAGCAATAGGGTCTTACTCTCTATTCCTGGTGGGCAATCAAGAGCCTTGGCAATGGCCTTCAATGTTTTGGGGACGCCAGGGACCTCCCTGGCCAACAACTCACTAGAAGGTATCCCATCCCTGGCACTAAAATGTTTTTTAGTAACTATGGCTTCTGGATGTGTCATTGTCCAGAAAAATAGGTTTTCATGTGGCTTAATCATACTCTTAAATTTTTATTAAGCCTCCCCTCACCTTTCCTTTACTCAGTATCTTCCCCTGACCTTAACTTAGGCCATTCCACCCCCAGTAATCTGTCCACCTACTTACATATATATAATACCATTCCCCTTAAGTGCTTCTCTCTCCTCCCTCCCTTATATAGTCCCTTTCTAGCTTACTGGCCTCTGCTATTGATTTTTACCCCAAGTCCCATAAAAGTCTAAACATTTTTAGCTAGGATACACATATGAGAGAACATGCAACATTTGGCTTTCTGGGCCTGGGTTACCTCACTTAGTATAATGCTTTTCAGATCCATCTATTTCCCTGCAGATTTCATAATTTCATTTTTCTTAACTGCTGGATAGAACTGCCATTGTATAAATGTACCACATAACAAATATATTTTTAAAAAAGATTTAACATTGCAAATACACACTGAAAGGATATCAAGTAATATCTATGGGATATGTGTGAGGATAGGAATGGAATAGGAGAAAGCAAGCCTGCCCTTGGTATATACTATATTAAAACTGAGATATTTTGTGTTAGAATGTACATAGTTAACCCTTTAAACCAGTTTGTGTGCCATTCAGTGGTATTATGTGCAACTGCTACCAATATACACCCCTAGAAGTTATATTCGTAAACTGAAATGCTGTATCCATTCTTCAGACTTGGATTCAAAGGTAGATGTGGCCCAGTGAGAGAGGTGCTTGTCTGGCATGCTTAAAACCCAAAATTCCTAGCACAGTAGCACAGCCCCCCCTCAAAAAAAAAAGTCTGAATGGATCAGTTCAACTGTATTTAAACCCAAGAGAACTGAGATTATCATTTCTATTAGCAATTTCCTCAGGGGCTGGGGATATAGCTCAGTAATAGAATACTTGCTTAGGAATTTGCTTAGAAGAAAACCTCACAAGCAAAAAGGAAGGTACCAGACTTTACAAAAGTAAAAATTCTGATATAAAGGTGAGTGGAGGTCTTGAGAGATGGCTTGTGATTAAGGCACTTGCCTGTGAAGCCTAAGGACCCACGTAAGGCAGATGGACACAGTGTCATATGCATCTGGAGTTCATTTGCAGTGGCTCAGGCCCTGGCACACCCATTCTCATTCATAGTCTCATAAATACAAATTAAAAATTAAAAAATATATAAAGGTAAGTTTTAAACTTCAGGAGAAAAGCAATAT